>JAVXUO010001134.1:0-600000 GCA_033065855.1 Escallonia rubra
GAACCAAATCAGTACATTTTTATTCATTTAGAGGAAAAAGGACATCCTAGAAACCAACAACACCGAAAACGTTAAAGATTGCTGGAAAACAGGAATAAAGAAATGCATTATTCAGCTTTTATGGACATGAAAACAGAGAGAAGACTGAGAAGGTCGAACAGTAATTGAGCATATAACATGGAGAAAATCGTCATCAGACAAGTGAGATTCCACCCTGACATGCCCTTTTATTCTCACATTAAAGGCCCTTTGAAACTGACAATCAAGCATATAAAATACTATACTAGTTCTGAATATTCTCAATTGACAGCCTACAAAAGTATGTCTAACAGGCAAAACAGTGTAGCAATATTTTGTCCACACAAATCCAATCAGAATACAGTTTTCACTTTTCCGCTAGACCTGCCAGTAAAAAGTCAAGTCATCTTCCTCAAATTTGCCTTTCTAAAGTTAATGTGCAAACCAGAGGGGGAAACGGATTCTATGAATTTATCAAACATAAGTAATGAATATTTCAGTTTTAAGCACTTAGTGAAGTAATTAAACACCTCCTAAGTGATTAAGTAGTGAATGTTGGGTCTAATCCTCTGTCAGTCCAATATGTGTGACATATTATACAAAATGTTCCCAGTTAGGATATTATCAAGTAACCTTTTCACTGTTATGGGTAATGTCACAAAAGTTCTGGCACTTATCATCCTGTAGCACAATAATCAGCTTCCAGTCTAGGTCAAGCCCATTTTCATTGCTCATGTTTATGAGAAAAATATAATTGAGAAACACCAAAAGGGGGCGAATCCTATACACGAAAATCATGCAGCTAGCCAGCTATTCACCTCCAAAATTCAGACCTTACTACCCATGAATGTTAAAACAGATCCAAAAATTTATGACAAGCCTATGAAGTCTCAAGATGCTGCATTCTGGAAGGAAGCAGTAAATGATGAAATGAATTCCATGATGGGTATCCAACTTGGAAATTGGTTGACTTAACCTCCTGGTTCAAAGATCATCCGATGGGAGTGGATTTCCAAAAAGAAAATGAAAGTTGATGGAACCATAAATAAGTTTAAGGCAAGGCTGGTTGTTAAAGGCTTTTTCAAAAAGGAAGGAATAGATTACTTTGACACTTAAGCGCCGCTAGATAGGATTGCCACCATTAGGGTCCCAAAGTTGTCCATAAACTCAAAAATATATCTATGGAAGATAGCATATGTCGCACACCTAAAAAAACAGCACCGACATGTTCATACTGGGTGACCATCTCCTCATAAGGAGGGTAGCACCCCGACTCTGGAGCCCCTTTCAGCTCTTCTGATTTCTGCCGCTCTCACGGTCTAGATTTTGCTTACTCTCAGACAATTGGTTACTATAGTTCACAAGTATTTACTATGTCAAGAACAACCAACCGCAGACTCCACCTCCGAATGATTATACAGAAGGTCAGTCCGTCAAGAGAAAGGTAAAATGACAAGACTTTTATGTACATCTCTTGATGAACTTCCAAGTGTATAATACCTACTATGATATAACACACTGAGCAGAGACACATAATTTTAGCTAGTATCCCCGATAAGCAATATAGTTGGAAATATGAATTCCAAATTGACTTAGACGAACCAGAATATTCCTTTTCTCTTTGAGGGTGGAGAAGAGAATTATATGACAAAAAAGCAGCAGCAGTAAATTAGTAGCACTAGAATAAGGTAAGTAGCCAAATATGCACGGATGCGAGTTTCTTCCAACTCAGCCAACTTACCTCAAGCGCCTTTTCAGCATTTGTTTCTGTAATCACTCCTACTGCCGCATTTGCAGCCAATATCATCAAAATAACCTGCAAATCAACAAAGAAGAGTATTAAGACTAATGAGAATTGCCAGACGTGAGAAATAATGTTACTAAATTCTCAAACACTTCATAATTAAGTCATGAAATTCTATGGGCTACAAAAAGTCGCCTTATTTGCCACCCTAAAATACAACTTCCTATCTCAACGACCGTACTCCATTTAATGAGTCAATGCCAAACGCCTATTCTCACACGTTGTTCCCAACCCATTTTGGTCGCACCCAAGGGCCCACCAGGGGTCCCGTTTTGCGTGACACGTCACATATTCAACGGTCAATTTTTCAACGCTTTCAACCGGTCAAATGCGACGCTCAAGTCACATGCATCTTTCATTGACTTTTCGCAGCAATTCATGACAAATTATCTTTGTCGCCAACGTAGCGACAAAGTCGCCACCAACACTCTAAAAAATATGCAAAAGCAGGCTTGGCGCGACTTCCACCTTAAGGGGGTCGGCCACCTCCCTTAAGGGGGGGTCGATCACCCTCCCTAAGAGGGGGGTCGGCCACCCCTACCATGTGGGGGCTGCTGCCACCTTTTTCCTTTACTCATTTGAGCGCATCGTCTCTGCAATGCTCGCTCATCACCGGCAACCGTACGACGCCCGTTGTCGCCGCAATGACTGTCACGGCCGCGCGCCCCGCACTCCGCCGCTGATATAGTCGTGCCCCCTGGCTCTCTGTCACACTGTCGTGCCCTCGGCACCACACACACTCCACCGCGCCCATGCGCCACTTCCATGACATGTGCCCCCAGCACCAGGTATTGTCTCGCGACAGGGGTCGCCGCGCCCATGCGCCACAATCATGTCTCATGTCATTGGCATCGCGCCGGTGCGCCACAATCATGTTACATGCCCCCGGGCATCACACTCATTCACCACATCATGCGCCCCCGCCATGTAGGGATGGCAATGGGGCGGGTTGGATGCGGATCTTCTAAAATCCGAACCCGCTCTGCTAGTCATTGAACTTTGCCCCGCCCCGCACCGGGTTGTGTGTGTAAAATACCATAACCAATCCTATGTGGATTTAGGAAACCCGCCCCGCCCTTGTTTATTGCTTATATTGATTTTTGTTCTCCACTTTTCTTCAACCGGATTTCATTTGTCTGTCACTTTTCTGAGTCACCATCAAATAATAGGATTTAGGCATTTATCTGTTCACGTAATTGTGTTTTATACTTAAGTTATAAGCTCAAGAAAAAAAAACTTCATTTACAGAGTCATCCATAAAAATTTGCTCGGAGCCAATCATGGGATAGACTAATCAACTTGCCCACACCAGTAATAACAATGAACAAGTAAAATCAGCTTTAAATTAAAAAGACCCAAAATGGATGAAATCCAATACCAACTGTCTACAGAAAGAGCAAAAGCTAAATCTTAACCCCCTCTCGACAGTAACTCTTAAAATTTCTTCAGTCTTATCGAGTTGGGGAAGAGTTTTCCTGCATTTTTATAAACAATCCAGTAGCCGCTTATATTGCTGAAAATCTATTGCCCCTTACCCACAGGAACCCATCTCATCTCCATCCAAATGTCCAAAAAGAAAAAATTATTGCTGCGGTGTCACAGAAACTTCCATCTGTATTACACTTGACCATTACCATGCCAACTTGAGGCAGGATTAGTGGCGCCTTTTGAAGATATCTATCTGTTCAGCATAAAAAGATTCATCTGGGCATGTGGGTTTTAACAGGTAATAGAAGAAACATGAAATATTGCATAATGTCCCTGACTACTGACGTCGATGCTGAATCTTGAGTTCTTGAATCTTGGTTTCCTAATGAAACAAAAAGCCAAAAAATGAAATTGGGGCTTCCTCCACACTGGTTGGTTCCATTAGCGGGAGAGACGAGGGATGAGGAGACCTTCGGCTTCCTCCATTCGCTCTCAATTATAAATCGTGTTTGAGTGGGCAGATCAGTGTTACCGTCGCAAGGAGTGTTCGTGGCCGTGCGGTGGAGAGTGCGAAGGTTGAGATCTAGGCTTTCCCAGAAAAGAAGTAAAGAACATATATATATGGTATCTAATGGACAGCTAAGATCAACTAAAGTATTAGGGTAAGCATACCGGGGCAAGGCGGGTCGAATCGCGGGGCAGATTGGGGTGAATACCATACCCGACCCTAACCCGCTATGGATTTTTTTAAAAAAATACCATACCCGCCCCATGACCCGGTCAAAATCAAAATAACCCGCTCCTACCGAGGCGGGGCGGAGCGGAGATCCACGGGTTCGGATTTTTTTGCCATCCCTACCACCATGGACATGGAACATGCTTCGACCCACTCTCCGGAGCGTGCAGCATTCCGAGGGACTCCGCTCATAGTGCTCCAGCACGAGGACCTTCGCAGCTAGATAGGCTCGCTACCACAGAAGCTATCACCGCCTCCATTCCTGGGGGCTCCGCTTGTAGTGCTCTGGCATGAAGACCCCTCGCAGCTGGATAGGCTCGCTACCACAGAAGCTATCACTGTCTTCATTCCAAGGGGCTCCGTTCGTAGTGCTCCGGCACGAGGACCCTTCGCAGCGGGATAGGCTCACTGCCACAGATGATATCGTCACCTGGGGTGACTTGCATAACACTAGGCACGTCTGAGCTGCAACCACGTTCACTCACGTTACCGATGATCATCGGCGCCCCCAGGACGATGACCCCCGGGTCACTCCGAGACGGGAACAGGTCTTTGGAGGGCATCACGCCTAGTCTGCCTGGCAGTTGGTCACAGGGACCTTCCCTCACCACTGTCAAGTTCTCTCCGCGTCTCTCGACACACAGTTGTGGGATTCAGTAAGGGCTTGGACAGGTGGCAAGGGCAACGGGCTTACTCTAATCATGCCGATGTTGTGTGGTCAGTCTTCTCATACAGGTAGAGCGAGGCTGTGTGGGGCAGGCAGTGCGAATTTGGGAATCGGCAGTCCAACGGAGAACCGGTATTTTTTGGACCCCCTAGTGACGTCACTCCCAGAGGATGACACGTGTCAGCTTATGACACCCTGATGACACAGGCACACTTTTCGCTATAAATAGGGGACTTTGGATTTCATTTTCAACAGAATTCCCTCATTTGACAATTTCACTTTCTCACTCTAAAATCCAAATCCTCTGGAATTCTAGAGAGAGAAACATAGTTGGACTGACATTGGACCCCTGACGTTGGACCTTAGCTTGAATTGTCGACTGCCGGCCCTGTTCGTCTATGCCTTGTCTCCACAACATTGCTAGCCATCATGGCCTGTCTGGGGAGCCTTGCACTCTGCCCTTACTCCACCCTCATTGTCTCCCACTTTGTACATCTGGAAGCTGACTCGAACTGCAGCTTTTGTGGCACCTCCACGTAGGTACGAACCCACTTTCCTTGGCATCACACGTGTACATGAATAGATTCATTGATGCCATCTAAAGCGGAAATCAAACGCCACTACCCAGTGGTCATAATAAGAGTCTGGGACGTTGTGCGACAGTGCTCTCTAAGAAGTTCTTCCCTGCCTGCTAGATAAAATCAGTGAATAAAGGGACTTCTGGCATCCATGGTACATATTATCCTCATGATGACTGCATGCCAATCATTGGGCAGGAATATATGCTGACTTGTATCTGTAACTAGAAGCTAGAAAAGTTCAACTTCCATCATATTTCCTCCACCCTCCCCAACCACTTGGAATCACTGGAACATGAAAGAGTACAGCCATAAGAAACTTCACTCTCTCAAAAAAAATTTCCGAACTCCAGCACTCCAGCAGTTAGTTAATGGGTTTATTGCACTCAACCTGCATGAGGTTTTGAGGTTATTACACTCGGCCACATGACGTTTTCGGAATTACAATACCACCAGTACAGTTTGATACCTTCTTGCATTCAACCCCATTCAGATTTTCATCTACCCTAAATGCCCTAATGAAATCTTATAAAATTATTCTTTTACAAATGTTTCATTCTCTCCAAGACACACACATCAGCGTTCAACCCCATTCAGCAAGTCACTGCCACCAATTCTCTCTGATTCTCCATCAACTCTCTGCATCTTTCTTATCTAAGTTTTTTTGCGCATAATTCTTCTCAACTCCACAGCCGCTACAAACCTAGCTCAGAATCGAGGCCCTGAAAGACCCCTAGCCTTCTTTGCCTTCTTTATCTTTTTGCATCGATGGGTGTCTGTCTGCTTATGCGTATATGGGTGAGTGTGCCTATATCAAAATATGACTAAGGCATAGTATTTGATGCCCAGATCTTCAACCTTCTCTTAGTCATTGTGATTTTTTTACATTGGTTTGTTGAACTTTGGAAGGATAGTGATTCTGTACTTTTGAGGGTCTCTTAATTTGGTGCAATTACTGATCTTTTAACTCAGTAACTTTCATACAAACCTATATCCCTAAACACTGATCTGCAATTTTGGTCGGTTGGTAGTTGAATTCGTGCAAAAGGGTCGTGGTTGTAAGAGGCCGAAGGTGATGGACGGCGGCGGTCAACTAGTGGTGAGGAGATCAGTGGCGGAGGTGATTCCGGAGGTGATTGCGGTGGTGGTTTGATGGTGAGGAGATTGCCGGCCGTGGTAAATAATTGCAGAGACACAAAGTAATGGTTTAGATGGTGGAGGAGCTCTTAAGGAAATAGGATAGAAGAGAGAAAGAGGTGGTTGTGTTGGGTTGGGTTTGGCCAGCAGCGCCACTGTAGATAAGGAAAGGAAAAGGAAAATTAAAATTAACTGAAGAAACAGATGGGGGCTGCGTGATTTCTGATAGGTCATATAGTTAAGTGTAATAATTCCATAACCCTTAGTTAATATCCACCACATCTTCCCCCAGAATCACTACGTCACAAGAGAAAATAATGATCAGTAACTTCCCTCTCAAGTCTCAAGTTCTTTTTCTAATTCCAGAAGTTATCAACCAGCCAACTCTAATATCAACAGAAACACATAATTGCACGAGTATCCAGATGCTTTCAAGAGTTGTACAGAGCCCACTTCAGCTGCACACCATGTCCAAAGATGACAAAAAAAAATAATTCTGTACTACTCAGCACATAGAGAGTGTATTATGTGGGCTTCATGGCAATGACTCATATTTTTAAATCCACCGGAATCCATGCAGGAAGTTGGGACTCCAATGATGGGGGAAAAGAAGCAGTGCGGAGTAATCAAATACCGAGAATCAGTTCAGAGCAACATAAAATAAAAATGAAAAGTAGATCTTACAGAAGGCTCCAGAAAGGCGGTTAAGCCTGTTTCTCCATTTATCATTGCCAAAAGGAAGGAAACAATGGCAGCTGCAATCAGTATCTTTACCAGCAAGTCATTAAATTGCTTCAGTACCAATTTCCAAAAAGGAGTGTCTGCATTAATAGACATTCAGCTATATATAAGAAGAGAGGAATTAGCTCATTTGTAAAGATAGATAGAAAGGTCTTTACATTTTCACCTATTGCTGCACATGCACCTGTTAGAAACTTAAAATCATATCGAATGGATGGCTAAACTGTTAATGACCTGCAGTACTTATTCCATTTGGTAAAATCGGAGCCAACAGCACTTAAGCTGAATTTGGAAGTTGGACATGGTGAAGGTTAATGGAAAGCCAGTATGGTCCAATTTTCACAGAAGTTCAAAACTACAGATATAAAAACTTCCATCTTGTAATGAATAATTTCGCATTTGACTAACGGGGCACGAGCAAGACGGCACAAAAAGTAGAAAGAGTCAACTAGTGCTGGATAGAACTGAAAAGGACATCTTTACACTCGCTAATAGTTTTCCCAATGGAAACTTTTTCTGTTTTGGTGTTGCCCGACAGATTTCTTGATTCTAACTCAATAATTTCAAACTTTGTATGCATTAATAAACACGTATATTAATCTGCAAATACCATCAACTTGCGTACAACTTGTTTGAAAATTTATATAAAGAGAAGGAAAAGTGCTTCGAGATAGAATATAATGGCAAAAAAAACAAAAACCTTCCTTTCTTTTCTCGTGATTGAACTCAAAAGGTGTAATGCATTCTTGAAATGCGTCTCGCTAGTCGGAAGTGGAAGAACAATAGTGTCATCATACTGGGAGATCACTTTTAGGCAAGGGCATGAACATACTTACCTGGATATGGACCATTATTTCTCTTGCTTCGTTGTTGAAACTTTCGGATTATCTTATATAGCTTTCCCCCGACTAGTTTAAGAAAAAGGCTCAGCTAATTATGATGATCTGTTTAGCATTTAGGGGGTGGCGGTTTATTTCCTCTAGTATAGTTCTGTCTATTAGACATGCTCCCTCTTAGGCGGTTTTTCTTTAAAAAACTTTTACTTATTTAATAAAACTGTAGTAATTAACATTATCGTTCTATTTTCTTAACATTTTGGTGGTGTCTCCGTGCTAAATTTATGTTTAAGAAATACACACTCATTTGTAGGTTCAATATACAATCCTGTGTTCTATACCACGTTGTTGTCCTAGCGTTATGTTGCCTCAAACTACAGATAAGGAACATCTAAAACTTCAAGTAGAATGTTCGAACCCCTAACGCAAGCATAAAGCATAAGGAGACGAGGATAATTTTTAACAGCACATTGATAGATGTATATGTAGAGAGATAAAAAGAAAAGGAGTATATCGTGTGTACTTACTTTCCTCTTGAGGCAGCACTGCAACCAAAGAAGAGAGGGAAACAAAGGGGAAAAAAGCATTAGAACAAAATACTCGCAAGAGTTTCCCATATGATGAGCATATTTGCTACATTAGCATGAGAAAGACTGCAGAAAAATGTTCAAGATGTTTGATAAACTATATATAATCATCAGACAATGACTGTAGTCCATTCCAGATATTTATATGCCTCGAAATCAAATAAAAATGTAGCAAGTTATAATCACTCGACCAAAATGCAGAAGTTCAGGCCAAATAAGCACCCCCAAAATCAGTTTTTCCCTATAGAACTACTTCCCCACATTAAACCCATTAAAAATTTTGATTTCCCAGAAACTTTTACCAGCATGTTAGCTAAATTCCTGCAACTGAATATCCATACAACACTTCTTCTATTTCCATAAACCCAGTCCTAACAAATTCTCATGGCCTAAAACAATCACAAAACTAATAGTATGCAGCATTATCCGAAGCTCCCACAAATTTTCCTACAATACCTACCAGCAGGTCATGAGATAGAGATCCTGGGTTAATTTTGAAGACTCTATTGGCTTGGTTTTGATGCCATCGAGATACCTTTGTGAGATACATTGTTTTGGAGAGATGAACCGTAAACTTACGCATGAGTGCTTCATGTAACTACAGATCCTCAATAACTATGTGAAGTCTGTTTATTTTCTATGTTTTACAAAGTATCCACAGATACAAGCACGCGAGCAGTAACAGCAAAAACGAAAGAGAAAAGAAAGGGTTACTCTTGACAGAGCAGGTGAAAGTGTCAGAAAAGAACTCTAGAAAATAGAAGCAATTGAAATGACTGTAAAACTGTAAAATTTGACACGGTGATGATGTTTATACAAGGTAAACATCAAAGCAGACTTGTGGTTTCTATTCTGGAAGTTAAAGTACGGCTAAGGATGTCCATATCACCACCTCAAGGTTGCATGATCCCTCTGCCTATGGTTTGCAGGCACTTCTTCAAGTTTCCAATCTTGGTGTGGGGAATGCTACTTCAAGCAGAGGACAAAACTCCAGCCTCAGGGAACAACAATTACCTTGATGACTCCATGTCTTCAGCCTAAACGACAGTTCCCCGTGTATCCACCGGATTTCCATGCTTCCATGAGATCAACATGTCTCCCTGCCTAGTGCTTATAGTAGCAATTACCCATATCTCCTCAACAGCCGACATCGCAGTTGTAAACTTTTGCAGACTCGATGTTAATCAAGTGCACTATCTCCTCACTAGATGCTTGCAATTTGGGGTTAAATATACCATATGTCCTTCCAAAGGGTAACTTTAAACTAGTCTGCTTGTGCAGTATTTACTGCAATGTTCGAAACAAATCTCCACTAGTCCCCTCATTGTGTTGGTCTCCTTCATCGTTGCTCAAGGGCATGATTCTATCTTACATCGCATAGTTCTTGAAGCAAGCTATCTACCTACCCATCACCAAGACAACCTATCATTACAGCAGCTTGTCTTGCTCTCAGAAACCGTCCCAGTGAGATAAAAGTGACCACAAGTGTTCATAATGGTGTAGTACTAGCCCCTCAGATAATGGCGCTCGAAATTGCAAAGGCAGTCTTGGCAGTAAATTCAAATCAAATGGTGCTCGGACGCCTTCTTTTTAAATCAGTCTTGGCAGTGAATTCAAATAAATGGTGCTTGTACGCACTCTTTGTAAATCGCAGAGGCAGTCTTGGCAGTGAATTCAAATCAGATGGTGCTCGTACGCACATGACTTCCAAAGTAATGATGACATTATTGAGGAACTTATTTCTCATTCAATTCTTGCTTCTCACTTCGGGCAATTAGCAACTATTTTTCTTTGGACTTCCAATAAATGGCAGAGTTTATATAGGGTATTGGTTAAAGCCTAAAGGTTCCTTTTTGAGTGAACTTCCTACTCTTAAAGTGCATGGTTTAGCCAGGCAATCTGATCATTGTTCACTTGCTCATGCATGGACAAAGGAGCGAAGCCTGCTAACCAAGAGCATCTATAAAGATCACAATACAGAGCCCTATAGACCTCATTAAATCAGCTTATTAATCGACATTCATCAATAATACTAGGACTCTTGGGGTGAATTACAATATCCCAAATCTCTTTTGCAAATCAATAGACCTAAAGAAAATCTTCAGAAACTTTTCCATAATGAAAGGGTAGTGCCGCAGGTATGTAGCTATCAATTGGTATGTAAAAGAAAAGTGGGCAATATTAAAAACAGATCTATTTTGTAGCACCTGCAGTTTTCTTTTAAAGCAACCGCAACATTTAAACCTAACGAAAAGGCCATAAGAGGGCTCGCCCTATGCGTTACATTATTTCTAAATTACGTAGTACCAAAAGCTGAACCCAACAACTTATGAGCCATGCCCCTAAAAAAGTTTCCCTTTAGATGTCATGCAAACACTACTTAATAAAAATCACGGACACCTCTTCTAGATCAAGGTATCGTGTCCGACACCTACCGAAACCAGGACACCCCTCTAACACCTCCGGACACCTGTCGAACACCTCTAGGCGGTGTTGGATATTTTTTTGTTGGACATCGTGTCGGACAGAAGTGTCGAAACCTACGGGGCAGAAGTGCAAATTTTTAACTTAAATTGAGGGTCATTGTGGAATGTCAGGGAAAGTCGGGGTTGTATTATAAATCGGAAGACTAGGGCAAATCCTAATGGTAGATTATATTCCAGTCGACTTATAACTAACTGAGAGGGAAATGGGGCTCTTCGAGGAAGGCAATCTAACGTTAAAGACAATCTCCCAACTGATAAGCATGAGTTGATGATGGAGGTCCGGAGGACAATAAATGTGACGAGGCAACTAATGTGATTAAATCTTGGTGGGTGGAAGAGATGAAGGCCGTTCATATTTTCCTTTTGGCTTGTTTTTATGGGATCTTGCAGTACCGCATTGTCTATAGTAACTTGATTTCAAATGAGACTCTAATTTATGGTTTATTAGTTGGTCTTTACTTTTTCATAGGGGCGGAATGTGCTTGAAAGTTGAAACTAGCATAAACATGCCATACAAAATATATACATTCAGATATTTAGCGGTGCCAAAATTTATTTATTTTGGAAACTGCGATGTCCGGTCTCGCCGTCGGGCGTCGGCTGTCGGTGTCAAATGCAGAGTCTCTGTTCGTCCTCAACTGCTTAGGCACCATGTGGTGGTTTTTGAACTCCAAATTAAACTGCGAGAAAATAAAGGAAAGCCAAACTTTTTTCTTTTGCTTTTTCTTTTTACCAAAAGAAAAAACAGAAACCCATAAATCCAGGTCATACAGAATGTTTCTGGCTTTTTGCTAAATGCATCGCCCAAGTGCTTGTACTAGTTACCTCCATGAATATCATTTTCCCAGTATACTTGTCAAGCCAAGTCTGAATAGTTAGTTTGTGGGTAGAAATACGTACTTGTTAATCCTTGTTCCTTTTCACATAAGTAGGTTGCTTCAAATTTTGTATAAAACTAGCAAGTTCTTAATAACCACACAATTGAAGCTAAAGGAAAGGGTTCAACCAACATTTGCCAACAAGGCCTCACCCAAATTTAGCAAACAGATGTTAAAATAAGAACACTTACCGTTTCTGCCATACATTCTACCATGCTCAGCAACCTGTTAACAAAAAAATCACAGCAACCGCATTTCGTAAGCTTCAACTACGTCAAACCCTAAATTTAATCCGAAGAAAACGAAACAAGGGTGATCAACCCAGTAACCAACCGCGAAGCGTACCTGGAAATCATTAAGACCTTTGGTCGCGTCCACGCTAAATGCTTCCAGTACCTAATTGTGCAATCAACGCAATAACACCATTCAGTAAGAAACAACCGAATCCGCATTTCATAACGCCGAAATCAAAACTGTAATGCGCTATTACTACTCAAATTCAGGGGTTCCTAACGCATCGGGACCGAATTAAGACCAAGACAGACCAAAAACCTATTCAGATGAGGCAGCCTTTGGTTGGTGAGGAACGGATGAAAAAGGTTGATGAAGACATTGTAGAGACATGCTAATCACCTTTGCTAGCAAGCGTAATCAGAAATTTCACCAAGTCAACGTGAAGGTGCGTGCGAGAGTGAAGTTACCTCTGTGACAGATCTGGCATAGGCGTTCTCCATGGAGGAATTTGACGAGATTTTTGTTCTTTCAGGTGCTTCACTACTTGTTCTTGTTCTGGAAGTGTAGCTGGCATCTCCCGTTGAGATCTAAATACTTCGTGAGAGTGCGGGGGTGCTATTAAATATTTTTCAAAGCAGCGTCGTGGACAGGCGTTACGAGTAAGCAAAGCGTCACGATCGAGGCTGGCTCTGACTATGGGTTCGGATGGTGCCCCCAGTTCGCTGCGCCTAAAGTAGTTTTCTTCGATGGTTATCTATCTCTACCATGCAGAAACAGAACAACCATTTTATTTAGCGTAACACTTCTTTTAGTGTTACATAACTATTCATTTTAAAATGTTGAGACTTAGGGGCCGTTTGACAGCCATTTTTTTTGCTCTTTTTTGGCCCAGTTTAAAATTTTTCCAAAAGTCCATGAAAGTTGGGGTGTTTGGTTGGTTTTCTCTTTTTAAAAAGGGCCAACACTTTAAAAACTAAGGCCCAAAACCGAAAAGAGCTCGGAGCTCTTTTCTAAACCAATTTTCACGCGGGGCTGAGTGTCACGGGCTGCCCCTTGCACCCACCTAGCACCGCGCCTATCCTGCACAGTGCCCCCGCGCCCATCCAACACACGCCCATGCGCCCTCACAAGTTCTTCAAGTCTCGCGCCCATGCGCCCGTCAAGCACAGCGCCCGCGCGCCCAACTGTAGTGCCCGTGCACGTCAAAAGCCAACCTTGAAGATCTGAAGATCTGGGCGTGCGTTTTTGCTCAATTTTGGTGGAGATCACCCTTGTATATATTTAAGTTTCCCTGTAAAATTTCAAGTCATTCCGAGTTGTATTTCTCTAAAAAGGGGCGCTGACTCCTCGCACATAGTGACGTCTACTACTGTCACTTAGGAATCTCTTAGTGTATATAGGGAGTACATGTACACCTATACCCGAGAGTCCCTTGCTTTGTTTTAGCTTGCCTGTTTAGCTAGATTGCACATTGTGGATGCAAACGAAGCCTTCTGAAGTTGTAACGATGATTTTGAAGTAATGAGAATATTTGAGACCGTTTTGCCCTTGTGTTGAAATTACTTCTTTGTGCACTGTTTTATGCAATGTTGATGCACTGATTGCTATAGATTGTTGAGATTTGTTTGCGGACTCTTCTTGCAAGAGGCAAGTCGAGTGCCACATACGGTTTCCTTTATGCCATCAAAGGCCATCGTGTGTCACTGAGGAATGCTTTAATGAGGTCGAGGCTTCGAACCTCACTACCAACAGAATTGGGGTTTTCTTTGCTGGGTATAAAACCCACCTTCCAGTTGGACTTCATCTCTTTCATCAGTTTGGGGCTCGATCGGCCGCAACTCTCATGGACTCCACAGCCCACCGCGTCTGTCGCCTTCACCGGCCACTGCGTCCATCGCCTCCACCGGACATCAGCGGCTCCACCACTCCACCTCTAGTTATTGCGACTTGCAACGCTTTTCGGCCCCTCTCTCTCTCTCTCTCTCTCTAACCCCCCCCCCCCCCCGCGGTCCCGAAAGCCCTAAATTAAATCCAATCGGAGAGAGCCATGGGTTTGTAGCCCCGATTTTTGACCGGCGAGAGAAAGAAAGAAGGATGGGCTTCAGTTTTGATCGGAGAGAGTCTGGGTTTGTAGCACCGGTTGTGATGTCCGCTGACGGCGGACAACGGTGGCCCGATCTGGGTGCCGGTGGTGTGGTGATGAGACCGGTGGTGATGGGGCGAATTCGTGGGTGTGTGCAGCTTTGGTGGTAGTGTGGCAGTGCCGATCCGGTTGTCAAGCTCACTTGTTTAGGATACACTTGTTTAGGATTAAAATGAGCTAATGTTGGTTGTTAATCATTGTAATGTTGGAAAATTATGTTTAAGACATTGTAATATTGTTGCTTAATTACCTTTAATAATGTTTTATTATGTAAAAATGTATATTAAAAAAAATAAACCCAAAGAATTGTTATGTCAAATGTTTGCTCTTTTCTGTTTTTTGAAAAAATAAATTCTGTCTAACAGCCACCAGTTTTTTAAACTGGTAAAAAAAATATAAGAAGTCTTCTATTTTTTTTTTGAAAAAAAACTGAAAAAATGACAGTGTTACCAAACAGACCCTTAACATCAAGATAACTCTTTTAATGAATAGGAAACATGATATTTAAATGCTAAATAAGTACATAAAAGATCATATTTGGTTTTAAATTTTAAAAATCATTCCAAATAATATAGTCAAAATAAACCACAATATGTAAAAAATAATAGTTGATATTATGAAAATCATAATATTGAGCATGATATAAAATATCATATTTTAATTCCTTTTTTTTTTTTTTGGTATAAATTGTCAACATTGAAGTTTAGACTTTAGAGGCAAAGGGTAGAGAGAGAAACTCCACATTCTCTCTAACTTTCAGGAGAATAAAATACCGCCGGTAAAGACAACACGGCGATCGGCACGCCTAAAAGAAGCACCAAACCATGCTTTCGTTAGTGAAAGAATGGGGAAAAAACATGTGGAGTAGCGAATTCGACACGTTCTTCAACCAACTGGAATAATATTACAATCTCCTTAGGTTTCGTAAGTTTTCGGACGTCGGAGATGTACGTCCGGAGGTTTTAATGGAAACCAGTGAAGATTCCGATGAAAATCATCTTCTCCGAAAACAGATAATGCAATTAACACACAAAAAAATGGTGGCATTGGAACAAGAAAATGGAAAATTGCGTCCAGCACTAAAGGAAAAGTGCTCCGAGGGAAGACCGAGATCGGCTATCCAATAACGGAAGGCATTAATGGCAGTAACCGTTGCAGACAGTTTGGGGGCGTGTGAGGAGGAACGTGTAACTGAGCGTGAAAATGCCAACAGGGAGGAAACTGCAGACATGGCAAATTCATTGGCTAAAGGAAGGGCACACGTCAAAAATTTAAATACTGGGAATACTAAACCTTCTTTTGAAATCACGAATGAGGACAAATATGAAAATTTTCCACTATTGCCCCCTGCAAATAAAACAGAAAACACAACACAAAATAAGCAAAATTCTTAGGAAATTCAACCGAATATTACTTATGCTTATGTAACAAATCCAAACAGGGATTTTATGATTGAAAACATTTTAGAATATATAGCTCCTTGGAGTATCAATGGCAATTGGGTGTGGAGTATACCCTGGTAGGCGTGGAAACTAAGGTAAAAGCATGGCAAATCACTGTGATTGCTTGTGTGATGGTAGCAATACCCTCAATATGGCAATTTCTCTACGATCTTCCTAAAAAATGGAGTATATCTGGTACGTTTTGATTATGTTAATACATAGAATCAACTATTGGCCAAGTTCCCATATTTTTTATAGTAAGCCGGTCATTATAAAACCATGGAATGCATTTATGTCTGTGAAGAAGGAAGATTTACATGTTGTACCAATATACAAAACTGTTGTACAATAAATGGAAGAGTCTACTAGACCTAATGAACATATAGTTGAGCCCACTGTTGGGACTGTTACAACACATATTGAGAAAAATGAGGAATCTCAAGGCTGGCAACAGGTGAATACAAGAAAATCTCCCAAACATTGTGAAAGAAGTGAACAATCAGTGAGCATGGAAAATGATAAGAGCTTTAGTGCTTTGAAGATCGTATAAAATGTGACTATCATGGAAAAATGTGACTGGAGGCACACAAAGAAAACAAAGAAGTAAGGGGGACACAAGTAGTAGAAAAACTCCCAAATTTAGATGGTTGTGATATCAAGCTGAAATATTAAGGGTTCCAATGACCCCAAAAGACCAGAGTTAGAGTATATAATATTTCAAGTATCACCAAAATATGGAATAAGGACTAGAGTTTTGTCAATATTGTGAATAATAAAGGTATTTCCAGAACGTGGATAGGCTAGGACAATAAACAGGTGCAAGTGAATTATACTAATGCATCTGCACAACACATCACATGTGTAGTTAAGTAGGTCAACTATGATCAAGAGTTCTTCATGACCATTGTCTGTGGGAATAACAAGGGATAAAAAAGAAGAGAATTGTGGGAAAATATGTGCAATGAGGCAAGACACGTTGGTCAAAAGCCATGGTTAGTGGTTGGTGACGTTAATGAGGTAAGATTTGAAGGAGAAAAACAAGGTGGAAGTACTTTAAACATGCTAGATGTTATGGAATTCAATCAATGTTTAAATAAGAGTCAGTTGGAAGAACTATCAACCACAGTATTATTCTTCACTTGGTGCAATAAGAAGGATGAAGACCTCATTATGTGTAGATTAGAAAGAGCACTGCAGAATGTAGGCTGGTTGGATCAGATCACTAACACTCAAGTATAAGCTCATGCTCTGGGTATAGCTGACCATTCTATGTTATTAATAAGGGTGGGGCAGGAATTACAACAAATAAATAGGCCTTTCAAGTTTTTTAACTTTTGGATGAAGCATAATATCTTCAAGCAGCTATTGAAATCAGTAAGAGAATAAAAAGTGGAAGGAAAGGCTTGTTATCAGTTGAGTACAATATTAAGAAAATTAAAGCATATCCTGAAGAAGCTGAATATGGAATGTTATTGTAATATCTCAGAAATAGTTGGAGCTAAACTTCAAGAACTGCAAGATATCCATAACAGAATATTGCAATAGCTGGATTATAATTTTATTAGGCAAGAGAAAGAGGTGCATGCTCAATACTACCATCTCATACAATATGAGAGTAAGAGACTTGAAATTGGGAGAAGAAAATACAGCCTATTTCAACAAAAAGGTGCAAATACACATATCACGTAATAAAGTATTGTTTATAAATAAAGTTGATGATGAACAAGTAACAGGGGCAAATGAAGTTCACCAAGTGTCTATCCAAATTTTTTCGGAGTTCCTAGGAACTCCTGTGGCTTGGAATGATATAACAAGAGCTAGATTGAATTGTGTCAATAAAAATACACTGGAAACTCAGGATCCACAGATGTTGGAAGCCTGTATGAGTGATCAGGATATCAGAAAATGATATGTTCTCTCTTAAACCTAATACCCTGGGCCTAATGGTTATAGTACAGAGTTCTTCCAGCATAATTAGGAGGTGGTAGGTAAAGAAGTCACATATGTTATTAAGGAAATACTCAATCAAGGGGTTTAATAGCACTGCCCTTACTCTTATTCCCAAGACCCTTTGCCCTAGCACAATGAGGGATTTCAGGCTAATAGCATGCTGCAATGTTATATATGTGTGCTTCTAAAGTATAATGCACAAGAATCAAATAGGTACTTCCCAAACTGATATAAAAAATACAGTCTGCCTTTGTGGAGCATAGTCACATTGCAGATAATATTCTTCTTATGCAAGAAATTGTGAAGAATTACCATTAGAAGGGGGTATGAGTAGGTGTGTATTGAAGGTGGACCTTCAAAGGCATACAATTCAGGTGGATGGAAATTTTTTAAACCAGTTATAGAGTGTATGCAATTTCCTACAGAGTTTGTGAAATGAATCGCGCAGTGTGTCACAACTACAAGATTCTATATTAATCTCAATAAAAATATGGAGGATGTTTTTTGTAAGTGTTAAAAAGTTGAGGCAAGGAGATCATATGTCTCCTTACCTCTTTTTGTTGGTAATGGAAGTATTCTCTGGCATTGTGGATGATTATGCAGCTCAAGAACAATTCAAATTTCATCCTAAATGTGAAGAATTACAGATTAATCATCTTTATTTTGCAGATGACTTATTCTTTCTAGCTTCTGCAAATCTTGAGGCCATGATGCATGTTAAAGAAACACTTGAAGAATTTAAGCATATGTGAGGCTTGTCCCTAACCTTAGCAAAAGCTCAGTTTATCTTGATGTGGTAAACAATAAAATTGATGCACAGTTGATTGATATAATTGGAATACATGTTGTACACTGCATGTTACTTACCAAGGAGTTCCTCTTATATCCACCAAATTACAGTATATGGATTGCTATGTACTTATGGATAAACTAACTTGTTACTTACCTAAGAGCTCTTCTTATATCCACCAAATTACAGTATAAGAATTCCTACGTACTTATGGAGAAACTAACAAAACAAATATCTAGTTGGTTCACCAAATATTTGTCATATGCTGGAAGGGTGCAACTGGTCATGTCTGTATTAATCAGCACACAAGTCTACTGGTGCAGCATTTTAATCATACCAAAAAATATTATCAAGCAAATTGAAAGCAAGATCAGGCTTTCACATGGCATGGCAAGGATGTAAGATGCTATGTGGCAAATGTAGCTTGGAAAAAACTCTGTTTGCCAAAGAAATAAGGTGGTTCGGGTTGAAAAGACTTAGGGAGTGGAATAAAGCTGCAATTTGCAAGCATTTATGGGACTTGGCCCATAAAAAGACTCACGTTGGGTTAAGTGGTGTTGTATCTTCATTATCAAAGATAGTCATCTATGGACTTTCAAACCTCCAGCTAATATGTCATGGACATGGTGTAAGATTATGAGAACCAAAGATATATTTACACAAATTTTCTACTATCAGGATGGAAGGATATATGATTACCTAATGGTCCAGTGATAAAAGTATATGGACAAAGAATAGTGTATGACTCGCGCATGAACTCAGATGTTAAAGTTTATAAAAACATACATGATGAGATCTGGCAGCTGCCACCCTTGAGAGAATTAAATTCTATTATTGAAACATTGTCTGGACCTAATACCATGGTACAATATAAAGTGATATAGACTTTGCACCATAGCAGGCAGCTCATAATTAAATCTGCATGGGAAGGAATGAGGTCCAAAGCTGCAATTGCACCTTGGTGGAAACTCTTGTGGTTTCCTAGGCATATATCAAGATGTTCATTGATGCTCTGACTATTATGCAATTGTGGAATTATAATAAAGCCTAAGCTCAGATCATAGAATCTTATATCAGAAGATTCTTGTGTGCTATGTTCTACACATTCTGAAAATGAAGATCACTTGGTCTCGCAATGTTCTTTTACCAAATGACTATGGGAACTGGTTTTTAAGTAAGCTACAAGTAACTATAAATTCAAGTTTATGGAAGCAAATGTTAGAGTATGCTTGCAAAGTCTCAAGGTAAAGCTATACAAATTAGCATTGACAACTACATGCTATGGGGTGGCAAAAAAGAGCCTGGATTTTTCCAATCAAGCCTCTTCAGTTCAAGGTTGTATGTTTGTTATCCAGCAATGGGTTAGGTATAGAACCTACAGTTGGAAGAAAGTGTCTGCTAATGCCACTAATATGGAACTGTGCTTAGCCTGGGAAATTGACAAAAAGATCTTATTGGATCATCATGTAACAGAGGAATAGAGTAAAGTGTGAGGATTGTATGTTTGCATTACCATGAATAGATAGCACATCTATAAATATTCTATTCTAAATAATAATACACAGCTTGGACCTTTCCCCCCCCCCCCCACCAAAAAAAAAAACTCCACTTTTCGTACTCATTTTGTCAAAAGTTATGATAACTTATGCATAATGTTTACTTTGTTCATAAAATTCATATCTTTTGCACGTGCATAGCGCGTGCCACGGTAGCTAGTCTATACTATAATGGGAATACCCATTTTTGTGTAATACCAACTATCCACTTAAAATGTTGACACTTAACACTATAATAAAATTTCTAAATAACACAAAACATAGTTTTTAAATACTAAATATGCTTAATTTCACTGTAAACCCTGTGTTTTTCAAAGGATTGCAATAAAAACCCTAAAGTTTAAAACTCGACATCTAAGACCCCAACGTTTACCATACGTTGCAATCTCTAGAATTTTCTAACGGGATTAACAATTTCGTTACTTTTTAAGGGCATTTCTGTCCTTTAGATTATTTTTTAAAAACAATTCAACAATAAACTTGTTAAACCAATTTCGACGGATGAGATCAAAGTAAAGGAAGGGTTGGATGGTAATTTTTTCATTCTTTTCTTCCTTTTCCTTTCTCCCTCTCCTTCACCTGCCCTAATCATCGCCGCCTCCACCTCGACTCACCATAGCTGTGTCCCTTGCCGCCGGCGATTCTAACTGTTACCGTTCTCTTCCGTTCTTGCAACGAGGTTGTGAAGGCCATTTGGTACTATCTGATCCTTCGCCACAATACGTCGCAACAATCTCCACTGTCCTCGCCTCTCTAAATCCAGAAATGATTCCTCCCCGGCCACCAAAGCTACCTTGAATTTGTACTCCAAACTTCAATGAGACAGGCAACCTCTTGTGCTTGTGGCTGGGGTGGGCAACTATGGAAGAAGCAGGTTGGGTAGCTGGAAGTGGGAAAGTAAGTGGTGGTGGAGGTGGAAGAAGAAGGTATGGTCAAAAGAAAATGAAAAGACAAATTTACCCTTAAAAAGTAACGAAATCGTTAATCCCGTTAGAAAATTCCAGAGATTGCAACAGATGGCAAACGTTGGGGTCTTAGATGTCGAGTTTTAAACTTTGGGGTTTTTATTGCAATCATTTGAAAAATACAGGGTTTACAGTGCAATTAAGCCTACTAAATAACTACATTAGAGGACATTCTTGGTTCTTAAATTTGAAAGTTATTTTAAAAAAAATGTAGTCAAAGTACATCCAAAAGGCCATGTTTAATATTATGAAATCATTTCATTTTCGCACATGAAATGTGTGTGTTGTGATGAATGGCACAAAGCAAAAGTTTAGATAGCAAATAAGTACTCATGATGTCGTGTTTGGTTTTCATAACTTAAATTTTATTTAATCGAATGCGATAATAAACACTTATACGTGATGCTTAATTTTTTTAATAAAATTTATACTATTAACTTAATTTTTACACCGCATCACGTGTGTCACGGTGACTCGTCAAATGTATACTGAAAATAAAAATATTCGTCACACGTCGACGAGTACATAGAACAAAAAGAGGAGAATGTTAATGTTATGTGTCTCAAACTAATTTTTTAGGCATTTTATACTTTTTTGTATGATTCTAACTACACAAGCGTACTTATTGTGAGCATCGTCATAAATTGTGTTAATGTATATTTTTGGTAAAAGTCAATTGATAAAATAACTTTAAAAGGTCTTATTCGGTGAACAAAGATGAAAATCAAATATCAAGTCATACTAGTTTTTTAACCCGTGCGTTGCATACGAAAATGAATTTAGAATTAAAAAATCGTATGCAAAAGAACTACTCTAGGAGCAAAGACGAGAGAGATAATAGGAGATATGAAGTTTGATTTTCAGTTAGGATATGAAATTATCCTGATTGAGGAGATAATGATTAAGAGATAATATATGAATCAATTTTAAAAGAGAGTAAACAATAATGGCCTAGGTTGAAAGTTCTAACCGTACACAAAGTATTGTATATTGAAAAGGAAAGAGAATATTTGTGTCAAATAATTAGCATTTCTTATATGCACGTGGCAAGCAGAGAGAACTTGATTTTGGGCAAAGTTTTTGAGAATAATTGTGGAATAAGATATTAATTAGATTAATGAGATCATAATAATAATAGAAACTTGATTAAGGTGCAATAATTACAAATTACTTTTGAAATTTAAATTTAAACTGATAAGAAAAATTTTAACAGATTGGAAAGAGGTAACTGAATTCAAAAATTAAAGTTATAATGGTAAGTAATTAAAGTTAGTTTATATAATAATAAATTAAATTCACATGGCGAAAAGAGAGAATGTCCACGTAGGCGGTGACGTGGCAATATTCTCTCAGCTTCGGCTTTTTTATATATATATATAATTAGATTCCTTTAATGCACGTGCATGTGCACATGTGACGCCTTGATCAAAGTGTTGAGAAAACAGCAATAGAAGCAAGACCATTTTTAGTGGTTTATGTGGGTTTGTGAATACCATGTTGCGAAGATTATTGTATAAATGCTCTCTATGTGTTTAATAGCAACTTGTCACAATAAACCAAATTAACCACCAAAGGTATACTAATACTAACAAAAAAAAGTTTGAAAATGCTACATATATAATCTCTTGAAATCACGATAACATAGTATAAGTAAAATGAGCTACGAGTCAGATAATTTGATGGATGCTAATCAATATTTTTATATATTTCAGTCATGGACCATGTCATGACCTATAATATGTTGTAACTATTTGGCATTCTAATGCCCAAACTCTGTAAAAACCGTTTATATCAAATCATTCTCGCAGTTGAAAAAAAAAATTCTTGAGATGGACAACCATTTTTTTATGAGGAAAAACATGTTATAATAAGTATACGTTTAATGACAATGTAATTGTTCTTAAATACGAGTATTATACTATCACTTTTTAGATGACGTTGAATTGTGCCAGGTAGTTTGGACAGAGCCCGTGGTAGTAAAATTGAAAAACTTGTAATTATGCATTGTCAATGAAGTATCTCATTTTTTGATTTTTGATATATATATATATATATATATATATATATATATGTATGTACGACATGTTTTAGGTTGGGATCTATTCACCATATTGCCTGTGAAAATTAAGAAGTAATATTATAGCATATATTGTCGACATTTATGTTGAATGGAAAACTTCCCAAACCATGGGAAAGGGAAAGGCCATGCTTAACCCTCCCCACCCTTACTCATCCCACCCCACCACAAAATAATCGAGATCATCTGTGGAAGCATTGTAAAAGTTTTAGCAAACACATGGAACAATACATTTTTGTTACAGCAATTGCACAGTACAATATCTGGACAAAGTGTGTGAAAGAAATTCAATTTAATGGATGCATTATATGTAAAGAATGGCTGATTTATTGCTTCGTCTATTTGATTATCTTTTCTCCTAATTCCCACAACTTTGAACAAGTGTGTCTTTCATGCCATAGAGCAGGCATGTGCTTCCATCTCTAAAAGTCCACCTTTATTTGTGAACTTCTCTAGATTGACAAATGGGGCTATTAGAGATATTTATGCGATGAAAAAATCACGTAAATAAAATTTTAAGAACTAAATAATTATTTTCGAAATTATCTTCTCAACCCCGTCAAAACAGAGATGTTAATTTTCATACATCAATCTTGTTAGCCAAACATATCGTGTTCCTCACTTTGTCAACCCTCGAAGAATGTGGGTTCATAACTGAAAATCTAAAACCATATTACTATTAAGAGTCATTTCCTTGAATGGAGCATATAAAGAAGACAAATTGCAACTCGACCATTTTACAATTGCCTTCATAGCTTCTTTAGGGAGTATTAGGATAAAATAGGTTGAACTATAAATACATCAAACCAACTATACAGTTACGTGTCATTAAAATAACAATTAGTCGTCGACATATCTTGTGAATTAACATGGACTAAAAAGTTGATCATGTTCAATCACTTAAATTGGGGCTGTGAGTTCGCACTTCCTTTCACCAACCAACCTTTACTTATCCAAGACCATATAGATTATTTAGGCGTGAAAGTCTAACTGGTCTATCCGTCAAACGCACCCACAATTTTGTCTAGCGCGTCACTTTGAATGACAACATAAAGTTGGTAGTCAAATTGAGCACACAAATTCCCTTCTTAATGTAAGGCCAATTGGTTTATTGCCTCCTTAAAAGTTTTGAGATCGTGGGAAAACATTGTGTTCTTTGGTAACACAAAAAAAAGGGTTAAATTATTATTAGATAAATTGACAAATATATCGGTCGACCTCTTGTTGCATATCATTCTTGCATGAAATGAGTAATGACCATTGTGTACCTTAAACATGAAGTAAGCTAATTTGACTTGCCACTGTAATTAAGTAATCTTCATCTAAACGTATAAAGATATTATGATAATGGATGGTAAAAAACTATTTGTTCAAGTGGCTAGTTACAAGTGGATTGTAAGGGTTAGAGCGGTTTAAATTTCATGTCACACCTTGAATAATTAAAACCTTATAGTTTGCAATTTAACATGAAAAAAGTGAAAAAAATGGTATGTCACTAATGTTTTCAACGGTGACGAGGAAAAAATTGGCACGTGTTTTCATGCCAAATATGGAAGGTCATTACAAGAAACATAGGTGAAATTTAGTTGTGCTTGCGTTAAACTCTTTCAAAGTAAGTTAAAAAGCACTAAACATAAATTAATGAATTTTCCCACCCCACCTGTCTTGAACGCGTTATATACCAAGTCAATTAGTGGTTGTGACTCCCTAATGCCTTTTGGAAAGTGTAGAACTCATGTGTTGATACAACTATAACTCTTGCTTGAATCATTAACCGAAGACTTAGAAAGAAGCGTCTCTTTCTTTTTTTTCGTTTTTGGTAAAGTTTTAATTCAATGGTTCATGTTGAAGTTAGGTGTTGTCCTCGTACAAGAGCCTTTATTGTTCGAAAAAGTTAACTTGCCTTCAACTTTTATCCTCTTAGGCGCATATAATTTCCGCCAAGATAAAATCATAGCTAAACTAATGACAAGGATTATCACAAGTTAAACTATCCACTCCCACCTATCACATAGCAATGCAATTATGCCTCCGCACAATGCTACACTTTGATGGTCCATATGGCATAATCAGATGTATATCAATCAAATATTTAGGAAGAAAGAACATGTTCTTTGGAGTTAGAATTTGCAAGGCAGACAAAAATAGTCAGAATAAATAACCATGTGAATCCTCTCCTCGTTGGTTTGCTAGACGCAAACCGGTGAGGAATCGTGACTATCGCTTGTTGCAAGGCACGTGCCTACACGAAGTAGTTGCCAAGAGCAAGACGACAGTAATGGATGACATGTTTTTTGTTATAACATCGAGAATTGTATAGATAAAGAGCTCAGTGATGAACATATTACAGGAAAGAAAAGAATCATGACAAACCATGATTTAACAAAGTTTTGAACAACCAAAAGAAGAAACAAAGCATATAAAAGGACCCCCCATGTGTTGATTTATCATTATACATTACAAAATTGGTGGGGTCAAGGGCAGGCATCACGTGATAGAAAAATAGTATCAATCCAGTCTTGATGGACATCAATTCTGGCTTGACATGCAAACGAAGCGAGGGCCTTAGCCTCCTTAAGCTGTGATTTACTGGCTCTGCAAATACTATAATAATGGAAAGTAGAGATTATATAGCAAAAGTCATAAAACATGGCTGCCACCGAGTCCATAATGTCTTCAGTGTCCGAAATCTGAGAGAGTAAAAAGGAAGAGTCAGTATATACATTAATGTGAAGAAGGTTTTTTGAAAGGGCCCATTGTGATATAGTTAGTAGGCCTTTCATGATAGCTGAATAAGAGTCCGATGCTAAAGAAGAAAATGCAGTTGAACCACATCTCTTATGAATTGCAGTCGTACAGGTCATGCCTATGCCAGTTCTAAGGCTAGACTTGTTGTAAGAAATGGCTAGGAAGATATTTATAGAGTTTCGAAGGTTATAAGAACAAAGAGGGATTTTGGGTTGTATGATGAGAGGGTATTTAGAATTATCAGATAGATACTTGGTTGTAGGTTTGGTTTTTCGGAGAGAGGTATTGTAGTTGATTATGCTTTCACCCATGTCACCCATAAGTAATGGATGACATGTTAAGTTATCATTTCTGGTTTTGTTACATTGCAGTGGATAATCCTTCATACCAATTAAAAATTATGACCAAAAAAGTAATTCATGTCTTGATCAAGATTATTAATGCGTATCATGGATTGCCATTGTCTTGTATGAAAAGACAAATCAACAATTGACAAATTAAAATGCATGGGCATTAAGTGGATGCACAATCTTAATGGACTGTAGATGAAGAATACATAACCACGTGACAACAAGATTTCAAAACAATGATATGAATCATCGACGAGTCATCACTTACCGTAGTATATCAATGAGACTGTTTATTTATAAGTGAAAAAGATTGAACCCATGACGTTGCATCAACATAAACTGTAATAGCACGTTAAGCTATTAGTTGGAGGCTACTCACCGAGACATACATCGCTAGTTTTGGAATAATAAATACACCATGTGTAGGTTAAAGTACTGATTTTGTATTGGGACTTCAAGAACCTCACTGCACTACTCGAAAAAAAAAGGGGCAAAGTTTCATAAATGGATGGCTTATTAGTTCCACGGGAAAAAAAATACATGAAAAGCCTTGTTCAAGTAAATTTCTGCATAATAAGTTTTCACAAAAATATTTTTTAAATGTTTGGTAGGACACTAGGACTTAAAAGAAATAATAGAAGAAAGGTAATGTTGTGGTTCATGAAATCAGTTTCCTTGAAAACTTGTTAATGTAGGCGCACACACACACATGACCTCTGTATTTGAACATTGATAAAAAACCAATGTTGAATGCTCATTTTCCAATTGCTCCCCAGTGAATATCGACAATCATCCCAGACTAGACCAGTTAGATAAACTAGGTTGATGTAAACTCCGTTGTTGAGGGTTTCCGCAAGTGGGTTTAGGCGCATAATTTGCTATGGCTATGGGAAGCTCCTTGCTGTTGTAATCAATTTAATTTTTTTTTATCAATCCAATTAACCCCCACCCAATTTTTTTTTTTTTTTAATAAAATTGGTGGGCTACTTATGGTTGTAGGCATTTTTCGATGCATTGAAGACACTGCTAATTGATCATCAAGGAGATTACATTATTATCACGTGTTCATCTTGCATGCCAACCATACTGGTGGCAAATCTAATATATGAACTTAGCGTTTTGTTTATATGAAAAATGAATCATCAACTTTAAGTAATTAAGTCTTCTTATATACTTAATGCATGACTTTTTGTTAACTATTAATACTTACCCTTCCACCATATAGTTATAGATTCGGAACTGAAAAGATATTTAAATAGTGTCTTTGGGGAAATTACGTTTTAACAATGAGAGGTTTTATTTTCCTAGAACACGACTTACCGACTCCAAATCAAGAAGTCATGTCCTGCAGAATTTTTCGTGGATTGATCAGTAATGAATTCTCATTCGACTATGGCTCCATGATGTACCAAACATCAAATAATATTGTAAAGTGTATGTGAAAAATAATGTCTTATAGACGGACACAACCCTACTTGTTATCCCCTTTAAAAGTAACATCATTGAATCACATCATATAAACAAGGTAATCATATTATTTGAAATTCTCTTTTGCAATTTTAACTTCTAAATTAAGCGACAAATCGTGAGTTTGAGATTGATTTTAAAAAATAAAACTTAAATTTACTCATAATCACTTCTCAAAATTAGCTTTCAGTTGTTTGTAACCAAATTAACTATAAGCTATGTTTCATTAGTCAGTTACAATGTCGTAAAATGAGGAGGAAATTTAGTGCTTCAAGAAAAGATGTTAAGAGGCCGTTTGATATTGTTTCTCAAAAAGTAGATTTTTGATTAAATCAAAATCAGTTCTTAAAATTAATTTTAATCTATTTTAAGCACAATAACTTAAAAATTACTAAAGCTGTTCCGGAAAAAAAGTGTTTAAAGTGAGACCAATGTGGCAAAATGATCAAACAATGTATTAAGATTTAAAAGGAGCATTTAATACTTATTTATATATTAGCATATTTTGATAATTTTTTCTAATCAAGCATGACTCTTTAAAACGGATTAATCAAAACTCAAAAATATAAATTATATATATATATATATATATATATTCAATTAATTTCGAGCATTTTGAAGCAGATTTAAACAGTAATATATTCTAATTCTGACCGCTCTATCACAATCCCCTTAGGACACATGCGCACTAGCAAATTGATGCACACTGTGGCCGGTTCGTGTTTCACCCGTCATTGCATGAGCACCCGGTCGGACCGGGCGCGCTTAAACCCTTCGCTACACACTGAAAACAAAACCTAACCCTTTTTCCGCCGTTTCGCCTTCTAATGCCCACTCCTCTCCACACTTCGAAGAGAACAGACCAACCGCCAAAACCAAGCCCTAAAATTTCGCCGCTGATAATTAGCCCCGGAAGAGACATGCTGGAAGTCTACCGGACCAGCTCCGTCGACTGGAAGCCGGCTCCGGTTGTGGCCCTGGCCACCAGCATCGACGACTCTCAGGTCGCCGCCGCCCGCGAGGACGGCTCGCTCGAGATTTGGCTCGTCTCTCCCGGCGCCGTCGGCTGGCACCGCCAGCTCGTATGCTCTCCCAAAAATTACTCACTTGTCCTTCGAATTAGTTTTTTTTTTTGCTATCTTCTGGTGTTGATGTTTGTTGTATGTTTGCTATTTAGACTATACACGGAGACGCCGATTCACGGATTTCGTCGCTGATTTGGTGCCGGTCCGGCTCGCCGTCCGGCCGGTTGTTTTCATCGAGTATCGATGGATCGGTTTCAGAGTGGGACCTCTTCGATTTGCAACAGAAGGTTCGTATGAGTGCTTTCATCTTTGTGTAGTAGCATTTTGCATTTTGAAGGGGCATTTTGGTGATTAAGCATATGTAGAACTGGAAATTGTGCTTTGCGTCTTGATTTTAGTAATTTAATTAGTGGCTTCAAAGCCGCTTTTGGCATGCCACTGGCTTAGAGGATGCACCTGTTAAGCTAAAACTTAGACATTAATAAGTGGTTTTGAAGTTCATTATTTCTTACAAGGCTTACAGATTAAATAAGCATTGCTTGACAAGGCAAACCAGGGCAACACCTGTGAGCAAAGTCAATGTTTAGATGTTCAGTTGTGTAAACAGAAAATGTGCTTTATGCCTCGGTTTTAGTTAAGTAATGAGTGGTTTCAAAGCAAGTATGATATGCCATTGGGTAAAAGGATGTATAAATAAAACTGACTTTTATAGACACCAACCAATTGCATTAGTGCTTAATCAGACAATACTGCCCCCATTTATAGTTTTTGTTCCGGATGACCTTTTGCAAAAGTTCTAGGATAGAATACAAACATCTAAGCATCGACTTGAACAGCAGCAGTGATTAGAGATCAAATAAGTAATGCTGGACAAGTCAAATTAGGCCAAAACCCATGAGCAAAGTCAATGCTTACACGTTCAAGTTGTGTTTTAGAAAGTTAGCGTTTTTGGTATGGGTTTTCTTGTCAATCAGCCATGTTTACATCTTTTTTGTTGTTGTTAGTGCAGATTGTTGTGGATACAATTGGTGTGTCGATTTGGCAGATGGCTGCAGCACCCTGTGATAACAGGCAGCTTCAGAAAAAGCAGGATTCTGGGCTTAGTGAAAATGGGAATGCTAATAATAAAGTTGATCGTGGTGGTGATGATGGTGAAAGTAGTGAGAGTGAAGATGATGTTACCTCAGTTGAGCTACATGAGGAACAAGTGACCGAAAATGTGCGTCTAGCAATTGCTTGTGACGACGGTTGTGTCCGGATATACAGTATATCCAACTCAGACGAGTTAACTTATAGTAAATTGTTGCCAAGGGTCAGTGGTGAGATATCTGCTCACCTTTGGTTACTAGTAAATTTGGGCTTGCGACTTTTCCATATAATGCTCAGTGTCATGTTACTTGCAGGACGTGTCTTAAGTGTAACTTGGAGTCCTGATGCAAGTAGGATATATTCAGGAAGCAGTGACGGGTACGTGTATTCTGAGTCCTAATTGTTAAACTATGGTACATGCTATATAGGCAATGTAATGATAGTTTGTACACTTTTCAACGGGCTAGTGCTTTGGTAAAAGTCTGGCTAGCAAGTAAAAACCATGACGGTGTGTTTTGCATCTAAGGCGGTTAATTGTGCGATAATGCGACATTAGGTCTTTATAATTTCCTCCCTTCATAGGATCGTCAGTTCCGGGGACCTAGCACAATGGTCACAATGAATTTTTGGTTTAATACACTTTGACATCTACTCAATTCTAAATCTCAAGCAGCCACTTTCTTAAGTGATTTTTGTTGTTAAGTTTTCAGCACATTTTGCAGGTTCATAAGATGTTGGGACGCTGATTCGGCTCGTGAGTTATACAGGATAACAGTTGGGCTTGGAGGTTTGGGTAGTGGTCCTGAACTTTGCATCTGGTCATTACTTGCACTGAGGTAGTTTTTCCTTGTGGCAACTGGCCAATATGCGGGGTTAGGAAAATATCAAATAATTTAGCATGGTGTATTCTTCTAAGTAAGATTTTATCAACAATAACGCCCAAAAGGGGCGAAACCTATGTACACGCAAAGTATGCAGCTCAAAGTTCTGTATACCAAGAAAAATGCTTAAAAACCCAATATAAAAGCAGGTTAGGTTAAGCATGTCTGCTTACAGTGAGTTGTTTTGGTTTCAGATGCGGGACCCTTGTCAGTGCAGATAGTACTGGTAGTGTACAATTTTGGGATGCTAAGCATGGAACGCTTTTACAAGCGCACTCTTGTCACAAGGGCGATGTAAATGCTTTAGCAGCAGTTCCAAGCCATAGCAGAGTTTACTCTGCTGGCTCAGATGGCCGGGTATGTAGTTGTTTCTGCTGGTTGAGTTGCTATTGTTTGTAGCTTATACCTACAAGCTCTATAGTCTTCATTGGCAAAGTCAGTAAACAAATTGGAGTGATGTCAATTTGATGTTTGCATGGATTGCGTATGCAAATTTCACAAGGTTGGATGATTTATTTCATGACATGCAAAGGATATCGCACGGTTTTATCCAGTTCTTCGTCACATTTCCACTTTTGTTCTTTCTGTGTTTTCAAGAATTTTCCATAACTGTGTTATGTTTGCTAGTATACAAGGTACAAGTTTATCTTGGAATCTAGTTTTAAGACTAGGTGCTGTACTACTATTGAAATTGCTATTGCACTTTTTGCAGGTCATATTATACAAGCTCTCTAATGATGAGGTTGGTTCTAGTGGCGACAAGTCTTTATCGACAGTGATGAAGAAATGGGTATATGTTGGCTACGTTAGAGCTCATACGCACGATGTCAGGGCCTTGACGGTCGCTGTTCCAATCAGTCGAGAAGGTTTGTCAGTTGTTTCCTGCTCCTATTTTATGCTTGAATTTGTTTATCACCTTTTTTACCCCCCTTAATTTGTTCACTGTATTAACTCCATTGGCAGATTTGGTGCCTGATGAAAAGGGGAAAAGGTTCCGTGGTATGGAGAAACCCCTTGATTTTAGTTACCTTAAGTGGGCTCATTTGGGTGTTCCCATGCTTATCTCAGCCGGTGATGACACTAAGCTTTTTGCCTATTCTGCCAAGGAGTTTACCAAGTTTTCTCCGCATGATATCTGCCCTGTACCACAAAGTCCAACTGTGCAACTAGCCGTCAACACAGTTTTCAATCACACTCCTTTACTTCTTATCCAGGCTTCTTGTTGGTTAGATATTTTCTCAGTTCGTGTAAAAAGAGGTGCAGTTACTGACATGGGTTCTGGAGCTTCTGGCGGACATGCAACCACAGATTTAGTGGCCAGAGTTAAGAGTAAGGCTTCTCGGAAAATCATATGCAGCACAATTTCTTCTTCGGGGGTGTTTCTTGCTTATTCTGACCACGTGAAAGTTAGCCTGCTTGAATTGAAGAATTCAGAAGCTGGGAAAAGTGCGTGGCTTGTAAATAAACGGCAACTTCCTCCAAATTTACCATTTGCCCATACTCTGGTTTTCAGTTTTGATTCTTCCCGGTTGATGATAGCAGGACATGATAGAAGGATATATGTAAGCCTGCTGTAGTACTTCATTCACTCTCCCTTTTTGCATCTGTTGTTCATCTTGATGTTACCGCTTTTGTTCTGTCAAAGAGCTGTAGATACTCATGAGGTTTGGGTGTTCACATCAGGTGTTTGCATCATGCTTTGGGTGTGACTTTGTTTACAAAATGGTTGTGGTTTAAGCATTCTGAAGCAATCTTCCATTACTGTTTACTGTTATTGCTAAAATGCCATAGACACATGGTACGGGATGTGCTTTTGGGTAGATTCAGTAAATTTATTGGCTTAACGTTAATTGCATCCACCAGTTTACTAAATGTACTTGCCTGCTATACAGACAATTTGTGAACTGATGTGGATATAACAGGCTGAGTGAAAAGTTGCGTGCCAACATCAGCTTGTATGAACGTTTGTACAACTTTCCTTGTGCCTGTCGTTTTCTTTCTGTGTAGTTTGCCACGTCTCTCTCTGTCTCTTCCCAAATTTCTGTTAGTCTGGCTCCATTTTATTGCATTATTATGTGAATTGTTTCCAATCATTTGCTAAAGGTGTTATAAACGATGCATGTCAGCAATTGTGACGAAAGTTTCTTTCACAGGGGTGGCCCACCATTTCAGCTTAAAAGATTTTGTTTTTAGTAAAAAAAACTTGTAGCAGATTATTAGAAATAGGGGTTTGCTGCAACAACTCCGAGTACCTGGCACAAGGCTTATGTTGAGCTACTAATTATTAATGCATATTAATCACTGGTTTCAAACTGGGCGTAATTTTCAAATTCACATCCTCATCCCTTTGAAAATGCCATTTTGCAACATGCTGCCGTATTTATGGGCAGTAATTGCCCATTGCTTTCTTTGTTGCAGCAAGCGTAGTTCACATGGTTGTGCTACCTTCTTTGATGTGTTCCCTTAGTTATATTGTTAAGATGATAACCTGCCATTTTGACTCTTCTGTAGATTTTGACAGCGCCTTGATTCTGGGTTGGAATATTTACATTTTTTGGGATGTGTTTTTACCATTTTCCATCTGCTTCAGGTTGTTGACGTGGGAAGCTTGGAAGTCATTCATGCATTCACACCTTCTCGCAAGGATCTCGATGAGAAATTGCCACCTAGTGAGCCTCCCATAACAAAAATGTTTACTAGTTCTGATGGGCAGTGGCTAGCTGCTATCAACTGCTTTGGAGATGTATATATTTTTAATCTGGAGATACAAAGGTGTGGAACTAGTTCTGCTAGACTTTTTTCTGATACCTTGTTGATTAATTTATCAAAAGTACTTCACTTTTTTCACCTTTACCAAGACTTCATTTTCGGCCTTAAGAAGATGATTATCCCTAGTTCAAGTCATTGCATGTTTTTTTCTTTAGCATCTAGTGATGGTTTTCACGTTTCAAGTTACGTCACTATCATTTTGTTTTTGCTCAATCTCGAAGGTTTCTGTTCAATTACAACTCTACAGTCTACCCTCGATCTTTGAGAACCTTATTCGAAGTCTTGTAAGGGGACAATCTGGTCAACACAATTCTTTTTTCTGTCCATACAGCAGTCGAGTCTCCCCACGTCTTCCTTGCCAACACGAACTGCTAACTATGCTTATCATTTGCATTTTTTTCTGCGAGACAGGCAGCACTGGTTCATATCAAGATTGGATGGTGCTTCTGTTACAGCTGGTGGCTTTACTCCGAGAAACAGCAATGTTCTCATAATCTCCACCTCCTCAAACCAAGTATATGCATTTGATGTGGAGGCCAAACAGTTGGGAGAATGGTCCATGCGGAACACGTTTGTCCTGCCCCGGAGGTACCAAGAGTTCCCTGGAGAAGTTATTGGGCTTTCATTTCCACCATCCTTGAATTCATCATCAGTTATCGTCTACAGTGACAGGTGCATTTCTCTCTCCTATCTTGCTAAATAGAGACGAGGTTGATCTGAGAGGGTTACAATTGTGTCTGACAGCCTTTATAACCTGCAACAGAACTACGAAAGACTTTCTTTTGACCTTGGGAGTCTGTTCAGTTGTTTAAACGTTCGGTCTGTTCGTGACGAGACTTTTTTTCTAGTAGGTCCTTCTTAGGGAAGCTATCGTATAATTGGGAAATCTGAATTGAAGATATGCTACCTAGTGAGGTAGATTGATCAGTAGAGTTAAATGGTGTAATTGGCATGCTTTGTTGTGCAAGGCTTAAAATAGTTGCATTCTGAAGGGTTTTTAACTCCAATCAAATTGATTTTCGATGAGCTCTAGTATGTTTGATTTATAACACAGTTTCAAGCGCTTGGGGTTTTTCCCCAGCTTTACATGAAATTTTGAGCTCAAAATAGGACCGGGATCTTATACTTCACACGTGATGAGAGCACATCCTTGATTTAGTGGAAACTCAAGCCTTGCCTGTAGTAGATTAGTCGTCTACTATCCTGAGAATAATCTAGATTTCCTATATTACAATCAACTCATCAAAACAATTTCGTATGACAGCCTTTAGGTTAAGGGACTTGCTTACTTATAGACTCGTACTTGGGAGAAATTCCATAGTGTATACTAATGGCTGTGAAGTGTTTTTTTCAGGGCTATGTGCCTGATTGACTTCGGGAGGCCAGTTGATCGAGATGATGACCACGACTTGGTAAATGGCCATGATTCAGTATTGAAGAAGTTCCAAAAGTCACCCATTAATGGGAGATTAAAACGTAAGTTGAAAGGCCATTTTCTAGAAATTAAATGCAACGGTAGAAAGAATTTTGAATTTTGTGCTTTTAGGGATCCTGTTTTATTTGTTGGACACCTTTCAAGAAATTCTGTCTTGATCATTGACAAACCATGGATGCAAGTGGTTAAAACATTCGATGCCCCGCCTGTTCACAGACACATTTACGGAACATAACCCCTTATTAAGGTGGTTTTTTTGACAGCTTAGGTGGGAGAGTTGAAATATGGCATCGGGTCCACTCTGTTTGGAGCATGTTCTGTAATGTATTCGTTGATAATATTTGTTCCTGCAATAGTAATCAATTTTGATGTATTTTCTTTGACCCATTAGGACTTACCCTGGTTGTGTCCGTGGTGCATTGATTCATTCCATCAGAAACTTGTTTGTTTCTCTGTGGTTCTATTTCTTTTGCCATACAGGAACTTTCAAAACTGATACATGATTGTGAAGAAAAGAATGATTAGAAAGGAGAATGGAGATTAAACGTGACTCGAAATTATGTACAAAAGAATACTTCTATATTTTGATGTGCATCGTACTAGGCGGATCGCTGGCACATAAATGTTTTGATGTGCATTGTACAATGTGGATCGTTATGCAAATAGCTTGATCCGGTTTTTTATGTGAATGGGGTACAGGTCTGATTACAAGGTGTGCGTGTGGTTTTAGTGAGCGCGTCTGGTGATTTCTGCGTAAGGAATACTGAAGTACTTGCCCTACTTTCTCTTGTTACGTTGTTTCCTGAAACATGGAAGGATTTTCTTCCTCTTCAAGACGGCATTTAGTGTGATAAATCCCCCGGAAAATTTAATAAATTATCACATTATATCTCAGCATAAAAGTAAGAGCGCGAGACTGGAGTGAATTTGTTCGTTTCTTTTATCGACTTTTGGCAATTTTGGTATCGATGAGCAGAGGAAAATGTATACTATCATGAGAAGCTGGATACATTCCAAATTCGAATCGTTTCACGAGTAGGGTCAATAGTAGATATCTTTAAGTTGCATCAAAACGCTCAGAATTAATAGCATTTTTATAAGATGGCCATTGTTGAATAGCTTATTTAAGAGGGTAACGAAGCTCTATCGCTTACACTGCTGACCAAAGTTTGAAGAGGAAAAACTCTTCATGTGCTTGCATAATCCTAGTGTGTGCCTAAGTTGATCATTAATCATTTCGAAATTGTAATTTATCAGGTAGATGGATGCAATGTGTTGTCCATTTCCGTAGAGTCCAAATCATTTCCTATGATATGGGGTCTGATTCTTTCTGAGGCTGATAATTCCTCCAAACAAAACTGATTTAATAATTGAGCCTTTGTGTTGTAGGATCCTTTTCTTAGTCGGCTGCTGTCAAAAGGGCGGTGTGTACTCTTTTTGTCTCCTTTCGATAGAGAAGCAATCAAGAGATCCAATCCTTCATCAAAAACATTGTCTTCTTAAGGTTTAGATTTTAGGTTCTCAATGTTGCTGATTCTAATTTTTATATCAACGCGCTGTAAATTATAATTCTATCCACAGGGAAAAAAAAGAAGAAGAAGAAGATCGCTCTACGTTACAAAATCCGTGGATTTTATAGTAAAAAAATCGAATGAAGGCCAATGGAATTTAATACTAATTATCACGTGTTTTCCTGCATTGCCTATTCTTTCGGGATGAGTTTGTCTGTTCATTCTGGTTTTAAGTAAAATATTTTACAATTAGACGCATGGACATGAGTATCTTTTCAATTGGAAAATGCAAACATGGCTAAAGGATGGTGCAAAGATACAATTTGACCCTAAAGATCATGACTTGTTGCACCTCGGTGACGAATCTTTATTTTCACGACAATTGATATCTTTTAGCGAAAAAACAAAAAATGCAGTACTTATGGTTTGAATAACTATCAAGAAGTAGGTGAAACAACTAATGAGAAACCAAACAAAATAAAAAAAAAAGGTACTTACCACTTATATGGTTGAAAATAGTAGTACAAATGTGTTTAAGATGGCACATGAATTGGGGTCCATGGCACTTCCAAGTGTGTGTTTTTAAGAGATGGTGATGTTAATGCTACATTTCTATCTGATTCATCAGTTCAACACATGGGGGAAAAATTATTTCGAGACAAGGTAAAACCTCTAGAAAGCTTTGCTTTCAGTAGATGAACATATATACAAGCCTTTTAAGGGTTGATGATCAGAGGAACAAAGATTAGCTAGTAAAGGTTAACTCATAATTGTGGTAACAATTAATCTACCGTGCCATTTATATGGCATGAAGGCAGCATTATTTTTAGGATATATTAGGATGACAAGTCCATTTCAACCTTTTACAATCATTTGTGGGCGATGATTCTACTACATTTAATGACCTTGTACTGCATGAAAAGATGTGGCACCAAATGATATTGAACATGTAGTTTGGAAGATTCCTTTTCATGGGATCTCCAAACGCGGCCCAAAATACGGATACAGGTGACTGGAAAGTTCGCTGCTTGATTAATTTTTGTGGTAATAAAGTGTTGATAGCTGTTTAAGAGCTTTGATCCTTATCTTTGGTTGTCTGCATATTTGTTTATTGCCTCAGTGGAGTCTTTTCATCATTGTTTTATGCACATGTTTGTTTCCGAACTGTTGATTTTAGTAATCACTGGTGCTTATCCTTCCATAAATACATGTCCTTGTAGACTAAGACTGTGAGAGTGAGACTTCTGTGCTGCTGCTGCTGCGTGTGTGTATGCCCACGCGTGCGCATGGATTATATCAATTATTGATGCGAATCGAATTGAAAATGCAGCAGCGGCCTGAATGTATACTCTTCCTTGATTTCGACAAGATAGTTTGACCTGAAATGAAGGATAACAAGAAGATGCAAAGCCCACAAAGGTAAACAAAGCGAAGCGCATACACACACACGAACTTGTATGGGTACTTCAGTAAGGTCTTTTTGGGATAGCTTTCTTGACTGATCTCTGATAATGCATTAGGATGGCAGATTAGAGATGTTAATCAACATTTCATCAGTCAATCAACCTCTAGTTTTACCCTATGATATTGTGAAATGGAACTAGAGAGGGTAGCAGTAAGGGAGATTGTCAGGACTCAGGACATATAGCTGGGAGGAATTTGTCCTTTTGCTATGATCAATGCCATTTTCCGAGATATGGGTTCCAATTCTAAGGATGGAAAGACCTTCAATAAAGATTTTGAAGAAACCCCACCAAAACAAATTCAATTATTGCACCCAGTATTATATATGGATCACATTCTTAGTGGGTAGCTGTCACAAGGTGGTGGGGGTGCTTGCTTTGGTCCCTTTTGGTGGAAAGTGAGACTTCTGAGTGTCAAGTTTCATCAGAAACGTTGTCTTGTTTGAGTTTAGAGTGGATTACATTGCCAAATTTACCTATCCTCACCGGCCTCATATAGGCTATGGCTATTGGCTAGGCTGGCAGTCCTGAAATTAGAAGAATGTGGCTCATTCACGGCCCGTTGGCCTTGGCCTGCATCTGATGATGGTCCTCCCTCCTCGTTGTCTCCGTATGTATCCATCTGTTAAGGCCTCTGGTTATCTGTGTTTGTGCCCACAAGAGCGTGTAATTTGATTTCTATTGGGATATGCAGTACGTATATGCTCCCGCGAGGACCACTCTCCTTTTTGTGATCGATTTCTTGTTTTCCTCGCCCCTCGTTTCCTCGTTTGAATCGTTCCTTGCTGATATTATTGCCCGAGAAATCCCTTTCGTGCATGAATCGCATTGGTTCGAAAAGGTTGCATTCTCTTTGATCTTATGACTAACTGAAAAGAGTGGCACTGGCACCAGAAATTTTTAGGCCTATGAGTAACTTGGCTTTGGGTTTGCATGAAATTCTTACTTCTCACTAATCTGATTTAGATTGACATGGTATGAAGGAATAGTATGGGGGAATCTGAAAGCATCTGACAAAGAAAGATAACAAATAAAGAATCAAAGAAGGGTTTTTTTTTTAATTATTCTTACTTTTTAACATTTATGTTCTCATGTTGTTTCCCGCTACATGGACAGGAACAACCAACAACAAGAGTGATTAAATAAAGAACAAAAAACAAGATCCCTCTAAATCTAATGCCCTTTTTCTTCTACATGGCCCGCCCCCCTCATTCCTGCTTCTCTCTCTCTTGAGCAACTGCAGCAGTAGAGACAGAAGATATACCATTCCCATTCTCATTGCCACTTTCTTCCCTGCAAACCACCTGTCAAGACAAAGCAGATGAACAGACCACATTAGGCTTTGGGAGAATTAAGCTTGCTTCACATACGGAATGTGCTTATGCCACATGATGGCTTACTTAATTTTTCTGGAGCTTTCCCTGGCAAGAAACCAAAATGCTTTTGCAAAGCAGATTTCCCCTGCAATGGCATCGGTGAACAGAAATAAGCAAACGATATGCAAAGCAGGAAGTTTATGGCATGAAAGTGGACAAGATTTAACCTTAGATTTTGCTGCAGAAGTGTCCTGTGTGACAGCCTGAGCTATGTTCTTCTGAAAATGTTAGTTGAACATAAGCGTCAAGAGGATACAGTTAAAGATGTATGACATGTTCTTTTATGGTATGATGAAGGTATAAACTTGCCTTGGACATGTCCAAAATAGGAGAGCTAGCAGTGTCATCAAGACATCCGTTCTGTTGCTTCCCTCTGGATTCTTTTACTTTCTTTTTCTGTTTCCCCTTCTTTGCTTGTCCACCAAAATAGCCACCATGATCAAAGCAGTAATCTTGATCATCCTCTTGAAAATGTCGCGGCCCCGAGGACGCGTCGGACACCATCGACAAATCCTCATCCTCTTCGCCCACATGCCCGTTCCTCCCTTTGCTCATCCCACCCTCGCCACCAGTTCTTCGGTATCGGTCCCCGGAATTCGAGGACTGATCCAGGTACATAGTCCAGCCTGATTCACACCCACTACTGCATTCAGAAGTAGATATATTCATCCTTGCAGAACAGTTTTAAGGAGCAGGAAGAACAATGAGAGTAATATGGACTGCTCTATTGGTCTAAGGTTCTCTATTATATAAGTGTAGGAGAGAAGAAAATAAAGAACCAAATGATTCACTCTCAAATCCTAGACTCACTTTGTCCTTAGCTCTATCCTTTCTCCTCATTATTATATCACTTTTGTGAATGATTCAAAAATTGCTAGTTGGCTTGTGCCTTTGGAGAGAGAGAGAGAGAGGAGTCATCATGGGCCATTGGCAATTGATAGGGGGGTAACAATAGGGATTACGGGAAAGGTGTTAGTTTGCTACACATTTGTGCAAGAGCCAGCTCGATGCCAACCGTTTGTCCTCGTCCTCTGCACCAAAAGGAAAAAAAAAAAAAGAGAGAAAAAAGAAAGATGAAGGCCTCTTTGTAATTCATCAATTATTGTCTGCTAGTTTATGTAACACTGTATGTAACCATATATACCATGATTAGCATGAAGGTGATTACTTATAATCATTGGATTGGCTACTCATTTTAACCTTCACATACCATTCTTTGCTAAAAGAGACTTGCATCATTTAGTTACCCAAACATGAACAAAAGCCCCATCTGCAGCAAATTTTGTATGATTTGTCATGCCATTTGTGACGCATGACATCACCGCTTCTTGAAATCCATGGTAGAAATGGATTCTGATTAAAATTTCGAGGTTCTTTCACAAAAGTAAAGGTAAGGCTGCGTACAAATTTCTGGTGCCTTGAAAGATACTGAGCTAAAATATCTCGCAATTGCATGTATTCGGGTAGGATTAGTTAGATGCTGTGAGAAGAGGCGGATGCCTCTTCATTAAGAAGAAAAAACGTGCAGATCAGACTAACTCGAAGATATATAAGACTTTTACCATTGTAGTTATGGTACCACAAAGGATGAAAGTGAAGAATGTTAGAAGACCATGAGAGGGACCACAGTATGAATTGTTGCCTGTGGGGGAATTAAATTATCCCAGTGTATCTGCATATCCTTGCAACTGGTTAAGTGTGCATTCAGCAGTAGTTAGAGCAAGTGTTGGAGTTATTCATGTCTGTGGAATTGATGACTGCTGCTGTGGTAGGTTGCACACTAAAAACTTGACTCTCTGCTGTCCTCATGCTGGTAGTGGTAGGTCTGAAAAGGTTGTTTAGATCATTTGTTGCTATAGTTCAACCAAGTGTTAACACCATGGCTTGAAAGCTGTTAGTATTGAAGCTTGGTGTCCAACCCAAAAGTAGGATAAGTCTATCAGGAACTAATCCTAAATCCCGTGTATGGTCGATGTGGAATTTGACACCCGCCCTCACGCGAAGCGTGGAATAAGAGGTCATCATGTTGAGCCGAGAGAAATGGCGAGAAAGTGACCTGAATGGGGCAGTAGGGGCCTAACTCTAATATCATATTCAAACCTGGTGTCCAATCCAAAAATATTCTTAGGAATAGAAGAAGCCAACCAGGTATAAGAACCGATCCCTAATCTCGTGTCTAGTCAATGTGAAACTTGATAGTTATACTCTCTGTTATTTACACACTTATTCAGCTAGATTTTTCAAGCCATGCAAGTAAGCTTGTCCCCATGTTTGACTGCATGAAATCTTCTCTGAAGAGCCTTTGGTGCAGAAGTGAATTCCATGTTCCTTTGTTGCGACCATTACATTCCTTTCTTAAATTCCTCATAAGACATGGAAGGAGGACCCTTTTCCCTGCGCAGTACAAGAAGAGACCTTGCTAATAAAGAACCACCATGCACCCTGCCTACCTCAACAGAGACACCACCATTCAGCAGGAGAGAAAATTAGGTGTCCCCAAATCAGTGTCCTTATTTAAGAGGGCAAGAGTAGATACCCTAAGCCTGAAATCATGGAGCAACCCTCTCAAGTCTATGCCTCGGCGCTTCATGGGCTGGTTGCTGGTGTGGGGTACCCCTTCTGACTCGGCTTTTGTACTACCGAATGCTCACATGCCGTTACATAGCCTGTTGCACTAAACTAAGCCACACAATTTTTTAAGTTTTAAGCGTCCGTGGGACAATCACAACTTTCAGTCCACCATTTGTAAGCTCCATATTAAGCTATCATTGCTTAATTATTGGTCCCGATGAATACCCTCATTATTGATAAACTCTTGAGCGACAGATAACATGACATTTCTCATTACTTGCTTTTGTTATGCTAAGATATATTTGCTATCTACACGACCTTTGGAACGTGCAAAGGGTACTGGATCACTAGATATATATGCCAGTTGTGACACTAATGGTAAATTTCGTTTCTTGCCGTCGTCCTGCTTTAACTTTTAGCAACCCTAGTGCACCACAATGGTTGGTAATTTATGCAACTGATGTTTTTCAGCAACAATTATCCTATCGCTCTCCCAAAGGCCCAAGAGTAAAAAGGTTCTTGGTTTTAGTTACTTGAGAAATGACCTTGGAATATAAATGAAGCACTCCCTTCTAATCCTTTCCCTTTGGCTCATATTTGCATAGGACTGACTGTCCAGTAAACTGAACCAACTTAAGGTCATTCCAATTGGTAACTGTACAAGCATTACTGTGCTATGTGACTGTCCCAATCTGTAGCTTTTCACCCAATCTGTGGCAAAACAGTGATGCAGTATGGCTAGTTCTGCTTGCTTGCTAACGTGGTCCCTTAGTAGTTACATATTGTGGCCACCTACCATCTCTCAAGGTTCATAATCCTTCCAAAACCAAGGGGGTCTCCTCCCGCAAGAGGACACGCAACCGATCTTTTTCATACATGGCCTAGAAGTTGCAAGACAAACAAACCCAAAGTCTACATAAAAATAGTCAAATCTCCTATCACTGTCATTCAGGAATAGGTTTCTGTATTCAATGACACAAATCTTTTTGCCTTTGGGTTTCACTAACCATGAGGCTCTCCCTTGTATTAGGGGCCAAGTTCTACTGTTTTAGATGGAAAGACACTTGGTTTTGTAACTCAAAATTGTTGGTTTCTTGGAAATTCAGATAAAAAATTCCATTACAGCAAGGCCCCTTGAAATTTGAGTTTAGTGAACACTGTACCTTTGTGTTTTTCCCTTGAAAAAGAAGAAGAAGAAGATTGCTAATGCTTGAAATTTGAGCTTAGTGCACACAATACCTTTATGCTTTTTCTTGAAAAACAAAGAAGATTGCTATTTTATATCCGTGAAAAGATGCACTCTTCTTGACCCCTATGTAGTATGTATAGTAAGCTTTATTAGTTTACTTCAATTTATACCGTTCATGTGAGACAAGAGTGAGTCGTTTAATATAATTCTGAAGTGGGAACACCATTTCGCAAATGTTAGTCGGCCATCCTTTTAAAGGAGATGCAATTTTCATTCTTCTTATCTTTTTCTTGTGGAGATTGGAATCTTGCAATTTTTCAAAAGATCAATATCTTTACGGCCACGTTTTAATATTCTTTAGTCGCACTTTTCTTCAATCCTAGCAACAAAAGGGAAATGGTAAGGTAAAAAATGTAGCACGATATTCACGCAATTCTTTGTTTTTTCTAAAATTACAAATCACACGTTAGTATCATTTCAGAATTCTCAGAGGGCGTAGATCTAATTTTTACCCGAAAAGAAGGAACAACTTTTGAACTAAAATCATAGTACAATAATGCGACGCGTTAATAAATGTTTGAATAGACCTAACACTATCGTTCTCAGGGTGACAACCAATTGGCCTCATTTCGACTGATACGTGACTTGTCCTTGGCAGGAGCAATAAGGCTCATTCGAGCCTACCAAGTGCAACATTTTCACTTTCGGAAAACTGTTGTTGATAGGTGCTCTCGGAGTATCTATCAGCATTTTCGTAAGGCACAAAAATTGGTAGCGAGCTTTTCTGCTCTTTCAGGCTATTTACATAGCGTCATAAATTGGAATAGCCTCAAGCTCTAACACCTTTGAATAAGAAGTAGGAAAAGAATATCAGTGACCGACGTTTTACTCTTGTAGCTTAATATTTTTCAAAATATTAAGAACGGGTCGACGAGTACGAGACACCCTTAGGGCAATGTAAACCTACAAGTATATCCATTTTCCGTACCCAAAAAGGAAAAAAAAAAAAAATTGTTGACCTGCATGGGTTGATTGCACTATAATCTTTTGGATGGTAGAAAAATTATAACTTCAAATATCTTAGATATTCCTATGGAAGAAGTTCAATAATATCTTTGTAACCAGAGTTGTTTTGAGAGCCACATGATGAAGGCAGCTGTGTATGATTTGTTTTGTTAGCATGTGTTGCTCCAAACATTTGTAAATATATGTAGTACTACGATATTTGCTTCGATTTGGTTGTAACCAAACGAACAAACTCTTATTTTACGTTTCTCAGAAAGTAACAACGCTACTCTTTGTAACCTGGAAATAATTTTTGTCAGAAAAATATTCTCCTAATAACCAAAAAACAAAAAAAGTCCAATAATATCTTGGGTGTCACTTTCTGTGAAAGATAAGGCAATAGGATAATCCAAAATAATGTAATAAGCTTCTCTAGAGCCAAGAACTAGGAAAATAGAACAATGTGGTTACATGGCCCTAATTGTACTTTCTATGTTTTGTGTGATAGGTATTTGTTCAAAATATTAAGAGGCTAAGGGTATGCATACTTGAGTGGAATAATATTACCTTATTTTCATTCACATTGTGGATTAAACTTATCGAATAATATGGTGTACGATCAGTATAAATCAAACTTATCGAAGAAGACTTTACCGCTTACTTAAACCACGACATGACACTCTTAAGTTTTTACTTTTTTTTTTTTGATTTATCGTACTCTATACATATTCGTTCAGTAGACGTGGGTAAACTTGAAGTGAAAAAGATCGATCACTTTGGGCTTTATTGACCTAATGTGTGATGATTTCATTGAAAAAGAACGAAATCGCGGTATTTATTTAACTGATTGAACAACTGGTTTCTCAACACCTATTCTTGTGAGCAAGCGTTTTCTATTTATGCTTATACTTGTCAAAATTACATAAGTTCATACTACATAAATTACTTTTAGCTCAATAATCTCGGGCAAACACAAAATATTGTTATGGATCACAAGATTTTCTAATTTCGCAAAAGTCAAGAATTTTGATTAAAGTATTTCAAGTTGGGATTGATCGAAGGTACTGTGCCTACTGGCCCTACCTAGCAGTGATTAGGCCCAATCCACACGTGTGCTGTTCTAACAGCCACGTGCTGTGGACCTTTAATTCCGTTGCTTTTCAGTTTTCTATTGGACTATTATAGAAGAATAAAATATTATTTTGACATTTTGCGACCCCAAAAGTCCCCGGCACAAAATACAAATTACGGCAAACGTGCGGTGCACCAATTTAAATAAGAAAAGGTACTACCTGTTCGTATAAAAATCATTGTTAATTAAAGAAAGTATATTTGAGCATTCAATTGTAGCAACGTGATATTTTTCTCGGGGAGGGAACTCGATCCGTGAATCTCATTAGCCCTCTGACATTTGGTACTCGTGATTTTAAAGACAAAAATCGGTTAAGAACGGAAAAAGCACGAACCAAACTTCGAAACGGTGTCTTTTTATAAATTTATTGACGGAAAAGAGTTTGTTTTTACATCATGTCACGTTTGCATGCATGCACCTTGATTGTCGTTACAGGGCGTGTTAAGGATAAAATATTGACATCGTAACGGCATTTGTTTTGTATTAATCGTTGGGTGCAGCCGAAATTAGACGACACATCGGTAGATATAAGCCTAATTTTTACCTCTTTCCAAGAAACATATGAAGTCAACTTAACCATACACTCTAGAATTTTGATGAAATTGGAGATACAGGGTTGTAAATGAGCTAAATTTAAGGTTCTTCAGACTCGTTCATTTAACCTAATTTTAATTCATCCTTAGGGCTGGCTTGTTTATATCTCGAGCCGATATCAAGCAAGTTCGAGCTCTAGGGTCATATAATTCCTTACTTATTGAGCTTAGCTAAATAGGTTTTTGAGATTTGGAAAATGTTCAAGTTCAAAATTACCTTCTTCTTGTGAGTTGAACTCAAACGAACAGAGTCGAGTCGAGCCGAGCCGAACCCGCATAGCTGGGTTTGTTTAAGAGCCCTAACTACATGTGACAACAATAGCACTCATGGCCCCTTTTCCGTCCAGGCCCAAAGGTTACCCCTTAACAAGGGCTAAACGCTACGATAGAAGCCTAAACTTGAAGGCGAACGGTGGCCCAATTCCAGAAAGAGTTTTTGTCAACAATTATAATAAACTTCCAAAAAGGTCAACGAAGCTTTCATAGCTCAGTTGGTTAGAGCACCCGTTTAGTAAGCGGGAGGTCTTGAGTTCAACTCTCAATGAAAGCATGCGTTTACTTTTTTGCCTGGAAATCTTCCATCCACCCTTCAAAATTTTTGCTTTCAAAGACAGCATGCTTGGCTTCATATTTTCCTTTTCTGGGCAGTGCTTTTAAGACAAAAATTGGGGAACCCAGAACAAGAAAGAGGAAGTAGTAATGTACAAGAACATTTAACTGCAAAAATAGACTCCCAAACTACCATAGGAAAGGCCTTTTATTGGATCTATATCATTGTAGTTGGTCACAAGCAAGAAACATCTGACAATTCTCTAACAACCTTCCATGTCCCGCCACCGGAGGTAGATCAAACCAGCATGGTAATGCGAATATGCCCCCGCCACGACCAAGACATGAAATAGCTGGTGGCTGTGCCCGGCTATGTCAAACTTGCCAGGCTTCCACCGTTCCGGAATTCTCACAGCATATATCAATGCTCCAAGTCCATAAAATGCCCCCATTAGTACCTCGTAACCTGTTGTCAAGACTGCCTCTGGCCGATTCCTGTACAGTACCAGTTTGTGGATTATCGGTCCGACGCCAGATACGCCCATTCCGAAGAAGAGGGAAGCGCGAATGCTTCTGAAATGAGGCTTCTGGAAGAATGGGAGGAGGGAGAGTACGATAGTGGCGACTCCTAAAACTGTAATGACGCCCATGTAGAGGTAGCAGAAAAAGGGTTTGCACATGAAGGAATAGTAGACTGGAGGGTAGAAGGAAGTTGAGATCAGCGCGGCAATGCCTGCATAGTCGAGCCTGAGCATTACGTAGGAAAGGCGTTGCGAGTGGCAGGCAAGGAGGTGGCATGTGCTGCTGGCTAGCAAGCAGAACATGGCGCCACCCAAGAAGACAAAGAAGGGCCATCGTGTGATAGGTTGAATCATAGGAGGAGTTACACCATCATCTTTCACGTTTTCCTGCACCGAAATACAACAAAGAAAAGAACAAGAAAGGCTTGGTTATCAACTATGAAATATCAAACATAATGAATTATCTTCTACAATCATAAAGAACTATCTCTAAGAACTAGGGGTTAGTATTATGGACTTATAGACAGCATTGCCAGTGCCAATAGCTAAGACCATATTTTCACTGAGAAAACGAGCATATAATGGACAGTCTGTTACTCAAGTCATGGGGTCATCCAAGATACTCAGCATCACATGCTCCCAATTGCGCCTGAGTAACCCAGAATTTTCCCCAAGGTTACCTGCTAAATGGACTCTCGGCATTGGATAGATTGAGTTTCTTGTCTCTCTAATGGTTCACGAAGTAATTAGAAATTGAAAAAGCTATTGCTCCCTCCATCCCATTAGAATGGTCTTCTTTCAAAAACTATATTGCTTATGGGCAATCTCTTTCATGCCCCTCTCCTCCACAGGACACACGGATTATAAAGCTCAACAGTAATGAGGTTTAAGAACCTAACTTCAGATGGTTTTGCATGCTGTACTTAGAAAGCGGTATCTTCCTTAGGGATGGGACATGCCAAAAAGGATAATCAAGGGTAAACATGAATTTCATATGAATTTATTGTGCACTGTAAGAAAGAGGTCTTTACTTTTGGACATGCCAAAAGGAAAGGAGGCAACTTATTTAGGGACTTTAGTGTCTGAATAATCTAACCAATGATCATTAAACCATCAGTTCTTCTTCTATCATTTCACAGAAATGAAAAACACCAATATTTCAAATTCAAGATGCACTCGATTCCAGAAAAAGTCCACTCATCAGTTTCACAAACAGATTTATCCTTTCGCAATGATTTGAGTTCGAGAGTTCTTTCAAACTAGTGTTAGCCTGAACCGGCCTACTAGTAGCCATCTCATTAAGAGAGAGAGTATCTGCTTCTCACGATATCTAGGCACGATAATGACTTGACAGCATAAAAAATGAGACACAGATGCAAAGAAATGATACAGTACCAGGAAACAATCATCTGCTATTTTGGGAGCTGAGAGCTGCCTGGGCAAACAGTTGGCGAGAAGTTCTAGAATATGCCAACGTGAAAGTGAGGAAATATCCCCTGAAGGCAAAGATGTCCTCAAATCATTTTTCAATCTCTGAATATCAGCCATGCTGGCCAAGGAAGGAAGTTTCAATAGTTCTGCCTGAACCTTCTGCAGATCGGTACTCCTGAGCATATTGGAGAACTGTTGCATCGATTGGAGATCCATGACCACCTTTGGAACCTTGGTTGCAGTGTATATGGTCAAGGAAAGGAAAATGAAGAACCCAATCAAATGCCTGAAACAGATATCAATTTTGCTGAGAGCAAAAGGTAATACGAACTTGATCATGTGGGGTAACCAAACTAACTATTAATTAGCACTTCAAGTTAAGCAAAGTAAAAAAAAATTTGAAATGCTAAACATAGGTTAGATAAGGTGGGAGTCCCCAGTTAAGAGTCTCTTCAAACGATATACATAACTAGAAGATCATATTATCCAGGAATATAATCATTTACACATTAGCTGCCAGTTCTTTCATATCAAAATGATGTAGCACTTCTGAACGCAACTTAAAAAGGAACAATCTAACCATAGAAAGTCTAAGCCATGGATACATGAAGGTATGCAAGATATTAAACTTACGTCCACACATTAAGAGTCTCGTTGTGGATGGAGAAGATGCTCATGAAAGCCTGCTTCAATGGCCATTCTGATCTATAGTGCCCCAAAATAAATTCGTTGTCCCTCAGATACTCAGGCAATGACTGGTACTGGACAAGCTGATACCTCACTTTTTTCCAAAGTCTCTTTTCCTTCCTCTCTCTTGGGGAAGTTTTGCTTCCATCTTCATAATCTGAACCACTATCAAATGAAGCAGTCCAACTTTCTTTCTGACCACCCATAATCACGTCAAACTCTAAGACAAGGAGACACCAGAACATTATCAACGATATGCCAGCACAAACGAACAAGAGCAACAGCTTTGCAAGTAAAACCAAAAGTGGTTATGCAGCGTGAACACATAAAAACTGCAGCTTTTAACACAGGATAGTTTACGAGTTATAAAGACATAGTATCCCGTATTAATCAAGCGAAGTCTAAGGTACTTTTCTTACATCTCTAATCTGAAGCAGCATAGTAGTTGGTACTCATGTAGTACTCAACATTTCGGTTTACCAGTAACTTGTTTAAAGATGCTCTTTACTCCATATTGGAAACTTAAATATCCTACATTGTAAGAACCTATTGTAATGTGTAACCTGCATCTTATGCTTGAATAATGAATAGTGATAGCCGGTCTTCCATCATTCTTAGATATTAGCACTTTATTCATCATGTTGTAAACCGTTAAGTCACAGCAGTTAGGTAAGTATGCTTTGTACGTAAAATGAAAGTCCCTCGGTTCAAAGTGCGAAAAAGCATTTCAATGTCTGGATGAGGTCAGCCCTGGTTTTGGTTCTCACAGCTCTATAGTGGCTGTTCATTCAATAATTAAGGTCAAGCAGATAAATGGTGATGTTCTTGAAAGCTGCATGTAGCATATGTTGCGGAGAAAGGGCTTCCATTACTAACGAAACTTTTGATTTTAACGTTGGAAGTCGGAAGCGGTTTTGATGATATTATGCCGATATTGTACATTGAAGTCAATTTCTATTTGATATGGGACACTAACATCAAATGCGATCCCAATAATATGCCCCTCAGCGAACCCAACACAACAAATTCAGCTTCCGCTCGCATTTGAGCCACCACACTTCACACAAGATTTGCAACATTGTAATTCCTTTAGTGCACCATGTACTAAAGCTAAAAACTTGCTGCATTCCTCCTTCGCCCTATTTGTTATTTGTCTTCCCTTCTGCTTTCATCTCAATTTTCCCTTTTGGTCTGAAATTTCTGTTTCTTTGTAGTACAAATTTGTCCATGTAATTTGTACCTAAATATGTCATTCTTTATATGCGATCATTCCTTCATCTTCTTACACTCTATCTCACCTTTCCAACTATTGAAAAGACAAAGCAATCCCAGAAAGGAGAAGACAGAGAATAGCACAAGGTGAACAAGAACATAGATTGAAAATGAAACAGAAAACAAAAGAGAGGAAATATTAACGCGACAATATAGAATATGTAAAGGATGAACATGATTCTGTAGCCGCAAATCCCTACAAGAAACAAGAGACTAACTAAATAAGATTTTGACACAACATGCTTCTGTGTTCTTGTTCCATTCCTCCTCACAAACAATCACCCTATCTAAGAAAACGAGATACCATGAAACTTGATATAAGAGCAGGATGGTCATCAAATTGGGTAAATTCTGATGAAATTAAGGAATACATACCCGAAATTGATAAACCGGCTTCGAAAAAACCAAGGTTTGAAATGGGGGTACAGTAAAGAGGTTCATAAGTGAGAGAGAGAAAGAGAAACAGGGGACATTCGTTCAGAGGGACGGCGGTGAAAGCAGAGGTGGTCTTTTCTCGTCAGAGGACGACCCGCTTGGCCTCAATGGAAAATATATTTATATTTTTATGGGCTAATTACGCCTATGTCCCTGAGATTTGGAGGTAATTACACTATGTCCACAAAGTTTCAAAATGTAACATGTCCATCGACAAACGGAACCCTAAAAATCTTAACGGTTTTAATGAAAAGACTGTATTGCCCCTGAGTTAGAACCTTATTTTTTTCCAATGCCATTATTTCATTTTCTTCCATTAATTCCAATACTCTTCATCTTATTTTTAATACCATTACTCTCCCCCAGCCCCCGCGCCGGCGCCCCAACCCCATTTTTGTCTCAAAACTTCCTGCAGCACCCTTTCGCCGGCGACTGCCTCACCGCCACCACCACCTCGTGAGACGGAAGCACCTCAGCCTCGCCCTAAGCTACCCAATCGCCGTTGGATCTGCTCCGTCGCACCGCCTCCGACACGACCGCCGTTGGGATCTTGGAAAGACGGGGGTCGCGGTGGCTTGGGGTGGCCGTGGATCGATGGTGGCGTCGAGGCAGATAGGGGTCACGGTGGCTTGGGAAGGGAGGGAGTGGGGACGGTGGCAGTACATCGGGAGGACGGAGGGGCTGCCGCTGCGGTGGGATAAGGGGAGGGGCTTCTACAACTACTTCGGGAACTGAAACTCCCACCGGTGAATCTTCCGGCAGCAAGATCTCCCACCGCGCAGATAAGGGGGAGGGGTGGACGTCGGCGTGGGTCTTAGGGGAGGGGGCGACGGCGGCGTGGATTTGGGGAAGGGGGCGGCGGCGTGGATTTGGGGGAGGGCGGCAGCGGCATGGATTGAATTAGGGTTAGAAGGGATGAAAATTAGGGTTAGGGGTTGGAAGGGATGAAAATTAGGGTTTCCTTAAAAAAAATTGAAAGCTAATTTAAAAATTAGGGTTTTTTTGAAACCCTAATTTGCAAATTAGGGTTTCAAAAAAATCCTAATTTGTAAATTAGCTTTCAATTAAATCCTAATTTACAAATTAGGGTTTCAAGAAAATCCTAATTTACAAATTAGGGTTTCAAGAATATCCTAATTTGCAAATTAGGATTTCAAGAATATCCTAAAACTAAAACTGATAAATAAATCATATATAATAATAAACAAATATTTTTAAATATATACAGTACAAGGGGTAGTATTGCCATTTTCAAAATACGTATTGACGAAAATTACACTTTTTGGACGGAATACTGACGGTTGGATAAAAGTGATACTTTGTTTAACGTTTTTGGTCACGTATGTTACATTTTGAAACTTTGTGGACATGAGTGTAATTACCCCTAAACCTCAGGGATATAGGTGTAATTAGCCCTATTTTTACTCACTCCTACATATTTTTGTTGGAATAATAAAAATAATAAAAATGTGACACGCTGTATTTATCCGACATACATAGAAGTTCAAAATAACGAATGACATTTTCATCCGTTAGAATATCATACACCTACAGAGCACTATGTTGTCGGCCGACTCCTACACATGTTACGAGATGATTTATAAGAGGTGGTAATGACATATACAATAGATTCGTACATCAGTTATGGTAATAACATATACAATAGATTCGTACATCAATAAATTCGTACATCAGTTAAATTGGGTGACTTAATAGTTAATATTACCGTAAATCAAATTCTTGTGTGTCAATGTGAAATGCCACTCAAGCAATAATCAACGCGAAACTAGTTAATAATTTTCATTACATTTGTGAAGAGATTTGTAGAAGTATAATTACAATTTACTCTTGAGATTACTCCTAGATTACATAATTGATTCCTTTTAAGATTACGAGAGTCAAACATATATATATGAAAACTATTTTCTTGATACACAAGAATTAGATAAACAGTAAGACTCCCCCTTTAGATGGAGAGTGGAAGTCATAGGCGACCATTTGGACTTGAGATAAATATATTCATCACGGTTGAATAGTTGAGTAAACAAAGTATCTGCAAAGCTTTAGCAAACATGATTAAGACGCTTGAAGTTTTTCACGAATGAAAGAAAAAAGTTGGGTGTGTGGACCAAAAAAATGAAAGTGCATCTAGATTCACAAATTGAAAGATGGAAAACAGGAAAAAAGCGTCCAAAATCACATACGGGACGAGAGAATAAATTAGATGACATGTCAAGATTCAAATATCAAACCTGAAAACAAGAATATATCTCATCAGATTCACAAACTAGAGGATAAAAAGAGGGTCTAGATTCACGCACCAGACAAGAGAATTATAGTTCATGTGTCACGATTAACAGATTTGACGTAGGGTGAGAAAAGATGAGCACCTATATTCACACAGAGGATGAGAAAAAGTGGGTTCAGATTTATCGACCGGACAAAAGAAACATAATTGACGTGTCAGGATTCACAAATTTGACATAAAAAAAGAAACATGTGCATTCGGATTAATACTGGATGAGAAAAGGTGGGTCCAGATTCACAAATTGGACAAAAAACAATTTATGTGTCAGAATTTATATTATCTTACGTATACGAAAAAATGGGCATCCAAATTAAGCAAGGTATACGCAAAACTTAGTGTATTCATATTCATAAACCGAATGAAAAGACCAAAATGTAACACGATGAGGTGCAAACAGAACTACACTAGGCACAGACATAATTAGTTTAGGTGTAAAAAACTGCAACGAGTGCAAAGTGCAAACATATTGGTAATAGGTACAGGCGAATCTACAAGAACTCGAAAAGAAAAAAAAATTGTATAGGCATTATGTTGGACTTGGTATCTATGTATTTCTCTCATATTTGTGGACTTGGTAGTGCTACACTTCGATTTATCTCTCATCATTTGTTTCTCCGTATGCAATAATCGAGGTTTGCTCGTGAAGAGGAATGTTAAGCATGATAATATTGTTAGATACATTTTCTAACAGCTTGAACTTTTAGATCAATCGGTAACTTTATACCTGATGCCGTGCATGAACACTGTAGACTTACCAATTCCCATAGATGATATTTGGTAAGCTGTCAGTTTTACGTACCCCTGGGTTGAACCATGAGCCAAATACTTCAAACTCTATTTCTGCTCAGTTTCAGGAAAAGGAAAGAGCACTCTCTCAAAGCTTTCTTATAGATGTAGACAGCTCGAAATTAACTAGGATGGTACCTCTATAATCCATCTTTAAAGAAAAAATGAATGTAATTACATTTTCCTCTCTATTTAATTGGCATGAATGCAAGAACGAAAGATAGTTGCAAGATGTCATTACCCTATGAGCCTCAAAGCTTACAAAGGTGGAAAAAGCTTATTGAGTTTACAAGGCAGCTTATAGAATTCATCACTCCTAACATCTGCTTTATACACGACGAACTTCGCCCACCAATGCGATCCACTGTCTTTTCGATGTTCATCATTCCCACGAGGGAGAGTGCGATCCAACAAGAGAGCGATCCCACCGGCCACTGTCGCATGGGACATGAAGATGACAGATACCATGTCATTAAACTGCAAGTGAGTTAAACACTGGCCATTAGAAACTGGTTATTTTGAAGAAACCTAGGCATAAGCAAGAACCTGATATAGGAACCAGTCACAAATATCGTGCAAAAGACAATAGCATACCCATGTAGAATGCGTGTGAACGGTACTAGAGCTGGAAATAAGTTGGTGCTCTCTGAAATATTGTGGAAGTGAAAGGCCCAAAGAAAAGGAGCAGCCTAATATGAACTTGGTTCTGAAGCTGTTGAGATTGCAAAATTGGAGGTGACCAAGACCTGCAGAAGCTGCATACAGTGTAACAGGATGCAAATTATTATTCTGCCAGCTGCTTCTCATGAAAATATGCATACTAGTGAAGCCAGTTGGTACCAGGCCATGTTATATATTATGCACATTTGACTACAGCGAAGAAAGATACGTACAAACACAGCCGAAGAGAATACAATACAAAGCTGCTACAATCGGCAAAGGTATTGAAGCAAAGATTGCACCAAACTTCCCTGGGAAAGGACATAAAATTAGTTGCAACGACATTTAAAAATAATGAAGTAATATATCATCTTGCCGATAAGAAACTCCAAGTACTACAGCACCAGGGCATGCCTTTTGTCTTCCGATTTATTTCTGTCATTAAAGTTCGATTTTTCTTTCAGCTTTTCAGTATTTCCACAAGATGATTTGATAAACATCAAGTGAAACCATGGTCATTATTTCCTAAAGAGGGAGGAAGACAAGCATACCTAGCAAAGAGAAGAAAATCATAAATCCGGCAGATATTTGAATCACACTTCTACTTCCAACTCTTGTCAATGCTAATAGACCAGCATTTTCACTGCACATAATGAAGAACACAGTAAGATAGGTATTTAATAAGAACGGAAGATGATTGGAAAATCAACCTTGTATGTAAAAAAAATTCACGAATAACGGTCGACACTGAGCAAAGAAATCAAGCTGAGGTTCAAAGGTTTGAGTTTATTACACAGAAGCAGTCGATCCAGTCACACAGCCAAAAATGCCACTCAAAAAAGTCCCGAACCCCTAGAAGTTCAAAGTGAGTAAACGAGCAAAACTTAAAAGTTGACAATCAGTAAAAGGAGCCAAAAAACTATGGTGTAATATCCTGGCATTGAACTTTACCAGCCATCCAACACCACGGCTGACTACTGATGGTGGTACAGGTGTGGCACTCCCATATCTCGATGTTGCAAGAAATGTACCTGTTGACTGTGATTCATATAACAAATAAAGGACTTCAAGATCTGTTTATTGCCATAAACATCTGGTTTTGAGATCTCTTTAGTGATTCTGAAGCAAAATGAAACAGGCAAGCTGCAAAGTTGTTACTCAGATGCCTAAAAGAAGGATTTATTAATTTCACCTGCCTAGAATACTAAAACCTGACACCCAGGTTTTCCTATTTGTAAGCAGAAAAGGGTGAAGATTAGTTACATGCATGATCTCTACAAGGAATGAACAAAATGAAGGGAGACTGATGCCCAATTGTCAAATTAGTGACAGAAGTCCAATAATGGGGTGAACCTTGTTAAGTTACCAGTTGCTCTAAACGCTTAAGCCGTTAGAAAATGGCCCCACCATGTTCTCATGCATAACACTCTCCCTCACGTGCAAGACGTTATCATGCTTAACACTCTCCGTCACGTGCAAGGCCCCCATCGCACGCGGAGAGACAAATTAAGGTGCATCACCACCAAGTGCACAAATGAACAGAGTGCTAGTTGCACCATAATAAGGGACCAAAAAGCAAGCGAGAAAAATCGAACCCAATATTGCCAAACCAAAACTCTGATACCATGTTAAGTTACTAGTTGCTCTAAACGCTTAAGTTGTTAGATATTGGGCCTAACACTGTTATCATAATTAACAAACCTCAGTAGAAGCAACAAAAGAAGCGACCATCATAGCAAAAGCATCTCCAGTTTTGAAAGTGGGAGTACCCCACTGAAATGGATAAGGAATGTATATCCTGCATCACATGTAGAAGCAACTACAATAAGAGAAGCCTGGGTAAAAAGGAAGAAAATTAACCAACTCTAACAAGTAATAGGGACTACTTGACACATAGGGACTACTTGACATTTGGTCCTTGTTTTCGCTAAATGGTATAACAAGTAATTAAGGTCTTTTCCAACAAAGAATCTCACCAAGGAGCTCCACCGATGAGTCCAGCACGATCAGTGCGACAACTACTTAAAGCATCTGCTGTAGACTTGCGATAAGCGCCACTCCATGTCAGAATTTCTGAATAAACCCATATGATAGCAACAGAGAACAGCATCCCAAAGCGATCACAAATCGGTCTTTTTGATTGCACATATGGAGGAAGATACTGCAAATTACACAGGTAAGAGCTGGTCAACAGCTAGCACAAAAGAAAAAAGAAACTTAAAAGCGAAACAACTTAATCAATGTATTGTTAGCCATGTGTTATCCTGAGATGTTGATTGTTTATCTTCGGAAGAAAACGCGCTCCTAGAGAAGTATAAAAACTACTGAAGTTACCAGCCACTCAAGAATTTATGAAACCAAATCATATTGGACTACTTGCCTGTGAGATGATGACAATCAAGATTAACTCTGGAAGTCCAACTTCAACACATTTTGCCAGCTACAAGGAAAGAAAACAGTTCCTTATGAGTATAATAAGTAAACTAATGACCGATGTAACACTACAAATTATGTAGTTTCTATATGCCCTTACCATCGGAAACCCAAGATAATATAGCCCAAGTCCAGTAAAGGAAACGAGTGGAACGATAGAAAGAGGGCTGAGAAACCTAAATCAAACAGCAAGGGAATACAGAATAGGTTCTTCAAAAGAGACATAACAAAATAACTGCAATAATGCACATAGAGCAAACCATATCACCTTACAACATTTCTCCACAAGCCTAGGAATCCGAGAATCGTCTGGAAACACGAGGCAATGATTAGACCACCCTGTATAGCTCTGATTGTCTGTACAAACCTCTGAAATGCCATCCAAAAGGCCAAAGAAAAATCATTTGAATTGTAGGGAAATCATAATAAATTAATTGGAACTGAAGAGTACTGATTTTTTTTTATTTTTTTTACGTGTACTGTATTTCACCTCATAATCAGGCTCTTGTAACATTTTAGATCGTCTGGCTTGGATAATAGACATCGTGGGAATTAAAAAGGCATAAGAGCCACAGATTACTGATGGAAGCCGGGTGCCAAAAAACGACTGGAATAGTGTGTTCAACCCCGAAAGGAAAAGTAAGGTTTGTATAACCTTAGCTTTCTCAACCTGCAAGGAAAAGTTTAAGACACAAACTAACGTACTTTGTATTCGAGGCATTCTAACGAGGTAGCAAAAATGATATCATCATATGAGGGAAAAAGTAAGCTTACATCGCCACCTCCCATTTGTGGAACTGTCACACTTGGAATCAAGACAGTAGTACCAAGAGTCAAAAGATAGTGCTGGAATCCCAATAAAACGGCTTCAACTGCATTAGAAAAGTATGACGAAAATCAAAACAAATTGCCTGCTTCAATTGCATTTAGAAAATAATGATAAAGATGGACACAATTTGGTCTTTCTTTCGTGCTCACATTTCAACTATTTAAGTAGCAGAAGGAGCGAGAACACCCAAGCTCGTAGCAACATATAATTTCAAGCAAAGTACAGCAAATATAGATATACTTCCATCACTAGATATGTTTCATTTTCTCAAAACAGAAACGTGAATTTACGTAAATAAAGTTCCAAGTGTAGCGTACATACTGAAATAACTAACTAGAGAAGCTTGAATACTTGTACTCGGAAGTCAAAATTCATTCTATGAATAAAACATACAGAGAGGTGTGTCTAATGGTTACCAGCAGGAGGAAATGCAGGTGATATGATAATTTTATTCTATTTTTTTTTTGCCTTGAGTCGGAGATCTTCATCAATAAACGGGTAATTGTACAAGAAAGAGTAACTTCGTGTGTTGCATAGGACAAGGAATACAAGGCGACCGTGCATAGCTTCATCGCTACTATTGACAGCCCCTAACAGATAAGAAACGAAGGATCGAGAAGAAAAAAATTTAAGGGAGTCAAGGCTGTTAAACGCCTAACAATTGACATGATGATTGAAACACTAAAGATTCTGGAGAACATTAAGCAACTTGGAAAAGCTATTCATACTGACAGAAGATTCGCTTCTGGTAGGGTTGTTTCAAAACTGCTGCATTGGAATTGATGGACCATGAAACGGATATAAGGGCATGCATCATTGTGTAATTGCTAGGTTTCTCCTGATGGCTCTCTTGCCTCAATATCAATGCTATGGAACAGGTCTTATAAGAAGTGTCAGCGGAGTCTTCAATTCTCACTTTCCTAGGTGCGTTTTATTTCTGAAGCAATGCATCTATTCTTCTTAATTACGCCCTTCTAATTGCAAGAAGATCATACGAACACTGATGAAAAAGAATGTCTTCCTATTTCCAGTACTACATCACACTGCATTCACAGTTTCCATTGTTTGGCCTACTACCTATCCATGAATCTTGCAATAGTTTTGCCACATCTTCGTCTGCATCTCCTTGTTTTTTGTAGTTGCGATACACCTTTTCTGATAGTTTAAACGTTCCCATTGTAGGTAAATAATTACATGCTGAAGCAGCAAGCTTCTAAGGAAATGTGTAATGGTACACCAGGAAAACTAGTGGATCTAGCTTCTTAGAACGTAAAAGGAACTCTCAAGCATGTGAAAAAACGAAAGCAGTAAAGCATAATGCTACGCTTTCCTCCCTCTTTTACTTACTTTTCAATTTCCTCTTTTCCTATTTCACCTCTGATGCACAAAAGAAGAAGACAATAAGTCCATGGACGAGCTTATGTTTACTATTATCAGTTTGCATTGCCTTTTGCCACTATTGCAGTAAATAAAAACAATCAATAAATCCACGGATGAGCTTATGACTTCTGTTGTCACTTAAATTGCATTGCTACTTATCATAATGTAAGTGCTATGTTAGTATCTTCTTCCTCATCATAGTAAGCAAAACAGAGGTATATGTTTAACCAATTTTTTTTTTTTTTTTTCAGAAATACATTAAAGTACATCAATTGCAAATATGATGCATTTGTTTTCAAAAAGTAATGGAGAAACATACGGTGTTATATGGCAAGTTTCGTAGTTGAATATAATGTGTAAGCAAGAACTCGACATAGTTGACACCTTACAAGACATAGAAATGCAGATAACTTGAGTGAAAGAGAATTAAGACAAGATATAAAGAAGCTTCCTATTGTGCGCTAAATGAATAGTTTTTGACATTCACACTCACAAATTTTGTCCTTAAGGTTAAAAAATCGCTAAATATCATAAATATCGCTATCAATTTTAGCATAATGTAGTGAGCGACTGATTGAAAGTCGACTGCATAATAACTTTGTTATTTCCTGGTAATGACTATGTTACTATTCCCACTTTGCAAAAACAGTTTGGTTTACGTTTACTATATTTGAAGAGAACTGCGTTGCATGTTCAATCAGCATTATGCAATGCAAATAACGAATAGTGTTCTTTTATGACGATGGCAATTTTTGCTAAACTTTTGAAAATGAGACGGATGATGGTAGTTTTTTTAAAATGCACGTACGTATGCGTGTATGCAAATTATAACAATGTTCCTTAATAAGTTTTTGGCTACCTCCCTCTGAAGTACTATTAGAAAAGACCACAATACTATGTAACAACGTAAGGGAGATAGGGGCAGAGAGAGAGAGAGAGAGAGAGAACGAACGCCATGGAGGTGGACTGTTGATGCAATATTGAACGCCAGCAAGCTGCTCCATCACCGGATGGGGGTGCAACTCCTCAACCTTATTGCCGTCTCCGCCACCACCTTCTTTAGCCATTGTTGCTGCAGCTCAAAATGGCAAAGTTTGTCACAGAGAGGAAAACTAAAGAAGATGTCATTCTTGGTAATTTGAAATGGAAGTCATAATTAAGGTGTGGCTACTTAATTGTGACCGTTACAGTCAACTAATAATTACGTTTGAGTTATGAGAACAATGAGAAAATTTTCGGTTTGATTAGAACAATCATTTGCAGGTTATGTTTTGATTGATTTGGTGTCTTGAAAAGCACTTTGGTAGATACTACTCAGTATCATTTTTCTTCTTTTCTTTTTTAAAAACCTTTTTATTTGTCGGTTTCAATTTCAATGTCGACTAAAAGTTTCATGTGCCACGTTCCACATCGACGATGCATGGGGGATTGAAATCGGTTCTTATACGTGGTAAACTTCTCCTCCTCTCGACTATCGTGAGCATTATTATACTCGGTGGACTTCTCCTAGTTCATCGACACCAGGTTTTAATGTATCCAGTCAGTTATAATTCTTTGTTAGTTGTAATTTGCTGTGTCCCCTCATTCAAAATGAGCCCGATTCAGTCAACTCATCATAAAAAAAAAGGGTCATAAGCTTGCTCAGAAAGTAAGTGTTCGAGTTTCAAGCCGTTTAATCCGCTAATGAAATGAAAGCGAATGAGCCTCGGATAGAGAGATGTAAAGCTTACGTTTGTGTCAAGGGAGCCTGCTCGTGAACTCGGAGTTTGCAGCCCTCAAGTGCAGCAGAGACGAAAGGAAGTGGGAGCTTGAGTCAGAGTCTCGGAGGGAGTTTTCTTTCTTCCTAAAATTATAAGCAGGCTAGTAGACGCCTACCAGTGATACACACAATCTGTGCCAGTCTACTGTAAGGTCAAATGAAATATCAACTATCCAAAACCAAATGTACATGCCCATGCAGATACCATCTGATACAACCAAGTGCTGAAGACTGAGAACAATTTATGAAAACCACAACGTGGTAAAACCAAGCAACAGAACTGGTGATCTCAACATTTCGTTGTTACAAGAATACGTCTCTAACTTCCTCCATCAAAATCAGACGGAATAATGATAAGTGCATCGCTCATAACTGACTCAAACAATAAATAAGATATACTTCTGTTACTCTCACTCCATTTGCGTTGTAGTGGCTTCAATTGTGGTGTTCTCGTCGTCTCCAGCCTTCATCCTGTACCTGAACACAAAGAAGTTTATTTCAGATGTTAGATGGAGAGAAAACTGTTCAACGGATATGGAACCCTATGATAAGTGATTAACAAGGGAGTTCTGTTCCTCCTCCTTTTCCAATAACTTAGAAGGATCATAACAGAGGATAGATTAAAGATGTCAAACTTCTCTAAGTCTTGATAAGCTACACCATGAGTAGTTTATCCACTTTTTTTATTCCACAGATTATGAAGTATAAATTAAATAAAGATCGTAAATATATATACGAATTGCAGGAAAGGGTATACAAACATCGTGCATCTTCTATCTTTTACTTGGAACCATGGTGCCGAGTGGACTACTTGCACTCAATAGCACATAGGGCTGTATACGAACCGAGTTCGAGCCGAACATGAGTGTGTTCGAACTCGGTTCGTTTAAGTTTTGGCATGTTCGAGCTCGGCTCGAGTTCGTGACGGTAGAACTCGGGCTCGGCTCGTTCAACTTGTTTAACAATACGAGCCGAGCTCGAGTTCGGAAACTCGGCTCGGATTCGTGTCCATCTTCAATCAAATCCCTAAATTTACTCAAATCGTTCAAGCAATCAAGCATTAAGCCAATATAAAAAATAAGAACCTGTTAACGAAAGAAAAGCAAGAGAAAGCAAGTACACGATATAGTTACAATGAGGGATGCAAAATAAAAACACTGTAAAACGAAATCTCAATCGATCGACGATGAAGACATATACAACGGGTTGATGCATGCCCTTTATGAATCAGCTCCCTCTTCAAGCCCTTGACTTTGCAGTTCAAAACATGCTTGAATCAAGCGACGCAGGTTGAATCTGGCAACGGGCGGTGACAGCGGCGAAGACGTGTAACGTTATTACCGTTTGTGAAGCAAGAGAAAGGGGGCCCTGTGTGCGATCTTTGTGTGTCAGTGTGTGAGAGATCGAGAAAGCTTGACCACCGCTGGCAGTGTTCTTGTGTGATGAGAGAGAGGGGGCAGAGGGTACTTGACTGTTCGAGTATCTAAAAGAAGGAGGCGGTGTGAGTGACGGTCTGGCGGTGGCGTGGGGTGTGATCTGGCCGGCGGTATACTGATGAGAGAGGGTGCACGGGTGTTTGAATGTTGAGACTTGACTTGAGTGTCTCTCTGATGAGATGAGAAGGAAAATGAATTTGGTGAATGGTGATAGAGAGAGCCAGAGAGGATAAGTGATCCAAATGCTTCCACGTACCAACACACGTCCCAATACACATATATTTTGTGTAGCCGTGTAGGTCATAATATTCTGTATTTTTTAATGAGTATAAACGTGATGTTCGTTTATAAGACTCGGCTCGTGTTCGGCTCGTTAAATAAACGAGCCTTCTTGTTCACGAACATTAATAAACAAACATCATTATGTTCAAACTCGGCTTGTTTAATAAACGAGCCCTAAAATTGTGTTCGAGTTCGGTTCACCTATTACATGAACAAACATGAACGAGTTTTAGAGAGAACGAACATCGAGCTGTTCGTGAACAACTCGGTTCATTTACAGCCCTAATAGCACATGCTGAATATCTCCATCATACTAATTAAGGAAAAAACTGTATCGCACAAAGCATAACGTGCTTAACCACCCGTAGCAGCAGGGTAATGGAAGTGAGTAGGCGGATTTCCCTTCATAGAAGATATTTTGAAATGGTAGTCGGTCTAATAGAAAGGAAGGTAAAGGAATCCCTCCCTGGTTCGAGGAGCTTTTGACAAGTAGAATAAGTGACTCACGAGATATGATCCTCCCACTATAGAGAAGAGATCTAAAGTTAACTCCATGTCTAAAATCTGGAAACCCTCACGTCCACTTTTTGGTCAGGGTGGGGAGAGGATCCCCATTCGCTTGTAGCTTCATCTCGCAAGAATTGATGCTCAATCTCTTTGATTCTTCTTTTCCCTTTCTAAGGTCACTCATTAATAGACCAATCAAAATAAGCAAACTTCAAAATAAGTAATACTCTTTATCGGATCATAGAAACAACTTTACGAAGATGCAATTTGATCTGGATAGAAATACAGGAGATAAAGGGATGCTACACTGTTGAACTCACCGCAGAATGAAAGGGATGATCTCAGAGTTCTTGGTCTGTGAAGATGTGTAGTAAAGGTTTTGCAAGAATTTCAGTAGTTCGTGGATGGCAACCCCAATTCAATTATCCCAGGTGTCATGCTTTCTGGGAAGATCGTGTCAACCTACATAATAGTGAAGCTTCTCCTTTGCATGCCTCCGTTACCTTTTAGGAGGCCTATGCCCCGTAGGAACTTTCTACCTAAGACTCACCCTTGGTCCGTAGGTCCTAACGACATGACATCTTTTATCCAAAGAGCCTGGCGATACATCTTTTATTGGTCATTCTCCCCCCGACGAATCTTTGATCCATTGATGAGTAAAACGTGTGTCTAAGGGATAGTCGCCTCAAAGTGAACCCTCCCTAGATTCATCTATTCAACAAAATTCTGGATCTATTCCGAACTCCAATGGTGTGTACAAGTCTTTTTGTTCCTGTTAATACCATTCTGGATACTTAACTACAGGCTTATTTGGACTACAAAGTCAAACCACATTATAAAACAAGATTTGATAAGTAGTAGTCAACACATAATGAGGTGCTCCTGCCCTTCTGAACTGGAAAAGAAGCAATGACAGTATCTGGGAAATTATCATCGCCTAACTCTGTGCCAGCAGCCGCAAAATAAAAGGGAATATAAAAAGTTCGAATGGCCGAAGCTGAGGCAGCTACTTTCAAAGTAACAAAAAGAAGAAAAAAAAAGCGACTGGAGTCGAAGGCCCCCGGAGCAAACAAACAAAAAAAGGAAAACTGAAAGAAATTTTAATAAGGGAGAAAGAGAAACAGAAACAGATAATGAACAAAGTACGCATATGCGTGCAAGGCCCAGAACGAAACTACCCACAAATGAAGTGTACATAGGTGCCGTCCATCTTTCAGGGAAACTGTTGGTGTACACGAGAACTCATACTAGATTTAGACCAGCAAACTGGAAGGAGGAAGACAAAAGAAGTTGCTTTGCCAAGATGGTGCAACATCATATGAACAAGGATCTCGTGAATGTCCAAAAATATATAATCAGTCCAGTCGTTTTACTGATGCTAAATTAGTACCATCAGTTCGATGCCGAGTGAACCCCATATACACTTGGGGCGTGCTATATCTTTGTGTGTGCGTAGATGCTTCAAGCTCCAGTACTGAGTTATACTGATAATGCACGCAAATAATATCTAGGCATGATTAAATGAACACGATGATGCGCTACAAATATACCTGAAAGTACAACTTGACAAAAGTCGCATTTTCATTTAAGCTCCAAACCTGCAATGTTCATGAAAATGTGCTTTTGACAAGTTGTACTTTGGGAACCTAGACCAAAAGTGGTTGAAATGTAGCAACGCCTCACATCAGTAACATAGGCACCTCCAGATCTTAGTGACTACAAACTGTTCGCCTCTATAGCAGATTGAAAGACCTATTTCTTGAACAAGTAATGACAGAAAAACTACTAAAATCACTATGGTTATTCCTAGTCATTGCTATATCGATGCATCTGAAAGAAAACCAACTTTTCATAATGTTAACACAAATCATAATGCTGACACAAATAAAAATATACAACAATCCGCCTCTCCATCCATTTTCCACCACTTCTATCCACTAAAAATACACCATATCCAGTATAACTGCCTAAACATAGGAATGTTCTTCCTTCAACACAATAGCAATTAGTTCTGCCTCCTACAAAGAAATGCAAAAGACAATAATTTTACTCCTCCTCATAAGTCTACTTAGCATTCTATCTTAACTTGTACCCAAAGCTCGCGTTCACCTAGTAAACTACCACAAAGTGCACTCAAGCATTCAATGCATGCTGCACACTTCGCATTACCTCACATTAATAAAATTAGGCAAAAATTAGTTTTAAAACAGGTAAGGAACAACAACATTATAGATAAAATCATACTTCAAAGAAGCAAGTGACAGCTACCTGAGCTTCGTACTCCGACGACATTATTATCAGTCAGCTCTCCCTTTACAACCCACACCGAGTTACAATCTCTCTCCTTCCGTGGTTTCCGGCCCCCAACCCTCCCAAACCCCCTACTGTACTTCCAATTGCCCTCATTAATCCCCACCATCGAGCTCACATTGACCTCCTTCCTACCATCCAGTGACATATCCCCAAGTCTCCCCTGGATTTCGAGCGTGTGACGATCCACAGGAACTTTTGGCTCCCAAACCTTGAATTTCATCCTCCGGTTGCCCCCATTCTGCCGGTACTCACCATTTCTTCCGGTTGCAACCACCAGATTACTCTTCTCCTTTAGCTCCTGATCCGGCTCACCACCAGTTGGGTTTGCCTCTGCCCTGGGTGCTCTCTTCTTCTTATGCTTTTTCTTTTTCTTCTGCTTCTTCAATTCGTCCTTACTTTTGTCCTCCTGAGCCACATCAGCTTCAACTTCTCTTTGCACCGGCTCCGGCTCGCTCGCTTTGATAGTCCTTCCCTCACTTACCCCTTGATACCCGCTTTTTCGCAAAAACACTTTCGTATAGGTACCCGTCGAGTTGGGTAGAGTTGACTCGTCGGACTCAGTCATTTTGTCCTGCACTAAATCGGCGTCCGTTTGCGGTTCCACCGGTTCCGTCTTGCTCAACTTGATACTCCTGCCTTCTCTGGCCGCTTGATACGGCGCCCCGAGGATAGCCAACGAGTTAGGTAGAGTTGACTCGTCGATCTCGTTCAGTTTGTCCTGTACTTCATTAGCTTCAATTTGCTGATCCACCGGCTCCGGCCTCCTCAACTCTACACTCCGACGGTTTCTTACCGGTCGATACCGGCGATCGTGCCGAAACAGCGGCGTACGAGTAGGCAACGAGTTAGGCAGAGTTGACTCGTCGATCTCGTTCATTTTCTTCTTCGACTCGTCCGTCTTGCGTTCGTCCTGAGCCACCTCAGCTTGCATTTCCGTCTCCACCGCCTCCGGCTCCTTCGCTTCGGCGCTCCTGCCGTATCTCACCGCCTGATTTGGCCGAAACGGCGGCGCACGAGCAGGTAAAGACTTAGGCAGAGTCGACTCGTCGGCCTCGTTCCGTTTGTCCTGAATCTGCATTCCCATCGGCTCCCGCTCGCTAACCTCGGCACTCCTGCCGTCTCTCACCTCTTGATACCGGCGATTCGGCCGAAACGATGGGGTGCGCGTAGGTATCGACTTAGGGCGAGCCAACTCGTCGGCCTCGTTCAGCATGTCTTGAAATTTCGGCCTCACCCGCTCCGGGTTGCTCGAACCGGCATTCCGGCCGTTCTTCGCCGGTTGATGCCGGTGAGTGCTCGAATACGGCGTCGTGCGATTGGAGGAGGAGTTGGGGACACTGGTCACTCCGTCGTCGTTCAGCTTTTGCTGCTGCCGTTGCTGGAGCCATCGGTCTTTGAGGTGTGCTAGCGAGACGTAGTTGGAGGGGACTGATGGATGCTTCTTCTCCTCAAGGCCTTCCAATTCCATTGTCATTTCAAGCTTCTAAACCACAAAGATCAGCTCCACCTGCTAGATATTACCCGCGTATGACAGTATATTAGCGACAAAATGATGCGTAAACAAGTTTTTAGTGTCTTAACTCCATATTGATATCAACTTAAGAATAATTGGAACAAAGTTAAAGGATGAACCATGAATAATAATAATTCAAATGGTGCTAGAAAAAAAAATGTCCTGTGATATTATGGTGTCCTAGAACAGTAATGCTATCACTAAATAGCTATAGTGTCCCTTTATGATGTAATTAAAAAATGTAAATAATTAAAACTAAAAAAATGTACTATGATATTATAGTGTCTTTGAACAGTAATGATAAAAAAATGTAAATAATTACACTTTCATGTAATAAGAACTATAAAATATTGTAACATATAAAGTTCAAATAAAGTAGAGTATCAAATATATAAACATATATACTTTCAAGTCATAATAACTGTAAACCTTACTCACAGCGAAACACTATAGCAATTTTACGTATGATTAACACAACATAGAATATTGAGAAGGGTAAATGTGTTAAGAATGACTATGATATCATCTGGTTGCCACACTTACGTTTGTCTATAATATTAGAAAAGAAAAAAAACATTCTAGGTGAGATCTGGAGATAGAACATCAAAAACAAAAATAAGTCGAAAATTACAAAAAAAAGATATATGATTGAAGTTTTGTATAAGATCTAAACCTTTTTTACTTATAACTTTTTTGCATGTTGAGATAAATCTAGAAGTTTAAACACATGCCAGATAGAGAAAAGGCACAAAAGTTTTTAGTAATAACAAAATACAGAATTTTACCTCCTATGTTAAGGAACCAACCATGATCTTATAAACACTCTCTAAAGCTGCAAACCACTAAGATAAACTTTAATCTTGTCATACAAATACACACACATTTATTAAAAAAAAGACAAAAGAGAGATTTGTATATATTAACAAATGAGTGAATTTGTCAAATAAAGTAGTCAAAAAGGTAGTCTGAGTGGAAGAAGGGAGGGAGTCTGGATGAGTACTAAAGTGGGAATATGGGTTTGGACAGAAAAGCACTAAAGAGTGAGGAGCAATTTGAGGAAATAGTCACTTAATGATATCAAAAGTAATCAAGTATTGCCCAAAAAATAGGAAAAACTTAATGATAATAAAAAGGCTTAATGTGTTTTAAATGAGGAATAATCTCTTAATGTATATTTAGAATGAATACTGTTTGAAAATATACCAAAAGTCAAATTTTGAAAAGTTATAAGAGTTTGATACGTAAATCTATTTTGAAAATAATTTCATATGTAAGATTCCTTAAAAATAGGAAAGATTATGAAAAAGTAGCGGAAATACATGACTAAATTTAGGATTCTTAACGGCTAACATTTTCAACTTCAAACTGAAATTGATGATACAATAAAAACAGTAGATTTTAAAACTGAAATTAAACAATAAAAAAAAAGTGCTAACATGGACGGAAGGAAAAAGGAGAAAACGTCCAAATAAGTGATATATTTTAAGATAGATGTTTTGTTTGAATCTGGATAGTATCTGAAAAGATAATTATGCCGCAAAAGTAGATGATTTTGCAATAAAAACGGAAGTCAAATTCAAATTAGTTGAATAGGTGAGAGAGAGAAGTTGATAAAGGAAAAACAGAAGAAACAACTCTACGTATAATCATTAGTAAGAATCAATTTAAATATTCCAAATTTGAGAGAGAGAAAATCTTGTGCGCCGTGCACGCGCGCGTGTGTGTGAGAGAGAGAGAGTGAAGGAGGAGAGAGAGAGCCGAATTCACAAATAAAAAGTGACAACCGTAAGTAATTATAATTAATTTATATAACCATAAATTAAATCCACGTAGCTAAAGAAGAGAATGCCCACATAGGCGATGACGTGGTAACATTTTCTCAGTTTTAACTTTTGTGTGTGTGTGTTGAGACTAAATAAGTCCTCATTTACATTCTTGACTAAGTTTTCATCTAGCTCTTATCACGTTTTTTATAACGCTTCTCTTAATGACACATTGCAGAGTTAAAACTTTAGATCCTGGATGAGCGAGCCACGTGTCTATCCTTTCCTCAGGGTTTGCTACATGCTGTTTAGCCATTGTTGTTCTTGAATTTACAGTTTGATTGATTGTCACCAACTTGTCTCTAGGAAGAATCGGCCTTAAGTGAAAACTTATTCTCATGTTAATTCCTCACTTCTTAGTGACGTGAAATAATTCACACAATACAAATAATAATAAAAAACTTTAATAATGATAATAATTAATAATTAAAGCAATTAAACAAAACAAAAGCCGCATACAAGAGTCTATACACTATTCTGGCACACCTCTCTGAGAAACTCCTCTTTGAGAAAAAAAACACCTCTCCGAGAAAATAAAAACAATCGCCTCTTTCATCCGTCCTCTGTCACCACCGATCCCTCCGGTGTGTGGTGGCGTGGTAAAGTAGGATTTGATTTTCCCTTGTTCCAATTTTATGTAGTGTTATGTTTTGGTTGAGTATCCTTGTGATTGGAGTCTTTCACGAAGGGTTGATGTGATGATGCCGGATCTGGTATTGTAACGCCCGATCTCTTTCCTGACATGCAGGTAGTTGCTTGACGGGCTCAGGAACGTGGTATGTACAGGTGGGCTGGAATGGTTAATCTTGGGTGGGTGGTATGAGTTGCTGCCGGAAATTGCTAAAGTTTGGCGCGATGGTGCCATGGTTAGGAGAAGGTAGGTTAGTCTATTAGAAAAGGGTATTGTCCCTTTTGCCCCCAAAAGTCCAACATAAACTTAAAAAATGGATGTCTTCACGTCGGGTTTGGATCCCCTACAGCAGGGGATCCGGATCCCGTCACGTCACATGGTACTGTAGAGCAAATAACTAAACATTTGAGGTGATGGAAACAAAAAAAGTCTGAAGTGTTATGTAAATGGACAGAAAGGATGGAATTTTATGCAAATATTGTAGTTACCCAAACAAATTTAATACGAAAAAACTGTAATTACCCAAACAATACTGATATTAAAACAAATCTTGTAAAAGCAATAAATATCACAAGATTAAACTCATGACCTTATTTAAACATCCTAAATGGACTTAAAAAAGAGAAATTTTAAAAGATGGGTATATCACACGATCAAGGTTACCCCTTTACTGAAAATTTAAAATAGAGGGGTATATCTGATTGAAAAAGAAGAATAAAGAGAGGATGAGAAGACATACATGTTGAAGGTTTTTCAAGGTCACTAAAAAGGAAGAGTCATTTTTACGGTGATTTTTCAAGGACAGAGTAGGAAGATTTTGTTTTTGATAACTTCTCATAAACAAATCCCACCAAATCCAACCTCTTTTGGTGGTATTTCAACGTGTTAAACCAAATTCAGTGAAATCCAATTCCAAATCCATTTTTAAGGATTCCAAAGAGCTAAATTTCCATTTTCAATTCCAAATCCCATGAAATCTATAGTTTCAAACAGACTCTGTAAGTGTAAACTTTTTCTCTAAAGAACGTCCCTAAGTGCAATTATCGCCGACTAAAACTATAACTGACAGATGGAATTAAAGAGTATCAAAGCTTATAATTCCCTTGTGGTGTTTTGTGGACTTGGTCCTTAATGTTTTATTTTGCTTATGGGGGTATCATCTAATTTATTTGTTTTGTTCTTTTATTTTCTACATAAATTTGGTCTTTTATTAAATAAAAAATAAATAAATAAATATATAAATATATAATATATATATCAAAGCTGCTCCAGTGGCTTTTAAACCCAGTACGCAACACGGGTAAGAACACAACTGAGAAGGTCCAAAAATTTAGGCACATATTACAAAGCACAAGAAAGAGCCAATACGATTCAGTGTGCTCTGGTAATGGGAAAAGACACTGAAGCCAATGACTAAACAAAGAGTCCTGATAGGTGTAAGCCATGCATGTAGGCCAAGTCCACACGCGTTACAAAGGAGAAAGGTCCCCTTCTACTTCGTTGCAATGCTGTAAATGCTCACCGCCTAATGGTAACAACTAGCCAAAAGAAGCTTATGAGCTTATCCCCCTTTCAGTTATCAAAACTTGCTGGTGAGAACAAACCTCTTCTTCTCTTAAAGAGCTAGGCCTTTGTTTGGGTAGTTAGGTTCATCTAACACCCATACCAACCCCCCCCCCCCCCCCCCCTCCCTCTTTCCCTTCTCTCTTCTCTTAAAATGGTTGTTGGGCATCTCACAATTCTGTAAACAATTTTTCTTTGTTTTACGATTTCCAATTTTTGTCTCTTGTGATTGCTACAAACCTCTTCCAAAGATCTTACATAATTAGTGGGTTGCCATAGATTCGTGGATGAAGCCAAAGTAGCAAAAAATTGTGAAAATGAAATTAAAATGCATGCCAATAATGCGGAAAAAAGAAAAGGAAAGAGAAAAAAATAAAATAAAAAAGCAATGCCTAAAACTTACTTAACCGCTGAGAGTGGTGATATGTGTTAGCTTGCATGAAGCCATTAGCGTCTTTGTAATCCCACATGTAAGTTCCTCAAACACGTACCCAAAGTACATTCCAAGTGTCACACCCTCCTCATTGCTTCCTTCATGTTTGCCCACTTTTCATTGGTCTACTTCCACCTATAAATCTCCCCCCACCGTTTCACCAGTCCCTAACCCACTCAACCATCTTATCACAGTAATTTTAAGCTGGTGGCCGGCTTTGGAGACTAACCGCTGAGAAAATAATGCAGACCCTCGTTCCTTACACCACCACAGCGAAAACTGCTGAGATTATGGCTAGATACAGGCCCATAGCTCCAAAACCTGAGGTTCCAATTAGTCCCATGAGTGACCAGAACCAAACCATGAGTCCAAAGATCCGGCAATCATCTTACCTAAGAGATGTATGGCCTAATTTGCAGGCAAGGCCAACGAGGACACGAAAGCGAGGAAGGACCGCCCTAGCGCCGCCTGCTGTCAAGCGACCAAGGATTTGTCTCCAGCCATATCAGGTAAGCACATCACCTGCCAAAAACCTTTCAGTGCAGGGTTTCACCCATTGCCCAAATGGGCTCTTTCAGCTTCCTTCTGTCAAAAACTTCGCATCTACTGCTACCGCCGCTGCCGCCACTGGCACCCTAATAAATGGTGTTCTAGAAAACCAAGTCACAGATCCAACAACACTGGTCACACTTCCTCTCCTCCCCTGTCCTTCATTGCTTACAATTGCCACCAGCCAACCATCCATAACGCAGGTACTCAATGGCATAGAATCTAGTGGAGGCCAAATGGGTGGGATAGACTTGAACGTGGAAGCTGAAGTTCCTGAAGAAAAGGATTTCCTGCAGCAGCTGCAGGAGCGGACCACCACCAACGTAATAGCCCCGCAGCCGGTTCGACCAGTTGGCTCAAGCATTAGCATCCGGAGCATTTGCGACCCCGGTCCAACCCCTACAGTGCAAATTACAAAGAAGGCGGAGGAGGTTGAGGAAGAGGTAGAGACTGAGGTGTTGCCTGCGGTTGTATCGGATTCTAACAACAAAGTCAGGCTGGTGAATTCTGCTTACAAGAAGATGGTGGGTCAGCCAGAATGTTCCTGGCTCGACTCTATGGTTGTTACTTGTGATGGAGGCAGTGCATGCAAGAGGATTTGTGGGGAGGTGATGCTTCACTTTCCACATTTGCATGCACCTATTTGCTCCAATGGGTTTTCCTGCTGGGTGAGGATCGAGTGGGGAAAAAATGGGGTGAAGAGCTCAATCGATACTTTCTGCGATGCAATAAGGTTATCCTGTGAATCAAAGGACTACCTATTTGCGTGGAAGTTTCATACAAGAGAGGCTTCTGAATCCGTTTCTACTGTTTGAAATGAATATCGTACAGACAAGGGCAAAGCTGTGTAATAGTAAATGGCACCCTGTCTACAATATGCGCATATAGTAAGTAGTATATAGAACTAAAGAAAGTTTTGCCACCTTTTTGTGTGTAGAATATGTTTGTCAAAAGAAGGGGCTCTTTTCCTTCTGTGTTGTAAAAAATGTGAAATGAAAAAGGCTCTTTCATTGTCCTTGTGGAGATATTTGCCTCAAGCAAATACATATTGTTTGAGACTGATTATCACCTTAGGAGTAACATGTGATTTAGCAAGGCCATGAACAACATACTCACTCTCGATGCCGAAAAGGATAACAGCCCCCGCAGCCTTGTTATTTATTGAACTTAGAGCCGCCTTCATCCTCTTGCACCATAACCAAGAAATTGAGACGAATCAGGCCCCCTCGGTCATTGGTGGTCCCCTCCACTTGAAATTGTCTGCATATGATTTTGGCTGCAAGCAGGGTAAAACACGGATATTATGTGAGAGAAATAAAGGATACAAAGCTTCAGCTAACCAATGAAAGGTGATTACCCATGGCACAAAGCAATGAAAAAGCACCTTAAGAAAGGGCAGAATTGAGAAGAAAAGAGCAAACTTTAAGCGAATGGCATAATTAATGTTTGGAACGTTAATTACGACTCAAAATTTGCCACTAGTTACAAAACATTAACTTCTTAACGACAGTCACTAATTGCATAGTGACACACTACTAACTTCTTAAAGGCAACTCACTGGGGTGAAAATAGACATTTTCTGTTCTGAAAACGGACTGAAAAGTATGTGGATTTTTCACGGACTTTATCAGGTCAGGTGCACTTAACAAGCCATGTAGTAGAGTTGACCGAAAGAGTGACGTAACGTTTTGTTTGCTAACAGATGCAAAAGAATGCTTTGAACAACGTGCGATCCACATGACAAGACGTCTTGTGGGTCAAAAAAGATTTACTGGTGCACAAGACATTGCTTCTAAAACGAAGTAGTTTACGCAAGAATTCCCCTTAAATTAGACGTAATGGAGCTGCTAAAGACACGAAAGGAACCTAAACTACGGCGGAAATCTTCAACTTATACAAGATTAATATCATAGACTTTTAATTTGAAGGACGAAGCAACTTTTGATCATAAACAAATCGCCAACTTGTTGCTAGGGGTTGCTTTCGAAAAAAAGCTAATCTGAATTTTAGATTTAAGTCCAGAAAAGGGACTCGTACCTTCAAAAGTGGTGTCTGAGGCTTCTTGACCTGCAAAAGAGAACATATTATGTCAAGAATGGGATAGCAAACGGAGAAACAAGTAATGTACCTATATCTGATCATCCCAAATACAATGTAGTTGACAAGTGCAGGAACATTGTGTAGAGAGCAAAAATTTTGAAAAATGATAATATCTGATAGACTTATACGTTGTAGCGCGATACAAGTTAACAGCAGGTCAATTATTTTGGATTTTTGGGTTGGGGGAAGGGGGCATTTATGGTGTTGAAATCGAGAAATCCAACCTCTGATCCAGTCACTATAACTTCTTTTCTGAACCCATTCTCTTCTTGAATGGTATGTAGCCTCCGTAATTTTCCCTTTTGTTCATGATACCTTCTTTCATAGGTAACATTCCAAAGTTAAAGTTGGATAGATAATCGCATTCCTTTGACACACATCCACGAGTGACTACGATGCCCTCCAAGACACATTTCCACTTTAAACTGACTGAAACAATGTACCAAATTGGGAAAATTTATATCAGAGACAAGATAGAAAGGGAATGGCAAAAAAACAAGACTCAAGCGATCATGTTAGCTTGATTCATAAAAGACAGCGGTTAACCTCTTACTCTTGCATAATTCTAAGTGAAATAATTCTCAATGATTGTGTTAGTGCGGTCAAGATTCAGAAAAAAACTTTATCACGTATGAAAAATAAATATCACGAGGGCTTCATCACTTTCTGGTAAGAGCACAAAACTTATAGCTGATCTTACTGGCATTAGGAAGCAGAACTTCATAGAAAAGCCACAAGAGAAATTTGAGCACGAGTTCCCTAAACATAATGCTAGTAAAAGATTAGAGGCATTATGGAGAAACGTACCATATAGTCCCAACCATGTTTCTCAGCAAATTCCTTTGCTGCTTCCTCACTATCGAAAGATAGTCCTGCCTCGCCAACATTAGCGTATGGATCTCCTGTGGATGTCCAGCCCATCAGTGGATTCTCCCACCTAAGTCAGTGAAAAAGTTGTTACACTGGAAGCAATTTGAAGATTCCGTTCGAAGTTTTTTAAGTTCTGGTTGTGTTGAATACATGATTAATTAAACTCATGGTAGGAAAGTTAATTTTTATGTCTTGTGTTGGAATGAACAGAGCTTATTCTTTGCAAAATGCCATGAGATAGATAACTTCTAAAAGGGAATAACAGTAACAGACTGGTCATCTCCGTTCTTCAACAAAAAAATTATTGCTATAAACACGGTAAGATCTGACCTCTGGAGACGATTGTAATGCTAAAGGGCACAATAGTCGAGATTCTAAGACGTGGACAAGTTTGACCTTTAGTGCCGTTGCAGAAGCATTTTAATGAGGGTTTTAGCCCAAAAGGACACATTCGAACTAATTCCAATTAAAGCCGCACTAAAGTCAACTTTTATCGATAGTATGGTACCATCTAGCCACAACTTGCCAACTGTAGGATGACAAGAATCTTTCACTTCTTCTATCCTACTGTAATACTTGGACATACAGGCTTCTTATGTTGTTCAATACACCTATAATCTACAAGGAAAAGAAGTGTCTGTTATCAACCACAAAACTATGTTGTTTGCTTAAAGAAAAATCGAGAAAATCCGGAGTAATAATACTCTATGGGGTCGGCTTCTATATGATAAATGGTGAAGTAAGAGTAAAAAAGTTTTGCTTCTCCCAAAAAGTTCCACACAAATAACATCATAAACTCAGGACTTACAAGACCAAGAAATTGTAAGTAAACAAAAATCTATAGGTATAATTAGCATAGGAAGTATTACTTAATGTCAATGAGTTGGCTCAAACTACAGTATATCTCCTCTTCAAGTTTGCATCCTTAGACCGATGCATCCAAAAAGTGCATTTGCAAATTGACACTCCTCGTGTCTTGATCCACAAATGGCTCCTTTAACCAAATTACCAGAATACAGGATAAAATCATCAAAGGGAGTTGGATGTATACCCACCATTTGAACTTCATCACAACATCAATTGGGTTTATAACCATTTCAAACTGGTTTTGTTTCTCTGTTATTGACCCAACTTCTTAGATGCATATCGATGTATATTGCAAAGTACCGAGTTGAAGAAAAAAAGGAACAAGATATCCGTTACTCTCCGTTTCCGTTGACAGTGGGTAGCATCTCTAGTATAAGAACCACATAACGCCAATTGAAAACAGTAAGGCATGATATATATAACCGTATAGCAGATGAAAATAGTTTGACACCAACATATGTGTTTTCAAGATGTTTTAGGTAATTAACTTTTTAAAGAGTTACTTCCGGATCCGAAACTGCAGATGAAAATAGTTTGACACCAATATATGTGTACTGAAAATGTAATAGGTAATTAAATTTTTAAAGTTATTTCCGGATCCAAAACTTTTATATTACAAGATTTCTAGAAGCATATTTACACTTCCTAAACTTAATCCCACAACAGAGATCCTCATGTCTCACTATTGAACTCCGTCCTTACACCCTAAGGATATTCACCAGCGAAGATGAGAAGTATTAGATATAAAATTTTCAGTCACGCACACTAGATAAAAAACATGAGAGGTGTAGAGGAGAAGGATGTGAGACAGTATTTCTTATATATGGTATAAATGTTTGAGTATGTTTGTTCAATCAACCACTTCACAGATGTTTGAAGGTGGTTGCAGTCAAAATTGCACTAGCTTATCGTCAGTGTATAATTAAGTTAATAATGCTAATATCCCTTAATGGTAAGACTTCAGATTGTAATTCCCTCACAAAGTTAGTATAAGTTTTATTCATAGAAACACCTGGACACCTATGGAAAATGTCTTGAGAGTTTATCATACAGCTTGATTATGAGGATGACATTGCGAACGTTGTGTATTATATGCTACGACTTTTAGCGTGGTAATTTGTTCCAAAGCAAGGCTAGAAAAAATTGTTTCTCCCGACATTTTTGTATCATGGTATCATGGCATGACATGAGTTTGTTTAAAATCTATAAATATCTACATTAGATATCTGGCCCCACGCTGGCTTCCATAAAAACTCTAGCTTGTCACCTTCCCAACAGCCTGAGTGGGATAAGTTAACCGGAAAAGAAGTGAAGAAAGCTAGTACGTGTTCTCTATCTCTTCACTTTTTAGAAAGCTAGTCTCTTTGTCATGATACGAGGGTACAAAAGTCGGAAGATACAATTCTTCTATTTTTCCTGATCTTTTCTTTTTATTTATCCATTTTTTGTTTGGACCACAATGCTCTTTACAAATATAGACTATAAGGAGGGATACACTGCAGAAAAGCATTGGTTGAGTTTTTGAGGCATCTCGAAGTTTATAGAAAGAAGTGTAAATTGTGGAGTGGTTATGTAATGTTCTAAAGCAACTCAAAGTTTCTACCAAAAAAAATATAATACTAATAAAGTAACTCAAAGATGGTGTGAACTTAAGTGCGGATAACTCGTGATCTATACTAACTCATATGAACTTAGGTGTGTTATGTCATGATCTAAGCTAGCATCTATGGAAAGATAGATATAATGCTCGGCTCTGTAACACGTGTCTAAACTAACAGGTAAGAAGTCCAAACTATTGCATATAGGAAAGTTAAATATAATTAGACTCTATTAATGTGTTAGTTTAGGCACCCATTGTAGTTGTCGCAACATAGAACTATCTGAGCAATATATGACTTTTCAAATGTTTTAGTTTAAATAACGACATATCCGCACTAAAGTTCAGGTGAATTGGGTTAGATCAAGACATGTGCACAGTTGAGTTCACAAGTTATGTTAGCTCACAAATATCCGTTTTAAATTCACACCATCATTGAGTGACATTACGTATGTGTGGCGTGTTGCACCTGGTGAAATATCTCTGATTTACGTTACGAACTTACCTTCTTAGGTGAAAATATCCACGATTTCGCATACACATTGACATTGACAGTTATAACCCTCGGCATTGATTAGCTCTGTAGCTCATTCTGAAGTAACACGTCAAAAGAAAAATACCGATTCATCGGATTGTGTTAATATGCTTTAGTTTGACAGCCCTTTGCATTAATTACATCAAAATTCATTTGAAAAAGTGGGTGCAGGTGGGTAAGGCTGATCTTTGCCTAGCAAAAGGCACACCAACAACTAGCCATTACCTCTGGCATTTCTAGAACATTATTTCAGGACAAAGTATCATTCTATGAGACATGGTGTATTCTTGTACTAATCCATGGCTTAGTAATCATATGGGTTTTTTTTATCTTTATTTCTCTGTTTGCTAGTCAAAACATTTAAGTAACATCAAGTAGTTGTGGCAGCCAAAAGCAAGAGGTTCCTGCCCCTGCGGACTTTGAAAGGGTAGAATATGCTCAACCATCGTTGTGAGTATCCTACGATCCACGGTACATATCGTGAATACAGTATGAGAAATGCATAAAACAGTATGGCCATATCTCAATTGACACTATATCTGACAATATAACCAATATGTATCTTACGATATGCGATAAATACACTACAATCTTATAATTTTTTCTTTCCGTAATCATCCTTAGCTAACATTTATAAACGCTCAAAGTTATGCACTTTAAAGCACGTATCTGAACTTCCTGATTTGTGTAATGACATAATCTGTATGTTGCTTTTCTTCCTTGTTATGCCTCTGCCGACTTCCAATATATAAGATGTTACCAACCAAATCAAGAATTTAGTGTCACATTCATTAGGCATATCTTGGTATGTAATTTCTGTTTTCTGTTTCTGAATTTTGTTACGGGGTCGTTTATCTGTTCTTTTAGTAATTGTGCTCATTGACTGTTTCGCATCATATTGTGAAAATGATATTTTCGTGGAGTCTTTCCTTTTATCAATGTAATCACGCATTGATGAATTTCCAATGTAATCTGATATATTTTGCAATATATATGGGCTCTTAGCATGTTGGCACTTGTTGCTACAAGAAAATTCTAATCGTATCCTACAATACAACGCTAGGATGCCCACTACGTAAAACTGCTATTTGATACACGATCCATATCCAAATTTGACAACTGCGTGCACAACACTGCCCCTGCTTTTACGGAATGGTTATGTCCGCTGTTAAAATATTAAAGCTATTACATTCAATGGTGAATTCCTAAAATGTGATATTGCTACGTTACGAGGATTCAATTTCCGCCTAGAGAATCCAGTTTGGGACAAGTGCCAGGATTGCAACCGTCACAATAAATGCACAAAAATGTATTATCTACCACTTATCAACACATTCACAAATTTTAAGTTTTGATAACAACCCATCTGCTCCCTATTTACACCACATATAGACCATAGACACCTCAAAAAATTTATGTATGGATCATCTTCTTGTAAGGGGCATCTTTACACCCCAAACCCCGGGAGGAGGCTTCCTGAGATGATTAGGATTAACTTAGATCTTAAAGTTTTGAAAGTAGCTTGTGGTGTTATATTTACAGCAATGATACATACGGTGAAACTTTTATAGCTAGTGGTCAAAATAAGTAAGATATGTTTGGATAGCCATTTTATTGTTCCTATTATTGCATTTTTGACATAAATTGCATTTGTTAACCATTTTCAAACCGTTCTTGAAGACACAAAATTAGCATTTTAGATAGAAACTGCCGTAACCAATGCGCCGACCTCCAGCATTGCGATTAAAGTGCTGCTGCAAATTCTTGCTGGAAATTTGGCCCAAGCAGAGCAGTTCCTCTAATTTGGATCTTGGTCCCGGAGTCACAATATTTGGTGATTATTCTTCTCCAAAGGGCATAAAGCAACGTGGTTGATTAGAGAGACGATGGAATCAGTGGCAGATCTACGACTCTACTTAATTTGAAGTTGCCAAAGACTCACATGGAACCTGCTACTGGTTATGCTTCTGAAATTGCTAAAATTTCTGTTCCTTAAGCACAATCAGTGTCTATGGAGTTTGCTGGAAGAACTCAAGGTAACACTAGATTAAATCCCTCGTCTGGGATGGTGATCGGTCATGGGTGAACCACAGCCATAATGGTAGTTTTAAAGGAGGGATAGACACAGAGCTCATATCTCAAAAAACTATTCAAACAGACTATGCGGTCTTATATTTCTGGAAATGGCATAATATATACACAGCATTTTCCTGAAGTACAGCCAAAATTTCTTCTTCTCCCAGTTTTTGCTCCATGGTATTGTTATAAAGATCTTATGACATGATGCACGCAAAACAAGACAATAAAACATGACAAAAGTATCCAAATTTATATAACATGGTCATCAAAATTGTTCAAACACGTAACAAATGGATGACTTTGTTTTAGTTTAGAACTAGAGCTTCAAAATGCATTCTCAACATACAAAGCAAAAGATATCAAAAATTCATCTCACCATAGTAACTTATTGAAAGAGGAACAGAGGGTATGAAGATAATAGATCATACTTCTGTGTAGATAAAAAGTCGACTTTCCACTTCCCAACTTTTCCTGAACCTTGTTGAGAAGCAGTACGAGCAGGTGAGTAGATAATGACCTGGAAAATATGATTGGAAATACAGGAGAAGAATGACTTGATGATAAAAACAAGCGCCACCAATGACCTCGACCACCAATGTGTAACAGATGCTAACCAACAAGTATACATGCAAAATTACCCAGACTATATATACTCATATACACAGGCCACAAGAAAAGTGGGAGATTGAATAGAACACAAATATTGGGTACAACAAAAGGAGAATGAACAGAAATGAGAGGAACCGCACAAAAAGGAAGTTGAATCAGGCATATCCCTGTTGGCACTACTAAATTGCCAAATGCACTCCTACATTGCCAAATGTACTCCATGCACTAATTGACTAGTTTTCTGTAGACATGGTTTGTACGGGAAATAAACATGCAAAGCAGCGCATATATTGTGGCGCCAGCATCAAGCTAGTGCCAATAAAACTACTGCATAGGATGTCAACAAGAAATGAGTTTAAGCATATAATACATTCAATTGAGAAACCCTAACTCCAGAATTAATTTCGAACTGTTAAAAACATCCAATTGTTTAGAGTGTGTTTGGATGAAGAATTTTTAAACAATAGAAGGTTTATAATTCCTTGATTTTAAAATCCTTGCAATTTGAATTCCCGGAATTTGCAAACTTTAATGATTGGCCAACTTTTGGTGATGACTATTGTACAACTACAATTGGTTATGAAATAAATAAACATAATGAATAGCCGAACCAAAAGATGAAAACTAGATGGCCGAGATTAGAAAGCAAGAAGCGACAGAGAGTGATTAACGGTTGAAAAGGTAGAAGGAAATGCGACAGGAAAAAGAAAAAAAAAAAGCTTCAATTTCTCATGTAGATTTGACAAAAAAATTAATCTAGATTGGTCATTTGAACCAGAAATTTTGGCCACAAAAATCTCTCTTTCAAAACTCTTCTAAAACTTCACAAATTCCTTTGGTCGTTATCAGACAGTGGGCTTGTACTTTCAAATCCTTAGCCAAATTGAAATCTCAGTTAAAATACTTCATCCAAAGACATCCTTACAAGCAGTATAGGCCCAAGTACCGATCGAGTAATCACTGACATGCAAATAGGTTAAATTAATGAAACTTGACTATAAATTCGGGACAGGCTAAGGACGAGTTTGGTTCGGAAATGCACTGACCCTACGGCGAAGGTGTTGTTCGGGGATGCCGGAGATGATTCCAACCTCACCGGGTTTGGTTTCGACCAAGGCGTCTGATGAGAACGATCTCCTCGTAGAGAGCAAAGCAGTCGATCGATGAGCACGAGCCGAGATGAAGCCGCGGCAGATAGAGCTTGCCATCTCCGACCTCCTCGTTCTGATCGCTCTGGCCCAGAAACTTCCTTCCACTTTTGTCACCCGTCTTCGTTAAAACAGATGGTAGTAGTGTGCACTAAACACCTGACACTGTTGTTATTTGTTTGTTGCTAACACCGTGGACTTCTATTTTGGTACTTCAGTTATCATTTGACCGTAAAATTTCAATGTGAAGGTTGAATGGTGGTGAAGGAATGAAAGAATTGAATTCCATATAGTCTTTCTAAGCGTCTAATGCACTCACGCCTTTCGAAAGAACAAGAGAATATAATCTCTTCATTTTCAAGGGTCGAGTTCTCATGGTTAAGCCCCAAGAATTCGCGGAAAGCGAAGCGAATGCCTATTGCTACCCACAACCTTTCATAGTCACGAGTCTCTGGTTTCCTTCACCTTCTCCATTCTTTCAGGTTAAAATCGCCTTCTGATTGCATGTGTTAGTTCACTTGGTGTTTCTTCATTCTGCGATTTTGGCTTTTACTTTTTCGCATGCCGGCCATCGAATTTTTGGTAAGATTTTTTGTTTATAGATTTTTAATTTTCGACTATCATCAAATTGTTTTTTTTTTATTTGGTTATAGAACTTCAATTGGATGACAAACACGCGCACACAAAATTATGTTTCTAAGGCTTTTCTAGAGGTTCTTTGTTTGAGAGGATTAATGTGCAAGACAGTGACAGTCATCTTTTTCAAAGTATGCTTGGATTGTGGAATTAGAAATGAAAATGAGAATAGGATTTAATTTCAATTATTTGGGAATAGGATTTTAGTTTCAATTATTTGACAATTGGAATTGAAAAAGATATTTGATTTCATTATTTGGATTCACTGTAAACTTTACAAAGTGGGATCTTAAGAGTAGATGGAAACATGCAGCTTGTTGGTAACAAGCCTGACGATTTACTTCTAATGGCTATAAAACCTCTTGATGAAATTGAGATTTTTAATGTGAATTTACTTTGATGGGTTTAAAACCTATTGATGATATTGATATTTTTCATCCAATTTGTTTCTCCGGGGATGGTTATCGGTAGCTTCCATTGTCAATGATGAATTCTTTTAGCACTTTTACAATGATAGAGTTGACTCTGTCAAGATTCCGACAAACACTCTCAAAATACCCTAATAGTTCGACAATGGAATACTAATAGTCTGACAAGATTTGAGATCATCGATAGCCAATCACAGCGGTTGTTTACCATATGGCGATGGTGAATCGAGTTGTGGCGATGGCTAGATCACCATGAAGTAGGCAAAGAAATGTAGAATAAGTTCCATGAAACTAGGACATAACAAAATTATGACTTCTAGTGTCTAATTCCAAATAAGCGTAATTTTATACTCAATCCCCCCAATCTAAAAGAAAAAACCTTTTTTACAAAAATTGTTACAAAAAATCACAGAATGGGCTATAAAATTTGAAATTGAGTTATCTTTTTTTTTTTGCTTTTCTCAGGATAACAAATCTTAATTGTTGGCTTTTTTTTTTTTTGTTCCAGAGCTTCTGTTCTTAGTTTCAATGACTCCCCTTTCGCCCCCATGTCGCCACATCGGGGTTGGGGGGGTTGCATGGGAATGTAAAATGGAGGATCCTATTAACGACCAAAACGATGACTCTTGCCTAAGTCGAGCTTTAGATGTTATTTTCTTAAGATAATATTTTTCTACTATGATGCAATGATTTATAATAAATCTGTCTTCCAAAATAAAATAGGTAACCACTAATTACTATTTATAAATGAGTAGCTAAAATTATCAATAAAAGAAAGTCTTGGCACTTAGAGTTATATTGCACCATTAGTAATAGTATCATCGTCAATTAATCAAAAGACAGGATTATACTCTATTATAAATTAAATTATCACAACATTTAAAGTTAGATATCACGGTACAACTAACGTCGTATATGACGAAACCACCGGTCTCTCACAGTTGCAGTTTAAGCCCCTTCACCATGACGCAGCACATCTTCACAGCTCTGTAGAATCTTCCCCTGAATTCGCTTTCATTACCTCTCCCACACACCTTCCATCTCTCCCTGGAATTCGAATCCACATTCATCCAATCAATCAAAGCCATGGCAAACAGTGAAACCCTCCTCCCCTCTTTCTCAGATTTCCCGGAGGACGTCCAGCTCTGCATCCTCTCGTTCCTCACCCCCGCCGACGTGGCCGCCTTTGCCTGCACCTCCAAGCGTCTCGTGTCGCTCTGCCGAAGCGACCACAAGCTGTGGTTCTCCCTCTGCGACCGCCGCTGGGGATCCAGGACCCAGATCAAGAAATGGGCCAGCGGCAAAATCACGTTCAAGCGGCTGTACAAGTTCCTCAGCGAGCACGAGGGCCTCATCGGGTTCTGGCGTCGCAGCGGGCACGGCAGGAACGACGCCGGCTCCCTACCCCCACTCGTTTTCTTCGAGTGGGGGCCGACTTTCATCACCGGATCCAGGGTTTCGCCGTCGAGGGATGGAGATTATAGCGTAACGAAGGCACCGTTCTTGTTCCTGAGTGTCAATTCCAGCGGCGAGCGTGTGGGCTTCCTTGATCCCGAATGCAGGCTCGAATTGTCTGATGATTTGGTTGGCATTGGGGAATTGGGCTTGTGGGAAAACGAGTTGGTGCCAATTAATGTCAGTTTTATGGGGAATTGTCATGTGGTGATCGAGGAGAACCTGAGTTGCTCTAATTCGCCTCTGAGGGTTTCCAGTTATGGGACCCTGAGGGGAGAGGAGAATGGGGTGGAGGGAGATAATGTTGGGGTGGAAAGCGGGTCCCCACCGGATCGTTTGATGTCGGAGATGTATCAATATTTTGCGAACCGGACCAGCCCGTGTGGGGACAGGGCATGGAGGCGGCAGAGGAGGAGAGAGAAGGAGAGGCAGGGGAGGAGGAAGTGGGAGCCTGAGCATTTCGTTAAGATTGTTAATTGTTCGCCAACGCCGTCCCGGCCTTTGCAGGGTCTGTGGAAGGTGGTGTTCTTCCGTTCCTTTAATTGGAATACGTGTCTCAAAAGTTCATGCATGCTGAATAGTAATATTGTGTTGTTGTCCATTGGTTGCAGATGTTGGAAAGAGCTGTTCTTTATCGATTTATTAGCACATTTTAATTTGATCATGTTTATTTTCAAATTCACTTACAGAGTAGCGAACTTTGTAGTCAGTATTGGCTGGTTGAAGTGTTTGTGTGGCGAGGTTTTAGGTTGGTTGTGTATTCAATTTTGGCCGTTACCTCAGGAGTTTTCCCTAGAGTAGCAACGCTATTTCCATGAAATCTTAGGCCTAGAATTAGAAAGTGTTATCTTTGTTTAGACCCGTGCACCTGTGAACACTCCATTTAGTTGACTTGGTTGATTGCATCCAGAGAATATGGTCCCAAGTATTATGGATGTGAAGGTGCTGACTTAATGTGGGTTTGCTCCTTTCCTGCCGGTTTGACAATTGAGGTAGGAGCATTGCTTGCGTACCGTAGTCGTTGAAGAGCTAGGTTTATTTTGCTTTTGTTTGAATAGGGTTTGTAATATTCCATTTGTTCCACTAGCAATACTTCTATGCTTTGCATCAATCAGCTGGTTAAATCATCTTATTTGCTCTTTTGCTATAGTTTCCCGCGTGAATACATGTTCTGATCTGTGTATAATTTATCTCTTCCTTGATATTTATGATCAATTTGTTCCATCACTACTTCCTTTTGGTGTGGGAGTACTAAGACAATCATCACCCTAATCGACTTTTGACAGATCTCCCCCCTTCTCATTCCCCTTATTTCTAATTTCTGACTGCCAGTGGATAACATATGCCCAGCTGTAGTGCTTACTTATAGGGGCATGAGAGAGTAGGAATTTGAGCTTGCTTGTAAAATCACTTGTCTATGCAAGTCTTGTTTCATGTTCGGACATATGCAGCACTTTAAATCAACATAGATGGCTGATATAAAGAGATCACTGCCGCTCATTTTATGCTGTCTCATGCTTCTCGCTGCAGGGAATATGCGACAACATGAATTTGGACTTTTTCCTTGTCACGTATGATGACATTGGAGGCATTGCATGCCGAAGGGTTGGGGACTCGTCTAAACCTTTCTCTGGTTATGCCCCTGTATTTTGGACATCAAACACTACATTTGTTGAGTCTCCGTTTTCTCCAGAAGAACAATATATATATGACAGTCGGATACATCTCCGTCCGCCTACATCAGATAATGAGGTTGTCTCGCGCATCCTTAGCATCAATTCAAGTTATGATCTGGTTATTGCAGACTTGCCAGGATCTACTGTGAATCCACGGCAGGTGGAAGGAAGGATTTGGCAGTATGAGAATGGAACATTTGGATTCGGGTTTCTTCGTGACAATCATATTATAGACCTGAAGCATATTGCTAAGGATGGTCATCTTCTTGATATTAATGCAGCTTTGTAGCATTTGAAATTCTTGCTTAGGATCCTCAGTGAAACATTTGTGAAGTACAAAATAAGTTGATCTGGTGCGATGTACTGTTTAGTTGTCCTTTCTGAAATAAAATGCCAGTTATTTTAGTATTTCCATCGTTTTTCCTTGAGCATCCATATCCGTCAAATCTGGCAAGTCTACATGCATTTAGCCCTTAGCAATTCTGTCGGGTAATTGTTCTGATGGTATGTTCGGTGCTGATCAAATTGTGTATACAACGGGCAACTGGCCAAGTTTTGGATTGAAAGGTGGTGGCAAGACTTTCTGAGACACGTTGATGACATACTCAAAGTTTCATCCGTCAAGACCAAACTACACAAATTGGCAATTGCTGTCATCACATATTGTATCTGGATTGAGAGGAACACAAGGAACGTTTCTCAGCAACTGAAACCTGCTGATGTTACTGCTCAAGGAATCTTTGTCCTAACCAGACACAGAATAACGAGCCGGAAGGAAGTGTAATTGATACTCCCTTGAGATTGTGTTTGGTGCGCTGGATAAGAGCTCCGAATACGATAAAATAAAGCCTATCTGATGTATGGCCACAAATTTAAGGAGTGGATAACATATCCGAAAGACGGGTTTTATCCCACGTAATGTAGCTGGGGTGGCGGTGGTTTGTTATTATCCAAGGCAAGTGGGATAAAATGACGGGCCAAGGAGTACCCACGGAACCCGTGGCATCCACCGCTGTTGGCACGGAACCACCGTTGGCACAACACCGCTGCTGGCAAGGCAATTGGTAATGGTGTATGTCAGTATATGTGTGTGGTGTGTGTGGGATGACTGGTGGTGAGGGACTGGGCAATCAGCGGGAAAGGTGAGGTGTTAGGTGGTGGTTGAGATGGTTGGTGGTGGGTGCGATGTGTGGGTGGTGGAGGTTGGTGGCAATCATTGGCGGATGCGATCAGTGGGTAATGAAGGCTGGTAGCAATTCGTGGTGGATGTGATTGGTTGGTAATGGAGGCCGTTAACATTTGGTGGTAAATGTGATATGCGGGTGCTGGAGACTGGCCGCAATTGATGGTAGGTTCGATAGATGGTTGTTGTTGTGGTTGGTGGGGTTTGGTGGTGGTTGCTGCTGTGGTGGTGGTTGCTGCAGGTGACAAGATAATCATATCCGGCACGTGGTGGTTGTTGCAGGTGACGAGATAATCCTATCCGGCATCTGATCCGGGTTTGGTCCATAACGTGGGATATACCTTATCTGATCTTTGTGTGGATGTTTTATCCTAACTTAGTCGACCATATCCTGTCCTATCCGATTAATAATGTGCTCGAAACGCAGTCAGAAAGAGTTGTATAATCTTGGGGTTTTACCAGAAAGTGTTTCGCTTGATACCCTTTTGGTGGGTATACTCCTTGTAAGATGCAACTGTTTTGAGCTTAAATTAACAAAGGAACTTCACCTGACTTTTTTTATCATGGATTTAGCTCCACCACATTTTGATAGGATCTTCAATTCACCATGGACATGTGGACTGCTTGTTTTAGCTCAAGCTTCTCATCTACAATTCGGAAAAATGGATCTCCAATTGTCCTTAGACGGTTTGGGGAATGAATAACAGTTTGGGGCCGAAAAATTTAGCTCCTCTGCAGTCGGGTAAATTAGATCTTCTATTTAACCCTTTATGGGTTAGATGGTGGTGCACCCTAATTGTTTGAGAATGATGGAAGATGTTGATATTATGCAGTTTCATGTAGCAGTTGCAAGGGCACGACTGGAACAACAACAGTTAGATGGCTCATAGTTTAGTCCATGATTCCTTATGGTTACAACTAGATCAGTGCCCAAGTAATTTTCTAGCCTAAGGCTACAGTCGTATAGCAACTGAAACGTATTGTAAACAGTATTTTAGCTGTTTTCTCGATTTGAGGGGAACTGAAAGAACTGGTCTGGTCGCATCTTATAAAATATCAATAGGGTTGCCAATTCACACCGGAACATAAGTCGCTACATATTATTGAGAATGAAACAAGCCTTCAAATCTCATTTTCAAACAATTTCATGACACAACCCAAGAATACCAAACAGAGTTCACAACAATTAGTCACGGACTACTGAGAGCTCCATCCGTTTTGTAAGCAACCGGTTTCTTGACTGCAGGAAGAAACACAGATTTGAAAGGGAGATAAAATAACATTGAGGTGGAAAGCACATGAGACATCAAATCTGAAAGCTTTGATATGCACCTCAGTGAATTCAGCCACGACTTCTCCAGATCATACTGAAGTTTTCTCCTGATCACCCTCAAGCTGACTTAAGTTGCCCTTCTCCTTGATTAGTTGAGTGTGGTGGTGCTTGCAATAGAGCCGCCCTTCATGTGCAATGTAGTTGGATGGGCTGATTGTACACCCTCCATGGCTGCATTTGAAACAACTTTTGTGGTACGCAGTTCCATTTACCGAGACCTATACACAAACAGTACGGAATAGTCAATATTTGCATTCAAGTTCACAACTCATGAAGTTTTGACTCGTGAAGTTTATGCATTTCAATTAATGCTGAATGCAGCACGAGCAAAAGATAACATAGGTAAAATCATCTGCTCTAGTTATAGTTGAAGCCGAAGACTTTGCTACTACCTTTTCAGTTGGATAGACTGTGTTCTTACACCCCAGACATTTATCTCTTGTCCCCACAAACATGCTAGAGACTTTACTCGCCATTGGTTTCTGTTCAAAGATTTGAAGTTAGCGTAACTAGTATTTAGATAAGAATCACTATATGCAAGAACCTCAATCTCTGGATTTGTACCTCGCCATCAACAGGTTTCTCTGGTTTCACAATCTTTGGCGTCCCTGAAAGAGGATTAGAAGAAAATAAGTTGCCTGGAGCAGCCAATAATCGCAATGTTTCCCTGGATCCTTCAAAATATGTATGTCCAACTTCCTCTTTTTCCCACTTTACCACTTTCTTTGCCCTTGGGCATATCTTAATAGTTCTACCTCAATGTAACTAACAGTACATGGGAAACATCACAAGACTTGGTATATTTGTTTTAGTCGGGACATGCTAATAAGAGGTGGTCTTTTTTCAGGGGCATTGCGCATGTTTAAAATGGTGTGCATGATGCTCTTGCCACTGGTGGCCCCTTCTGGTTTTTTAAGACTATTTCGTCTGCAACTGGAACCTGCGATTATACTGGGTGCATTATCATGTGCTTGCAGAACTAAAATTATGATTTTCTATTCTACCTTCAAAGCTTTTATCCAGACTGCCGGTTCTTTTGAAGAGTTGATCGAAGTGTGGCCTGCAATACAGAACTCCCTCAAAGGAATTGTAGTTGCCAAGCTGCAATCAATTAAAAACCATCCATGAATATGTTGTATGTCAAAGTATACCATTGTAGGTTGTGCATTGGCCTCAAGATCTAAAATCAAGAAATCAATCACCTTGACTTGTGCAATATCAAGCAGACTTTTCTTGGATCACTAGAGTGAACTTGATTACTTAAATGGTATCAAACTACTTTTCTCCAGATTCATCAATGCTTGTTTCTCAGCATTGTGAATCAAATATTACCGAGAACACAAAACACCAGCATACTATCGTAGATCATAGTTTTTTAGGCTAAAGTACGAAATCAACGATTCCTTTGGATCTAGTTTCCCTTGAACCAATGATGGCATTTGATCGTTCTTATTAGAACCGACAATGACGCGAGTTTGTGTACCAGCAGATGAATACTGCCCTGCAAGAAAGTGAACAAAGAGCCGGATCTTGCAGATCATGGACCAAATTTCAAGTTTGGGTTGGCATTAAGATAGAATTGACCCATGATCTTGCAGATCAAGCTCCTTGTGCACTTCCTTTTGGATCCCTAAACTTAAAATTGGACTTAAACATTGATGAGAAAAACAAACCAATCACAATAGGCCACAGCTGTCTAGGCTAAATTACGAAGTTCAGGTCCAGACGGATCTAAGTTCCAAGATGGGAAAGAAGTGGTGTCATTCCTTTAGCCAGTAATGCCATTGTCCACACCTTATATTTTGGATCATCAAGATCAAAGAACCGAAGGAATGCAAGTTTAGCTCCCATTTCACACAAAATTGAACGTTAGAAGCATATAACGAGACCATGATGAAAGAATTTGTGTGCACGTACCTTGAGAGTGCCCTTGCAATGATGGCATCTGAAGCAAGCTCTGTGATACACACGGTTATCAGCAGTGAGCTTGTCCACCAGATAGACAGTCTTGTCACAGGCCATGCATTTCTGGGTTGTGCCTGCAAATGCCATGGCTGCTGACCCCCAAAAATTCTCTGGCAAAACAGAAAGATGGTTCTAGTCTGGAAGGGCAGTTGGTGGGAGAAAGAAGGGCATGTGAGGTGGTGAGTTAAAGGAGAAATGTGGGTTGATGATGAGGATTTGGGAGACCAAGAGCTGGAGTAGTAGATAATTCAAGAAGGGGGACCCTTGACAATCATTTTGTCTGAACATCATCAAGGGGCTTAACTACCTTCGTATTTTTTAAAACCCCGGGTTCTTTTCCTGCCTCAGTCCCTTCGCAAGTGAGATCATGCGGCTTAATTTTTTTGATTTAGATAGATGTAAGATTTGAGTTTCGACCGGCTCTACTGTTAACCGAAATTAATTGAACGATCTTAAAGGTGTAGTCTTCATATCGGCCTGGAGTAGTTGTTAAAAACTATGTTTCGTGATGTTAGTCTCAATGTTTGAATTCAAAAAATTAAGGATGAAAGTAAATATCTTTGACCGTTAGGTTCAGCTAATTATGATTGATATGATTGAGATCATGGGTGTAATCGGATATTCTTGCGTTTCTTTTAAGCCCCATTAATTCAAACTTCATAGTTAAATGTATATCCTTTGATTGCTAAAAAGCTTAAAGTGTCTTTAATTACTAAAAAATATATTCTATAGTTAGCCAAAAAAGTTGTAAAGTATGCTCCACGCATCTTTTGAAATTGCAAACTTTCTTTGGTAAATAATGTGCTTTATTATTTTTGTGTGTGACATATACATGTACTTTAGGAAAGTGCAATAATTAGTTGTCACTAAATATATGCCCTTTATGGCTAATACATGAGCACATTTTCCTGTTTTTTCTTGCACGTGTTTCACTTAACCAATAGTAGTTAAATCTTGTCACACACTTTTCCTTTTTTTCTTGTTGTTGATCTCATTTTCCTATTTATTAGGTATTACGCTTTTTCTTTTTGGTTTGTTACATATTTTTTTTTTTTTTTAAAAGATTTCACATGCATTCATTTCTTACTTGTATGGACGCTTTGTGGTCTATTACTGTACAACAATTTCCTTTGTCAAGGTGAAACATTATATTTTGGTTACATTCAACTACATAAACTATCATTTTAAAGATACTAGTAATTTTACATTGCATGGCAACCCCGCTGCCCCGTCGACCCACACCCCAATCGTTATCCTTTCATCTCCATGCAACCTGACCACCACCACCACCACGATCCTTTCACTCTTCTTTAGCTTCAATTCTCCATACATACTAAATCATATTTTCATCCCCTCGTCATTGAGCAAGCAACCACCATTGTTGTCCACCCAACCCACCTCGTCACTGCATGGCTTGCAGTGGCGAATATATGGACCGTCGTGCATCACTGTATTTTGTGGAGATGGTGGCTCGCGATGCGAAGGTGGATAGCACCAAATAGCACCCCCAATTCCCTTATAATGGGGCGTTGCATCCCATAATGACCATCGCTGCTTCCCGATTTCCTTTGGATCTAATTGTTCAATCTGATTTGTTGATAAAGGATTGTTGGAAATGGATTTGATTTTTTTGGATTGAAGGTGACTGGGGTTGAAGGGCAGTGGTGTTGGAAATTTGAAAATAAGGGAATTAGAATTTTTAACTCTAATTTGGAACAACTTAAAATTTTGCACGGTATTTAGTAGGTATGTATTGTATAAGGTTAGTATTGGTATTTTAAAATACATATTCAGGACATCAGCAAAAAAATTACTTTTTTAACCGATCAACAACCCATAAACACGGCTAAGACGAGTTTCACATTTTTTGTCACAATCTGTTACCTTTTCTACACTTTGTGTCCTTCTTCACAATTTTATCATAATCTCAGGGACATTGATAAAAGTAACCCTTAAACCCAACCCATGATAAAGTATGATAGGAGGAGAATACAAGCTACGAGATGGACGAGGAAATGCACTCCACAGAGGTTCTTCTCTTAGCTTGCCTGCTACTTAAATGCTTGTACGACCATCACAAAAAACAATAGTGCATAGTAAACTATAACTTGTTTAGTGGCAAAAATCACATGGATATATTATTTGAAAGTGTTATTTTCACTTCTTCATATCTATTTTTAATTTTCAAAATATGATTTACAGATAAGTGTTAACATTTTAGTAATAAACAAGAAGGTGAATTAGCATATTAGGGAGTGAAAATAAGTCAAAACAATGAAACTACATTATTAAACTATAAAAGCATATTTTACTACTTTATGCTATATTTTCACCGATACATATTCCCATACCTATGAACTCAATTAAAAATACATATTAAAACCAGAAATGCATTTTCACAGCTTTATAAGTCCTATACAAAATTGCATAACCATTTGAGCTTTCTATTGTTATGACCTTTGGGCCTCAAGCGAGCAACAACAAGGCTCAAGCTTCAGCTCACGCGATAATCAGAGGATTCGGGTCCATTTCGGGCTTATAACAGGCCACTATTATTACATATCAAATGAAGAGAAAATTTTAAAATAAGGGTTAATTACAAAGTTGTCGCCTGAGGTTTACACGTTTTTGCACTTTACTCCTCGTATTTAAAACTTTTGCAATAATGTCCCCTGAGTTCCTTCTAAATCTTAAGAACTTCTTGAAGTTCTTTGCAACCATTGCAATATCCTCTTCATCAAATTCTTCATCATCATCACTTGACTCAATGTTTGAAGATGAAGTTTTAAGAGCAATTGATGTAGGCTTCTTCTTGACGTCCTCTTGATCAAAGGTTTTGAGTTGCATTTTCATACGTCATGAGTGAGCACATCAATTCATCAAGAGGAAAGATATTGAGATTCTTTGACTCTTGGATGGCGGTGATCTTTGCATCCCAAGCTCTTGGTAAGGATCTAATCACATTTCTTACAAGATCACCATTAGTGAATTCCTTACCCAATTGCTTCAAAGGATTCACAATGTCAGTAAAACGAGTATTCATATCCGTAACGGATTCATTTGGAAGCATATGGAATAACTCATAATCTCTAAACAATAAATTCATCTTGGAGTCTCTAAGAAGAGAAGTCCCTTCATGAGTGACTTGAAGAGTATCCCAAATACTCTTAGCGGAATTACACATAATGACTATATTGAGTTCATTAATGTCTAAAGCACACACAAGACAATTTTTCGCTTTAGCATTCATACAAATCATCTTCTTGTCATGATCACTATACTCCGATTTGGATTTAGGTTCTTCAACCTTGTCAACCACTTTTATCGGAACGAATGGGCCATTCTCAACAATATCCCACATCTCATAGTCTTAAGATTCTAAGTAGATTTTCATCTTAACTTTCCACACACTATAGTTGGTCCCATTAAACAATGGAGGCCTAGTGGTAGAACTACCCTCCATACCCCCAACGTAAGTCATGATCGATTAACTCTCTTGGCGTTACCCAATATAACAAGAGCCGAGGCTCTGATACCACTTGAAACCAATAAAATAACCCTAGAGGGGGGGGGGGGTGAATAGGGTTTTAAGACTACTTTAAAAATTAACGAACAACAAACCTCAATCTCAAAAACTCAAATAAACAATCAACCAATCTCAACACAAATGTAAAACGATAATGTAAAGAGAGAAGGGTTTAGAGATACTTGACAAGGAGAATTAAATGGTTCGGCTTGATATACCCACAAGCCTACGTCCACCCCTTCAAGGAAGTCCCTTGAAAGGCCCTAGAATCCACTAGTATGATCTTCCTTACGGGTCAAGATCGAACCTCTTACAATCCCTTGATGCTATGCCCACATCAAAAACAAGCTTTGACAAACCCAAAGCTCCAAAGCTTGACAACCCCAAGCTTTGATACAAGAACCTTTCAATGAAGAAATGTGTACAAGATTTCACTCTCAATAAGTAGATGAGTACAAGTTGAAGTACTAGAATAAGAGAGATGAGTGTATGATGACTTATGAAAGTGTATATCTCTCAAATGTAAGCTCACAATAAATGCTCTCTTGAAAATGATGAGAAATCAATGAAAACAAGAGAGATTTGAATAATTTCTTTGATCTTTGAGAATATGAAAGATAAGAGAGCTTTCAATGCAATTGATGAATGAAAACTATACCCAAGATGAGTACTTATAGAGGTGGGAATAAATATGACTGTTTGGAGTTAGGTAGGGCATTAAATGCGCCAAACGGTAAATGCAGTCGACTGCAATGCACCATTGCAGTCGACTGTAACCCAAAAGTAGCCGTTGAAAATTTAAATTTCCAACTTGCAGTCGACTGTAATAGGCTACTGGAAGTATTGCAGTCGACTGCATTCCTGAAAATGCAGTTTCCTTGTTTTTAAAGCATGAAAAACTTTTATGCATGCAAGGGAAACCTATGGGCAAGTTCTAGGTATACAGTCATCGTAACGATCATCTCTCTATATCTAGTTTACAAAGACAAATAAAAGTATGAAAACTTCAATCGACGAATTCCCTCTTTGATGCGTTCCGTTGAGAGTCTTTGACCATGTTGCTCGTCTAATAATCCGTTTGCATGAGTATGAGATTGTTCATATTGCTTCATCAACTCAATGCATGTTTAGACAACATAATCATCAATGTTAGTTATCATCAAAATCAAATATAATCCTAGGTTAAATAACCGTAGAGTTAACACAATGGTTTTGTCATCCTCAGGGAACAAAAGTTGTACACGCAGGGAGCAGAGTGCAAAAATGTGTAAACTTCAGGGGACAGTTTTGTAATTAACCATTAAAATAAAGTACTACAAGTTTAAGCTCGGGGGAAGCCTTATGTCTAATAAAATCCAAAACTCCACCATGTTGCTACCAATATTCCAAGAGAACATGTTGCACCCCAGGAGGTGCAAGTGTGGTTGTACATAAGCTACATCATATACATTTTGAGCCGGGCTGATAATGGGCTAAGCTTGGCTCCAACTCGATTTGAGACTAAGTTTCTTGCTTAGGCTCGGCCAACTCACTTCCCATCAAGGCTCGACCTGACTAAGATTGGGGTGAATAATCGGCTTTCGGCCTGCCCAAGTTCATTATCAGTCATAGTATTGGATCATAGACAACACAAAGACAATATTTTTTTACGATGAAGCAGCTTTGAGTCTTTGACTCCTACTCATGCCTCTTGGATTCCAAGATAACACTACCTTGGGCAAACTTTTAACTTTTTTTTAGTTTTCTCCAATATTTCAATCACTGAAACATAACAACAGAATATCAGAGCATTTATTTATGCATTAATCAGCAGTAGGCAACCGTAACAACTAAATCAACTCCAATATATATTGTGTATGTTCATGCACATGTCGTGCTAGATATCATGCTCATTTGATTACCATTCTCCAAGTTACATGCATTTTCACATTTTTTTTTGAAAAGTAATGATTACTATTTCTAAGAATTGCATAACTGCATTCTTACTAGTTTGAATTGCAAAATCTTAATCATAGCGACAACTTATAGTATTTAGAGCTTGTTTGGGATTCATTTTAGAAAGCAAATTTTAACTTAAATTTTAATCAGTTTTCAAAATCAGATTTAATGTACTTTAAGCAAAATCAGTTACATGTTTAGCAAAAGTAATTGTAAGCTAACTTAAAGTTACAAAAAATATTTGTATAAAAAGTGCTTAAATCAGCTATATTATGACAAAATGATCATAGATGACACTTAATAAATAAATTTCTAATATCTATTTAGAAAGGTAAAGTTAACATAACTTCCATTCATAAATAAGTATAATATACAAATAAATTATCAAAAAGTTATTTTCGCCCACCTACAAAAGTTATTTATTTTTAATTTTAAATTAAAAATACCCACAATTTCACATTAGTACTTATAGTACAATAACCTTTTCAAATTAGTTAAAGGGTATATGATGCCTTTTTGTGATAAGTACGAGGATAATATGGTAAATTAGAAGGTCAAACCTGATTATGAGAAAAGTGATCATTTGTTTCGTGATCCTCACTTTTCAAGATTATGAATTTAATCACTTTTAAACTTTTTGAGACGTACTAAATTTCTTAATTTTTTTTTTTGCTAAATACTCAAATACCTGATTTAGTTTAGGTTAAATCAGGTTTGACCATCGTAAAATCAAACCCACTCTCTTAGCGCTTCATTGTTAAGTATCCGCCACCAGCGATGTAGCATATCAGTATCACGACAATAATAAACATCCTCTTCTACACACTGTCTTAAGTGCCAACAAGAATCACACATCAAGTAATTGAGATATAAAAAACAATACAAATATACCTCTAGTATGAGTGCTCGAAGCCATGAAAATCAAACGAATGGTAACTTGATTCCCAACTAAACTTTGCAATCATTCAAAAACATAATGATGTGCATGCTCAAGCATCTTCCTACGAGAACAAGTACTTAACGGACATTCGTTCCTTAAGAAAATTTAGCTTGTGAATAAACTCTTTCATTTTAAGAGACCAAGCTCCCAGCTCTGAGAGCTATTCATCATCAAATAGCCAGCTGGATTGTTCTCATCTTGAAATAATGTCTTGTTATTTCAATCATTATATTTCCATTTTAAGCATGCCAAAAGTATTCTGACATGTGAACCAAACACGACGTCACTAAGCAAGTAATTTTTTTATTATACAATGCGGGGTGGTCATCTCACTTTTGTTCAAAAGCACAAGAGCTCAACCCATTATGATTGAGATCATGGGTGTGTTCGGATATTCTTGCGTTTCTTTTAAGCCCCATTAATCCAAACTTCATAGTTAAATATATATCCTTTGATTGCTAAAAGGCTTAAAGTGTTTTTAATAACTAAAAAAAATATTCTATAGTTAGCCAAAAAAGTTGTAAAGTTAGCTCCACGCATCTTTTGAAATTGCAAAGGTTCTTTGGTAAATAATGTGCTTTATTATTTTTGTGTGTGACATATACATGTGATATAGGAAAGAGCATTAATTAGTTGTCACTAAATATATGTCCTTTATGGCTAATACATGAGCACATTTTCCTGCTTTTTCTTGTGCGTGTTTCACTTAACCAATAGTAGTTAAATCTTGTCACACTTTTTCTTTTTTCTTGTTGTTGATCTCATTTTCATATTTATTAGGTATTACGCTTTTTCTTTTTGGTTTGTTACAATTTTTTTTTTTTTTAAAAGATTTCACATACATTCATTTCTTATTTGTATGGACGCTTTGTGGTTTATTATTGTACAACAATTTCCTTGTCAAGGTGAAACATTATATTTTGGTTACATTCAACTACACAAACTATCATTTTAAAGATACTAGTAATTTTACATTGCATGGCAACCCCGCTGCCCCGTCGACCCACACCCCAATCGTTATCCTTTCATCTCCATGCAACCTGACCACCACCACCACTACCACGATCCTTTCACTCTTCTTTAGCTTCAATTCTCCATACATACTAAACCATGCTTCCATCACCTCATCCTTGAGCAATCAACCACCATTGTTGTCCACCCAACCGACCTCGTCACTACATGGCTTGCGGTGGTGAATATATGGACCGTCGTGCATTACTGTATTTTGTGGAGATGGTGGCTCGTGACGCGAAGGTGGATATCACCATATAGCACCCCCAATTCCCCTATATCGGGCGATGCATCCCACAACGACCATTGCTTCCCGATTTTCTTTATCGGGAAATTTTTTATCGTAGCGACAACTTATAATATTTAGAGCCCGTTTGAGATTGATTTTAGAAAGCAGATTTTAACTAAATTTTAATCAGTTTTCAAAATCAGATTTAATCTACTTTAAGTAAAATCAATTACCTGTTTGGCAAAAGTAATTGTAAACTAACTTAAAGTTACAAAAAATATTTGTATAAAAAGTGATTAAATTCAGCTATATTGTGACAAAATGACCATTGATGACGCTTAATAAATAAATTTATAATATCCATTTAGAACGGTAAAGTTAACATAACTTTCATTCGTAAATAAGTATAATATACAAATAAATTATCAAAAAGCTATTTCCGCCCACCTACAAAAGTTATTTATTTTAAATTAAAAACACCCACAATTTCACATTAGTACTTATAGTACAATAACCTTTTCAAATTAGTTAAAGGGTATATGATGTCCTTTTGTGAGAAGCACGAGGATAATATGGTAAATTAAAAAGTCAAACCTGATTATGAGAAAAGTGATTATTTCATAATCTTCACTTTTCAATATTATAGATTTAATCAGTTTTAAACTTTTTGAGACAGACTAAATCTTTTAATCTTTTTTTGCTAAACACCCAAATACCTGATTTAGTCTAGATTAAATCAGATTTGACCATCCCAAAATCAAACCCACCCTCTTAGCGCTTCATTGTTAAGTATCAGCCACTAGCGATGTAGCATATCAGTGTCACCACAATAATAAACATCCTCTTCTACACATTGTCTTAAGTGCCAACAAGAATCACACACTAAGTAATTGAGATATAAAAAACAGTACAAGTATACCTATAGAATGAGTGCTTGAAGCCATGAAAATCAAACGAATGGTAAGGTGATTCCCAACTAAACTTTGTGATCATTCAAAAAGATAATGATGTGCATACTCAAGCATCTTCCTACGAGAATAAGTACTTAACGTATAATCTGGACATTCGTTCCTTAAGAAAAATCTGCTTTTCAATTCGATCTCCATTTTTATTTTAAGAGACCAAGCCCCCACCTCTTAGAGCTATTCATCATCAAATAGCTAGCTGGATTGTTCTCGTCTTGAAATAACGTCTTGTTATTTCAATCATTATATTTCCAATTTAAGTATGCCAAAAGTATTCTGACATGTAAACCAAGCACGACGTCATTAAGCAAATAATTTTTTCATTATACAATGCGGGGTGGTCATCTCACTTTTGTTCAAAAGCACAAGAGCTCAGAAGTTGACAAGCAAGACATATCATAGTTCTAAAAAGTTTTTCCCGGGTCATTGCCAATTTAGCTAATGGGTGAGCAACTTCGTTTGCCTTTCGATGCACTTGCCACACTGCAAGAGTTTCCTCCCATCCATCACCAAAGTGCGAAAGAGAGGCATAAAAGGGGTTGTTGGATGGCACTTAACAGACCACATAGATTGCATAAAATTTACGCAAGTCGTCAACGGTAATGTGCTGAAATTGATTTAATAACTGAAGTGAAAGCACAAAGGTGGGCATTTGGTCTAGTGGTATGATTCTTGCTTTGGGTGCAAGAGGTCCCGAGTTCGATTCTCGGAATGCCCCCTCTATATTTAAATTTTACATTGTAACTTTTGAGGCCTCTTTTCGGTTTTTATTCATTTTCATTTTTATGAACATAAAAACAATAAAACATATTCTTTGAAAAATTATCGTTTCAAGAATTACTATAAAAAAGCAAAAATTTATTAGACACCACAATAAAAAATATGGAAAGTGATTCTATGTTGTTTTAATACCATATTTTTATTTCTTTATCATAAACATCGAAATGAATTATATAAAAGAGAATTTTTAAATTTGATGTTATTTGAGATATAATTTGAAATCAATAATAAACGGAAGAAATGTAATCAAACGTATTGCAGTGAAACACAAAAATGAAATATCATAGATCCTAAATCGAGAAGCGGAATTGTTCAATGCTGACGGTATGCTGATATATCCTGATTTTTTTAATTTTTTTAATTTTTTTGTACATATAGTCGGTTTATTTCAAGGCAAAGAGTTAGAAGAAAAAAAAAGGAGTTCAAGTTAAAAGTTCAAATTATAATTATTAAAACAAAAAAAAAAGAAAATTTAAACTAAAAAAAAAGCTAAAAATTGAAAAAGTTTCAAACTATAAAAGTTTTCTAGTACCTACAGGCAAAGTCGGGCAAACCAATAAACCAAAACCCAGCACTCTCGCCTCTCTGTGTGGCGTCTCTGCGACTCTCTCACTCTCTCTCCAGTCTGGACTCCACCGGCCGACGGCGACCACTCCTCAGCCCGATATCTCGAGTCTCGCCGACGGTAAGTTCTCATCTCCTTCTCTCTCTCTTTAATTCCTCCTCCTCCTCCTCCTCCTTCATTCTTCAGTTCTTCCATTGTTGCCTTTTCAATTCCTCCTGTTCTTCTTTTTCAATCCCTCCAGAATAAGAACAGGAGGAAAGTAAAGAAACGGAGAAATTAGGAAATGGTGTTCGGCCAAGTAGTGATTGGGCCACCGGGCTCAGGCAAGACCACTTACTGCAACGGCATGTCTCAGTTCCTCCAGCTCATCGGCAGGTCAGGGTTTCATATTTTCCACTACTGTTTATTCTATTTGCGACTCTTTGCGGATTACAGTGGAAGATTCAGTACATGTAATTATCGACTTTACTCACTCTTCTTATCATAGCTTGATTTGCAAACGATGTTCATTTACTCTTTTATTGCTATTTTCAATCTGATGTTTGCATGGCATAAAAGTATCCTAGGAGTTTGCAAAAGGTCAAAGGAGGGAAAATATCAACGGAATAGAAGTAGTTAACTGGGAGTGGTGGGTGTTTGGGAGGTATATGCAATTGATTGTAAGTTCATTTAGCTGGAGTTGTGGAAATTAGAAGGTGCGAAAAACCTCATTTTCTTTTGTTTTGTTTTTTCTTCATGCTACTGGTTACAAAACATAAGGTTAGTAGATAGGCAGAGCAACTTGATTAGTATAACGAAGTATGGTGGCTTAAGCCTTTAACTTTACCATGAATTAGATCTGAGGAGGAATTTTGTTATCTAACCATGTGTCTCATATAGGCAACAAATACAATGAGTGATAGTACATTGAGTCTGCTCTTTATCTGTTGATCAATTTAACTAGCATACTTTAAAATTCCTTTAAAAAGTGCAAAGGAGGAGGACCTTTATATCATTATCTACCGTTTTCAAGAATTCCCCATGTTCAGGACCTTTGCTTAGACTAATATAACATTCTCATGTTTGGTCCATGGAGAAGTACGAGTTTCATTCTCTAGGGTTTCTTTAGTTGTTTTTTCTCTTTTATTTGTAATTTCTATTTCTATGGGAGCGTGACTGGTTAAAAAGACAAAGGAATCCTGAGATATATGATTTTCTCGCTCGATGCGATGAAGATAGGTCAGGTCAGCGCAATCTAATTCTCTTGATTTGACCGCAATGTAACTTAATTTACTTCGCACCCTCAGGGAAAATAGCGTAAGTAGATATGTGGACCCACTTCATTGTCACACTAAAAACAGTGGTTTGAGGATGAGTACCAATTATAACACAAATTTTGACAATAACTAGGACAATGGAGGAAAAGGAAATCTAGCGTCTCTATATTGGTTTTAGGCTTGATACAAAGAAGGTGTCTTGGCACATTTTCTTTCGTACTGTAACGCACTTAGGCCTGTATCGATGTTGTCTTGCTACTTCTAAGCCAGCCTTCACTTTCTTGTACCCTATCAATCCCTAAGCAAAACTATTAGTTGCCACTATAAAGAAGTTCATCATTTTATGGACTACTTAGTGGGGACTTAGGGGAGAGAACAAAAAGGGTCGTAGAAAAGAGGAGTAAAATCTAGGTGCATCTTACCAATTCATAATCAGTGGTGTGAGTTGCTTAAAGATGATGTCTTTGATGGCAACAGCTCATAGTATGGGGGACTTTGCTAGCATCCTTTTAGCCAAGACCCTAAAAAATGATAAACTGGCTTATGTAGGGTAAAACGGGGTAATTAAGTCGATGAAAGCTGTGGTGGCCTAACTATGTCAACTATAGGAAACTTGATAGGCGTACTGCTCTGCGTGGTCGTTAGTCCGTCCAGCGCCTTTCAGTTGGGTCCACACTGGGGGTTAAGTGCTCCCTCTACTCACCAAGAGCTGAGTGCCTCTTGTAGAAAAGGGAGCTACATTGGAAGGATTCATATAGCAATGTATTCTCATACCTTAGAATAATAAAAAAATCATGCCTACATTTTGAAGCCGGCAGCCGCTGTACATGTGTCTCAGGGAGTAGCTACTGCCAAATCTTATCATTTGTCTAACTACTTTTGTAATACTATTAAAAGTGGGAGCCTATCATGTGGACATACTTGCCAAGGATGGGTTTTTGTGAAAATCTAGTTTTCCTTAGCTTGAATATGGTGTTCTTTTTTTTTTTCAATGTATAGTCTTCTCCAGTTTCTGTAACATTAGATAGAGTATTTTCTGAGATGCAGGAAGGTTGCTGTTATCAACTTGGATCCTGCAAATGACGCTTTGCCGTATCCACCTTATTGATTGTTTTCATAATTATATTTCTGTTTATGTTGAAGAATGTTTTTGCTCACTTGCAGTCAGGTGCTAATTAGATGAGTATCCGAGTTGATCCTTATCTAAAACAGATATGACTGCGCTGTGAATATTGAGGATCTCATAAAGCTGAGTGATGTAATGATTGAGCATTCACTTGGTCCCAATGGAGGTAAGGATTCTATTTCCTGCATCTTATTAGAGTAATATCTTGCAGTTGCATGAGTTTTCATTCAAGGGCCAGGCAAAAGATAGCTTGTGCATGAACAATAATGTCCGCAGACACACAAAGTTATTTTAACTCATCTGTTTCAAACTATTTAAAGCCTAATCATTCATGTGGTGGATAGATGGCTCTTGTATGCCTTTGTCGGCAGCATGTGACTTGTATACAAATTAGACAAATAAACTATTTGTGCAGTTTATCTATGCTTTGACTGACCTCTTGCTCGAAAAATGGGTTTGTCATGTTCTATAGGTCTCGTGTATTGCATGGATTATCTGGAGAAGAACATTGACTGGCTGGAATCCAAGTTGGAACCCTTTCTTAAAGGTTGGTGATTCTGACTTGAGTTTACAGGAGTTTCTTTAATCTTTCTGATGTAGCTTCACATCCAATCATGTTCAGAGGCCACAGTGGTCTGAACCTTGTGCCGGGCCTGTATTCTCTTAACTATTGTACTTTAACTCAACCAGTGTGGTTTTGTCCGGTGCTGGACCAGTGTAATTCAATCCCTTACTTGCAAAACTCTCAAATTCTAACAAGAACCTCACTCCCAAACCTCTGCTTCCATCCAAAAACCCACTATACTGGCAGCGGCTGGCCCAGAATTTTTCCCTAGGGGACCAACATACATATGATATGACACGAAACCCTTTTTCTTTTGCCAGAATACATGATGGCATACAACAAAAATATGCAGTGAATGCCACTAAACAGAAATATTAAATATCTGACAAGGTATTAAAGAAAAACATCAAACATATAGACTGCTATAGCAATCGCAACCTGCTTTTTTTTTTCCTTTTTTGTTTCGATCATTTCAAATTAGAAAAGTGAAAAATAACAAAGTGGGCCAGTGGTTTTGGTCATGCAGAGGATCGGTGAGAGAGAGTGACCGATGTACAGACTTGATTTTCCTTATTCGGTATAATATACGTTTTGAAACTTTGACTTCTCCATTCCTGTATGCTGTGGGCCCAGTACCCTGTATGCATTCACTGTAAAGTTGGCAAAGTTACGGCAAAATACTTGAACAGAATCAACAGATATGACTGCCCTGTCAATTTTCCAACTAATCAAGTGACATTCCAAAGATTGAGGCACTGGCCTTAGGCCCCACTTGCCTTCCTGCTCCGGACCTGCTCCCTTTTCCATCCATGCGTTCAAACTAGACCAGGCTGACCACATAGACCGGTGAACTGTCAACTAAATAGGGTTTGGGTGATTGTTTAAAACAGTTATCTTGTAACATGTCATATACTACGGTGAATATTCAGATACAGTGATATAATCAAAGAGGGCAACTACAGATAGTGACTTACCCCATTGCTGTGATAACTGTTTCGACTTGGATAACCTCGATATCTTTAAAGAAAATATCTTAAGAGGAAGAGATGCAAGAAGTGGACGCGACTATAGCCATTAGCATGCAGGAGAAACTAGAGTAAGAGAAAGATGTATGAGTAAGCAGTGGTTCTCGACTGTAATATTTACCCAGAAGACCTGTGGTGTGCGATCCTCTCATGAGTTTTTATAGTGATACATGAAGCAATTAAGAGAACTGGTTGTTTATCATCTTACACCGACTTTTTCCGGGTGCCTCGTGGCACAACTCTTCTCTATGGATGGCAGTTGGCAAGTGTCCAATGCGTAAGGTCTCATGATTTCTGACAAACATAATTATTCTGCTCCTCACTTTGTCAACTAAACTTTACTGTCAGTTTATTTTTGTTTCTATCAGTAAAGTTGTAGTCAAGTTTATGTTTACTTAACAAATCATTGTCACTTTGCAGATCACTATTTTCTATTTGATTTTCCTGGTCAAGTGGAACTGTTTTTCCTTCATGCAAATGCCAAGAGCGTTATCATGAAACTTATAAAGAAGTTGAACCTCAGGGTATGGCTTTATGTATTGCAAGCTATAACTGTGTGGTATCTGTGCTTGTGTAGCGTCTAAGTGGCTCTTCAGTATGCAGTTGGTTGCACTGCACTTAGTTTTAGCTTCTAAATGGTTCTTCAACTTATGCAGTTGACTGCAGTGCACTTAGTTGATGCACATCTTTGCAGTGATCCTGGGAAGTATGTGAGTGCATTGCTTCTGTCGCTATCAACGATGCTACACTTGGAGCTCCCTCACGTCAATGTTTTGTCTAAGATAGACCTAATTGAGAGCTATGGAAAACTAGGTGAAGATTTTGGCTTTTCATTTACAGCAACATGTTGAAGATATTAAATTTAGCTACAATTTCTCACACGTTATGCCCTTGCTAATCATATTTTCGCTTGTTGCAGCTTTTAACCTTGATTTCTACACCGATGTACAAGATTTAAGATATATACAGCATCATCTTGATCAGGACCCTAGGTCTTCTAAGTACAGGTGTGACATTTTTGGCCAGAGTTTTTTGTTGTGACTGACATTTGACATATCTGGCTTGATCTCACTCTCTGCCTTTTCTGTTTTGATTCTCGCAGTTGAATAATACATGACTAGTGCACATTTTGTTCTGTTTTTAGAAACTTTATTTCCTCAAGATGTTAGTAGTTTTCTATCTGGATCTCATCGGTGAAATGCTGCTACATATCTATGGATTTAGAACTCTATTCTTGCTGTTAAATCCTGAATATGCACATATAATTTTGTTGTTGGCAAGAGCAGGGAGTTAACATAGTCCCTTTTTGTTGTTGCTCACTGGTCAGGGTCACAATTTGTTGATGTTTAATTTGTCCTTCCTTTCTTTGGGTTTCCTTTTTCTCTTTCTTTAGAAGGTGGAGAAAGAGGGGGGTAGAGTGGGGGGATGGTAGAAGTAGCCTGGGAAGATAAAATTTAGTGATTCACAACTAACATGTTACAATAGGAGCTCTATAAACTAACCCAGAGGCAACAGTAGGTAAGCACTTGCTTTTTACAATGTGCAACTTATAGTTTTAGATCACAGCTGATGGTAAAAATCCCTTCCTTGTCTCTTGATGGGAACAAATTTGGTAAACTAATATCAGTTCTTTTCACCACTATACACTTGATTTTTCATTCATTCATCCGTCTTTCTTTCATTTCTTGTCGTGCCACTCACTTATCCATATCAGTGGGCATCTCTTTTTAAGCCCATCGAAATGGAGATCGAGTAGTTGGTTATACAAAAATTTGATGGTCAGTTGATATTTTTGTTCAGATTCAGTATCATAGGGACATCACAAGAAAAGTATCATGCAATTACTTCTCTGGATGTCTTCTTTATAGGTGTTCCTCTATCTGTCATGCAGGAAACTTACGAAGGAGCTGTGTGAGGTGATAGAGAACTATAGTCTTGTTGATTTTACGACCTTAGATATTCAGGCACAACTTTATCTCTGCATCTTTTAACTTTGCTAACATTTCACAATTATGGTATGGGTTCTCAGTCACATTTCCGATTTCAGGATAAAGAGAGTGTTGGAAACCTTGTCAAGCTGATTGATAAGACCAACGGTTATATCTTTGCTGGCATGGAAGGAAGTGCTCTGGAGTTCAGCAAAATTGCAGTTGGTTCTGTTGATTGGGATTATTATAGATATCCTTTTTCCCTTGGTTGTTCCAGTAGGTCATTGGGTTGCCCACTTGCCCTCCTATACTGTTATGTTCAGAAATTTCTCGTTATGTTCGTCCAACTTGCTCAATGGTACTTTTGGAATCTGGAGTTGTGCTTTTCATTCTCTTAGGTTGATACTACATATAGTTTTTGGTATTGGTGCGGGGGAAACAACGTAGTTCTATATGAAAATCAAAATTTTAAAAGTAGGTTTCCAAAGGTTCTTAAGGTTTAGAGTTGAAGTTGAAAAGCATATATCCGAAGTTGGTTTAGTTGGCCAGAAGGAATTCTCTGTTGCTGCTAGTTAAACATCGGTTACTACAGCAAACCAATTTCACAACTTTAAGGTACCTTCGCATGTATGTAGGATATGTGTTTAACGGAATGTAGACGTAGTTGATGGCACAATCTAATTCCACTTTTGCAGCCTAAGGTAATAAGTGGTTGATTTACTTCCCTCTCACCATATTATATGTTCCCAAAACTGGTGTACGAGCAATGCGTTTTTGTCCCACAGAGCTATAAATTAGTTTTTACTTGACCTAGCTGTCCACAGTTGCAGCAGTTCAAGAGAAGTACATGAAGGACGATGAAGACTTTGATCATGATGACTGATTGAGGAAGCTAGCGAAGTAAGTTCTGCCACTATATCACAGGCTAGCAGTGCGCAATACCTTGTAATATTCTTTGTTTCTTCTGTAGTGTAAGGTCTCAGATGATGTTTGTTCCTAGCCAGCGGATCTTGATGATAGTTCAAAGACAACGGTTTTGCTGATCCAAGGAGCCAAAACTTGAGCTTTTTCTGGTGGAAGCTTCAGTAAAAAAGTGCCAAATCTTGCGCAACCTGGCTAGCTTCCTTCTCTCGTTCCCCACCCCATAACACAGGGCACCTACCATCGTCACTCCTTTAAAGGGTTTGCATGCTTTGTTAGATCTGCAAACATGTGTATCTTCAGTGTTGATCATTTGCTAGTTTTGTCTACTTTTTGTTCAAATCATGATGTTATTCTCTCCGTGTATATAATAGCTACTTGTGGACCTTTCAAGTTCTCGAGCCAATTTTAGTGCATACTTGAGATCTTGCGGAGCTGGAACTCTCAAAACTGGAGTTTCTTTCCATATTCAACCAGTATTTGGTTTGCAAGTTTGAAGAAGTAAAGGCGTGAGGACATGAACAGGTGGGAAACGTATTACTAGAGGCCAACAACAGAGTCACGTGTCCATGGAGTAGCGGAAGAAAATTCCCTTGATGTGTTCAGTGTTTTAAGTACGTTCTTGCCGCTATCAGCCTAGAATTGTTGGTCCTAATTTTTGACTCTTTTTGCCAAGTCTGTTAGGTGGTGGTTGGGGGTGGGGGGGGGGGGGGGGGGGGTGGGATTGGCTGCGGGTTCAAAGAATCTTTTCATATCCTCAATATAGTGACAATTAATGGTCGTTAAATATTTGGAGGAAGATTTTTATAATTCAGGTAGCAATCAAAATTTGTTCGATGGGAAATTGGAGAAGTGGAAGAATTTAATTCATTTGGTACAAGGGAAGAGTGAAAAGAGGAAAAAGTAGGAAGGACAAACTTTTTACGTCTGTCATATATTCTTTCTACCCCCAAGTGAGCTTCTACCCCCAAGTGAGCGGAAAAGGGAGAAAAAGTGTTACTTATTTATCCTCCTAAATGTCAACATTCAGTGCATTTAATTGGGTAATACGGTAAAACTAGTAATATTTATCTCTTTTCTTCTTCATTTCTCTTTGACTCAACTAACCAATCTCGATGTGTGATTAGCGGAAGAAATTGCCCGGGATATGTTCAGTGGTTTGAGTATCTACTTGTTCCTATCAGCATATGTCTTAGATCTTGAATATTTTTTGGCAAATGACGTTAAAAGCTCGTTTGGTAGGATGAAAAGGAATGAACAAGAAAGTCGAGGGATATAGGATTTTTAATTCATTTGGTACGAGAGAAGAGTGAAAGGAGGAAAAGCTCTTCTAGTCCCACCATATTTTTTCTGCCCAAAAGTGAGCGGTAAAACGAGACGAAGAATTCCTCTTAAATATTTACTACTCACTGCGTCTGATAAGATAAAAGGATAAAACTATTAACATCGTCTCTTTCCTTTGTCTTTTTTCTTCAGACTTAACCTACCCAACACACGAGAAAGATATCCTCCCTTTCTCATGGACGAAAAACTCGAAGAACGCTACTTTTTGATCCCTTAATTTGTTCTTCCTCGCCACCAAACAAGTCCTAAGAAACCCCAAAATAACTTTTACCCAAAAAAATTTCAAGAGAAAACAAAATTGTTGCAATCTATCATGTGTGGCAGCCAAAAAAGCAGAGCTATAGTGCAAGCTACTGGAAGGTCTAGCAGACCCAACTTCTCCATTAATGCTGCCTTCTTAGAACCCTAAGTCTAAAATCAACAAGCCAAGTGGTTGTCATTCCACCAAACAAGACTTATTGTGCCAAACAAAATGGCTTCTAGAAATCGTAATCATGCAGGCGTAAGCTACCAAATGCACAAATTTTCCTAGCCTACGTCACAGAGGCCGTGTATGATTGTATCCAAAAATATTATTATTTGTTTGCAAATCCACATGTAAATTGGCCGAGTGATTTAGATGAAATGGGACCTCAAAGAACTTGTTTTTATTTGCTGACTTGACTCTAAGGTGGCGTGGGAAGGCGGATTTTTCTATGTTTTCCAGATAGGGAGGGTGAATGTTTGTAGCAAAAGTCTTGGGTTGCTTTCACTTCGTCCAAATTTTATCCTCCAAAATTCTTTAGGATTCACATGTTTCATCCGAATAATTTTTCGGTATTTTTTATATTTGATTCCGTTCATTTTGGACTTCGTAGTTTAAAATTTTGTTACGTTTGATCTTATCGATTGAGCTCCGTATCTAATTTGAAGAGTTCTCGGACAATCGAAATTATATCACATGATAACTAAGTTGGAAAAGAATATATATATATATTTTTTGTAGTTTAGGAAACTTTTTAATCTTTATTTTTGAGTCCATTTAGAAGTGTAGTAGGGGATGAGAATCATGCGTGGACGGTGAGAGGCAGCACGTGAGCGGGGGGCTGCTGCTTGACAATTTGATTGTCCAGAAAATGAGTAGCTGCATGTGATTTTGCCCACTTTTGGGCTTGTATTCAACACGGTTTTTTTTTTCTTCCATTCTGATAGATGACCACAAGATCAAAATGGGGAACCGGGCGAGACTCCGAAAATCATTTTTCGAGATATCGAAATAAAAACAAATTTGTCTGGCACAGAGAAAATGTTTTATATGTTAATTTGGATTCTCTGCACTAACGATAGCGTCGCGTTCCAAAAATGTGCTAAGACGACGTCGTCATTTCGCTACTGACAACGTCATTTGGAGTTGTTGTTGTAAAGCATTCTGTTGAGTATGAGAAGATTGTTGAGCCCATTTTCGTACATCTTAAACTGTTATAACAAATAATAACTTAACATGGTATCCGAACTCTTAATTGAAAAGGACTTGGGAATGGATTGTTTCTGCTCCCAAATTTTTGCTCCCTTCATAAAATTATCTTTTGCACTCTGTTTATTTGTGTGTGTTAAGCATGTAACATCTCGTAAAGATTTTAGAGCAGGTAACGGCTTTTTAGAATAGCTAAAAAAGAAACAAAATATAATATAATTTAATTTAACAGCTTAAACTTTTAGAACATGTAATAACGTATGAAACGGTTTGAAAAAAGAAATGTCAAGAATATAGCAAAAAAGTAGCTAGTGTGCTGCACACTGCTTCTAGAATCAAGTGTACGGCTCCAAAGGTACATAACTTTTCTTTCTTAGTGCCGTAGAAATGGAAACACACCCAACAGCGTCTCCTTAGTCCTTTCCCTTCTAGAGGGCCAAGGACTGTTTGGATCGTCAAGTAAACTCTACGGTCTTTCATACTTTTTCATTTTGAACTTGTGGACCGTAATCGGATAATTTTTTGCTATTATCTTTGGTGGAACGAAGATACTTATAATCCATTATATGCCAATTATTAATAGTTCGTTAAATTTATTTAGTGATTTTTTTTATTAATATTTTCAGTGCCGGTATTTTTTTAACGTCATTAAGTAAAAGTAACTGAAAACATTTAATAACAACTAATTATCGCTATATAAGGGGTTGTGGGTATCTCCCTACAACTTGGGTAGCAGACAAAATTTGTCTACCGTAATAAGTCCTATCAAGACATGCCTATGTGTCTTACGGGTCATTGTGGAGTGCACTCCAAAGTATAATCTAAACATCAAATCAATACTAGTCATGGAATAATAAAAATCAATAATAATTGAAAGTTACTTAGTTTTTGCATTTTTTGTTGTTTTTTATATTGTACTAGATGAAACTTTCTTAATATATCCACCATATATGTAAGCTCTTTTGATTTCGATCGTCGTATATATTCACTTTCTTAAATGTCTAGTTCTGATTGAGTATTAACGTATATAAAGTGCATCACTTAAAGCACACATTAAAATATAATCAATGTGTCATTATCGTTAAAATATAATGTAAGCCTATATTATCCAACTTAAGACCGATAAGTATCATCTTAATTTTTCATCTTAAATGTGAAAGTGACAATATTCTTGGACCACCATATACTGTGTGTGTGTGTGTGTGAGAGAGAGAGAGATGAAAAAGCAAAATGGTTTGAATGGAAGTCTTCACCACATTAACTTTTCGCACAAGATCAAATTATCATCAAGAGACGGTGGACCAGTTTTTAGTTGTTGTTGTTCATGTGAATTTCGCCATACCAAAACAAACGAGAGAACACGTGAATGATCCAATCTCTTCACAGCGCCAGAAGACATTCTCTTATGATTTTGAACAAAAATGAGTCACGTCATTGAAAAACAAGCTTTTACTGTTTTCGATAAGCAACGCCTTGTTATCGAGCCGCAGTAATTTTTCGATTTGAAAACTATAACCGTCGCATCAGCTCGAGATATATTTATATTCTAATAAGGATAAGAAGACACTTAAATCGTGAGGGAGGCGCAATGTAACAAGTTGCAGTCTAAATTTCTTAGCCCCCACGGCAAAATTGACAAAATTCACCCAAACAAACGTCACAAAACCTAAAATAACTGCTCCATCGCCCATTGTTTAATGGGTAACAATCCTCATCAATGATGCTTCCATTGCCTTTTCATCAAGTAAGATAAGATAATGGCACCACAAGTACACGAATCAGAATGTCCTGTGCGCACTCCAGTCTATTAAAATATGTGTGCCCAAAGTCCAACTTAACCATTATTCTAACACACTGTTGTTTGAAAATCTACATTACGCTGTAAGCTTACCTGTGCAAACTCCGTTTGATTTGATTTTGGGTTTTCTTGTATCCACCTGATCTAATATTCTACTCATCAGATTTGAAGAAAACGCGTTTTGAACTTTTCTCTCTAGAAGTAGGATTTCTCTATTTTTTGCCTCTCAACTTCTACATGCTTAGACATGGGTTGGTGGGTGGGTGGGTGGTTTTGGGGGGGTGGGGGTTGAGATGATTATATGAAGGTTAAATTACAAAAATAATCCTTTATCTAAATATTGGGATAAGTTACATTAAATGGTTCAGTATAATTATTTATTTTTCGTTGCGGTATTTTTTTTGTCCTTTTTCGTTAATTTTGATCATTAATGAGCAAAATCGTAAAACTTTCCTTTGTCTTTGAAAAAAGAAAAAACAATTGGGTACCCACCACCTTAGTGAGTCACCTCACCGAGTCACTACCCCCTCGCCACTTCTTGTCAATCCCCTCCCCTCCCTCCATCATCGTCGCGCGCATTGCCGACCCCCCTCCCCTCCCCCATCATTGTTGCCCACACGGTCAGCCTCCCTTGATGTCCCTCTCGTAAAAAGGCAGTGGTTGAATATTTTGGATTGTTAATCTTGGCTCGGGGTTAACGAAAGCGGGCTTGTACCATGTGATGGTTGTGGGCAGTACTGGGTGATGGTGGGTGAGTTTAGTTAGGGAGATTATGGTGGGTTTGATATAGGCAATGGTTGATGGAGAAAGCGTTAGCAGATCGCGGTGGTGGGTTCTTGTGTTGGTGGCAAGGCGCGTGGTGCAGTTTTAAGCGGATGATGGTGGTAGGTGGTTGATGCGGTCATTAGCGGATCCTGGGGTTGGATTAGGTTTAAGGTGGTGGTTGTGAAAAAGATCTGAATCAAAATGGGTCAAATTCGGGCTCAAAATGAAGAATGATGTGGATATTGTCGATTTTGTCCCTCAATTTGGCCACTTGATAGTTAAAATTGACGAGAATCGCTAAAAAGATTAGGGACATTAGATAAAAGATTACATTGAGACATTTAATATATATCAAACCTATTGCACATTAATAGATAAAGGATCATTTTTGTGGTTCACCCTTATTTGAATAAGGTTGAGAAAACAAAGGAAAAATTTACGATGAGGGAGGGACGGGTTAATATTTCTAACGAGTAAAGGTAACTACTGCCGAGTTCATGAACAAGACAATGAAGGGCATATGGAGGAACGCCTTAAACATGCATGACTCTGAGTCTTAATGATCAAGTGTAAGAAGTACATATTAGGGATATAGCAAGGAGCCCAAATATCTGCCGAGGCATATAGGATAAGGCTAACTAGACCTAAAAGCGTAAGTTAAGAGGATTTGAATTCATCTAAATATATATGACTAACTTACTTTTCACATTTATCAAATGTAAGGCTAATACAGCTCCACATCCGCACACCAGCTGTATATTTTAGACAATTGCAACTAATTAGCTAAAAAGAATTGTTTTAATTGAGTATTTTCCAAAAAGAACAACGCTAGCTTTCTCAAGCTTCAACCGGCCAAGAACTATCAATGCACGCTTTAATACACCCTTATGCCCTAAACTATTTTTTGAGGACAAGATTGTGACAAAATAAAAGTTGTTGAGGGAGTAAGTGTGAGAAGTGTAAACATATGATCGAACTCCCATTTTCAAAAGCTGCCAACTACCTATGCCTATACAAATAATTAACTACCTATCCCCAATGGACCATCTAGAGGTAGCAAAATTAACTGCCCAAACCAAATACACACTATGCTTTTTATATTCATAACCAAAATATACTCTATGCTTTTTATATTCATAAACTTCAAACAACATAAACAAATCAATGATAAGGGGTATGGACCAATTCAAATCCCCTGTTTGGCTCTTTCAAATAACACGTATTTGATACATTCCATTGAGTACGGTAATGTAATAACCCCCCCTCCAAGAAGTCAGACCCCACCGAAATCCAAATAAGAAACTTCCATAGGCCTCGTTAGTTTTTTCAGCCTTTTCCTTTGACTATTTCTCTGGATCTAGGCTCCTTTATAAGCCCTTCGTGGCTCTCACACGATCTCTTGATCATTTCAGTGCATCTCCGTCAAAGTCATCATTCCCCAAACGGACCAAAAGCTTCCCACAAGTAGGCCACCATAAACCCCCCCCCCATCGTTGCAGGAATATGTTCAGTCCCTTCATCTGCGGCTCCCTTCATCACCCAGAAGAGGATGAAGATTTGGAGCCTTGGACCAGCCCAACCTCGACGCCGAAAAGATCAAGGAAAAACAGCTTGTGTAGAGGCAAAGATGGCAAGAACCCGTATTCGGATCGCGGCCTCGACAAGTTCTCTGCTCTTTTAGCTGACCTCGATGACAAGAGACAGAAGATATACACCCAAAAGGGCTCCGAGGAAATCTCCTTCGTTCGCTTCGTCTACTCCAACTCCAATGATTGCAAGCCCATAGTTGTCAAGTCGCGCGATAAGAAGCATTATAAGCCTAACCTTGACATTGCCAAAGACAAGCCTAGTAAGGGCAGCAGCCCGGTTCACGAGACTCTTGCCGTTTCTGAACGTGAGTTACCGCAAGTAGAAGCAAAAGCGGAACCAGATCAGAAGGCTCGAAGAAGTATTAGCTTCGCATGGAAAATGAACTTGGGCAACTGGAGGCGGCCTTCGTACTACTTGCCAGTGATTGTGATCTTGATTTTGGTGTTCTTGGCTATGTTCGGACGATCTTTTGCAATCTTGTGCACCTCCCTTGGGTGGTACTTGGTTCCTACTTTCAAGGGAACGAGCACGAGTTCTCCGAAAAGGCAAAAGAGGAAGAAGGAATATGTGAGAAGGTCTAGCGATGTTCAGGTTGCAAGTGAGAGGAAGAAGGAATATGTAAGAAGGTTTAGCGATGTTAAGGTTGCAAGCGATGGTATTGCTTCTCCGAGGAGCGTTCTGACCGGATTAAACGATAAGTCCCCTCGACTCCATGGCCATCAAAGGAGCTGGTGAAGATAATCCTAATCCTTCCTCCCTGAGACTTTTTCCTCCCAATCTTTTGTGCAAATTTTGGTGAATGTTCATATTGTAAAATTCTTTGTTCTCTTTTCCTTTCTTGGGTTTCTCCTGTTGAGTTGGGGTTGGAAGCTGAATCCCTCCTTGACATGTTCATCCATGTAAATTATAAGTAGCTGATATGGGTTGGAGTAGGGTCTCAAAATCAAGCAGCCCATTTGGTCTTAGAGCCTCAATCTGTAAATGTGGTTTTGTTATGAGTTCCAGATAATGTAAGTGCTGATCTCAAGATTAGAACCGATCGCAATCTTCATATCATGTACAGTCGATGTGAGACTTTAACAACGGTATTTGATTAATTCGAAATCAAACGTTTCAGATCCTTTGAGTAGTATCTTCTTTCGACATGCTCATCAAAAGCCACGTCCGTAATCTGGCTAATGCAGGTTGAGGTAGGGTGTTGAGAAGCAGTCCATGACTCCATGTGGGTACGAGTTCAAGAAAATATGAGCACTCGATCATTCCTTGATTATTTTCTTCAGATTTCACAAACATTTGCAATTTGATTCCTCTGAATTCCTGCTGTTGACTTGTTCATCAAATTCAAATTATTAAAGTATTAGCAGCGTGGGTTGACCGGAGTTAGGAAGCAGGTCATGCATGACTTAAAAGCTTTGAAATTGTATGATCAATGTGTTGTGAAAGACTTGAAGAATATGCGAATGTTGATTTCACGATTTTAAACAACTAGGAAACATAAAATGGGAATTGAAACATGTAAAATCATAAAAGGGTAATGTTGATAACCAAAGTATTTATATAAAATTTCATAAAAGATGGAGGCTCACTGAAATTCCATAGATTTCTTTTTGCTTTATGTATCTTTGCTTTAATTTTCCTTTTTGATTTATCAGAGGTTACCTGGTCCCCGTCAAGGATTGTTTCTCTTTTTTGGCTAATTATCAAATTTGCATTGATATCAAAAGAAAGCACATATACACATAAGTTGTACGTAACAGTTTGGGCAGAACAAAAAAAGTCCCCGTCACGAATTGTTGGGGTTGAATTCCGTTTCCTCAGTTTTTTTCTTTACAATGGTCATAGAAAACCTTTGGAAATGATAAAGTTAACTAGGATGAAAATTGATAGTTCCATCCTAAATTGAACGAGTCCACCTTATATTGTCGCCAAACAAATGAGACGCGCCATTTAAAATGGCCAAGCGAGCTAGTTTTGTTTTAGAATGAGGAAATCATCTTTCGCGAAATCATGAAGGATTCTATTTGACCTTATTACGATGCTCAATACTAGTTAAAATTATCTAAATCTGTAAAATTATGCTCAAAATTGTTTAATTTATAGCACTATTGAAAATAAATTTCAAAAGCTGATGGGGCCAACCCAAATCTTTGGTGTAACTGTAGATTGATCTTAGGTCTCTTGAAACCAAACGGCTGACCGACTGAAGTAAATATTATTGTGTTATATTGGAAACATCGTCGCTCTCCCAACCCAAGCCCGAACCACTACCACACCGTAACTTTAATCATAACTAATCCGAAATCACTGGATATTTAAAATATTGTCCACTTTTATCCAAAGAAATTGGATCATGACATGAGTAGGTAATGTGGGAACATGCATCCATTGCAACAAGGTGAAAGATGAAAAATTGAAGGTATGCCCAATACAGCCATTAATAGCTGATTAGGTAAGTTAGCTATTATTATTTGATGAAATAGGCCAGGAGAAGCAGGTGGTCTGTGTCCTTCGTGGCCACCAGATGCATAAGACCTTACATGGCAATATGTAGGCCAGCTAAACTGCGAAAGTGAAAGGTGACAAGTCCTCAGCAAGACCTTATCAAGTTTAATATTAGAAAAATTACAGTAATGTCCCTGAAGTGAAAATAAAATTACAGTTAAAGACATTAAGTTTCAAAATGTAACATACCGTGACAAAAAATCCTAATTTTGTAACACTTGTGTCCATCCATCAGGATTCCGTCAAAAAAATGTATTTTTTTATGATGTCATCGTTACATATTTTCAAAATGGCAATACTTGCCTTTGTACTGCATATACTGAATAATTTTAAAAAAAATTAAATCAGGATTTCAAACCCTAATTTGAAAATCAGGGTTTTTTTTACAAATCCTAATTTGAAGAGTAGGGTTTTGAAACTAGGGTTTGTAAAAAAAAAAAACCCTAATTTTTAAATTTGGGTTTTAAAACTATAATTTGAAAATTAGAGTTTCAAAATTGATATGTTTTCTCTACATTTTCTTTAGACCTTAACTATTTTTTTCCCAATCTAAAATTTCCGTTGTCGGCAGCCCCTCCGTTGCCCCACGCCGCCAACCCCCTCCTTCGCCCCACCCCGCCGCGAGCCTTTCCCTCCCTCATCCAACCACCATGCCCACTTCACACCACCCCTTGCCGCCGCAGGTCTAATTGCGACCTAATCAACCAATCGCACAACAGGTCCACTCCGTTAACAGCACAACAGGTCCAATGAAGAAAACTGCTGGAGGATGAACACTATCGCCGACCAAATCCACCCGTCGCCAACTAGATCTGTTGTTGCCATGGTATTAGGCTTTTTTTGTGTGTGAAATGAAAAGACAAAGATATAGAGAGAGAGAGAGAGAGAGAGAGAGAGAGAGGAGAGAAAGAAAAAAGATAAAAGAAGATGGAATTTCAATTTTATTTAGGAACATTCTAGTATTTTAGTCAACATCGTTATGATATTTTCATATTCCGTCTGATCAACATATATAAGTGTAATTTGTCCAAATTAATGAACATACCTGTAATTTCACGCTAACCTCAGGGACTTTGCTATAATTATCACTTCAATATTCTTTCAGTTGTACAACAATTTCCTAACACAATGGATCTACCCACAGGAAATGATATAGTAATTTACAAGGTAAATCTTAATTGATCACTCAATTTTCAGATTTCATTTTTAATGCAGTTCAATTGACGTATATCGTAAGGTCTTACGTAGCGTGCAACGTGCTTCATTGTATTTGACGTGTATTATGGTTGACCTCAAGTGTAATTTAAACTTTGAACAAGTCTGACTAGTAACAAATTTATGTTCCAAAAATTGCTTATGCATAAGTTACACATACGACCCTCCGGCTCCCACCTTGCCGTGCAAGTCCATCGTTCTTAATACTGAACTAGTCGTACAACAAAGATATGCACTTCAGGCTGCCACAAACCGTCCCACAGACGCGCACAACCTAATATTCTAAATCCAACTGACGCTAAAAACTGTAGCAACTTGTAATCAGTGAAACAACCTTCCGTCTCCATTTGATCCATTGACTCGTAACGTGTAATGAGCTACTTGCACAACAAATGGGGCTGAATCCCATCATCGTAACTGCAGAGAGCTGCATCACTTACCTACATGGAGCAAATGATCGCATTTTTTGTTCTTTCTCTACTGACCATGCTGCTCTTGTCGTTCTTATTCCTGCATAAAAAGGAGGAAAAAGTGAACCATGTCGCCTACGAATCATCTGCATGTTTAAAACTGTAAAGGGGGCACCGATCCTTGGGACCGTGTGGTGCCGGGACTAATGGCCCATCCATTTCAACCCCAGGTCAAGCCCCTGGAAAATTAAAAATAAAACAGACAATTAAGGGGAAATTTGTTAGGCGTAGAAGCATTTTTTCCGAGTCCCCCATCATCTTTTTGTGCTCCCTTCTACTAAAGCTAGTATTACTTAGTTCCTTACCTTGAATCTCTTTGAACGTGGATTGTCAGGACTGAAGCGAGAATGCGATTGACGTCTGGGAGCTTCACTTCTGTAACGTTCTGCTGTCAATGTAGGTGCCCATGTGCTCCTTTCTTCTGCTTGGGTTCTACTATTTTGGAAAAAGCCATCCTTATCCCAAGTCACTTCATAATCAGCTTTCAATCGTGACCCTTCCTGCACAATTTTACACGTAATAAAATGATAAACCAAAATTTTTAAACAATATACAATTAAAAGCCTATCAATTCGAATGCACAAGTTTGTCTGCCCTTGCTGGTATGACAAATGTTATATCGATGAACATAAGCCAGCTATATCGATGTGCACGCCGTCGCACAAACAGTTCTATATGATGGTACCTATCCAATATGCATCTGTCTGTTTATGTATACCAATCGTCTGAGTAGAATGTCTAAGAAAATTATTGTGAATTGCAGAAAGATACAAACAAATCAGCAAGTAGTCTTCAGATTCTACAAGGAACCTATTCGATATTCAATGAATGCAATTATACGACCAAACAGTTTTTTTTTTAATGGGCCACAGAAGTGGATGTCCAGTTCGATGACATAAATGAAGCTGAGAAATTAGTAAGACGATACAAGTAGTTAAAAACAAAAAACAATAGCCGCTACTGACTTGAAAACTTGTATCTGCTTATTCAAATGATTAGAGGCAATCTTAGTTCTTGTTCGCAGCATGTAGTGGAAGACCCAAGCGCGTTCAGTTAATGAATGGTGAAAGATGCCACGCCAACATTGTCTTAAGTCGGTGAATAAAGCAAATGTGCTGGAGCAGCTCTTCAAACCCCGGTGGTTCTTTCAATTACCTAAGTGGGCATTTTCGATGATCGCTTACTGTTGCATCCACAACTGGGGGAGGGTTGGGGCTATGACTCCAACTAATATTCAGACCGAAAAAGAAATACAACAGCAAAATGAGGAAGGTGAAAAATGACCTTTTGCAATGAACGACCGCACAACACCTTCAAGGCATCACAGAAATCCCTGTATTTCTCAAACCGAACCAGAATCTTACACTGGAGACCTGGAACTATGTCTGCACTATCGTCATCCGCATGGTTACCTATAGCATTGTCCTCACCAACATCAAGATTCCTATCGAGAGAGTGGGTTAAACTTTGAAAGAGCAGCATAAAGTGTGGCGTGCAACCAGATTGTTATTTTGTTATGACTTTGTCCCAAAAAAGCTAAGATCAAATATGGCCAGCAATTGAATTATAGCAATAAACATGATAATGTCACCAAGAAAAACAAACCAGAAAATTATTCAATGACCTAGACAAGTTGATAGTTCCAACTTCGGGATGTAAAGTAGAGGTGAGAAATATCAATACAAAAATGGTAAATAAAATTCTGAAAGACAAGAACAATGAGGATGCATGATATCATAAACAACATGGATTCATAAATCACATAATAACGGGAAGCTAAATGAAAGATATACAGCTCTGAGAACCGAATATAGATTGTGCCATTAAGTCTGTTCCTTTCCCCCCTTTCTTTTCCAATCTCCCCTTCTCCATCATTTGCGCACTCCTATTCCACATCACGAAATCTCCAAAAGCCATAGCTGACTTTGACCCTCCTCCTTGATCTAAAAAAGAACAACAAACTCCATCCTATCAAAAGAGCGCTGTTCCCTATCCATCCAGATGGGCCACTTGAGGCAAAAGGGAGCTATCTCCACATTTTGCACACCCTTTTCAAAATCCTAGCACCACTACCATTTCTCTAAAGCTCCCAACCGATAGCAATACCACCCAAGAAATCTCAAACATGGCAAAAAGTAAAGATCAACAAGCTCCTAGCATCCTCAACACGAAATAGCACTTAGTCCCATCAACTATCCATCCTTGTGCATATGTTCAACCACCAACGCACACATGAGTGTAGCCACAGAAAAGGGTGATATTACGTTACTTTCCGGATCATAACGTACTCCATATGCTTGCTCACATGCACAATGGTGAGGATTTCTCGCTAAAAGTACGACAACTGTTAGAATTGAACAATCTGAGCATAGACCAGGGTGAAGTTTCAAGCAACTCCTTAGTCTACGGAGATCAAGAAATAAAAAGGAGGAGAAGAACGTTAGTAGGATTTTTGTGTCCAAAGGATCTGCCAATTCATAGCACCAGGGCACCACTCAACAGGACTAAGTCAACTGTATCACTAGCAGCTCATGAAATTAGTAGACTGCATTCAGAGGTTATACCGCTCCTTTTGCCAATAAAGATTTATACGCATCTCTTTTTATGTGCCACCGCTTCTTCCCCAAGAAACTGAATTAGGCCCCGTTTGTCGCAACCTTTGCTTTTTCTATAAACAGCTTACTTAACAAATTAATTTAAGCGGATAATTTCATAAGTTGCTATGCAGCGTATATAATTTCATAAGTTACTTAATGGTGAGTATATAAAATTAACTTGTCCTCAAATTTTCATGATGATGGCCCAAATAACACATAAAAATAACCTTCATGTATCTTCGATGAAAGAGAATTCAATGTCGAGTTGTACACAACTGAATCATCTAAATCCGACATCGAATGAGCTGGAGATAGTTAAAATAAGTAGGGAAAAGGAAGAAAGAATAAACACCAACATGTGACATGTGGCAGAGTGTACTGAATAAGGCCTATTTTGAAATTTTCAAGTGCATAAGCTAGAAAGTAGCTGTTGAGGTACTGTTATTTTGCAACTAATTTTGGCTTCAGGAGGGTTGTACCAGCTTATAGCTTATGGCTCAAACAACTGTAACAACAGGCATTCTGAGCATTTTTTATTTTTTTGTTAAGCTGTAAGCTAATAAGCTGCGACAAGCAGAGTCTAAGAGTTGATTGTTTGATCCACAGGGAAAAGCAAACACAACCAAATTTTAATGACAAAGAAGAAGGATAAAGATGGAACACTCCTAACTCAAGTTAACATGAAGCACAAATCTTTAAGTTACAGATACAGGAGATAAGACCACCTTATCTTCCCAAATGCAGAAAAGATTTCATGGGTAACAAGCATTGAGGGCTTTGAAGAAACCCGCGGCTCAGCAAACCATCGTGACGGAACACCCCTTAGAACAATTGTATCAGGCTGCCGCCTCCCACCCCTTGAAAATCCTGCGGAAAGTAATATTTTTGTATATAAGCAGTAAAATCAGTAGACAATCGGGGAAAAAAAAAAGCAAAGTAAAATAAGCCACCACAGAGAAGAAGAATTCAGTAAAGGAGAACTCTAGTTTGAGAAATAGCAATACTGAGCAAACTAACATTTACTTGCATATGTTATCCAGTACATAAGTGATAAGACGCTATCTCAATTCCTGTTAAAAACAACAAAGGAAACAACACAGCAAGGCGGTGACAAAAGAACCAAGTCCTAGAAGGCAACCCATTGCCCACAAAACTTCACAATGTGTATGTTTGAATGCTGAACACCCAACTGTCTTCTTCCTTTTTTTCTTTTCTCCATTTAAACCATTTTCTTGAGCAATGCCATACCAGATTGGATCTCTTCAACCTAGAAAGCAAGTGAAAGCTGTTGCAATCATTGTCCAAAGACCACACCTCCGACACACCAAACAACAGGCTCTTACAACTCACATGGCATAGACCACAAAAGACATGAAGGTGAACGATCATGAGAAACATACTATAACGGAGCAACCAGACATCTTAAACATCCCCCAAAATATGTTCTACGTTTCTGTTGTTGAAAGCTGCCTAGATGAGGTGTTTGACAAATAGCTACAGAAAAATAGCCAGTTTCAAGCATCGCTTTGTACTCAACACGAATACTAGGGTCTAAGGTTCATCTCATGAATCATATAGGATTGTCGATTTAGTCATGAATAATCATGCATAGATGTTGAACTCTTCTATATTCTGAACTACAGCATCTCCCTTTTTCTCTCTCAAGAAACCTCTTAAACACAATATGATCCATCAAATTGGATAAAGATATGGCACCCTCAATATGTTGATGCCGAACAACGCGCTAACTTCACCACCATCTGCGGCCTCATATCTCACTTCATGCACTGTCATTGCACCATAATAGTTCCTTATGTGCATAGAAGCTCATCATGAGTCTATCTACATTCAGTTTGATAGGAAGATAGGTTATCATATTGCCATCAGCCTATATTCCTTTAGCTTTGAATACAGCTTCTTAAAACCCATGTGATTAGGCAAATTTCAAAAAATATGCTTTTCCACAGTTCAATACAATACTAGATTAGTCAATTTTCAAAACAATACAGTACAATACAGTACAGTACTAGATGATTCAATACACATCTGAACCACGCCAAGGGAGTAAATATAGAGAAAGGAGAGGTTTTATTAAATTGGGAGAAGCAAGGTTGCGATCAATGTTTTGAAAACCAGACCGTTCATTGAACTGTAAAAACGACCGGGATACGGGTCAATGGTTCAACCGTGACGTCATTGTTATAACTAAAGAAACTCAATAACATTTATGAAGTTACAAAATATATGTTTTTTTCACTAACTAGCACCCTATTACATATTCTTGCATTCTAATTAGTAAAGCTACATTCCAGAATAAGAAAGATTATCATTAATTATTGACAAACTAAATGCCGGTAATGTAAAGAGATTTCATACACTACGGGCGTTGGATATATATATATATATAGAGAGAGAGAGAGAGGGGGGAGAGGAGAGTGTGCGTACAGCAAGAGAGTGCATGAGTGCGCATGAGTCTGTGTGTTTAGAGCGAGGTAGTGTGCCAAGATCCCATCAGTTGTGGGTCAAAAAGCTGTGAAGTAACTTTTAAAAGTTGGACAAGAGAATATAATTCCCAGGGAGGACCACTTTGGCTCGTTCCGGCTCATGCAAGTCGCCGGCTTGGTATAACCGTTCAACCTTTTTACGGTCTTTTTTTACCACGACGGTATTTGTAAGCCGGAGCGGCAAATCCGCCTGTTGACGATTTTGGAGGTCGGACCAGCCGGTCGGGTCTGGGTTTTAAAACACTAGTTGTGATGTGGAGGTGATGATCATTTTTCTTACATAAGCGGAAATATACCTCATAATAAATGTTGAACTACTTGAAGTTGTGATTCAATGCAGTCAGACTCTGAAGTAAAAGTGAATCATAAATAATCACAAGTTTGACTCTGCGACCTAAACCATAAAGTTGAATGCTTTGAGTAGGTTTGCAAGTCAAACCACCAGCTTTTGTGAAGTCACAATAACATGTTTTCCATTTTTAATCCAATTAGAGATACGATACGGAGAACAATGCAACTTGTAAGAACAGAAGCAGAAGCAAAAACATGTTAACACCTCTGCTTGAAAATCAACACACAAGCAGGGAATAACAGCACAGCCGCTGATATACATACAATCAAGTTTAAGCTGCCATATCAGTTTATAACCTAAGCTGTCGATTTTAATTGGTTGTATACCATTATCTAGCTTTCAATTTGCCTAATTTTCACAATGTGGTAAAAAACCTTGCAAGAGTACACAAAGCACAGCACTTTAACAGCTAAACAAACCAATAAAAGGCATTTAAATTAAAACACCAACCTCGACCACCGCTGCCGAAAGCGTAATGCTCCTCCCACTCTTTCCTCATCCCCTCGAAATCGTCCGCTGCCGGCACAGCAGCCGCCAGCCTAAATTTAACTCCAACGATGTTCAGCTCCATTCCGTCCATCTTATCAACCACCGCCTGCCTCCACTCCACCAGCCTCTTCTCCGCCGCCTTCACCTCATCCTCCTTTCCACCAACACTCTCAAAAGATCTAAAACCCGACGGTTTGGACAAAAACCCTAGGTCCCGGATTAACAGCGCCCCGCGCGCGATCGGATCCTCGCGCTTGTGCTTTTTCAAGTCTTTCACGCGCTGGAACTCGAGGTCGGATTCGGTGATGGTGAGGGAGGAGTGGGATTTGAGGAAGTCGATAAGGGAGCGCTTGAGCTGCCATTCGTCGAGCGGCTTGATGGAGGCGTCGGAGCGGCGGACGGTGAGGAGGAGCTTGATGCGGGGGTGGAGAGAGAGGCCGCCGTGGAGGGGTTGGGGCTCAGTTGGGAGGAGTCTCTGTGCGTCTATGGCTCGGTCTGCCATTGCTCCACCAGCTTTTTTTTTTGGCCCTGGTTATGGACCTTGGAGGATGCTTTTATGTTCTGAAATCTAAAACACAAGTTGGACGCCTAATTGTGACATAATCTTTTTTATTGCGTTAATGCAACGCATCCATCTGCTAGCGTGCTCGACGTCATATATGTTATGCTCGACAGTGTGATTATCTCCTTAACTATTGGATCGGGAGATGATAACGTATGAAATTCTTGATAAAAGAACGTTCATGAAAGATTATTGATAACATAGTTTGCATCAAAAATATATTTGATTCATAAAGAATTGAATATTTGCTTTTTGCTTAGATGCGATTTTCATATAAAATATGTACAAACCAAATCCTTCTTAAAGACAATTTTCATGGGAAATATGGACTGGGCAGGGTACCGTTGAATCAAGATTGGGTTCCGTTTCATATATATAACCCGCAGGGGAGGAATCGAACTCGGGACCTCGAGGTCATTCCTCTTGGTCCCTTGCCAACTCGACTACCCTTTGGGTTCAAATGGGCTCTTAAGTTGGAAATTTTACATGTCATTTTGTTGCTTCCTGATGGTGATTTCGTGTTGCAGATGATCAATGCTAATAGGACACATCCGTCTATTGGTGTATACGGCTTTGCTTTTGTGGCTTTTATTACCATTCTAGTGCAGAAGTCCAACATGAGAGTGGTTTGATCATGATTCATGTATATGTATAGCCCGGGCCATTTACTCTTTTTCTACTTTATGTATGTCCAATCTTAAAACAATTCTTGGTATATCTTCTTGACTTCTTTAAAAAAAAAAATTAGACAAATTTCAATTTAAGCATGGTGATAGAACTTAATTAGAAAAATCGTGTACTATGTAACATTATCTAGCTCGTTTAGATTGTTAAGACAACAAGTTATGACATAATCGAACTCGATTCATAACACAAACTAGCAAATTTGAATAAAATCTCAATTTTCTAAGTTTGACTCAATTAACTAACAATACAATTAGAAATGCAAAAAATTCAAAGTCATTCAAGCTTTGCAAGACGTTGATGCAAAAAACAAATTACGATTGTCGACTTTTCTTTTATGATCCTTTTTTTATTTTTTGGTAAAGCAAGTCAATCCATGACCGGTGGATAAGAGGTTCGGATAGCGGAAATAATAACTTAATAAATCATCTTTCTATGGATCACATGACCCGGTGCATTTGTGACATTTTTGAAGTTCTTTAACTTAGTAAATAACCAAGCGTCGTTCGATGTTGGTATCCCCCTTAGGAGGACCCCTTTTCACCTTCTATGCCTCCGATGTTGACCGCGGCAGTAATGTAAACTGTCACTCTATGCGTCTCAAGGCTCTCACATCTCTTTCAGTTAGAGCAAGAGATCTGATGCAATTTATTACATCTTCTCGATCTGGCTACCCCTTAATTTGGTATCCCCAAATATGGGTAGCCCTTATCTTTTATGTGTTTTCCTCCAAGGCCATGTTGGCCATTTCCGGGACCATCCGTTTGGATGCGATTGTCTGTCTTTTCAGGAATGCGGAATGTCCATTTGAGTATTGCCTTTAGGTTGTAATGGGTAATTTTAATTAATGCAATTTGCATTAAAAAAAAAAAAAAAACAAGCGTCATTCGAAGCTTTTGTACTTGGAATAGAACTCACATGGAATTTCATCACACCTCTATCGTACAAGCGTGTCATGGCCTATCTTAACAAACAATCAAAGTCGGATGAGTAGGTAAAGATTTAGGAGACACAGAACAGACACACAGAGAGGCAGAGATGGGGTGCTTCGATTGCTTCGATGGAGGCCAAAGGGAAGAGAGAAGGGAAGAAGAGCGCTTAGCCTCTGAAGAAGCTCGAGCTAAAGCCGCCGAAGCCGCCGAGAAGAGGCAATTTATCTCTCTACCTCTTATGCATATTGCACACACAGCTGTATTAGCGTTCACCTTTTTCTTGATTACGAGTAACTTTCGTTTTCTAATCTCCTTTGGTTCTATCCCCGGTTCACCCAATTTGATTGCCCTGTAATTCATGTGTCGGTTAGATTTCAAATTCGATTATGGAAAGAACAAAATATTGTACAGTTATGGGTTTCTTGCATGATAAAGAAAGAATCTTTTAGAACATGGACATATCCATCTCTTTTAACCAGTTTATCTACCCTACGTTGCTTGGTTTGTCAATTGGGTCTTTATACTTTTGCAAGGAAATTGGGGTATGATTCAAAATGTGCATAGACCGACGAGAATACTTCTATGACTTTGGTTTCAATCTGAAGTTCCTATACATGTAATTCATGCTTCTATGCGTGTGAGTATTCGTTCTGAACAGATGTATGTCTTGAACTATGTAAAAGCCTGCAGAGATATGTGTACACCTTCTGTTTTCACTGTAATTGCTATGTTGTTTGTGCAATTGCGACATTTGGCTCATGAAGAAATTGGTTATGCTGTGGTTACCTTTGTATATATCTTGGTCTGAAGAACGTAATCTTTTGTTTGGTATCACGTGATGACGTTCCTAGACCCCGCAATGGCGGGAACCTTGTACACTGGGTCCGCCCGTTACGTAATTACATGCCTACTCGTGCTGTTGAAACTGAAAAATGGAAAAAAGAGTAGGGAAACATCAAATGGCATCACCATGATATGGTTTAACATGAATATTACAACCATGATTGCAGGCAAGAGAAGTTTGAACAGTCTGCTGCAGGAAGAGCTGCACGCGCCCAGATAGCAGCAGCTGCAAAACAATCTGCAAACCCTAATAAAGGCGAACCAACTCTTAAGGTATTCAGATGGTCATGCCCCATTTCCTTGCTTAGTTACTGACTGTATGATGATCAGGGTTTGGAGAGAAGGAGGGGTTGGGGGGGATTGGATTCAGTGTGTTGAGAGGTGGTGAGATATTTTGCTTACAATCCAATAGTTCTCTAATACAATTTAATTAGCTTGAACGCTATGATTGAATCTATACACGGGTTAGCATACAATTGCTAGAATTTTAAGGAATCTGAAAGTGAGACCCAAGTGTAAAGCTTTATTGATTTATTCTGTGACTGCAGTGGCAGATGGGATGAGGATTAGCTTTATAAGCTCAATTTGGCCATCAAATGTAAGTATGCATTTTAGCATAGTCTTACTTGATAAACAAATGTTTCATTATGTGCTGGTCTATGGCTTACATTCTTTCTTGTAGGATGGTAAGTTGTGTCTTGGTCTCTAGTAGATTAAAATCACGCAGGGTACAACTAGAGATGCTGGTCAGCATTCCACTAGTGGTTCCATGTTGTAATTTACTTATCTACTAGTTGACTCCACAATCCCAGACTATAATTTCCCATATGGTTGGAAGCCCCTTAGAAAATGCTATTTAGCCACTTCGCTACTTCAATTCTTTATTAGCATTGTCACATTGTAAGTTTCACTTTTTGAATTACAACTATCCTGTTAGTTCTTCTACTAGTACCTCAATGACACAAAGTTGTGTTGATTAAATTTATGTTCAGTGTTGGATAATCTTTTGGCCATTGCCAGAGTACAGAGACATTCGTGAGTTCTTGAACTCTAGGATTGATCTTGCAAGATATGCCCCTTTTGTGATCCTTAAAACGTAGGAGCTACCATGCGTCATGCATTTATGGTAGCTGCCTTGTGTTTCTGTGTAGAACATTCCTGGATCCAGTAATTGCACAAACTTGAAAGAGAGTCCACGTGCATACTTTTAACAATATGCAGACTAATCATACGTGAGTGCATTCGAGTTGCTAGTTCTGGCTGTTAGAGACCCTCAATTTACTTTTGATCTTTTCTCTATGGTGGGCCTATTTGCTTGATTGGCTAGCGAAGAAATCCGGTAGATAAATCTTTACAATGAATGAAATATTGGTAATTACAGCGAAAATACAGTGTTTATGACCATTATATATTCCCGTTATGCTGCATTATGCAATGACTGATCATGACCTTTGTCGTCACAAATCGTACCAGGTGCATACTCTTAACAGCCCGGGTGTGATCTTGTGCCTCTGCTTTGAAGGTTTTCTCCAACTGCAAGAACCACCAGAAGTAAAAGAAGTATTATCTTGTGCTTGTGGTTTCACCGTCTTCTTGTGATGTATGTGATTGGCTTTCTTCTTTGAACTTACACTATAAGTGTTGTACAATTCATAAAATAGCTTCAATTAATTATTTATCTGTCCTTATCTCCATGTTTGTTTAATCATGCCTTCATGAATTATATGGTTCAGAAGTACCTTTCTGAATTGGAATGTGTAGGGGCGGCCACACGCCCGCTTACCATCATATTCTGTGTATATCTGATGGACTAGTTCTAATTATATTTTCTGCCCCTTTTGGTCGAGAATAATTTTAGATCTCTCCAGTAGTTATACAGGAAGTTACTTAACAATTTTGTTCATTGTGATTGTATCTTACCAAGATAGTAGTTGGGCATTGTGATGGTAAGATAGTAACAAGGATGGGTTATCCCTTACTTGCACCTCCTCTGGATTAACTTGCAGCCTCTACATTGGTGATTTTGGGTCTCCCATATTCAGTGAGTTGGATCTTCCTCCAAACCCTGTGTAGGTTCCACTCATTTAAGAAGATGTACTATGCTCTTAAGTTTTGAGAAGATGGACTTGCACCATCTTCCATAACCCACGAGAGAGTCGGTGTCGATTAGAAGATGTACTGAGAATCCACTAAAGAAGAATACTTCACCTGTACTTATTCATTTCCTTTCATTTTCATGCTTTGGAGGGATGAAAAAAATTATACTCTAAGCATATGGTTTCAGCGAAAAGGCCGAAGGAAGTAAGAAGAAAGTGTAAACCATACAAGTTCCCTTGGAAAACCCAAACTTGCCTGCTTACGTCAACAAACAATTTTTGTCAATCAATAATTTACAAGAAGGGAGACACCGGGGCTATCTTCGACGAATCCTTCTCCTAAGCAGGACGAATGTATACGCCACAGGGCTCGGACAACTAAACCTTTGCTCAAATGAAAAAGATGTAACCTCAGTCACGCGAAGCTTTGGACAGGAGCAGATGACTGGAGCTCGTGTGCAGCTTGGAAATATTCTGCAGCTTGTAGCATTGAGCCCTCCATCTTGCAAATCAATCCAAGGTTCAACCACGCGTTATGGTTTGTAGGGTCCAAGCGCAGGGCACTCATTAAGAAGCTTCTTGCAATAGCGAGTGTTTGGTTGCCCATTTTCATTAAAACTTCTGCAGTTGAAAGGATACTCGGGACATAATCTGGCTCTATGGACAGGGAAACAGAGAAGGCGATGAGTGCTTCCTTGTACATTAATTGAGCTGCAAACAACTCACCTGCATGTGCTCAAGTAACACGTATGGTCATTGAATGAACAAGGAAAATATGATTGGGAACTACACTGACGGGCAGCCGCGTTCATACCTGTTGTATGCCAACTTCGAGGAGAATAGAATTTAAATGACTTCGCTTTGCCTACGCAGATATCTGCATCAGGCCATGACTGGAGATTTGAATAAATCTGAGCAAGATCTAGCCAAGCTTCAGTTTCCAGCCTTCCGTCCAATAAAACCTGCGAGAAGACAATAAGTTTCAGATGCACATTTACGATCATATAGAAACTTCAGGAAGAACATTTATTTGGTCAGTTTCATATGCAGCTCAGAAGTCCATTTCTTGATTTTCTCCAGGGAAAGACCATTTTTTACCAAAAAAAAAAAAGACCTATGAGCATGTAAAGAGCATTTCAGTTTATATGCACCTCAGGATTCGAGTTCTTTTTCTGTGATTGAATTAGAGTGAGCAACACTCTGTAGGTCTCTATTGCTTGCTTGGGTTGTTCCTGAGCAATTTGAAGAACAGCTTTCAACCTTAGAAGTTCCAACTGGTCGAATCTTGTGGTTTCATCTAAAGCAAGGTCAACTATGGTTTCAGCATCTTTAAATCTCTGCTCTGCAGATACTATTAGAGCTAACAGTTTCCACCCTCTTGCTGAGCTTCCTGCAACCATATCAGAGTACGACATGGTATTACCAAAGGCTGCAGCCAAGTTTCTCTGCATGGCATTCTGTAAACCGAGACTAAGCATTGTATCAGAATCCCCCTTATAATTTAGAGCAGCATGATTCAGAGCGTTAATAGATTCTTTATGGAAGTAAACCCTCTCAGAATCTGACAGTGAGCCTCTTGCTGCATTTCCATAGCAAACACCAAGGAATTTATGGGCCAGACCCTTGAAATGCTCAGTGTGATCATTGGCCAATTCAATCACCCTACGAGCATAATTTATTCCTTCATGAGCATGCTTTGGATCTTGAGAACACAATTTCGCTCCCAACATCAACGAAGAGAAATGGGGTTTGTGCTTTGCTTCGGAACTGCCAGCAACCTTCCTTAGAAGATTCAAGGCTAACTCATTCTGATCTGCAGCGCTGTAACAGAGAGCAAGAATGAACCACCTCTCAGCTCGGTTATAGGTACCTGGAAGGGCCTGCTCCACGTGATCTGCTAAGGATTCAAAATGTCCACAAATTGACAGTGCAAAAGTCAAATGATCGACAATATCTAGATCCCACTCTATCTCACCATATAGCACCTTTCTCATGAGTATAAACAGTAAAAGGAGCGCTTCCTCGGTATTATTTACAGGGTTTGTTGGACCCCATACTCTCATCTGAGGGGAAAGGCTTGCTTCAACACCTCCATAGAGTAACATGGAAGCCAAGTCTTTTTGTACACTTGCCAATCTTCGGGGATGCAAATTCCAGGGCTTGACTAGAGCCCGTCGATATGCAATAATAGCTTCATCTAGAAAGCCTGTTTGTATCCACAGCTTGGGAAGCAACTCTAACGCTTTATGAAACATTTCCTGCAACTTGCAGTCTTCACCAACGCCCTCAGGCATTCCATTAGGTAATGCTAATTCAACTATATCCAGAATTATTTTGCATTCCCTTGCAGCCTCTGACAGATGAAAATCCCAAAATTAGAACCAGCACAGCTATATAAAGCCAGATACGGTACTTAAGATAGTCTAATATAAAGCTAGCATGGCTATTTGTATTATCTTAGGATCTTTTAAGCCAAAATGTGAATTGATATATTATACCCCTGAGAATGTAAATGATCATGCTATATCATCCGATAGATAGCTAAATTGTTGCATCAGGAGAGAACAAATGGGCACACCTTTAACTCGTCCGAGCTCCTCAAGTGATTTTGCTTTCAGTAAGATTGCTTCAAGAAGTAGGCTCACTGAATGCAGTGACATTACACTAGGTGGCACATTTTCAGCTTTGGAGCGTGATTTGCGCAGTCGAGTTCTCTCAGTAATAGCCCTGGTCATCCTTGGAGATAAAGTCTTAATGTCAATACCATGGAACACTTGAAGGGCGGCATCAAAGTTCCCTCTCTGATATTCAAGCCTCCCCAACAAAGCTCTAGCTTCCTGCAATACAAGAAGACCACTTTATATCGGCGTACATACCAATTAAAAGAAACAAAAAAAAAACTAGCAAACAAAACTTCGACTGTAACTATCACATGCTCTATAACATGCTCTGTAAGTCTACCTCATAATTCAAAGAAAGAGCCTCTTTTAGAGTGGACTCAGCTTCATCCACTTGGGCATCTTCGAACTTTGATTCCCAGTCACCGGTCCCAGTTCGGGATGATGAAAGGCCACTCGCGGAAAAATCCCTTGTTGCCAATGATTCCGGCGATTGCGGAGCCTGCTCTTCAATCTTGAATTGTTCTCCTGAACAAGCACACAACATCTCTTCCAAAAAGAAGGATATCCTTTGATCTTCTTCCCGCAAACTAATCTCTTATTACCAAGTGCTTTCACGTGTTCCCCTGAAATTCATAGAAACAGTCTCCTTAATGCCTATATTACCTACCAAGTCAAATCACCAAAACACAATTAAGGTCTTTCAACAAGTACAATGATTTGCAATATAACATTTCAGCTCAGAAATTTACTTTTAAGGGAACTGTAGACCATAATTTCTATAAACGGTTTTCGGTACTATGGAGACCGCGTTAGACAAAAATAACAATGGAGCAAAAGTACAGTAAACATATGCCTAACCAAAGGGATAGTGCGACATAACTGGAACAATAGTGGGTACATACCAAAAACCTAGTTAGGAAATGCTCAAAAATCCCAGTGAACTCAATGAAACAGGAGAACTTTAGGGGTTAAAGTTCAGAAAAGCACAAATTGTAAAAGGGCCGTAAAAGTTGAAAAGAAGAAAAAAAGCACATTGGACTACAAGAGTTGGAAATAATCCCTTCCCCGATATTGATTTGAAATTTTGAAACAGAAAAAGTCTCCATAGAACCCATTTCATCCATTGATTCAAATCGACAAAAGCACAAACACATCTAAGCCATTCCACGACTACAACGCATCTATTTTGGCTCAAACATCACATTTAGCAGAAGTGCAATACAATTCAAGTAAGTGTAAGCCCTATTGGCACTTCATAAGCTGCTAGTGGGACTCCGTGCACTGCTTTACATGATTGTACTTTGTACAATCCATGCGTCAAAATGTGTCAAACTAAGTACGTCCATGGAGCTTCGTTAGAGATTCAGGAGAGCCAATATAGCTCCATTTGAATAATAACACAGAATTCCATACTCTAATTTGTTGAAAAACTTCTGCAGCAGGCCATGGAAAACACATAATGAAGATCGCCAAATCATGGGGTCCAAACCAAAGAGATAATGCCAATATCAGTGACATTTGCAGGATATTAACAAAAACCCGATTGAAACAGAAGGAATTAGGGGCCAAATGCTGAAAGAGAAAGAGACGAACTACAAAATGACAATCAAATGCAAGAAAGATGAAAACGAAGCACGCAGGTGAAAAGGGCGAGGCAAACGAGAGAGAGAGAGAGAGAGAGAGAGAGCTTCGGAATTACCATAAAGCCTTGGTGTGAGCAGCAGGAGGCGTGAAAGCAACTGGTGAGGAAGGTTTTTGGGTGTTTTTTCTGCTGGGAAAGAGGGATTAAGAAGTGGGTTTTAGAGATCTGAGTTTGATGGGGGCCATTTTGATTTGTTTTGTGTTTTCTTGCGTATGGGACAGGATTGGTGCAGCAATGCAGCTGTTATAGTAGATTCTCTTTTCCATTGGTGTATCTTGAGCTTGGGAGTTTGTTTGTTGCTTATTGATAATGGCTTTTGATTGAGACACTTATCAGCACCCAAAAGAGAAGGTAATCCTGGACTTTGGATAACTCCATAGATAGATTTCATGAATTCTCAATGGTCAATATGAACACCTTTTCATTTTACATACGTGTAGATTCCACACGTGAAGTAATAATATTGACTCAATGATAAAAGTTGAAAAGAAGAAACAAAGCACATTCGACTACAGGAGTTGGAAATGATCACATCCCCGATATTGGTTTGAAATTTTGAAACAGAAACAGTCTCCATAGAACCCATTTCATCCGTTGATTCAAATCGACAAAAACACAAACACATCCAAGCCATTCCATGACTACAATGCATCTACTTTGACTCAAACATCACATTTAACAGAAGTGCAATAAAATTCAAATAAGAGTAAGCCCTATTGGCACTTCGTAAACTGCTAATGGGACTCCGTGCACTGCTTTACGTGATTGTTCTTTGTACAACCCATGCATCAAAAAGTGTCAAACTAAGTACGTCCATGGAACTTCACTAGAGATTCAAGAGAACTAGCCAGTGTGGTTCCATTTGAATACTAACACATAATTCCATATACTAATTTGTTGAAAAACTTCTGCAGCAGGCCATGGAAAACACAAAATGAAGATCGCCAAATCACGGGGGCCAAACCAAAGAGGTAACGCCAATATCAGTGACATTTGCAGGATTCTAACAAAAACCCAGAAAACCCGATTGAAACAGAAGGAATTTGGGGCTAAACGTTGAAAGCGACGAACTACAAAATGACAATCAAATGAAATGCAAGAGAGATGAAAACAAAGCAGGCGGGTGAAAAGGGCGAGACAAACGAGAGAAATAGAGGGCAGAGCTTCGGAATTACCATAAAGCCTTGGTGTAAGCAGCAGCAGGAGGCATGAAAGCAACTGGTGGGGAAGGTTTGTTGGTGTTTTTTCTGCTTGGAAACAGGGACTAAGAAGTGGGTTTTAGAGATCTCACTTTGATGGGGGCCATTTTGATTTGTTTTCTGTTTTCTTGGGTATGGGACAGAGCAGGTGCAGGGATGCAGCTGCTACGGTAGATTCTCTGTTTCATTGGTGTGTCTTCAGCTTTGGGGTTGGTTTGTTGCTTATTAATAATGCCTTTTGATTGAGACACACGGTCATCCTGGACTTTGATTAAATCCTTATATAGATTTCATGAATTGTCAACATATACAAATTTTCATATATGTAGATTTCACATGTGAAATAATATAATATTCAACCGAAATGATGAAAGTCATTATATCTATCTTTCATATGAACAGAGTCAGTTTCTAATTGATGAACTGAGGGTTACAATAATTTATCATTTCTCCTTTCATGAAAACCTTTAATTTTACCCTTTTTTGGATTACCCAAATGAGAAGGCAATCCTAGACTTTAGATTAATCCACGTATTATAGATTCCATCAAAAGTTTGTTCAAGATTTCACAAAAGCGACTGATAATCTGAATCCAAAAGGTAAATCAACCTACTTTACCATATCTTTCGTACGAATTATGTTAATCTGGTATGGATTAGTCGGTGATGAAGTGAGTTTATCCTTTCTCTTTTGTGACAACCTTAGTAATGATTCACCATGCATAACCTTCTTCATTATAGTCGTGCAATGATTGGTTAAGACATCCCCAAAATCAGAAATCACAAGTCCAGGTAGAAATTTTTTGGTACACTCAAAATGGTTATGAGTAAGACTTATGATAGAATTAAATAGCACTTTTTGGCAATTGTCGTTCACAAATTTGGCTTCCCAATTCATTTCCATCGGTTAATTCTACAATGTGTGACAACTGTCTCGTTTGCAGTACTTGCGAATAGACCTTTGACTATGAGATTTAAACTAAACTGTGGATTGAAGCAAGGGACCTTTTGTCCCCACACCTCTTCATTTTATGTGCAAAAGTACTATCAACAAATCTATTGAGAGCAAGGGGTTACAAGGATTGATGGGCATCCGGATAACCCCTAGAGTAACTTCCATTAATCATCAATTCTTTGCTAGTGATGCGTTTCTTTTGTTTGAAGTTGCACTTGTCGGCCGTCAACTCCTCGAAGTTCTTTTGGATAGATGAAGCTTGAATCAGGGCAAAAAAATCAATTTATCCAAGTCATCCTTGCACTTTAGCTCAAACATAACTGTCGTATTTATATCTTATGCATGGACAACTTTGAAAATCAGAGAACAAAATAGTTTGGAGCTTACCTCGGAACAAATCTGGACATTGTGACTAATTAGAAAGAATTTTATTCCAATCACAAGGATTGATGGGCATCCGGATAACCCCTCGAGTAACTTCTATTAATCATTTATTCTTTGCGGATGATGTGCTTCTTTCATTTGATGTTGCACTTGTCGGCTATCAACTCTTCGAAGTTCTTTTGGATAGATAAAGCCTGGAATCAGGGCAAAATCGAAATCAATTCATCCAAGCCATCCTTGCATTTCAGCCCAAACATAACCTTCGTATTGATATCTTATGCGCTGACAACTCTAAAAATCCAAAAACAAAATAGTTTGGAGCTTACTTAGGAACAAGCCTGGACATTGTGACAAATTGGAAAGAATTTTATTCCAGTCACGTAAGAAGAGCTAATGTATATGTTCAGGATGGAAAAGTTTTCTACTACTAAATAAAGCTGGGAGAGTTCTTCTTCTTAAATATGTCTTCTCTTCCATCGTTACTTATCACATGCAAGTCTTTAAAATTCTGACATATGCTTGTGATAAGCTGGATTCCATTCTCAGCAAATTCTGGTGGGATATCTGCGAAGAACGTAGAGCCTTATACTCGGTGAATTGGTTTGCTCTATGCGGACCAAAGAATAAAGGGGAACTAAATTTCAAAAAATAAAAACTCTTTAACTCAGTAGTATTGGCAAAACCCAGAAATATAACGGTATTCAAAAATCTTCTTTCAGCCCGATTGATGATAGCAAAAGCACAACCCTTAGTTATGTCAATCAGATAGTCTCTCCAAACAAATAACATCCACGGGTTCATCAACATCTTCAAGTAATGTCTCCAAGGTTCCTTCCCTAAAGAACACTGGGTATAGTCTTAGCCCACCTTCGCGTCAATCACTGGAAATCGAATATGATTTTGTATGTTGGATGTAAATTTCAACGCCATTGTCTAAGAGCCGGAGCGAGCATGGGTATCATGAAGCCAGCAAGGGTCAGCTAGAAGTGGTTTGCTCATTTTGGGCCTTGTTTGTTTCACGAAAATCATTTTTCTGAAAAGGTTTTCCGCATTTTTCGGTGTTTGGTGCGTGTAAATCATTTTTCCAATCACACTTATTTTGAAGAACAAAATGTCGGAAAATCGCTTACCGATTAAAATTCCGTAAGTCATTTTTCGAATCGCTAAACACACACTCGCACACGCGTGCACACCCCCCCAACACACACATACACACACCTCACCCCCCACACCCACCCGCCCACACACACACACCCACACACACGCCCGCCACCCCTCACCCACCCCCTACACACATACACCAACGCACACACGCCCCTCACCCCCACACACCATACACCCATACCCACCCACTACTTACACACACCCCCTCCCACTCACCCACACACACAACAATGCCCAAATAATGAAAAATATATCTTTTTTTTGTATAAATATTTGTATCATTGCACAACACCCAAACAACAAAAAATGAAATTCATGAAAATATTTTCAAGAAATGCTATTTTTCGGAAAACATATACTGAAAAGTGTTTTTCGTGAAACAAATAGGGCCTTGATTACGTGGATCCTTTTGCATATGTTGCATCCGTTATTTTGCGAGCACTTATTTGGCCCAAAGGCCAACCTTTATTGGATATGGTCAAGAGATGATTAGTGCGACTGTTAGGCCGATCCTTTTTCATAGATGCCATACTAACAACACGTGTCTTATAGCTGCTGCATACTTTTGGGAAGCAAGAGAATCTTGATCGAAGTGAGCTTTATGACTAATTCTGCAAGGCGAGATCTCCGGTATCTTTGGTTTGAACAACTCCAAAAATAGATACTTACGAATCTGTCTTGTAATTTAGTCGGTTTTCATATGTTTGTATTGGAAACTGTCGGAAACGGCTTTATCAATTCTATTTTTTAATGAACTTTTTCTATTATCTGACAAAATAAAAAAAAGGAATAAAAAATAGCCGTGCAATGTCCGAGTCTCTAGTTTGCAAGTCCAATTGATCGCTTGTAATGCCTTGATTTGACCGGTCCAGACAACAATTTTGTCCAAATAATATTCTAAGCCGTCTTGGTTCATCTTTTGTCTATTTTTTTTGTTCGTGGTTCATGAGATGTATAGGCTACACAACGGGATGACCCTCTCCTTCCTTTACTCAATCCAGTACGCTTAATTATCGAACCGGAAAGAAGATTATAACCTTAATCTCTTTTTTTCCCCTTACAATTAAAATACGTGAAGTGTGAGCTGCATCTCTCTTTGGTATCTTCAAAGAAGTAGTAAATACTGTTATATAAGCTTAAAGTTTGGGATCCACATAGCATGGCTTACTGATTTATCTATTAAAGTACAAACTTTTGGACCTTAGTGCTGCATTGTTTTGTTGTTTCAACACTCCAAACCGATAATGTTATCCTTGTGAAGGACTCAAATATTTTTTTCATTCTTCCATAAACAGTTGCTTGGTAGGAACACAGGGCAGTGTGTTGGAGGCTGTGAATGTTGGGATTATTGGAAATATTTGTTCAGCCAACAATGTGGAAGACATGAAGAAGTAATGTCCAGTCAACTGACTTGTAGAGCCTGGGACATACATAACTCTGTGGTCACATGGAGGAGAGGAGATATAGTATAATTTACTGCAGGGACAGACCGAAACTGTGGACCAAAAGAGCAGCTTTACTGCCCCATTTTCAAGCTTTGAAAAGTCGGAAAGTCCAACCCAATTTTATTCTGAATTCGAGAAAGGAAACCAGGTTTGCATAGATGAGGGATTTAAGCCCTCTCATAAAACTCTAAACATGGTCGAGACACTCGTTACTGGAATATCGCGTTGGTTTCGTGTATATAAGTTTGTCAGATCGAGAGCATGACACCAAAACAAATGTGTGAGAACAATAAGCTCGGAGCACGCATTTTGCTTGACGTTAAGATTCCGTTAGGCATCCCGACTGCTTCTGTGGTAAGAACTATTCATCGTGAACTTTGTTGCAACTGCTTTCTTTCTTAATTGATCTCTCTATTTTTTCAAATCATTAGTAGTCCTTTGCGTAAATTTATTATAAATTTAGAAATTTTTGTACAAGCAGCTTGGGATACTGACTTATTATATTTGTGAATGAACTAATTTAAAGGTTCATCCAAGCCTAGATGCGTTTGGCATCATTGGGATTAGCCTTTTTGACGATTAATCAAAGAAAAGGAAAATCGTTTTTTTTGACTAATCTCACTTGACTTTTGTCTACTCTACTTATGGTGCTGACGCCAAGTGGTCCCCACCCACACATGCACGATGTTCAAGGGAAATTTTCAGAGCACCACCAGAAGATCAACCCGAGATCAACGGGTAGTTAATTCATCTTTACTCTTCAACAGTGTTAGTAAAATGCAAAAAAAATTATATATATATATATATATGCTCATATATCCTTTTTTTTTTTTTTGGTATAATATGAGAATTGCATTGAAAATGAAAGTTTTACAGACATTATGTTATAGAGCTTACAAAGATTATAGGTCACGACATTCACGTGACTCTGTATATATGACCACAAATGTCGAAACGCATCGATAAGTTATGCTCATATATCTTGAGTTTCTTGTTTATAGTTAAAATGTCAATATTTATTAAAGTAAGTTTCTAATAGCAAAAATGAGAAAAAAAAAAGAATTTATGTAGAACAAGTTATATAGAAATTACATCAAAAGTTTTGACAAAAGAGGAAAAAGAAGAAGCAACCATAATTTCAAATATTTGTCCGATGACTTTAGCTACTGACATCAAAAGTTAATTGATTTTAGAGTTAAAGTAACAAGTATATGGGGGCACCACATACCATATTTTAATCACCAATCATGCATCTTAAAGTCAGAGTAATGGTAATAAAACAAAAATAGCTACCTTTTATTGCCTACTCATTGGACTAAGAGCATGGCTGATGAATTATAAGATGGGTAACTTTGATTTAAACTGAATTAGTTCAAATTGATACATGTTCGGCAAACAGACATAATTAATTGAACTAGTTTTCGGTATATAAAAAAAAATGATTAAATTACAATTCATAACTATAAGGATTATGAGTTAATCATTTTTTCATAATTAAAAGTTACCAAGTAAAGTACCAAAATCTCCCAAATGTAATTCATTTCATTCAAACGCTAAAAAATTGTTATTTTGTGACACTGAAGCTGCTTTTAGTACTTGTTGTTCAAACAATATCTTAAGCTTAAAGTTAATTTTGTTAAAAGTAGCTTAAAATTGATTTTGAAAGGTGAATAAGATTTAATCTACAATTTATGTTCTAGAGTTAATCTCAAACACGCTATAAACCTCTTTCAATTTCATGTTTCTCTTTAAGCTGTCTTATTACAGTGGCTTAGGGCTTCGATTTCTCTTTCAAAGACCATAAATGGATATAAACACTCTGAGTAATTACATTTTGTGATTGATGACATGTATTATCTTCAAGAAGCGAATACATTTCTCGTCAAACAGATATCTATTAGTTGCACCGTATCATTTTTCAAAATCGTTAATAGTCCTTTGCGTAAATTTATTGTACATTTAGAAAAGTGTATACAAGCAACTTGAAATACCAGCTTATATTGGTGGATGAACCTTCTAATTTAAAAGGTTCACCTAAGCTTAGATGCCTTTGTGGCATCATTTGAATTAATCTTTTTGACTAATGTTTGCTTATTAAACAAAGAAAAGGAAAAAGCTTTTTGACTAATGTCACTTGCTTGACCTTTACTAATTTTGGCGCTGACAATGTTGGGAGAAATGCAAAAAAAAAAAAAAAGAGAGGGGGAGAAGCTGTGTAAATGTTTATGTATCTTGAGTTTCTTGTTTATAGCTAAAATGTCAATATTTCATAAAGTAAGTTTCTGACGGCAAAAATGAGATAAAAAGGCATTTACCATAAACAAATTATACAGAGTTACATCAAAAGTTTTGACTGAAGATGAAAAAGAAGAAGTAACCGTAGTTTCAAATATTTGTCGGACGACTTTAGTAAATAACATCAAAAGTTAGTTGATTTTGGAGTTACCAAACTTTAATCACCGATCCATGCATCTTAAAGTTAGATTATGATAATAGCACAAAAAAACAGCTGCCCTTTTTTGCCGACTCATTGGACTAAGAGCATGGTTGATCAATTTTAAGATTGTTAAGTTTGATTTAATTTGAACATATTGATATATGTTTGACAAACATATGAAACTAGTTGACTTAGTTTTTAAAATTTTAAAAACTGATGAAATCACAATCCAAAAAAATTAGGATTACGAGTTTATCATATCTCTATTAATTGCAAATACCTTATATTCAACCACTAAGTGTTGGTTATGTTGCGACACTGAATCTGCTTTTAGTACTTGTTATTCAAACAACATCTGTAGCTTAAAGATAGTTTTGTTAAAAGTAGCTTAAACTTGATTTTGAAAGCTTTATATAAGACTTAATCTACAATTTATGTTTGAGAATTAATCTCAAACACGCTACAAACCGCATTCAACTACGTTTTTCTCTTTAAACTTTCTTATTGTAGTGGTTTAAGGCTTTGATTTCTCTTTCGAAGACCAAAAATGGATAAAAATCACTATGAATAATTATATTTCGTTATTGACGATAGATATCTATACTATTTATTAAGGAAAAATATGATTTAGTATAATACTTTTTTGGGTGTTACATAACTACCAACCTACAATGGTGACAAGTGACTTTCTATTTTTTTTTTTTTAAAGTTACACAAAATAAAAATCTTAATTGGTAAATAATTACCTATAAAAAGATGTTTAGTTTTTAAAAATTAAAATTCATTAAAAAAATATACTTAAAATAAAATTTAAAGGTAAAGTTTGATATCATAATAATATTTTGCTAACTTATTTTTTGACACGTATGACTAACTTATTTTTCTGTAATTTAAGATTCATTTGACTGAATATGACAACAAACACTTATACGTGATGCTTGATTTTTCTTTAACAAAATTTATACTATTAATTTTATTTTTACACATTTATCGCGTGTGCTGCAATAACTTGTTATCTTGAAAAGTAAATTATTTTCGTTGCGTCCGTTGCACCATATCAGATCTATCATGCAGCATTCAAAAATTGGGTCAGGCGTAGGTATGACCTTGCTCACTACTGTTCTCTACCTGATCCAATACATGAAGCCCATATGTCTTATGGGCTCAAAGTAGTGGACCACAAAGATGCAATGCAAGCACAGCATCGAGTCCATTAACGGGCAGCCGAATTTCTGGGTCTTTCATTCGGCTGATGCTGTTCAAAGTGTCGCTAACAGTAGAAACCAAGAAAACTCCTTAGAATTCGTCGCTAAAGGGTCCACTACAACTCTTTAGCGACAAACAACCCGCTTACAGATCACCCCTTTTTCCACCGGCTCCCGGCCATAATTTAATTCTTCACCGGCAAACGGGAAGAAAGGGGCCATCTCACAAGAGCCCGCACATATATAAAGCGCCTAAAAATCCACGTGGGTATCTTCAGTGCATCGAATCCCAGTTTGGATGAGAAGATGCGAGGACGATGTGGAAGGAAATCGGAAAAAGAGAATCCGGCGAGCTCCGCCCTAGCTTCTTCTGCAGCCGCATCAGATCGAGCCGAGCCGCCTCTCTCCAGCTCTCCAATCACAAGGAGATTGTCTCCGCTCACCGCGGTTCCGTTAACTCTCTTCAGGTTTCCCCTCTCTCCCTCCCTCCATTAGTTGTTCATGTTATCAGTCAGTCCAGAATTTGAGTTCCCTCACTTTTGGCATAATCCTGACTTCAGAACTCGTCGGCTTTACTCGTCGAATTCACTCTTCTCTGACCATCCCTTGACCTTCAGCATTATTGAATATTTTCTCGCTTCGACATTTGGCGAATTTCTAGCATTGTTGTTGTTCACTTTATTCATTGCTTATATGCTAGCTTGACTTGTCAAATCATACTTATTTAATCTATGATTCCTTCTTCTGTCCAATTCAATGCTTATATGTTTCAAAATCAATCCTAGGATTTCGGAAAAGGTGAAAATCTAATGAAACGGAGACTTGCTAGCAAGTTCCTAGGTTAGACTTTAAACTCATGACCATTAACTCTTTTATCGGTGTTTGACTTGTCAGATAATGCTTATGTATTTCTTCTTTGGAAAAAAGAAAAAAAGAAAGTGAAGACGGCTCTAATTTTGGACCGAAGGTTAAATGATTTTTGTACTTAATTTTAGGATTGAAGCAGCGTTCTTATCTTTGGAGATTAGTTAATGCAGAGATACACTGACGTATTTGCCTTGTGGGAGGAGAAATCTATGAACAATATTATGGTGTGATCACATTCGTGTAAATCATTATGCCATATCATGAAGTACAGATTATACTTACGTTGTTAAGACCATTGCTTCATGGTAAATAGGGTTCTTAAGACTATGTATGTTGACTTTTCCTCCATCTTACGCCAAAATATAGTCCTCTACTTCTTAGCCAATTCCTAGGTTTGAATTTCAACGACTTAGCAGTGGCCTCACTATCCTTTTCTCCCGGTTTGGTTTGTCACTTTAGGTGTTTAACTTTTAACCCAGAACTTTCTGTAAAGTCAAAAGGGACTCTAATTTTTTAACTGAGGGATAGCATGTTTTTCTGATGCATATAGTAGGAGTGCGTAAATTGTCATTGAAGAGTTCTTGCGGCCACCTTGTTTGATCATGAATCAGGTTGATTTGACAGAGGGAAGATATTTGTTATCTGGTGGAGCAGATGCATCAGTTGCTGTTTATGACATTCAAAATTCAACGCACTGTGAGGAAGGTGGTCTGGTTGCAAAACATAAGTCTATGTTTGTTATAGATAAGCAGCACGAACATGGGCATAAATATGCAATATCCTCAGCCATATGGTATCCCATTGACACGGGGCTTTTCGTCACAGGTTCATATGATCACTACATCAATGTTTGGGACACAAATACCACACAGGTAGGCACCCTTCACGGTGTGCACTATGGTCTATCACATCATGCTTGCGTCCTGAATTTGGTTCTTATAGTAAATGATTTAAGTGTAATTTTCTTCTTCTTTAGGTTGTAATGAATTTTAAAACGCCAGGGAAGGTTTACAGGACTGCCATGTCTTCACTGGCTACATCTCACATGCTAATAGCTGCTGGAACTGAAGATGTTCAAGTTCGCCTTTGTGATATTGCGTCGGGAGCATTTGCTCACACGCTGTCTGGTCATCGTGGTATGCTGATGGGGCACGTATATTTATCTTGTTATTTGATAATTGGTTATCAGGAATGCCTATATTTTTACCCTATTATTCTTTTCCTCACCCGTGTCGCTAAAAGTTACATTAGCAACCATATATCCAGATGAGATGTGGACAAGCATATTGGGGTGTGGATATAGACGTTTCCTTGGTTATAGGTTGGATTTACTGACTGTAGGATCGTTTTCTGTTGCATAATACTAGTTTTTTAATGGCAGATGGTGTAATGTCAGTAGAGTGGTCTACTTCTAGCGAGTGGGTTTTGCTAACAGGGGGAAGTGATGGTGCAATACGTTTTTGGGACATAAGACGGGCAGGATGTTTTTCTGTTTTGGATCAGTCTAACTCTCAGTTGGGAAGACGACCGCCTTTCCTAGACCAATCTGCCATGAATAAGGTTTCTTCTCTCCTATAATTCCTGCAAAATAGTTCACTTTTAAGTCCTGATGGTTCAAATTTGTATGACTGCACTCTTAAGACCTTTTTTCGCTACTTGTATTTTTTTTTTGTTCGTCTGACTTCATCCATGGAGATTTTTCTGAAGCAGTTAGTAAGCTAATCAGCTTCTCCTTGTTAATTTAACTTGCTACACTGCTTTACTTTGGAATATGGGGAAACATTCTCGTCTGCTTGCAGACTATCCAACCTCCAAGCTGTCTCTCCACCGTTTAGAGTATCAAGTTAGAAAACGTAGTTCAGTAGCACGAAAGAGCATAATTTAGAAGCATTTTTAGTGTGGAGTGGGATGGGCCAAATTGAGCCTTATTGCAGTGGGGTGGCTCACTCGGGATGGTTGGTGGGGTGGCCTATAAAGCTGGAACCCGCTTCGGAGGCATTAAGGCCCTGGCCCACTAAGGGACAGTCTGGAAAAAAAGACTAGGTGCTTTCTTGACAGCTTAAGCTTTTGGCAGTGTTGGTTGCACAGCATTATTCTATCAGAGCAGATGGCCCCTGGTTTTGGCCTTTTTCATAGTGGGCGAGTGTGGTGCAGGATTTCCTGCTGGGCATGATGGCTCCTTGAGGACCGTCACATGATCTGCAATCGTAGAATGCTTAAGGATGCAGGAAAACCTTTCGGTGAATGAGATTAATCAACTAAGGATTGAACGAGACAAAGACGTAATGGTGAAAGGAAATTAGAAGAGAAAATAAAAGAAGAGGCTCAAGAGATTACGCAACTCCAAGTTGTTTTGTTCATCTTGAAAGTATAGTGTGCACTGGTGTATTTTTCTTACAAGCTCTGTCTATCAGCCATAATGCATTTTGTTTCTCATTACCGACTGTATATACGTTTGCATTCTTCCTTAGGCATCAACTTCAAAGTCCTCCGCAGCAGGTCAGAGTTCATCTGTGAAAGCCCGGGCATTGCAAAGGAAAGCTGCTAATGGGAATGGCTCAAAGCAGTCGACTATTGGCAGAGTTCGCAGCCAAGTCAAGGGATCTATGAAGCATAGACTTCATCCAGGGTTGTTATCCAGTCAGGATCGCGCCACTGCTCATTATGGTGCTGTTATTGGGTTAAAAATGACAGGAGATGGCATGTATCTTCTGAGTGCAGGTTGATTCTGTCTGAATTAGTAGAGTAGTTATCTTCTGTGAAGTACCTTTTTCATGTTTAACTATAACAGAGTCCTGATTGATATTTATGCTAGCATTTATGATTTGTCGAACAAAGGATGTGTCTTCTTTCTTCTTTATCCACTTTTAGGTGTAGGCTGAAGGTGCATGCTTGCTGCATTCTGGATATTGAAAGGGTTTTACTGTTTTAGTTCTTGCATGCTCTATTCATATTATTGCACTACAAAATCCTTTGAGGTATTAATCAAGATTTTTGTTGGTACTTCATGTTATTTGTATCGTCCGAGTCAGTATGTGCTACAATTGTGCAGTTTGATTATTGAGATAGATTCTTATAATGGTGTGGGCAGGTCTCAGGTTTTTTTTTTCTTGGCTATTTCAGCTTTAGCCATTTCTAGTCACAATTACATACATTTGCTTGAGTTATTATAATAGCTGGAAAGGTAATTCGGTCGTAATTAGGTGATACATAATACCACTTCTTTATTTAAACTTTCTTTAGTCAGTACCAATTAAACAGACTTCACCAAGTAATTAGATGTTTCAAGAGCGTATTGATACATCTAATTGGTCACAAGTCGCAAGTTATGGTGATTGACACATTAGCTGATCAAAATAACTCTCTTCTGTTGGATTATAGGTTCTGATTCAAGGTTGAGGTTATGGGATATAGAATCTGGCTGCAATACTCTTGTAAACTTTGAAACTGTGCGCCTACAAACAAGCAAGCCCCTACAGTTATCCCTCACTCAGGATTCAGCCCTTGTTTTTGTTCCATGCATGACAACTGCAAAAGTAAATATGTCATTCCTGGACTTCTGAATCAGCTTTGAGTCAACAACTCTTTGTATAACTTTAGCTGACCTATGTTCTGATTTCTATAGGCATTTGATGTGTGGTCCGGTAAGACAAGGTTGACACTTCGTGGTCACTATGAAAACGTAAACTGTTGTTGGTTTAATGCGCAGGACCAGGTACGACCATATGCCCCTCTCTCTCGGCGTATTTATTATTTGGTATTCAGTTTGTTTGTTTGTTCTTTGGGGGTAGAATTTACTTATATAACTTGGTGGTATTGTTTAGTCACGAGAAATGAGAAGCCAAATTATTCAGGTTCTGAGAAAGGGCCATGAGTATTTTTTTGGTGGCAATTAGCCAAAGTTGGTGAAAGTAAAGATTGGAGGTGGTGCATCGCTTAGTTGCGGGAAACTCCTCGTATGGTGACGCTTCTCTCTCGGAAACTCGCTTTTGCGATCCCAAGTTAGGAGCTCCATGGGATCTCGTCCCAAACTCATATGGGAACTCCATTCCGTTAGCTAGACAGAGATGCATGGAACAAGTGAGAGAGTACCTAAACATCAAGCCCTTTTCAACTCAAACCCTTGTTTCTCTCTTCCTTCAAGTCCTTGTTTGTTGTTGCAAACTATATTCAAGAAATGGTAATACTCTTTGACTTTAACGCATTTATTTATTCAAGCCGCTCCCAACCTTAAATTCTTCCAGGTTCTTAGCCCCCGTTCCTGTTCCCGCTCCCGCTCCCGTCCCCGCCCCCGCTTTGTGCAACTAAGGTGCATCGTACTTCACTATTTCGTTAATACCTCATCTAAGGCGATAAAGTATAATTTTTGCGTTAAATACTATTCATCATGGTGTAGGAAGTAGTTTTATTGTCCAAGTCACAGATATGAGAAATCAATACTAAATATTATTCATCATGGTGTAGGAAATAGTTCTATTGTCCAAGTCACAGACATGAGAAACCAATACTAGTTCTAATCTTTCACTGCACCAACAATTGTAAATGAAACCACTGATGCATCAATATTGAAGTCACATATGATATTGTCCAGAAATGTTCATATAACCTAGGTTACCCGCACATAATGATGGACTGCTAACGCTTACCGCTGGACCACTCTTATACCTATGGGTTAAATTGGTCTCGAACGCATGCAATACAGTATTAGTGGAAGCAACTCTGTTGCGAGGGCGGTTGGAAATACTGGTGCTGGGAAATGTTCCTAGACTGTTTTAAAAAAATTGAAACTAATGTATCATATCTGAACTTACATGTTATTGTATGATTAGTGAATAGAGACCGTAAATTGGTATAATTTCATCTGTATGCAGACGTTCAACTCTGCACATTTTTATCTTGGCCGGTATCCCACTTGTGCTCTTGCTCTTCGCTCTGGTTGGCATATTACATATCTCAACTCAGTGCATTTGCTACTAAAAGCAACATTAACATACGGACTGATTATACATTACCTGAAGTGCCAAGAAATAGGAAGAATTAATTATGCAACCAATCGAATAATCAATTACACCATAGAAAATATAGACGTGGAGGAATCCTGTACTGAGACTGATTTGGGTGCCCCTTCAACTGCATGGCTGCATCCCATATTGCGTGCCTCGCGTTTGTGCTTCCTCTAGGTCAGTGTTTCTCTGCAGTGCAAAAGGGTCCTAAGGTGGTCCAACTGGAGGTAATGTTGAGTAGGCTAGTTAGAGTACTATTAATTACGAGGGTGGAAACCCTCACTTTTGAATGCTACTGTTTGATGACCTAAAACTGTGATCCAAAATACTTGCCATTAACACACAAAAGAGGAGACATATCCAGTTCTCAAGCTTGCTTCATACAGCAGTCAGAACCCAGCAAATTACGATAAATCTCAACCCAAAATGGTCTCGTGAATGCCCTATTGGCAACAGAGGGTCCAGTGCCATACGTTCTTGGTATATACCTCCAACCGATAGCTTTGGCAACGATAAAATGTTTTATGTCTTGAATGATCATAGGGGCAGGTTTGCTTAAAGCCTTGAAAATCCTGTGATTTCTCTTCCTCCATAAGCAATAAAAAGCTGTCCCTCTTTCTCCATAAGCAATAAACACTGGTAGTTAAAGTGATAAAGAAGCTTCCCACCTGAAATAGCACACACGGGTCCAATAACTTTTGTTTTTTATCTCACCTCTGGAAGATCAACTAAATCTGGTCTTTTGATATTTTAGGAAGGTGGTTCAGGTAGTTCAGCTGGTTAGAGCAAAGGACTTTTGACCTATGGACGGATATGCAAGCATACGTTTCCAATACCTGATTTTTTTCCCGAAAAGCAATCAGCTCATGGCTTCATTATCTTCTTTATTTTTCATTGGCTTTTCTCCACTTTCAGTCTCAAAACCCTGATATGTGTGAGAAAGGTTGTCCCTTTGTAAGTATGAATAGAATATTAAAGCTCATTTCCCCAGGATCTAGTATTAGCAGAAAGGCGATTCACATTGAGTTAGCCCCGGAGCAAACTTTTCCTTGCCATCTACCACTTCTCGCTGCCCTAACTTTAGTAGACGTAAAGAGTGGTGTTAATAAAGCCAATTGATGGAGCACAACTCAGAATATAAGAAGATACAAACAGGATCCTCTTCTCCCCAGGGGAAAAAAGATGAAGAGGGTTCTGTAAACCCTAGTACTCGTTTACTAACTTTTAGCCATAAGAACAACCATAAATAGCGCACATCTTATATGCCACCGCAGCTTAGTAAACTTTAGACGTTACGCAGATAGTAGAGACCTTTTTCTGTTGAGATTGTTTCCTCTCTTTACGTTTGACAAAAATTACATGGTCGTTGAATCATTTCCGTCTGCCCTTGTGTAGGAATTATTCACTGGTGGTAATGATAGGCAAATCCTTGTCTGGTCGCCGCCCAACTTGATAACTGATGATGTGGTATACCTTCCAAACTTTTTATATGCTATGCACAAAATTGAAGTAAGATGGCAAATACTATGTGCGTGTCAATTGCGGTCAGGCCAGAAGTGCTTATTTTTTAGGTTGACATGCAGGATGCATTGAGCAGGAAAGGGCAGGCTGCACTCGACGAAGATAACTGGAGCGATTGAACTCTACTGCTGTCTCCGAAGAAGAATTGCGACTGGAGCAATTGAAACTCACTGCTGCCTCTGTCAGTTTCAGATTCCACCCTTTTTGTAGATTATGTACATAACAGTTAGGACGCAGATTCGTTATTGCTGTTAGGGATTCTTTGCTTATTTGTAGCTTTTTGTTGCTTTGCTCTTGAATTGAAACATCACTCTTTTCGTGGGCCTTAAATAGAAGTATAACTTTTAAATTCTAGAATCAATTCGGTATTTTTCGTTCTTTTGGGATAAATGCATTTCCTAGTTCTAAACGTGACACCGAAAAGGAGCGTCTTTATAGGTAACTTTTAACCATTTAGATGATTCGAAATAGGATATGCAGATGTGCTCCTTACTGGTTCTCTCAATAATTCTATTTTGACAAAATGAAAAGTATTGTCAGTCTAATAGTTCAGAGAAGAAACATTTTCTTAAGATCAGAGAGCTTTGAAGGATTTCCTTTAAGGTATATATAAGAGAAAAATTGGCAGCTAAAGGTAATCGTAAAGGTGACTGACACTAGAAGTTATATTGTGAAGGTCTCTCCAAAGTAAAAAAAAGCAAATAATATAGTTTAATGGATGTTTAATTTTCAAGTATTATTCTAAAATTTGTATATAGTCAACTGAGCAAACTCGTGGAAAAGGAGAATGACAGTTAATGCTAGAAAAGGAGAATGACAGTTAATGCTAGAAAAGGGTAGAAATATGAATTTATGTACCTACTACAAGTCTACAACACCTCGTTCTTTTTTTGGGTTAATTACTCACGGCACTCCTGAGATTTACCCTAAATTACACACAGCCCCCCTTATTTTTGAAAATTATACTCCGCTTCAAAAATCTAGATTTCTTTGACAGGGTTAACGGCTGGTCATAAAAAGATGTTTTTGCCCTCGTGTATAAGTAAACAGTGTCTCTTGGGTTTTGGAGGAAAATCAAGAAGTCTGGCTTTTGGGTTACACCCAGCCACCGATGACATCTCCGGCCATTCCTTCACTGAACTCCATCACGCCACACCTTCGCGACCACTGCGCCGCAACGAATGCCCTGCTACTACCAGCGACAGCGCTGCCATCGTCCTTTTCGTTGCTACGACCATCGAAACTCCGCACCTTTACCCCGTCGACCACACGCCGTCACCGACAGCCAAATCCAGTCGCACCTTTCACCGAGCAGCATCGTGCCGCACATCCACGGCCACCGTGCCGTGACCAGAGCACCTTCCATCGCCACCTCTAAGCCGCATACAATCGCTGCTGTCAGCATTGTATCTGGTCTTCGATGGCCGATTTCGGCCGGTGCCACTAGCAAGCAAACGACAGGAAGAACCCTTAACAGCCGCCAGCAGAAATTCCGGCTACGGGATGCCCAACCCCGCCGACCACACGTCGTCACCGGCAGCCAAATCCAGCCGCACCTTTCACCGAGCAGTATCGCGCCGCACATCCACGACCATCGTGCCGTGACCAGAGCACCGCCCATCGCCACCTCCAAGCCGCATGCAATTGCTGCTGCCGGTATTGTATCCGGTCTTCGATGGCCGATTCCGGCCGGTGCCACCAACAAGCAAACGACAGGAAGAACCCTTGACGGCCGCCGGCAGAAATTCCGGAGATGTCGAGGCAGCCACCATCCACACTGTCAAGTTCTATCACCAACTGCCACACCTTCTTCTCTGCCAGCCTTACATGATCACACTAGGAGCCCGGTCACAGTACAATAGTGTTGGGGTTTGGGGCTGATTTTGGTAAAATGGATTTTTGGTTTTGTGCTTGTGTTGTCGGTGGCTATGCAGTGGTTGTTTAGAGGCATGCTTGTGGTGGCTAGAATGGATTGAAGTGAGTGGTTAATGCGTGACTATTTTGGTGGGTGTGCATTAATTGGGTGCTGAGCAGCTATGTGGGTATACTGGATGTTGTGATTTGCGCGTGAATGATTTGTTGAGTGCATGATGTATATAGTGTGCGATTAGGCAGTGCAAATGTGTCCACATGAGCATGTGTTTATGTGTTTGCGTGGCGAAATGGTGTGTGTAAAGAAGGTGTGTGCGCACAGAGGTTTGTGGGCACAGGTGGTCTGCTTGTGGAAGGCTTTGTGTTGTGGTGTGTTTGTGTAGGACTGTACAGAGTATTAATGGCGTGTGTAAAGAAGGCGTGTGTTTGTGTTCTGTTGCTACTTTTCTCTTGGGTTTTGAAAGGAAAGCAAAATAGGTTTTATTCAAGAAAGGGAGGACAGTTTGAGGATGAAAAATTCAAAAAATAAGGTGTCAGAGAATCTTCAGACGGAGTTAGGATCCCCGTCAATTTTGTGGGGCTCCGTGAAATGCGGGTACAAATCTGTGGAGTGAAGTGTAATTTTTAAAAGATAGGGGGTACCGTGTGTAATTTAGGTAAACCTCAGGGTACCGTGAGTAATTAACCATTTTTTTTTTTGTACATAGGAAAAAGAGCTCCTGACTAGCCGATTATGTGCAAGCAATGTTAAGCTTAAATTAGATCAACCAACTCCTCTCATGGAGGTCACGGTGGTGGAAAGAAAGAGCTCACAATCTCCGACGACTTTGCAGAAGATGGATTCCACGGTTTGGAGCCAGCTGCCGGAGGAACTCCTCGACCGCATACTCTCGTTCCTACCGCTCAACAGTTTCTTGACTCTCCGGTCAACTTGTAAACGCTTCAAGTCTCTCATCTTCTCACCCCCCTTCATGTCCAAACACTCGTCTTCTTCTTCTTCTTCACCTTCGTCTTCTTTTCTCTTGCTCTCTCACCCTCAACTTGATCACCGCTACTCTCATTACGATACCATCGCCCATTCCTGGCGCAACTTATCCCTTTCCATCTCCCCCCTGTTATCCTGCCCACCCTCCACCACCCTCCTCTGCATCTCCAATGGCCTCCTCTGCTTCTCTCTCCCAAGCTCGTCCTCTATCGTCATACACAACTTCTTGGCAAGATCTTCAAGAGTCTTGAGCTTCCCATCACACCCATTTGCGTTCGAGTTTCTCACTTTAGTTTCTGCATCAGCTGGGTACAGCGTGTTCCTGATTTCTTCTAAATCGGGGTCATCCAAGAACGTGTTCGTGTATGATTCTAGGGTGCATCTCTGGCAGCAATACGAGGGATTCAAAGCGCTTATATGCGATGACTACAATCAGGAAGGTGTATTCTGTGATGGTTTCTTGTATTTTACTACTCCGGAGCCATTTTCTGTTGTGTCGTTTGAAATGGAGACTGGGAAGTGGGATAGATTGGTGACTGAGTTACCGGGTCGACTCATGTTTATCCGATTAGTGAGTGATGGGGATGGGAAGTTGTACTTGTTTGGTGGAATTGGGATGAATGGGATCTCAAGAAGCTTGAAGTTATGGGAATTGAGCGGAGGAGGGGAGAATTGGGTGGAGGTTGGGACTGTGCCAGAATTGATGTGTAAGAAGTTTGTGTGCGTTTGTTACCATAAGTATGAGCATATTTACATTTTCTGGCATCAGGGCATGATCTGTCTGTGCTGCTATACTTGGCCGGAGATATTGTATTACAAGGTCTCAAGGAGGGCTTGGCATTGGGTTCCCAAATGCCCCTCGTTGCCTGAGAAATGGAGCTGTGGTTTCAGGTGGTTTTCTTTTGTTCCAGAGCTCTGTGCTTTTGTCTGAGTCATTTCTGTTTACAGGTGTGAAGTTGCATGAAAATTGTTTGTTCTGTTGAATCCAGTGTCACTTTCATGTTTGAATTTTGATGAAAGATTTGAGTTTATTTGTTGCGTTTGATTTGATTTGGTAGAATCAGTAATGCTAAATGCGTAGCAATCGTTTCTAGAGGAGTAATATCATTAAACTTCTTGAGTTTAGGAGTAAATTACAGTTTAAGACTGTTTTGCTATAATAGAATCTTGTAAAAAGAGATGCTTGCCCCCCCTCCTTACCCTTTCCTTTCGTTTTGTAATTCTCGGTCCTCCTCTCATCGCCGCCATACCACCACCGCCAACATTGCCAACCACAACACACACAAATCACCACGACACCACCATAATTGACCCCACCACCACCCCCAATCTAGCAAGCACACAAACGCATATACTCATACACACAGGTCGGCACACCTTCACTTTCTTCCAATTTTCCATCCACACACACACACACTCTCTCTCTCATACAACGGATCCGCAAATACACACTCTGCATAGATATGTGAGTGGACTGCCACATTCAAATTGCTGCCATGATTGGTGGCAGTAACGACTCACGATGCCGTGGTGGCAGGCATGGGTTACACAACTCATTGTGGTGGTAACAGGCTGGGGATAGCATGGAAAAGAGGGTCAGTGTTGTGCAGCGCTTTAGGGAGTTAGCGGCTGTCAGTGAGGTTATTTTTTTTGTTGATTGTGCAGTTTACTCTGTGTGGGCGGTTAACCTATGTGCATGTGGAGGATTTGGTGCTGTAGGGGATTGAGGTGGAGCAGGCGGTAGTTGGTGGTGGTCGTTCAGGGCAGCGGTTGATGGTGGTAGCTGAGGGCGGTTTTAGAGTGATTGTGGCGCAGAGAGATGAAAGGAAAAGGGTAGGGAGAAGAGAGCTGGTGGCGCCAGCGGCGAAAGGAGGGGGGGGGGGGGGAAGAGAGAGAGAGTTATGTAACGGATCTAGAACTCTAAATCTAGTTAGGATCATAGAACTCTAACGTCGAGGGATTCTGATACAATTTTTTCACATTTTGGATGCGGATGTCCACTTTATTAACAGTCTTTGGCTGTAATTTACTCCTAAACTCAGGGAGTTTCTCTCTTTCTAGAACTCAAGTGCAGATTCGATCAACATTACAGGTTTCTATCATGAGATCGTGAAGTTAATGCGGGTGCAATTCCGTGAGACAGATTCTTCACCACTAAGTCCAAACTTAGTTGCACGGCAGTACTCTTCAATCACGCTGCCTGTGCGGAAAGGCTTGCACAGATTGTGGACAACTTGATTTATGGCTTCTTTTGAGTAGGCTGATAGAAACTCACTCACAACATTATGCAGCTTAGGAGATAGAGAGTACTTGAGAGATGACAATTCTCTGTAGCAGCCATGCTTAACCCAAACATCCTTTACTCAGAATTCAAGCTCAAATGGCCTTGAAATAATACTTGATACATACCCAACTCCCAATTCATTTTTACCAGCAAGTTTGATAAACCAACAAAGTAAACAGAGCTGACAACCTAAGATGCTCCCAGGCTGATCCTAGAGCTCCAAAACTACTAGATTCCTCACTGCACACATACTGAGAGTTATGGATGCCCCATGAAGAAGCTACAAACAGCGATGGAGCAACCCTCCAGAATCTAAGGCACTAGACCAGCCAAGCCCTAACCAAAGTTTTCTGCTACTGTTTCTTAACTGGGGTTAAGCTGCAAATCAAATTCATCGAAAGTGATGTGGTTGGTGTTAAGACTCTTCTCTTCCCTGAATTGACTCGTAAGCCTAGAGCTGTGTTTTCAGTTGTCATTCTGCTAACCTAACCAGTACATTACATAGTCTGTTTTAGGGATTAACGACTTCCAAAATGAGTAATAGTAATAAAAGGTTGGGGGCTATAATTGGAGATATCATTGTTTTTCTGGTACGGCAAATGAGTTACCTACTCTTAATGGACAAGCAATTCTCGAATCCCTTAGACTAACTCTGCGCAATTGAATAGACTAACGGAAGAATGTTGATCGGTAAAGTCAGCAAAACAAAGGTAGATGGTTGTTATTGCAGCTGCGTGCATTGACCGGCGTAATTTGGATAGGGACCAATCTGTTCCATCTGCGGCCAGGCCTTTGGCTACGTTGGAAGAAGCTTCAAAATGTCATTATCTGCAGTTGTGATGGGATATCCGGACTTTTCATGCAACTCCTGTCTTGGCCTATTCAGTGGCCACACACAACGTAAAATTCGTTTTGGCAACGATAAAGAAGAACAATTTCCATACAGTTTTGTCACTTGTATTGAAGGATTGTTGACTTTGTGCCACCTTTTGTCATAATATTCTGATAACAACGTTGAAGATTATCTAATCGAAATTTAAATTAGGGCTGCAACTTAGGTGGGTTAATCAAAGATTTAATGCCAGATCATGCCCAACCAACTCTAAAAAACTCATGCCCATGTCCATGCCCAACCCAATCTAACCCATCTACTGATCCAATAAAATCTGTCCATGCCCAGATCATGAAAATTTTGGTGGGCACAAACTGGACACGAACTGCATACAAGTTGTCTGTGGTTACAACTTAATTTTTGTTTCCTTAATTTTTAAGCATATCAATTACCGTCCGAGTCATAAATTTCTGTTTAGATCATTTTAAAATATATCAATTACCATCCAAACCTACTAACTCATTAAAATGAAGAAAAATATAGTGAACCCCCAAAATGGTTCTAAATATAAGCATGAAGTAAAGTTTTAGAAAACAATAAAAGACAGAGAAAAACAAGAGTCTCGAAACAATCTTACGAAGTCTAATCCTATAAGAAGAAACAAAAGAAGGAAAAAAAAAAAGTCGGGTCTCTAAATTTATATGTTTAGAGGATTTTAAAGACTAAAGGAAAAAAATATATATCACTTTGATGACACATTTTTCGCCACTATTGATTAGTGTCCAATTTTGCGTCACTAAATTCCGTCGTATATATATAACGACGTTTATTATTTTGTAAAGTGAATTCATATTCCCGGATGGCTAAAAAGTCAACCGTTAATTACGTCAACGACAACCTCTGATTAAAGAAATGCAAAATACAAATCCAACATAAATAACAAACAAAAATATATACGAACTTTCATTTCTTTATAAATCTTAATACATAATGAAATTTTACATGAAATAAAAGAAAAAGGTTAGAAATAAAAAATAAAATTCACCTTGATCCCATACTTCCCCTTTTTCTTTTTTGCTTCCTTTCTGCCGCAACAGTACCTCCTCTTTGTTATGTTTCTTCCTTGAGTCTTCTTTTGTTTCTTTGTTGTTGACTTTTTTTCTCAGCCTCCTCTGTCCTTTTTCTCTTTTGTTTTCTCTCCCTTTTCCCCTTCTTTGCTCATTGATCTCCCCTTCTCTGCTGAGAGAGAGAGTCCCTTTTCATCCCAAATATCCTAGCCCAATTACATGCGCCAACTTGAAAAGGTCGAATTTTTGGACTTTCTTTAACAAAGTCACCCAACAAATATACTGGGCTTACTTGTCAACCAAATATTTTGCTGTCAAAATTTCGTTGTCTACATTCTTAAAAGTTGAATGAGTCGGGCTTTTTACGGACTGGCGGGCTTTTAAAAGCCTTTACCCATGCCCAGTCCATATATTTTATGAGCTTAAAATTTTGTGCCCACGTCCACCATAGTTTCTATAAAACTAAGTTCATGCCTATATTTGTACGAGCTGGCACGAATTGTCCACGTATTGTGCAGCTCAAGTTGCACCCGTAACTGAAATCCGGTCAAAAACTTTAATTTCATTTGTACGAAAACATGAAGTAACTCCACAACCATAGTTAATTTGGTAACTTTGGAGGATCCGTATTCATAAAAGTAACAATATATAACAACCTATATATAACCGCTTGTCTTTCTTTGCACTATCTAGCATACAAGAGAAACATTACAGTGACAAATAATTACTTTATTCAATTTTATCGTTTCAAACTGTTTAATTTTATCCTTAACTTTTAAGATCATCGGATGTTCATATCATTTGTCAATATCGTCGACAAATTACATTTGAAATTCCGGGTTAAAACCATCGTCAGCAAGACCACCCAATACGTTCTAACCTTAACACTTATTTTAGATCTTTCACACAAGACAACTCATAGCGGGGTCAATTACACTGGCGCCCCTAAGTTTGCTCGCGGTAACTCTCTGCACCACAAAATTATTATTAGCTATCTACCACCCCAAACTCTCGTAAGTGTGGCACCGATCACCCTCTGACATATTCTGACCAAATTTCAGGCAAATGGCTGAAATCAGGAGGGTATTTTTGAAATATCAAGTCAAAATTTTGGAATCTAAGGTTGATTAGGATCAAATTGAGGAAGAATGGATTTAGGCTTTGTGTATGGTAGAAATTGATGGTTGTGGTGGGATCTAGGGCAAAAATTAATGGCTCTAATGGGATCTAGGGCAAAAATTGATGGTTCTAATGGGCTCTAAGGCAAACATTGATGGTGTGATGAGTTTCTGTAATGGTGGCTAGAAGGTGGCAGCGACAGTCGATAAAGAAGGTGACGATGGATTTGGTGATTGATTGAGGCCGTGGGCAGTGGACGTGTGGAGGTGGGAGGGGGATGCATATTGGTGGTGGTGGAGTTGGTGAAGATGGAAGGTGGAAGATGGAGATGGATGTGTGTGTGTGTGTGAGAGAGAGAGAGAGAGAGAGGTGATTTGCCAAAAATGCTCCATTTGTTTGAGTTAAATTATTTCTCCGACGAGGCTGTTGGCCGAAAAATATATGCGGGGTGTTGGCCGCCACACTTATGGAAGTTTGGGGTGACAAATGGTTAACAATAACTTTGTTGTGGAGAGAGTTACCGCGTGAAAACTTGCGGGTGCCAAATGCAGTTGACCTTCACCCACTCATAGCGTATCAAATTTCTCACATGATTGGGGCAATAAGTTGACTAGCAACAACTTGAAAGAAAACCTCAACCCACACTCGTGCGTGCGTTGCCTATCTTTGACACTTTCTTCCTGCGTCACAGTCTCGCATCTCTCGTGTCCCACCAATCCAGGCATGTCATCAAAACATTGTGTACACACCACACCATCTGCAGCTATGGTAGCTTCTCTTTTGTCAACTGGAGGAAAATATTTGTGAATATTCCAAGGGGCAGAATGAAAATCTGGACGGCTTTGGACGGTCTCAACCTCCTCTTTTTCTAAGGCTTTTTTTTTATGCTTTCCCTGTTGCAACTGAACTTGAAGCTAAGGCACCGTGGTTCGTGATGGTGTGACTGTTAACTAGACTGTATAGCAGGTGAATTTACACTGCACTTCCAAGGGTTTTTTTTTTTTTGGGTTAGTGCAGCAGCTCAGTACTTTGTCCAAGCAAATCTTGCTTCAGTTTTGAGATATTCTTGCTTTCAAAATGGATGATTTGGACAAGTTTTCTTTGCCCAACTCAAAAGTCCAACAAAGAAAAGGCGCGAGTGGAGGGGTGTGTCTGAATTGGGCGTGGGTGGGGGAGATGGAGAGAGGTCCGCAGTGCAGAGATTATAGCCATGATCAAAGGAGAGGATTATGGGAAAATAGAGAATTTCAAGGAACATATGTGTTGACATGAGCTTTCCGATGATTTGATAGAGACTGAAAAAACCTGAAAGGGACCGTGTATCTTCACATCATATTATATTGATTAACACCACCTTTACTGTGGACAACTTTTTAGCGACAAATGAACCGATGAAAAAATGTAACAGATGAGATGGTGCGGAAATAGAGGTTCCCAAACCCAAATCATCTGACTAATGCAGTGTAGCTGAAATAAAATTGCACGGGACTAAGGTTCGGCCACCTCTCCGGCTCTCCTAGAAGTCGTTAAATTGAACCCAAGAATACCCAAGAATATGATAAAGTTGAGGACAAATTGAGCAGATCCAGCTCCTTGCCAAGTGATGCAGGACACATGAAGTTGTTACTACTACATCACAGTTTAATTTATCTCAAATCATCCGATCGATACGTGCAAAATCCTTCATTTATCCTCTAAATGAGAGAAGACCCATGCTCAATTCGAGCTTATTGTCAGAGATTCATTACATGTGGCGCTTAGCGCAACAGTGACCATGAAAACTATAGGTCTTTAATTACACAGCAGACCTGACGTGTAATGTCACAGCCTAATACGTTGGATTTTACAACGACTCTAACATCATCCAGATGCCGGAGAATCTATCAAGAAAAATGTCCGAAAAATCTCATTTAAAGTTTTATATGCTCGAGATTGTCTCCGTGTCCTTTAACACTATTCCCCTTAAACTATTATGATGATGATGAAGAAAAATGGGAAGTAAGGACATGAAACTCTTAAAAGGCAGAAATGGGTGGGAGGCATGGGAACCACAGTGACTCTAAGTCGAGGTCAGAAAAGCTTGATGCCCTCATGTGTGTTGTTCCAATTAGCAAGCCAAGTGTCACTTCTAACCAAAGTAAAAGTTACAATAATCCACATTTGGTTTAAGCCACGCCTTAGAAGGTCTTCCCCACATGCCCCAAGTGTGAACCAGCCTTTATCGAAAGCTGCGTGGTCTCTGCTCTTGTCCAAGTGTCAATTACTGCTCCTAATCCCGCTTTTTGTGGTCCATTAAAACAAAAAAGTTTTAACTGATCTTAACAGCCACTAACCACCTCCCTTTGTACCCATTTGCCTTTTTTTCCAAGTTCCAACAGTACGAGACAGTTCTAGAAACAAAAGAATTAATGTAAAAAGAATTTATCGTTTTTATTAAATTTTAGAATAATAATAATAGTAATTTTCTCTATTGAAGCCGAAGTATTATACGATAAATGATCTTAGTTCTTTCTATAAAAGTGTAATAATCGATTGCTGTCTGCGATTCTTTGACAAGTTAGTCAAGGTTCAGGTTCGAAGAATGGTATCATTAGCAAGAGGAAACATTTCTTGCAACGTGGTTGAAGTGTGTTGACTTGGGGTGAACCATCAAATTTGAACACCCTTCTGCAGCCTTCTACTGTACCAATGTGAAACATATGCTAGCTAACCCACTTACATGTTGCTAATGTTTGATTAGACGTTCATAATGATTGAGTTGGTTTTTTCCCACTAACTAATTAAGCTGATTATGCGTATCTTCTGTCGCTTAATTTTTGTAAGGTTAATGTTATCCTAATTCTAAAAGTAGCTTATTTTTTTGAAATCATCGCGGTGCTGAAGATAATCATGTTTCAAGTGTCGTTGGCATTAATCAGGGTCTGCTCAACTTTGGTTCTTGGAGTCTGAGTTAGAGCTTGAATTAACCCATTTTTCATACGTTGAATACAATTTGACTCAAATTGGTTTTTCAGACTAACGAATGACAATTTTGATACTAATTTTATACAGTTTCAACCTTTTCTACGACATGAAATAAAACAAACCACCAAAATTTCATAAGTTTTATGCTCTTTATTATCCCCCCGCAATATAAACTTCCTAATTACGATCTTATACATCCTAAATTTTTCCGTTCTGTCATATGGCTTATGACGTTAAAAATTCGCTTCTTACATCGATCTTGATATAATATTACTATGAAAGTCTTGTCTTGTATTTGGCAATTGGATTAATTAAATTGCTAACTTAAGAAAAAGAAAAAGGGTGCCCAAGGTACTCGAAAGTGTGAGAAAGCTTTCATCGAATAGCGAACCTTGTACGCACGCGTCAAAAGAGACCCTCTCGCACGTGCTCTCCGGACTGGGATTCGATACGGTCGTCCACGTGTCCGCTCATTTGCCCAACGCCTTTCATCACATATATATATATATTTAGTTATGCCCTGCTCTCCCCTCAACTTCACTTTTAACACACCCCGCATAAACCGGAATCAAACGAGGTCGTTTTCAAATTCGAGATGATAGCCAATTATCCGGCGATGGCACGGAGCTTCGGCGACGACTCTACCGCCTTCAGCGATTGCAACAGCGACCGGTCCGGCGAGTTCCCCACCGTCTCCTCCCAGAGCCGCCGGCTACTCATAGCCTGTGCCGCCGAAAACTCCGACGATCTGATCGGCCAGCTCGTCGGCGGTCTCGAGTCCGCCTCAATCGACGAGCAGAAGCAAGCCGCCATGGAAATCAGGCTACTGGCAAAGAACAAGCCCGAGAACCGAGTCGAAATCGCCCGAGCCGGCGCCATCAGGCCGTTAATCTCCCTCATCTCCTCGTCGGACAGCCAATTGCAAGAGTACGGAGTTACGGCAATTCTGAACTTGTCTCTGTGCGACGAGAATAAAGAGAATATTGTGTTGTCCGGAGCGATAAAGCCGCTCGTACGCGCTCTTAAGAGCGGCACATCAACGGCCAAAGAGAACGCCGCGTGTGCCTTGCTGAGACTGGCGCAGTCCGATGAGAACAAGGTCATCATCGGACGGTCGGGAGCGATTCCGCCTCTGGTGAATCTGCTGGAGAGCGGCAACTTTCGCGGCAAGAAGGACGCCTCCACCGCGCTTTACGCGGTGTGCTCGGTGAAGGAGAACAAGGTGAGGGCGGTGGAGGCCGGGATCATGAAGCCGCTGGTGGAGCTGATGGCGGACCTGGGGTCGGGCATGGTGGACAAGTCGGCGTTCGTGGCGGGGGTGCTGGTGTCGGCGCCGGAGGCGAGGGCGTCGCTGGTGGAGGAGGGCGGGATATACGTGCTGGTGGAGCTCGTGGAGGTGGGGTCGCAGAGGCAGAAGGAGATCGCGGCGGCGATCTTGCTGCAGGTATGTGAGGAGAGTGTGGTGCATCGCACTATGGTGGCCCGCGAAGGAGCGATTCCGCCTTTGGTTGCGTTGTCACAGTCCGGTACCAGTCGCGCCAAACAGAAGGTAACGCTCCGTTTGGATACTTTTTCTTTGTGCAGTACCTATTATTACAGCACTTTTACTTTATTTTGTCTACACTAAAAATGTGACCTTCCTAACAATGAATGAGTACCCCAAAATTAAGATAGGATTTAGACTTGTCAAGAGAGCGATATGACGATGTCAAGAAACTTTACCCAAAAAAACCCAGTTCATGGCATGTTGTCTGATGTCCACTTTTTCCCATTAGTATTACTGCTATTTTAGCGACTGGGGCATCATGATTTTTGCACCCATGACCATTTTGCAAGAATGCTAAATGAAATGTGCGTGCAAGACATCTTTGAGAACTCATATTTTTGCTCCAAAAATGAACTAGCCCGCTCAATTTTCAATTTCAAAAAATTGGTATTTGAACGCACTTTTCACCGTTTGCATTCCACTCCCGTTAACAAACAAAGGTTTTCAAAGTTTCATTCAGCAAATGCTATCTTGTACGAAGTGTGAGTTGGAGAAGCATATAATGTGAAATTGAAACATTCCCTATTATGGGTAGTTTGCACTGTTTTATCAATTTAAGTGGGGGGATGCTGTTTTGGAATTAAAATCAATTTGTTAGATGGAAAGGATCTCATGGGTGTTGTCGTCTGTGGTGTGTGAATTGGCGGACAGGCGGAGACATTAATTGAGCTTCTGCGGCGACCAAGATCCGGCAACGACGCTGTTAGGACCTCAGATGTGTCAGCTTAAATGCCCCCACCAGCCCACATGCTCTTTGTAATCATAGACTCACAAATCCAAAGAAGAAAAAGGAAAAGGGAAGAATATAATTGAAAAGAAGAGAGAGAGAGAGAGAGAGAATCTGTAGATATTTTGTAAAGGAAGCTCTGTAAATTCTGGTGTCCACTGATCAACTGTTGGCCCGTTCCGTTGGTTTTTGGTTTGACCGTGTGATCTTCTGGTTGTTGCTTTTGCCCTTGGAGAACAAACGTTGACACAAGTTTAGCGTCCTTTGTTTATTAAGTTTTGGAACGAAATTTGGAGGTGTATCGAAAATGTCATTTGGATGTTGCCCAAAGTCGTACCAGCGACGAATTTCCTTTCTCCTTAAGCAAGTTGAATCAACCTTTCTCATCTTTTTCGTAATAAGTATTTGTACCAAATCACAATTATAATGACAAAACTTTGGTATAACTTTTATGAAAATTTGTAAGCAAAACTTAGAGGTGCATCAAAAATGTCATTTGGATATCGGTCAAAGTTGTCACGACGTTGCTTGTAACGAATTTCGTTTCTCCTTAAGCAAGTTAGAGCAACCTTTCTCATTTTTTTTGTAACAATACAACCAAGATTATGATAAGACAAGGAACTCTGCTCATACATCAAATCTGCTGTAATAATTGTAGCGACAAAATGTTACTAAAATTTACGTTAACAATTTTTTATAACTAAAGTAAACTTAGTAAAAAAAATAAAAATTATTATAACAGAAGAGGATCATAATACTGTTTTGTTAGCTCGAGTGGCACTCTTTTTTTTTTTTTTTTGTTTCACCAAAAAAAAAAATTAGCACCGCACCACACAAGATTGCCATTAGGCGAAGAAGAGGAGTTTTTTCCCTAAATAATACATATTTAATACTTAATTATCAAAATACACCGTTTAAACTTATTTACCCGCATACCACATTTGGGAAATCGTGGTTTGAAAACGTTTTCAAGGTAGAAATCGCTGTTTGAACAGCGATTTCTACCTTGAAAACGTGGTTTCAAACCACGATTTCTACTTTAAGGTAAAAATCAAGTAGAAATCGCTGTTTGAAACAGCGATTTTTACTTGAAAACGCGGTTTCAAATCACGATTTCCAAAATGTGGTATGCGGGTAAATAAGTTTAAAAATAGTGTATTTTGGTAATTAAGTATTAAATATGTATTATTTAGAGAAAAACTCGAAGAAGAGTGTCAATGCTCTATGCCATTATTAGGTGTTAATTAATTGCCAAAGAACATGATTGGAATATTAAATAGAAAGTAGTAGATGATTAGGTATGCAAATTTACATAAATAATTCTTCAAGGATTTTCTAAATAACAGAAAACCCAGTGGCGACGTGTCAGATTTCAAGTGATGGAAGCGTGGCGCCCACCCCTTTGTCCCATCAAGGAAGAAGTGTCATCGTGGGGCCCTCTTCCAGATTAATGGTCCAACACTTTGATTGCTAAAGGAGGAAAGGGATTTGAGTACTGCCCTTTTCTTTTTCCATTATCCGGCCTTTTTGGAAAACCACTTCTTATTTTATTATATGAATTTGCTTTCATGGTTTAATGATGAATGTACTCAAAAAGTGTTGAAAAATTCTAGACACATAGTTAAATTTGGAAAAGATGTCCCTAGCTTGTCATTAAAAAAATCCACATTTTCAACCTAGATCGTTCCAGTTTTTTGAGGATCCGGCATATTCGTTTTTAAGCCTTGACTAAATCACATGAGTAATCTGTAAACACGTGGAGAGTCGGTAATTACTCCAAAAAATAGGAAAAGAAATAATATTTAAAAAGTGGGTGGTTATCTTAATTTAACAAGTTTATATCATGGACGTCAAAAAACCAAAAGTAAGTAAATACTGTTATGGAAGCAATTTTACCGAATCGTTTCAAGCGATATAAACAAGTTTAACGACCAATTGTTCAGAATCAAAACATGAAAACGGTTCCAAGATGATGTCAAAATGTGCACCTTTGCTGGTTCACCAAGAACATTTAGCGACGCGATCTTCATCTTCAAATTCATCTCCTTATCTACCAAAAGAAATAAACCAATAGCCCATCTAATGTGCAAGTTCTTCTGTACTGACTCTTAGGTTCTCATTCTTGGCATATTAGGAACGCCTGTGAGACCTAAGTAGGATATAGCTTTAGGATCATCATTCACAGTTAGGCAGTCATGTGCAAGAAAAGATCGATCTAGACTGATTCCTACCATAATTCTCCAACATTAGTGAAAGGAGAAAGTTTATTGCGCCTATACCGATATAGAGAAAGGCAAACCATTAAACAAGTTTAGCCAGCAAAACCTTATTCTAAACATTAGTGAAAGGAGAAAGTTGTACGTCTAACGTTAGGAAATCCTAACTATTAACTTTAGCCAGACAAAAATTACATGCTTAAATAAGTGAAGGAAAATGTTTAAGACCAAAAAATTGTGTATAACTTTTTTTTTTTGGGTCACAAAAGCACTTGTATATAACTTTAGACGGGTGAGAGTGGTGAAGTTAGCTCCATTGTTTGGAAAAGTGTCTCCTGAATCTGCCAAATGCAGAATTCGAGTCTCATTAAAAATCGTAAATGCTGCTCTCTCTCCACCCCTAACAAAAAAAGGAAAAAATAGACCAGTAAAAGTAGATCATAAAATTTTGAGCTCATCTCGACCTCTCTCTTTGGTAATGGCATAAAATGATGCAACTTCCAAGTGAAGGTCATTGATAACAAGCGTAATAACAATAAAAACCTAAAGCGTGGCAGATAGCGAATTGAACTTGAAACTCGTTAGAAAGGGAAAGCCAAATTTGGTAAATTTTCTTTCCAAAGGAGATTAATTTGAAAATGAAGCTGATTAGTTGCTCTTAGTAGGGTTGTCTGAAACGAATGGTTCACAATTGGCTCGTTTATTGCTTGTTCATGTTCTTTCATGTAGTACAAAAAACAAGCTTGGTATCAAAGTTACGGCTCGTCTGAGAAATAGTATGAGCTTGTAAATCAACTCGGCATTCCTGAACAAGTTTGTGAACATGCTCGTCTAACTTGATTTGCACATTTGCTGTATACAATGCAAGTGTATAAGATATTGTTAACGTAAGGCTTGAACTTAAATGATACTGAAAGTATGTATTTACGTGAGCCGAACTCAGTCAATACAAATTTAAAAACAAGGTTGAACTCTCTATTCTTGACTTATTTTTGTAAAACGAACAGTTTACGAGTCGTATTCAGAACCCTAGATCATAATAATAAGAATTTGAAATTCTACAAGAAGAAATTGAATATATGGCGGGTAGTTTGGGTAGTCGCAATCAACCACTGGACAAAAAAATTGATCAGGTCAGCGAAGTCATGCTAACAATGACCTATGGACCAATCAAGACATAGAGGTCAAAGCCTCATTGTATTCTCGTTTTGATTTATTCCTTGGGATTGTATTGTCAAAATCTTCCCTTTGAAGACAAAGTCCTATTTATTCACACGCTCTCCTGCGCTTGGCTCAACCTTCACATCAACCCAACAAAGATGGATCCCAAGACGAAGAATTTCAGCATCCCATATATCTATCAAACGCATAACTTTATCGATAACGTCCGGTAGAGAGTTACATCGCATTAAAATCGCCGTATACTTAGCCTGATCTTATCGGTCATATGAAGAAGCTAATATTTTTTATTCGGAAGCACGTCACTATTGCAGCGCAATTGTCTTCCTCAAATAGAACTAGTCATGTGGGTACCCATGAGATGCTTGGCGAGTTGTACAAGACGGATAACAAAATTACTCACAATCTATACGAGATATCACATTCTTTTATGTTATGTTTTAGCATCATTGCTAAGACTCAATCTCAACCACAATGATACATATTTCATAATCTCCCTCTTTAATCGATGTTGCCTAATACTGGCAACCTAATCGGATCACTCTCCTCATAAGTTATCATAAAAAATGTAAAATTATTTTTTGTTATTCAGTACGAAGCAACACAACTTCTGGGACAAATCCTTGATGGTATACAATCAGGGTTTTCTTAGGATCAGACCACAAGGAATAAAGTCCTTGCAAGTTTCTTAGCACGACGTTGGTGGTCTGCCTAAGTAAAATTAGTACGGTGCTTACAAACCGGCCTTTTGGTACCACCTTCATAACTAAAGTAGAAAAAAATAAGTACTTAAATTGAACCGAACAACCTCGTTCAATCAAAACTTGCAGATCACAATTGGGAAGAGAGTTTGTCAAATGCAGTGGGCCATTCATCGTGGCTCACGGAAGAGGCAACCTCACATGTTGGGGCTGAAATACAAGTTTTCGGATTCCTTTATCTCCGATCATGCCGTAGCATTGCGCTGAAGATTCAACTGACCGATACGAAATTCAAGGTGGTAAGAATACTGGGCACAAACACAAAATAACTAGGAGGATTGTGATCGATCGGACATAAGCGCTTTCGAACATCAAATATTACAAATGTGATGAGCTGGTGTGAGTCTGTGATCTATTATCCCATTTGAGACAGTTGAAGGAGCTTTCGTCACAACCGATTCTGGAATATCTAAGAGGGTGTTTGAAATTTTATTCTACAATGGTCAAATCTGATTAAATTCATATTAAATCAGGTTTAAAGTGTTTGACAATAAAAAGTAAACTGATTAAATCTGCTCCAATGTAATCAAAACTGATTAATTTCATAATCCTCATTTTCTTGAATTCTGAATTAATGGTTTTAGATAATCAGGTTTGATCAAGAGAATTACCAAATTATCCTCACATATACACAGACATTAAAAGCTCCCTTTCAATTTGAATACACTATATGATAATTTTATCACATTAAACCTAGTTTAATCCTTTTTTTTTATCTAAACACCTTCAACAACTTTTAATATATTATGATTAAAATGAATTAAAGCTTCTTTTAAAAACTGAGTCAGATTAATCAAAATCTACTCTTGAGAATCAATCCGGAATGGCCTCTAAACCAAAATGTATGAGTTTACAGAGTGATCAAGCTATGGCATTGGGCTGAAAATTCAATTGAACAAAATTCGAAGTGGTAAGGATATTGGGCCAGAACCCAAAATATCTTGGATTATCTAAAGCAAGATGTATGAGTTGATAGAGTTCACTTCAGCTTGTTTTAGTCCTAATCGAACAGAAAAAATGGGCCAGCATTAGTAGTGCGCTTGGTAACATCAAAGTTTTAATTGGGCCTGCGTGGCAACTTTTGATTGCCTGTTCTACTCTAGGCCCGCTCGTGGATTCTGATTTGAAATTTCAAGACTTGTGAGTTGGCTGTAAATGATCCGAGCAGTTCATTAGCAAGCTCCTGCGTAGCTTTGCACGTCTCGACTCATTACTAAGTCAATCGAGCTTAATCTCAAAGTTAGGCGTGAAGTTTTAGGGTACGTTTTGTAAAACGAGCCGAGCATGAGAACACAAATTCGTTCGCAACCGATGGTCGGCTTGTTTGGTATCCATGCACATGGTACACATAATATAGATGTAAAATTATTGTGGGGCTAATTATTCGTGTTAGATGTTGTATTTGGTGATTTAGTTTTATCACAGTTTTCTTGTTGCTGCATTTTTAGGCTTCTTCAAGTATAATTTTTCAGAGTAACTTTGGAGAAATTGGCATTGTTAAGTGAGCCAAACTCAACCACGAGCTCCTCGCATTAGTGTTGCCGAGCATGAGATTCTTTGATGCCGCCGAGCTCATCATGAGTCCGAGAGCCCTCTAACCTAAATGTGCGCGAGCGCAAGCGAAGCTAAAGCCCTACTTTTATGGAACTTGAAGTGCACCGTGTGCTGCCTTTAGCACAACCGATCATTGATATTTAATCATGCTTTTTCGTCGTCAAAAGTTGATGTGGTGACGCTATAAAAAAGCATGATAATATTGTCACAAAAGTTAATTATACGTTAAACCATGAACTATGACGTTTTACAATTCTCCACTACGAGGTTGTATCTTTTGAAAGCGTTTAATAATTGCATCATTTTTAATATTATCAAATAATTTCCTTTCTTTTGCTGAAGAAATAATGTCATAGGTTAATCAAGAATTCAAGTTGATTCGGGTACCTAGACGCTGCTAGTGTGTTGTGAACACATAGTGGAATGTATAGTAGACGCAAATAAGAGAGAATATACAAAAATCTAATGAAGTTAAAATCAATGTTCAAACTACTGAAATAGTGAAATTCAGTATTGAATTCCCTTAACTCTGTCTAGTTGGCTCAAGCTCAGCAGAAAATTTCGGATGTTAAATGTCCAATTGCTATTTTTGCTAAGCATAAAAATTATAAGTTCCAAGTTCCCAATTGTTAAATTCTCAATCTGCAATTAAAAATTCTCAAATTTTCATTTCTTAAAATCTGAAATTATAAATTTCTAATCTCACGATTATAACTTGAACAAAAAATTATACTACCTATTACTAAGAAATGATTCAAAAAATTCAACTAAGTAAGAGACAAATAAGGAGTTCACCGTGAAATCGCGACCGACCGCCGGCAAACAAGTAACACTTCAACTTGAATCGAGCCTCAATTCAAGGCATCTGACAAACAAAATAGAAAAATCTTCTACCATTGCAATACTAATCGAAAAAAGCAATTTTTATCCCAAAGTCAATAGACTTTGGCTCGGCTGGTTGGATCTTATGCCATAGTGGACCCATCGGAGGAGGGAAAAGTGAAAACACATGAGGATAGAGGCAGATAATGTAGTGTAGCAGTCATAGTCCATAGTCGGTGTGCTCCGTTGCCTTTGTAAACTGTGTGATTAAATATTAGGTAGTGTTTGGCAGTTTTTTTTTCCAGTTTTTTGTTCAATTTTGTAAAATGAAGGAGAAAATGACGTTTGATAGACAATTTCCGTTCCCCCTCGCCCGCGTTTTATAAACTGGTTTTCATTTTGAGCTGGTTTTCCAAAATTCCATTTTGGATTGTGGAGTTTCCAGTTTTCGTTTTTCATTTTGTACTATTGTAGTACACCCTTCAAGTTTCACCAGGAGCAATTTGGAAACCTTTTCTCCAAAACTCACTTCACATTTCATCACTCCCAACAGTATTCCATATCACCCACCATAAAATGATTCTGTCGACACTGCACGTTGCCACCGCAATGTTGTCGCCGCACACTATCACCACCATACTGCCCCTGACCTTAACCCACCGTTGCCACCCCGCTAACATCACTACTCTACCACTATTGCCACTCACAACTTTGTCCAACTACCGCCACCGTAAACAAAGATCTGCCCAATCGCCATGGTTGTAATCACCACCAACTTCACTAGTATCCTTGCCTTTTCATCGCCACCTCAACCACCGATGTGCCTCTCCCTTGCAGCCAAACGGTCACAAATCCGTTCTACCCACAGCTACTACCCATTGCCAGATGAATCACACAGAGGCAATATCAAACATCCATGGATCTTTGATCAGTGGATGTGTCCGATGCCAAAAGTGTCACATCTCTATCCCACCGTCGCCACTGCACACATATTTACCCCTTCGTCGCTACTGCACGCACAAATCTGCGCCGCCGTCGCAACAATTGTGCAGTGGGTTTCTTAATTCTTAGTGGTCCAGCCTGGTGATGCGATTTTTTTTTTTTTATGATGGTGGTGTTGGGATTTGATATGGGGGAAGTGGTAGTGGTGTGTTGTGATTCAACTTGATAGTGTTGTGATTTGAGAAGGGTGGGTGGTGGTGCAAGTTTGATGGTGGTGGAGGTATTGACCGGCCGTCGTGGTTCAAACATGGTTTTTAGAGAAAATCAATTTTAGAAAGGGGGAAAAATGAATGAAGTAGAAAACTAAAAAAAAAAAAAAAATTGCTTACCAAACACATCTCAGTTTTTATAAAAACTAAAAACCAAAAAAGGGTTTTGTTTTGATTTTTTTGTAAACTGAAAACTAAAACCACAATAATTTCAAACGCACCTTAATGTTGACTTTATATCTTTAGTTGTTTGGAATTTGAACTTTACTCTTTTGTGTTTATTTGTGTAAATTTAACATTTAAAATGAGTGAAAGGACATTTATTTTAATTATACCTAAAGGTTTTAGATATTTTAACATGTAAAATAACTAAGGAAGCATCTCCTTTAAGTGCTTTTAATTATAACTAAAAGTTTTGGAAGACCAGGTAGAGATCAGCCACCGGTGCCACACTGCTGACTCGACCTCTGGTTTGATTGACAACCAAGGTTCAAATACAAGGTTTGAAGGTAACCAACAAAAAGTTGTAACTTGTAAGACTTGTTCCTCTCATGGAAAATAACAAAAAAAGAGCAGAAAAGGAAGAGAAGAGGAAGACAAAATGGGCACGTCGTCACGTGAAAGTCACACGCAGAATCTTATCCCTTGAGAAATATCACAATATATATATGATCCAATTGCCATTTTAACTCTGGTCCACGGCTTATTCGCCAAGTGTAGCATCTCCACCCTTTATTCTTTTGAAAGAGCTTCCTTTGTGCCCCCACCTTCCTTGGCCAAAACAACACACACACACACACACACACACACAAAATAAAAAGGTGTACAATTTTTTTTTTCAATTTAGCCACGTAACGTGACTCACCGGGAAAGTGCCCTGAGTAGCACTTGAGCCAACAACGCCGGTGCACTAAGGTGAGGCAAGTGGCCCTCGATGTTCAACATCTCCACTGTGTTCCGCCCACCAAGGTGGCTCTCCAAATACGTCGCCACCGAGGCCGGCACCGATACGTCTTTAGCGGTCTGAATTATGCAGCACGGCACCCTCACTAGCCCCAACACTCCCCTCAAGTCACTGTCGAACACGGTCAGCGACACGAATAGAGTGATATCCGGCCTCATGTTAAATAAGGTCCGGCTGAACTCACGAACCGCCGCCGGAACATCCGCTCCGACTGCCAGGGGAGCGTAGCCATTGACCCAGGCCTCGTAATTCGCCTTCATTGCAGAAAAAACTTCCTCAATTTCGGCCTGTTCAAATCCGCCGTGATAATCTGAATCATTCAAAAACCTGAAGAAATACGAAAATACAAAAAAAATTATTAAGAACCAATTGATTTTGACATACTATCCTCCCAGATGCTTTTGGAATCTTCACTTTATCGCGAACAAGACATGTTATTCTAGTTATCGGTAACAAAAATTAGCTTCAATTTGTACTACTTTTTATACAACATATGTCGCACATTGAAAGGATGCACAGCCGCAGACAATTATCCATAGGTAACGACGAATATGTGGCTGCTACTGACGCAATAAGTTATTAGTGGCAGCCACGTATTCATCGTCACAAAACTAACGTAGACCAGCCAAAGTGGGCAAATATTTTCTTACCTCGGAGAAGCGCCAATGAGGATGAGCTTGCTGAAGAGCCTGGGGCGGCGAATGGAGGCCAGAATCCCGATCATGGCGGAGATGGAGTGGCCGACGTAAGCGCAGCGATCGACGCCGAGAGCATCTAGGATGCGCAGAAGGTCGTCGACGTAGGCATCCAGGGAAGTGTACCGCCGGAAGTCAAAGTAGTCGGGATTGACACTGCCGGCGCAGACGAGGTCGTAGAGAATGACCTTGTAATTGGGCAAGAAGTAAGGGAGAATGCGCTGCCAGGCCGACTGGTCGGTGCCGAAGCCGTGGGCCAGGACGAGGAACTTCTTGCCGGAGCCGACGAGCCTGACATTCAGGGCGTCGAGCAGAGTCTGACCCATCTTTGGTTCAGTGTGTGTTTGTGTGTGAGAGAGAGTGTGAGGGGAGAAAAGATGTGTGTGGGATTGGTGGGTGTGGGCGTGTACTTGTTTAAGACATTATCTTAAAATCCTCCTATGTTTGAGTGAGCTATTTATACCGAATAAACTTGGAAAAATTATCCTCTTATATTTAGTATAATAGAAATATATACATATCAAAGACCGCAAAAAGAGTTAAGTTACACTCACCCCATAAAGAGGAAGAATATAAAAGCTCGCGTACATGGATGACATCCCCATCCGACGAGAATCACAAATTAAAATTGACCTAAAACGCACAAAAACTAGACAACAATTACAAATAAAATAAAACAGAATACAAAAAAAATAATAGGACTAAAGCAATAAACAAGAACTAGAATAAAATCAAGCAGACTCTCTGTAATACCCAAAATAATATGTAGCTAATTATTTTAATTCTTAAGCTACTTTTAAAATATGTAGCTAACATATCTTTAGGGGCCTTTGGAGTTATTTACCAAGTTTAGAGAAATAAAAAGACTGACTAGGTTGTGTTTTATCGATAAATTGAGTTTGGGTCTTTCAGAGAGAGGAGAAAAAAGAGAAAATTAGGGCTTGAGGATTTCAACCTTCTACTCATAATTGGTAAGTGATCGATCCTAAACCTTAATCAAAATACAATTGATTTAAAGATTTTAATCTTAGGAGTTGATTTTATTAATTATGTTTGATACTTTCGGAAGGTTCCGCAACTTTGCAAATCTTATAGCGTGAATTGAGGTAAGGGTTATACATACTACATCTACTTTTATTGGATTCATGATGTCGGATTGTTTCTATCCGAATAGTTTTGGTGATCTCGTTATGGAGTCGTTATCACCGTCGATTAAATTCTTGGATTTGTTAAAAGCTCAAGTCCATTTTTTTATGCCTAATGTAACGTGTGTCGAATTCCTCACAGTTGGCGTTTGGTGATTTCTATCTAATTCGTGTTGCACAGTTTTGTTAAATGAGTATGAGTATCTCGTTCTTATTTTCTGGTCAGTTTTTCAATGATTGCTCTGGCAGTGCATGTACTCAAGGCTTCTGTTTCCCATGTATATATCATTCTTGAAAAACCCACTTAATTAAACCATTTCCTCTTTGGACTATTATTCCATGAAACAAACTTCCATTTCCTGACCTCTCTTTGTGCTACTTTTCTCTCAGCTAAGTGAACATCACATGTGGCTTAGCCACATGTCCTTATTGAATTGGACCTTGGCATCTTGCACCTTCTTTTGTTTAAGTTCTGGTCTAAAGTTATTTCATAGTTTCGTGATCATACGAATTCGAATTCAATCGCTTCCACTTTTGTTAAACTCGTCTCTTCGTCCTCTTCAATTCGAGTCTAATAACGAATAGTTTCTGAAATCGTTAAGTCATCCTTATTAAAATGCAAGTTTTGATACTTTTGCGGCTAGTATATCCGTGAGATACTTTGATGTCCATTTGATCTCTTTGAATTGAACTAATATTTTAGAACATTCACGTGTTTAGGTTAACGTGATGCCATGACATGATATGGCAATTGCTACCGGTATGCAACTTTGAACTTAGAACCTTCACGTGCTTGGGTTAACGTGCTTTACATCCACATATTACGTGATTGTATCGTATTCGATTATTAGTTCAATTATTCGAATGTGTTATTTGACTTTGATTTGATCGTTGATGGGTTGAATATCCCAAAGTGAGATTGTTTGTCGTGCTAAGATTTTCAATCGTCTTTGCACTTTTGTTTTCATATGCTTTGTTTGGACTCAGTTATATATTATTGGATACCTGCGTTGTACTCCGTGGGTGTGTGCGTGTGATCTTTACTGTGGCTCTGTGCTCACCCCCCTTTCTCTCCTCATTTCAGGTAATTAAGCTGAGACGGTTTAGAGGAGTTAATAGCATTATGCTTACGCTTGGAGTGAACTTTAATTGATAACTTTCTTAGTAGCTTTGAAATAAGAACCATGTAATAGTTTTTTATTTAGTGACTTTTGGTACCCCAATGGTTGAGAAATAATTATTGTTATCAAACTTTCGCTGCAATTATTAGATGTTGATGAGGAACTTGAATGCCTTTCATTTTAGATATGATTTAGAGCTCTGATTACCTCTTTGAGGTCATATATTTTTGTAAGATGCTTTGGGTATTATATTTTTCGTAAGCAGGAATATTTTGAAAGAGTATATGTAGGTACTCCTCCGGGTCGGGGGCGTGACACACACACACACTCTCTCTCTCTCTCCGGAATAAGATAAACACAACCAAACTAAAAACCCACCACCTATAATCAGTTATTAGAGTACCAAGACCACTTTCTGCTTCGTTTTCTCTCTGGCTTGTCCTAGCTGTCGAATTCTTGCTTTTGATTGTTCACGCCGGATACGGTCAAACCAACATCTCACCATAAGTTTCAACCACCAATCAGCCCCACAACATGGATCACAATGAAGCTCTTTACAACAAACCGATTTCGTTGTTCTAAATTCACTCTGACTCATCCACCAACCTTTGTCAAGCAGCCTTCAATTCACAGGTATTTCTAAACTTTAATTTTTCAACCATTGGATATCTAATTATAAGCTGCAAGGAGCCATTACTACCCACTGTTGTTTACGATGTTCTAACCGAAAGGCAATATCATAGAGGAAAACCCTATAGGCCTTATATCTTGTCTAATTCCCCTCAACGAAGACTTGGTCAGATTAGCTCGAGGAGGGAAGGAACATCTGCTTCTAGAAAAATTTCAAGACTCCAGATTTTTCTCCCAAAAGAAAATCCAATCTCGGGTTAATGAATGCTGGGAACTAGACGGACCTGTTAACGTGACCAAAGTACCCAATATTTTCCTGTTTGAGTTTTCTTCTGCCTCTGATGCCTACATCGTCCTCACACATGGTCCATGGAACTTCTTTGGAGCTCTCCTTCTGCTAAGACCATGGTTTCCCCACGTCATATACAAAGCAGTCAAGTTCCCATCTACAGACCTGTGGATGCAAGTTCATAATGTGCCAAATGACTGCTATCACTATTATCTTGCTGAGAAAATTGGCCAAGCAGCAAGAATCTTGCTCGCAATAGACTGGTCGGAAAGGAGCACCACCTTCACAAATAATTTCCGGAATCAAGATCCGCGTCTATGTTGACGACCCACTGCTCCCAGCTATTTTCCTTCATCTTCTAGATGATATGGGAGTTCAACTCCTGAAATGCACGTACGAAAGAATTTTCACAGCTTGCTTTTGATGTGGAAGAATAGGTCATGAGAACACACACTGCTGATCATCCGTAGATGAGGTAATCGAATCCCTTGCAAGGAGAACTGCGCTTCTTCCTGGACCCAATCTATATCCCACTTTCTTCGCAGAAGGATACCTGTTGTTCGCACAGTTAATGCGAGCCCTCCCGAACTCGGATTGGAATCGTACCTCGAGAATCTCAATCTATAGAGATCACCTAGGAGTACACCTCAATCGGACATATGACGCCTTCTCTCCTAACCCAACTCCACCTTCAAGTGACGATGATATCTTTACTACGGCACCCAATTTACCAGCTTCAGTTATGGGAAAAAATTCAGAAAATCCAAATGTCAACCAAGACCCAAAATAACCTCCAAATGAGTATCAAGGAGCAAACCCCGATATGGATAATGAAGGATATGAAGGAGTCAATAATCAGGAACCCATTCTAGAGGAAAATGCCGCTTTCAATCTGGGAATCCCAATTGCCGATTTTAACGATGAAGATAGTTTTGAAGAAGATCAACAAATTAATGATATTGAAAACCACGCCCTGAATATGGTTGAACTAATGGCAAATTTGGAACAATTAGAAGCAAATTTCAATGGAGAAGACTGGAATGAAGACAACATATGGGAAGATGAACCTGTAATAATGGATTAAGATATGGAAGAAGAAACTGAACCAGATGAGATCAGCATAAGAGGCAGCCACAATAGCAAAGCGCCACCGCAAAAGGAACTGCAGGATGAAGTCGAAACAATACTCTTCTCACCGGAATATTCCACTGAGAATATTTTTCACGAACCCGTTGCCCACGCGCCGGTATTACCAGACAACACGCCTCTGACACCTGCAGCAACAATGATTACTATGACATCTTTTCCCCAAATATGGAGCTCCAAAGAAGCCACGTCTCTATCACTTCAAGAGGCTGAACCTTCTCATCTTCTCAAATCTTTGATAAAATCTCTAACGCCATCCCCGGAGATCTTGTCAGTATTCGGCGCCGCGACTGACACATGTGCACTTGATGAGATATGCGAAATAGAGAACAAATATCCAGATATTTCGGCTAGACCTCCTGTCCAAGCCAATCTGACTAGTGATATGGGCCCCTCCTTCATTTTGCCAAGCCAGCCAACTCTTAATTGTAAGTTGGCCCAATTTATTTTGGGCCTATCTAAAAAAGGGCTTAAGTTGCTTGCCCAACAAATGATTTCTGGATCCAATCTTTTATTTACCCATGGAAGCAAGCCCACCAAAATTTTAGACCATGAAATAAAGGCTCAACTATTTAGCTCCATGCATCCAATCTCGCCCCATGATGTAAATCTTAATCTTTTTCCAAATCCAACCATTACTGGCCCGAATCCTAACCAAGCAAATTACTGGACCTTAGATCATGACCCAACAACCCTTGAACAATCTGAAATTGGTAAACTCCCTTTTCCTGCATGTCACCCTCTCTAGCCCCACACATCCAGCCAATGCTCAAAGTTTTTTTCAAGCCACCCGATAACCAATTGCTGCTCAAGCTTAAACAAGACATAACACTTACCATAACCAAATTTGCCCCTACTTCCTGGAACTTTTCTGGCAACACATGAATTGATATATATCCCAGCGCCGCCGCCAATCAAATGGTGGCATTGTATAGCCCACCATCCTAAATGAAGATTAATGGAGAAACCACATTTACCGCTCCAGAGTTTAATGACATTTCTGAAGATGATAATGACCCTGATGAAGAACAAGTTACACATGCAGTTTATGATATTTCTCATATATCATCAGGAACTAAAAGAGATGGATTGGAGACTTTGAATAATCTTGAAGGACCATTTGGAAAGAAAAGGAAAATCGATGGTTGTGGTGATAACTCTCATTATCTAGGTTCACCATCATCTCTCCCAATATTATATTCTAGTCACCTTGCCATGCTTATTTTCCTGTTACTGTATTTTCATGCTATAAAGAAAAACAAGAGAAAATGGTGGCGAGTAGAGTCTGATATTCCTTTTGTTAGTATTGTTAGAAAGAAAACTTGCCTTCCTTGTCACTTGGCAAGTATCGAGGATCAACTGGAGCACCCTCCCAGTACTCTTATTTCTCAAGCTCCTAGAATTTCATCCCTTTTTGTCTCATTTGTTAAGAGAAAAAACGCATCTTTCATTCTTTCCAGCCGTTTGTTACTGTTTTCTCAATAAATATGGATCTTTTAGACAGTATATGTTCAGATGTTTTCTTCTCTAAAGGAAAGAAAAGATCACTAATTAAGCGTGAAAACCTTTTATGCTCGTATCTCGACTCAAAATTCCATGTCTGCTCTTTGAGGGTTTTGGGTGTTGCCCCTTTCACAACCCCTTCACCCTCAATGAGAATCTTCAGCTGGAACTGCCGCGGGCTTGGCCAAGCACACACAGTTTGAGCAGCGATCAAAATGGCTCGGGAGCACAAACCTTCGTGTTTCTTTCTTCATGAAACCAAAAAACCAGTCAGTTTCGTCTCATCGAAATTCGCTAAGTTAGGTTTTTTGTCGGTTGCGGGAACGGATCCAGATGGTGTTCTAGGTACCAAAGGTGGTCTTTGGGTAGGTTGGACGAATGACATCTCGGGTACGATCCTATATACAGATAAAAACATCATTCTGGTGAAATTTCAGTCAGGTAACAACCTCCCTTGGGTTTCTGGCTTCATCTACGAGCATCCCAATCTTGCCAAACGGCAACATACTTGGGACTATATTTTAGGCATTCTCACTTGTATTCAGCTTCCGATGGTACTTATAGGAGACTTCAACCAAGTTCTCTGTTCGGCTAATAAAACTGGGCCTAACTTCATGTCCATCCCCGGGCATACATACCTCAATAATTTTCTACAACAACTTAACCTCATCGACATCAAGTGAATAGGTCCAGTTTAAATCAAGACAAATAATCAAGATGGTCACTCTTGCACTTACGAAAGGCTTGATAGATGTTGCGCTAATTCTAAATGGGTGACCTTTTTCACCAAAGCCTATGTCAAGAATCTAGGAATTCAGTCGTTCGATCATGCACCGCTACTGCTTGACACTTCACCAAACAATCTCTTTATTCCACGTCCACTCCGTTTCGAAGCAATGTGGCTCAATCATTCGCAAGGAATTGATGTGATTAAGGCATCCTTGCAGTATAGTGTAGAAGGCTCGCCCCTGTTTAAAGTGGTTACTTGGGGGAAATGGATGCTTAAAGCATTAAAGGGTTGGAATAAAAGCAATTTCAGAAGTCTTGATCTTCAAATTAAGAAATCCATTCAACGGTTAACACACTTTCAATCCTTAGTGCCTAACCTAGATGCTCAAATTTTAAAAAAGTCAGAAAGATTAAAGTTAGATTGGCTTTTGGAATGCGAAGAAACATATTGGGCACAGAAGTCCAGAATATCTTGGTTAAGATTGGGAGACAGAAATACCAAATTTTTTCACGTTTCGACCAAGATCCACAGAAATAAAAATAGAATCATCAATATTTGCGACATGGAAGGTCGTAACCATACCTCTCACTATGCTATCACTGACTGCTTCCTAAGACATTTTGCCAAGATTTATTGTTTGTAATTTTCCCACCCTAGGGTGTCCCCTTCATGCATCAACGAAATCTCCAAACAGCTCAACCCTTCCCAGATCTCTATCTTAGATTGTCCCTTCATAGCCTCATAAATCAAGTTAGCCTTATTTCATATCAAAGCCTTAAAAGCACCAGGACCGGATGGTATTCCCGCAATTCTTTATCAGAAATGCTGGAGCTTTATGGCAAGACCTATTACAACAGCAGCCTTATCTTTCTTGAGATCGGGCCACATGTTGCGTGAGGCAAATAGCTCATTCATCGTCTTAATTTCCAAGTGTGCCAACCCAACCAAACCTAAGGACTTCAGGCCGATCTCTTTATGCAATAATATCTGTAAGGTCATATCCAAAACTATAGCAAACAGAATAAAACCCCTTCTTCATTTCCTCATTTCTGAAGCTCAGAATGCCTATGTTGGAGGGAGGCACATTAGTGATAATGTTCTGTTAGCTCAAGAGCTTACGAACAAGATCAGACAGAACAAGAAAGGAAAATCTTTTCTGGGAGCCATTAAAATGGACATGAGCAAGGCCTATGACCGAGTGGACTGGTCTTTCCTAGAAGATGTTCTTGGGAAATTCAAATTTCCTAAACATCTTCCTCGCCTTATTATGCAATGCGTGACCACTACATCCTACCAAGTCCTTATCAACGGCTCCCCTTTAAGAAGATTATATCCGTCATGTGGTCTTAGATAAGAAGATCCTCTATCACCTTATCTTTTTGTTTTATGTGCGGAAGTTCTCTCGGCCTTTCTAACCAACGCTCAAGCTGCAGGCCAGATCCCCTGGTTAAAGGCAGGTCGGAATAGTCCGTCAATCAACCATCTCTTCTTTGCTGATGATATTCTTATTTTCACTAAGCTATCAGCAAACAACTGCTCGGCCCTAAAATCGAAGTTGGATAACTACTGCAACGCATCAGGGCAACAGATTAATCTTCTCAAATCTTCTCTAACGGTCAGCCCTAACACTAATGACCACATGGCCTACAGTCTGGCTCAAGGGCTGGGTCTTCAAATTTCCAACACTTCAGCAGCTATCTAGGTTGTACTTTAGATATTGTCACTGAAAGACGCCATTATTTTCAAAACCTCGTGGGTAAAATCCAGTCAAGATGCGCAGGGTGGAAAAGAGCCATTCTAAACAAAGCTGGCAGAGCAACCCTCATCTCTTCAGTGCTAACGGCTTTGGTAAACTATCATTTACATGTCTATTTATTCCCGAAACTCATATGCAAGTCCATTAACTCGCTCTTGTGTAAGTTTTGATGGATAGGGTCGGATCTTTCATCCTCAATATATTGGATAAACTGGAAGGCCATATGTGCACCAAAATTGTCTGGGGGACTAGGTTTCAAGGACATAAGGTTATCTAATCAAGCTCTTCTAGCCAAAACTAGCTGGAGAATTTTTAAGGAACCAGAGAGTCTCTTGGCAAGAGTACTTACTGGAAAATACTGCATCCGTTCTAACTTTAAAAATTGTTCAACCAAAGGTAATCTATCTTGGGGATGGAGGGGAATTCTTGCTGGTCGTCCTGTCATTACAACAGGTCTTAGATGGCAGGTTGGTAATAGTTTAAGGATATCGATTTGGAATGACAATTGGATTCCAAATGAGGAAACCCCCCATCCTCTTGCTCTAGCTAACAACAACAATCACCCCTGCTTCTGTTGTCAAAGACCTCATCCATAATAACATCTGGAACTCCTGCTTGATAAATTCCATTTTTCCCGCTGACATCGCAACAACGATTCAAGCCATTCATATATCTCCACATGGAATATACGATACAATGGCTTGGCAGTATACAAAGAAAGGTGACTATTCCGTCGCGTCAGCTTATCAAATGTTATATCACCAAAGCCTTGAGAATCGTCACCTTCGTGACGGCCAGTCGTATGCTCCCCTCTTCAACTCAAAAATGTGGAAGAATGTATGGTCATTACCAATCCCATCAAAACTGATTTTATTTCTATGGCAACTTATGTGGAATATACTCCCTTTATATTTCAACCTCCACCGCTTAAGACTCTCAAATTTCGACATTTGCCCTATTTGTCAGTGCTACACAGAAACAATAAACCATATTTTCTTCTCTTGTCCGGCAGTCAGATCAATCTGGTTTGGAGGTTTGGCAGGTCTGCATAGCCAAAAATATGGGAAACTCCTTCAGCGAATGGCTAACAAATTGGCTCTTAAACCCTGCATGTCGTGGTATTTTACTACCAAAATCTATTCATATTATCTCCACCATGTGGACCATCTCGAAGCATAGAAATAATCTCATCTTCAGGCAAACGCTTTTCCAACCCGTTCCTGCCATCAACATTATCACATCCCTCACCCAGAATATTTGTGAAGCCTTTGCTAGAAAGAAATCCTCTAAATCGTACATCTCAAATACCTCACAATCAGAAATGTCTCTTCCATTTTCTTTGGTGTCCAATATCAATCAGTGCAATTGTGTGACAGTGAGCCCCCTCACAATGATCATCGATGTCAGCTTCAATAAGGTCACCAAAAATTGGGTTTGGGGCTTTACTGCCTTTTTGAAAACGGTCTTCGATGTGCGACAGCGGTAATATATTTTCTAGCATTTGACGAATTGAATGCTATATCCAAAGGCCAGCTTACTGCTTTTTACTGGGCAAAGAAGAATAATTTTTTGCACATAAATATTTTAACTAACTCTGATTTTTTGCTTGATCAGCTCTCGGATATGAAAGAGATCCCTGATATTACTGCACCCATTATGTATGACTTTTGTCATGTGCTTTCGGACTTCCATCAGTTTAGAGTAGACAGAGTCACGACGCCTCATCTAAAGGAATCCAGATCATTAGCTGCTTTTGCCTGCCATTCACGTATTGTCGTCTACCAAGACTGGGTGCATGACTTTTTGCTGCAACAGGATCTCTAATTTCCTTTGTAACATGCGCGTGTATTTTGGTTTTTGTGTAAATATCTTAACTCTGTTGGTATCTCTTGTAAATTTGTAGGTGGAGTCTTGTTAGTTCTGGATTTATCGTCTGTACTTCACCTTCCGGTGTTGAACCCTTAACTTTTCTATGCTATTCTACTTTTTATCAAAAAAAAAAAAAAACCCACCACCTGTCACACGAAGGCAACAAGTGGCAGCCACGAGAAGACACCCGCCCACTGTCCCTGCAGCCCATGAACACGTGTCTCACACCCTAACACGTGTCTGAGGCACTACACGGCTACACCACATGCGTCATCGGCAGTATTCCGGCAACCCTTGTCATCGCCTCCGCCGTCGCTGTCAGCCATCTCTCCGCCGCCAGATCACCACTTCACATCCATGATCCACCTATTGCCGAGACGGTCCCACCTCCCTATCAACCTACCAACCTTCACCTCATCCACCACCACAAACTCAAGACCTAACTGCCATGCCAAACCACTTCCAGCGCCAAGACCACCATAAACCCTCATTGAGAATGTAGCAACCAAACGAGAACCTCCATCGGCAGACAAGCCCACCAACCTTTTAGTGAACGGGGGTGAGGGGGAGGGAGGAGGAATACAACCCCTGAAGGAAAAAAAAAAAACCATCCACAGACTCACAAAATCCCACAGAAACCCATCTCTGGCCACCACGCCCAACACCTCCGAGTAAACCAACAACAAACATCCCCAAATCCGACAGCTTTCGACCCAACGAACAGTGTCATCCTAACCTAATCCATCACCCAATCACGACCAGCCTCAGAAGCCACCACCCCTCCACAGGCCAGAGCAGACTTCGATCAGCGTCAAAGATCCATAGACGACAAATTATGGAACCACCGTAAACCCAAATAGAAAAGCAAACGGACCAAAACAACAAGAAAATCACACAATAGTAGGTAAACTACGCTACCACACCACCACACGCGAGAGGAAGCCAACGGTGGCGGCGTAGAGACGATTAGGGGGAGCCGAGGTCTTTTTATTTTGGGAGAGAGAGGTTGGTGGAAACCAACTAGTATATTCTGATTTGGTTCAATGGTTGTGTACCAAAGGTTGGATGGGGTCTTGCTTTGGAAGTATATGCAATTTGCTATTATGACAATTGATATGGCATATGATTTTGTTTCAAACCATGAAAGTAGTGCATGGGATTCAATTTGCAGTCTGATATTTATTTATGGGATTGATAGGTAGAACGTGATACATACTTGAAAATTTTTTAGCCATTGAGTTATGAGAAGATAGTTACAAGTCATATAATTCTTTGCATAAAAAATAATTAATAGTCACTAAATATTTTTAGTAGCTTTTTTGCCAACATATTACAGTGATAGCTTTTTGTAGCACCTTTTTACCGTCCAAGACTTTTCGGTCAACACTTTTCAGCGATAATTTTTCACAGCACTTTTTTACTGTCACAAATAAAAAGTTATTAAAAATATTTAGTGAATATTTATTGTTATTATACTAAAAGTTATAACTATCTTCCTACCACCATGATAGGAACAAATATTTTTTCCTACATAATGTATGAACTCCACTTTACCCATTTGAGTTCTATTTTTACTTAAAACGTCAAATATGTACACAATGAGATATTAAACTCTTGATATCATCTGGTTTTTTCCTTTGGACTTTTTGTTTTTTGGGGAATAATTAGAATTGTAACTTATATGTTCCATCAATATGGGGATTCAAACTCAAAATTTTGAGGTTATAATTCAAGAGCCTTTGCCAGTTCCACTCACCCCTTGATGTTCTTTTTGAACATGTTAAATGACTTCGATACAACTTTTGTTTAATTCGTACACATATTGCTTCTCATACAAGAGAAATCTATTATTCATCTATTATGGCTTGAAATGCACCTTTGTATCTTTGTGTTACAATTTATAATTAGAATTTATTATTGGATGAGTATAAAAGCAAATGGAAATAGCAAGAAGCGATGGCCAAGGGATGTCATAGTTATGGTCTTCGTTTAATAAAAAAACCCTAGTATCATAATTAAGATGGTATTATTTTTATAAGCAATACCATCTTTTGTTGTGGTTCGTGAAAACAAAAGAAAAAGATAAATTTATACTCGGTATCTCTGATGGGCTTAATAAACTCGCTACTTCCTTATTTAGAAAATTACACTAACCTCCCTTGACATTAAGATTCGTGTCTCATAAACTCCCTCCTAATATATTGACGTCAAATTAAATGTTGCTGTTGAGATGGAAACCAACAACATATCCATCCCTCAATCAAGTCCTAATTTTAAGTTCAAACCCTGTCGCCGTTTGCGTAATTATTCCACCACCGATGCTACCAACCGTACCCTATTCATCCCCACTAGCGCTCCCAAACACCCCACTCCATCCACCCACACCCATACAGATGCACACACAGAGACATAGAAAGTACCCCCAAATTCATGAACCACACCCCTCACCCTCACCGGCGCTTCCCACCTTTTACCCCATCCACCTGCATACAAACGGCACACACAAGCGCACATACACCACATGGTCACCCCCTCCCCCCTTTCCACCACTGGTGCTCCCCACGCCTAGCCCCTCCATCCATATCCACACACACGACCCATTCTCCACCACGAGCTCTCCCACCCTTCGCCATACAAAACACGGCACACACACACACACACCACGGTCACGACTCACGACCCCTTCTCCACCATGAGCTCTCCCACCCTTAGCCATACAAAACTAGTTTAATCCTTTTTTTTTATTTTTTATCTAAACACACTTCAACAACTTTTAATATATTATGATTAAAATTGATTAAAGCTTATTTTAAAATTTGATTCAAATTTAATTAAAATCTACTCTTGAAAATCAATCTGAAACGGTCTCTAAAGCAAAATGTATGAGTTGACAAAGTGATCAAGATAACTCCAAGGGGTGGTGGAGTGGCAAAGGTCATTTTGGAACAACCTCAAGGTCCCAAGTTCGAATCCTCATACCAAGGGACCATATAATTGCCGTTCTTACTATTCTACCAAAACAAAAAAAAGGGCAGAGTGATCAAGCTATGGCATTGGGCTTAAAATTCAATTGAACAAAATTCAAGGTGGTAAGGATATTGGGCCAAAACCCAAATATCTTGAATTATCTATAGCAAGATGTACGAGTTGATAGAGTTCACTTTTGAAAGCGTTTAATAATTGCGTCACTTTTAATACCATCAAATAATTTCCTTTCTTTTGCTGAAGAAATAATGTCATAGGTTAATCAGGTTGATTCAGGTACCTGGACGCTACTAGTGTGTTGTGAATGGAATATATAGTAGACACATAAGAAAGAATATACAAAAATCTAATAAAATTAAGTTCAGTGTTCAAACTACTAGAATTTAATATTGAATTCCCCTGACTTTGTCTAGTTGGCTCAAGCTCAGCCGAAATTTTGGGATGTTAAAGGCTCAATTGCTATTCTTGCTAAGCATACAAACTATAAGTTCCAAAATTCTCAATCTGCAATTAAAAATTCTCAAATTTTTATTTATTAAAATCTGAAATTATAAATTTCTAATCTTACGGTTCTAAATTGAAAAAAAAAATATACTGCCTATTACTAAGAAATGATTCAAAAAATTCAACTAAGTAAGAGGCAAATAAAGAGTCCACAATGAAATTGCAACCGACTGCCAGCTAACAAGCAACATTTCAACTTGAATCAAGCCTCAATTCAAAGCATCTCACAAACAAAATAGAAAACCCCCCTACCATTGCAATACCAATCGAAAGAAGCAATTTTTATCCCAAAGTCAGTAGACTTTGGCTCGGCTAGTTGGATCTTATGCCAGAGTGGACCCGTCAGAGGAGGGAGAGGTGAAAACACGAGAGGGTGGAGGCAGAGAATGCAGTGTAACAGTCAGAGCCTCGAGTCAGTGTGCTCCGTTGCCTTTGTAAACTGTGTGGTTAAATATTAGGTAATGTTTGACAGAGTTTTTTTTTTCCTTTTAGTTTTTTGTTCAGTTTTGTAAACCGAAAGAAAAAAAATGACGTTTTATAAACCCTTTCTGTTTTTTTTCCCTCAATTTTATAAACTAGTTTTCATTTTGAGATTGTTTTTCCAAAACTCTATTTGGACTTTTGAATTTTTAGTTTTGTAGTCCACCCTTCAAGTTTCACTAGGAGCAATTTGGAGACCTTTTCTCCAAAACTCACTTCACATTTCATCACTCCCACCAGTATTCCATATCACTCACCATAAAATAATTTTGTCGCCACTGCACGCCATCATCGCCACACACATCTACCACACTATCACCACCATACTGCCCCTGACCTTAACCCACCCTCGCCACCCCACTAACATCACCACCCCACCATTGTTGCCACTCATAACCTTGTCCAACTACCGCCACCGCAAACAAAGATCTGCCCAATTGCCATTTTTGTAATCACCACCAACTTCACTTATATCCCTTCCCCATCATCGCCACCTCACCCATCGACGTGCCTTTCCCTTGCAGTCGAACGGTCACAGATCTGTTCTACCCACGGCCACTACCCATCGCCAGATGAATCACACAAAGGCGATATCAAACAATCTTGGGATCTCTTATCGGTGGATGTGTCCGATGCCAAAAGCATCACATCTTTGTCCCACTGTTGCCACCGCACACATATTTACCCCGTCATAGCCACTGCACCCACAGATCTGCATCGCCGTCGCAGCAGTTGTGCAGTGGGTTTCTTAGTGGTTCGGCTTGGTGATGCAAAAGGTTTTTTTGATGGTGGTTGTGTTGAGATTTGATATGAGGGAGGTGATGTGGCGTGTTGTGATTCAACTTGATAGTGTTGTGATTTGAGAAGGGTGGGTGGTGGTGCAAGTTTGATGGTGGTGGAGGTATTGACCAGCTGTGATGGTTCAAACATGGTTTTTTAAATAAAGTCAATTTTTAAAAGGGGAAAAAAATGAATGAATTAGAAAAAAAAAAAAAAAAAAAAAAAAATACTTACCAAACACATCTCGGTTTTTTTTTAAACTAAAATAGGGTTATGTTTTGATTTTTTTGTAAACTGAAAACTAAAAACCACAATGGTTTCAAGTACATCTTAATGTTGACTTTATGTCTTTAGTTATTTGGAGTTTAAACTTTACTCTTTTTGTGTTTATTTGTATAAATTTAAGATTTAAATTGACTAAAAGGATATTTCTTTTAATTATACCTAAAAGTTTTAGATAATTTTAACATGTAAAATAGCTAAAGAAGCATCTCCTTTTAATTATACCCAAAGCACCGGTGCCACACGCTGACTCGACCTCTGTTTTTATTGACAAACAAGATTCAAATAAAGGTTCGAAGGTAACCAACAAAAAGTTGTAACTTGTAAGACTTATTCCTCTCATGGAAAAGAACAAAAAAAGAGAAAAGGGAGACAAAATGGGAACGTCGTCACGTGAAAGTCACATGCAGAATCTTATCCTTTGAGAAAGATCACAATATATAATCCGATTGCCATTTTAACTCTGGTCCACGCCTTATTCGCCAAGTGTAACATCTCCACCCTTTATTCTTTCGAAAGAGCTTCCTTTGTGCCCCCAACTTCCTTGGCCAAAACAAAACACACACACACAAAAGGTGTACAATTTTATTTTTTTTCATTTTAGCCACATAACGTGACTCACCGGGAAAGTGCCCGGAGTAGCACCTGAGCCAACAATGCCGGTGCACTAAGGTGGGGCAAGTGGCCCTCGATGTTCAACATCTCCACTGTGTTCCGCCCACCAAGGTGGCTCTCCAAATACGTCGCCACCGAGGCCGGAACTGATACGTCCTTAGCAGTCTGAATTATGTAGCATGGCACCCTCACTAGCCCCAGCACTCCCCTCAAGTCACTGTTGAACACAGTCCGTGACACGAATAGAGTAATATCCGGCCTCATGTTAAATAAGGTCCGGCTGAACTCACGAACCGCCGTCGGAACATCCGCTCCGACTGCCAGCGGAGCGAAGCCGTTGACCCACGCCTCGTAATTCGCCTCCATTGCGGAAAAAACTTCGTCAATTTCAGCCCGCTCAAATCCGCCGTGATAATTTGAATCATTTAAAAACCTGAAGAAATACAAGAATACGAAAATTTTTATTAAGAACCAATCGATTTTGACATACTATCATCTCGGACAATGTTTGCTCCTTTTGGAATCTTCGCGAACAAGACAAGTTATTCTAGTAGTCGGTAACAAAAATTAGCCTCAATTTATACTATTTTTTGTACAACATATGTCGCACGTTGAAAGGATGCACAGCCGCAGACAATTATCCATAGGTAACGACGAATATGTGACTGCTACTGACACAATAAATTATTAGTGGCAGCCACATATTCATCGTCACAAAACTAACGTAGACCAACCAAAGTGGGCAAATATTTTCTTACCTCGGAGAAGCGCCAATGAGGATGAGCTTGCTGAAGAGCCTGGGGCGGCGAATGGAGGCCAGAATCCCGATCATGGCGGAGACGGAGTGGCCGACGTAAGCGCAGCGATCGACGCCGAGAGCATCTAGGATGCGCAGAAGGTCGTCGACGTAGGCATCCAGGGAAGTGTACCGCCGGAAGTCAAAGCAGTCGGGATTGACACTGCCGGCGCAGACGAGGTCGTAGAGAATGACCTTGTAATTGGGCAAGAAGTAAGGGAGAATGCGCTGCCAGGCCGACTGGTCGGTGCCGCAGCCGTGGGCCAGGACGAGGAACTTCTTGCCGGAGCCGACGAGCCTGACATTCAGGGCGTCGAGCAGAGTCTGACCCATCTTTGGTTCAGTGTGTGTTTGTGTGTGAGAGAGAGTGTGAGGGGAGAAAAGATGTGTGTGGGTGTGTACTTGTTTAAGACATTTTCTTAAAATCCTCCTATGTTTGAGTGAGCTATTTATACCGAATAAACTTGGATAAAGTATCTTCTAATATTTTCTTTATTTTTTGAAATAATAAAAATATATACAGATCAAATACAGTAAGTATGGGCATAGTTTAAGACATTATCTGAAAATCCTCCTATGTTTGAGTGAGCTATTTATACAGAATAAACTTGGGATAAGTATCCTCTGATTTTTTTTTTTTTAGAATAATAGAAATATATATAGATCAAAGACAGTAAAAAAAGTTAAGTTACACTCACCTCATAAAGAGGAAGAATATAAAAGCTCGCGTACATGGATGATATCCCCATCCGACGAGAATCACAAATTAAAATTGACCTAAAAAACACAAAAACTAGATAACAATTACAAATTAAATAAAATAGAATACAAAAAAAAAAAAAAGGACTAAAGCAGTAAACAAGACCTAGAATAAAATCAGACACACACACACTCTCTCTCTCTTCCTCCGGAATAAGATAAACACAATCAAACTAAAAACCCACCACCTGTCACACGAAGGCAATAGGTGGCAGCCACGAGAAGACACCGCCCATTGTCCCTACCAGCCCATAAACACGTGTCCCACACCCTAACAAGTGTCCGAGGCACTACACCACATGCGTCACCGGCAGTATTCCGGCAACCTTCGTCGTCGACTCCGTCGTCGCATTCAGCCACCTCTGTGTCGCCAGATCACTACCTCATATCCACCTATTGCCGAGACGGTCGCACCTTCCTGTCAACCTGCAAACCTTCACCTTATCCACCACCACAAACCCAAGACCCAACCGCCATGCCAAACCACCTCCAGCGCCAAGACCACCATAAACCCCCATCGAGAATGCAGCAACCAAACGAGAACCTCCATCGGCAGACAAGCCCACCAACCTTTTAGTGAACGGGGGTGAGGGGGAGGGAGGAGGAATACAACCCTAAAAGGAAAAAACCCATCCACAGACTCACAAAATCCCACATAAACCCATCTCTGGCCACCACGCCCAACACCTCCGAGTAAACCAACAACAAACATCCCCAAATCAGACAGCTTTCGACCTAACGAACTGTGTCATCCTAACCTAATCCCTCACCCAATCACGACCAGGCCCAAAAGCCACCACCCCTCCACAGCCCAGCGCATACTTCGATTAGCGTCAAAGATCCATAGACGACCAATTATGGAACCACTGCAAACCCAAAAAGAAAAACAAACGGACCAAAACAATCAGAAAGTCACACAATAGTAGGTAAACTACGCTACCACACCACCACACGCAAGAGGAAGCCAACGGTGGAGGCGCAGAGACGATTAGGGGGAGCCGGGGTCTTTTTCTTTTGGGAAAGAGAGACGTTGGTGGAAACCAACTAGTATCCTCTGATTTGGTTCAGTGGTTATGTACCAAAGGTTGGAGGGGGTCTTGCTTTGGAAGTACATGTAATGTGCTAGTATGACAATTGACAAGGCATATAATTTTCTTTCAAACCATGAGAGTAGTGTAAGGGATTCAATGTGCAGTCTGATATTTATTTATGGGATTGATAGGTAGAATGTGATACATACTTGAAAAAACTTTAGCCATTGAGTTATGAGAAGATAGTTACAAGTCCTATAATTCTTTGCATAAAAAATAATTAATAGTCACTAAATATTTTTAGTAGCTTTTTTGCCAACATATTACAGTGATATATTTTTGTAGCACCTTTTTACCGTCCAACAGTTTTCGGTCAACACTTTTCAGCAATAATTTTTAACAGCATTTTTTTACTGTCACAAATAAAAAGTTACTAAAAATATTTAGTGAATATTAATTGTTAATTACGCGGTTGACCACTGTACTATTAGGCAAATTTCACTTTGACCACTGGACATCGATTTGTGTCATAGTAACCACTAAACTTTGAAATTCGTTTCAATCAGGTCACTCCGTCAAATTAATATTGACGGAGTTAGGTTACTCAGGGGTATATTGGTCTTTTTACGCTAGTCTTTATGAATTTTCCTTTTCTTTCTCTTTTTTCCCTCCTTCCTCTCTCTCTCTCTCTCTCTTCTTCTTCTTCTTCAGTCCCTCTCCGTCTCATTTTGTCCACTCTTTAATTTTGGAAAGTCAAATTAGAGAGGGAAAAGGGAGAGGAAACTAGAGGAAAGTCCACGGCCACTCACTCGGCGCACTGCAGCAGCAGGCCCAGCAACCTCAGCCCCGTGGACTCTGCTCCGGCGGCGATGTCCTCCCCCTCCTCGTGCTCGGCGACGGCCTTTTCGCCTGAAACGGTGGCCTCGCCGGAGAAGTTGCTGCGCTTGTTGGAGAGGTCGTCGTCGTGGTCGCCGGAAGATTCGCCGGCAACGATGTCGATGGCGCGTTTGCTTTTCATGGGTGGTGAATTGGGGGGCCACTCACTCGGCGCACTACAGCAGCAGGCCCAGCAACCTCAGCCCCGTGGACTCTGCTCCGGCGGCGATTTCCTCCCCCTTCTCGTGCTAGTGAGATTTGTTCATTGGGTCTTGTTCAGTGCTGTTCTCCATCAGTTGCGGGAAGACCGTAAGAGTTGCTTGGATTATGGTCTGTAGGCTTAGGCACATTGCCTTCTATCTGAATTACGGTTTCTTTTCTCTACAAAAGATTCCGTCTTCATTGCTACCCATTGATACTGGTCTCTGGGCACTATCATTGTTTAAACCTTTGGCAGCCTCCCATTCCTGTTCAGATAGAATAGCACAAAGAATCTCATTATCTTCACGAGTGATAAGGGGAAGAATGCAATCTAACTGATACTTCTAGCATTAGAAGACGTCAAAATGTCCTTAGAGAGCCTCTTTTTGTGCTATAATGGAAGAAAGTGAGAAATGTACCATCTGGTTGCTTGAGGATTTTCTGGATAGTTCCCCTCTCTTTGATAGAGACCTGGGAAAAATAGGAGTTACTGTAACCTTCTTTTAACAAGGTGGCACTAATGTCTCTTAAAAAGCTTTCCTCAGATGATAATAGTGAGTTCCTGGTTTGACCGAGTAGGTCGAAAGAATTTCGTTGTCACCGGAAGATTCGTCGGCAACGATGTCGATAGCGCGTTTGCTTTTCATGGGTGGTGAATTGGGGCTGATGGGTGGTTGAAAGGCCAGACTCTGAAGCATGATCGGTGGAATATTGAAAAGGGGAAGGTTCCCCGGGGAAGCTTTCGAGTGAAAATTTGACAAAATCTGAGAGGGTGAACAGTGAAAAAGAAGAAATCAGAAGAAGAAGAATGGAGCTTACAGAAGGTGAACAGTGAATAAGAAGAAGAAGAATAAGAAAGAAGACGGTGAACAGTGAATGGACGGTTATACCCCTAAATAAACGGACTTAAATTGACGGAGTGACCTGATTGAAACGAATTTCAAAGTTTAGTAGTTACTATGACACAAATCGATGTCCAGTGGTCAAAGTGAAATTTGCCTAATAGTACAGTGGTCAACCGCGTAATTAACTCTTAATTGTTGTTATACAAAAAAATTATAACTATCTTCCTACCACCATAATAGGAACAAATATTTTTTCCTACATAATGTATGAACTCCACTTTACCCATTTGAGTTCTATTTGTACTTAAAATGTCAAATATGTACGCAATGAGATATTAAACTCTTGGTATCATCTGATTTTTTCCTTTGAATTTTTTTTTGAGTTAACTACGCGGTTGACCATTGTACTATAACACAAATTTCACTTTGATCACTGAACTTTGATTTATGTCAAAGTGACAATTGAACTCTTTAATTTGTTCCATTACGTCATTCCATTAGGTTCAGTTAACAAAAGGTCTGTTAAGTGCCCATGTGCGAGGCACATGTGGGGGCAAAATTGTCAATACATAGAAACTAATTTTTTAATATTACTTTTTTTTCTTTTTTTTTTTCTTCTCCTATTCTTCTTCCTCCATTTCAACCACCCGTCACGTACTGCATAAACTCAGTACGACCTCAATCCCTTTCATCGTCTCCGGCAGAAAGCTCCCCATCGTGATCATCGCCCTGTCATAGTTTCCCAGCGGGAAGCACCGCGGGTCTCGCTCCCAGCCCTCCACAATGTCAGTTAATTTTCGGTTACGCCGATGAAGAGCTGTTTATGGTGGTTTGTGGTATCCGATTGCGCTGGTTGCGCCGATGGATAGCTGGTATGGTGGTTTGTAGAGTCCGATTGCACCGATGGATTGTTTCCTTTTCAAATCGGTCTTCTTCTTTTTTTTTTTGCGGTGGTGAAGTTCCAGATCTATGGTGTTAATGGGTTAGTTTTTTTGTGGTAGTTGTGGACTGTGCTGGTGGCGGTTGTGAGTTTAATGATGGAGGACAAAAGGTGGTCGTGGGTATGGCGGTGGTTGTGCTTGGTGGTGGTTTTGGGTTAGTGTCGCGGTTGCGCGTGGTGGTTGGCGGTGGAGCCGTGGCTGTGCTCGGTGGTGATGATGCTTGGTTGAGGTCGAAGACATCGAACGAGAAAGAAGAATGAAAAAGAAGAGGAGGAGAAGGAAGATGAAGAGGGAGAAAAAGAAGAATAGAGACTGACGGATTTACCCCTAAATTAAATGATTTAACAGACTCAAGCTTGACAGAAGCTAACAGAATGACTTAATTGAATAAATTAAAGAGTCCAATGGTCACTTTGACACAAATTAAAGTTCAGTGACAGAAGTGAAATTTGTGTTATAGTACAATGGTCAACCACGTAGTTTAAACTCTTTTTTTTTGTTGGAATAATTAGAATTGTAACTTATATGCTTCGTCAATATAGGGGATTCAAACTCAAAATTTTGAGGTTATAATTCAAGAGCCTTTGACAGTTCACTCACCCCTTGATGTTCCTTTTGAACATGTTAAATGACTTGGATAAAACTTTTGTTTAAGTCGTACACGTGTTGCTTCTCTTAAGAAAGAAATCTATTATTAATCTATTATGGCTTGAAATGCACCTTTGTATCTTTGTGTTACAATTTATAATTAGAATTTATTATTGGATAAGTATAAAAGCAAATGGAAATAGCAAGAAGCGATGGCCAAGTGATGTCATAGTTATGGTCTTCGTTTAATCAAAAACCCTAGTATCATAATTAAGATGGTATTATTTTTATAAGCAAGACCATCTTTTGTTGTGGTACGTGAAAACAAAAGAAAAAGAAAAATTTATACCCGGTATCTCTGATGGGTTAATACACTCGTTACTTCCTTATTTAAAAAATTACACTAACCTCCCTTGACATTAACATTCGTGTCTCATAAACTCCCTCCTATTATATTGACATCAAATTAAATGTTGATGTTGAGATGGAAACCAACAACATAACCCTCCCTCAATCAAGTCCTAATTTTAAGTTCAAACCCTGCCGCCGTCTGCGAAATTATTCCACCACCGATGCTACCAACCCTACCCTATTCATCCCCACTAGCGCTCCCAAACCCCCCACTCAATCCACCCACACCCATACAGATGCACACACAGAGACACATAAAGCACCCCAAATTCATAAACCACACCCCCCAACCCTCACCGGCGCTTCCCACCTTTTACCCCATCCACCTGCATACAAACGGCGCACACAAGCGCACATACACCACATGGTCCCCCCTTTTCCACCACTGGTGCTCCCCACGCCTAGCCCTTCCTTCCATATCCACACACCCACCCCTTCTCCACCACGAGCTCTCCCACCCTTAGCCATACAAAACACGACACACACAGGCAGTGTGTTGTGCGTGTGTGTCTTGGTTGGGGTTAGGGGGGGCTGTGCATCGTGGCTGTTTGTATGCACGACAACAATGTGTGTGTTGGGTTAATGGTGGCTGGCGGTGGAGATGTGGGTGGGTGATGCTCGCGCGCGCGTGCGTGTGTGTGTATGATGGGTTTTGTGTCTGGAGGATGGTGGTAGTGGCAGCTACTGGAGATTGGTGGTGGGCGACCGGGGCGGGGGAGGGACGAGGACGGGTGTGAGATTCACGGTGGTGGAAGGTAGGACTGTTTGTAGTTTATGAGATAGGATTAACATTTGAACGTTCGTTACTCGTGTGAGAACAATTAAGTCATTTTGACAAAAAAATTTAACACCATCTAACGATAAAAAAATGTAAGTGTAATTTTCTGAATAAGGGACATGACGAGTGTATACATTGTACCCAAACTGTAGGCTCTTCCCTACTTGTCGAATTGGAGCAAAAAAATTTCCTTTGTAAAAGATAGATGCTATGCACGGATGGTGATGGTAAGAGTATAGATGATTACATTAGCGGAGCTGACGGTGCAATTGGTGAATGACGCATGAAGATAGAAAAGAATGAAATTGCAAAAGGTTGGTGCCAACGAACTTTGAAATGCCTGTAGATGCGAGAAGAGACATATAACATCAGTACAGAAAGGGTATCCACCCAATACTGATAAACATGGTCCCAAAGGGGAACTGACCTAATTGTCGCGACTCACAGAGCATGCCTAAATGCATTGCCCATATGCTAGGTTTCCTCACTCCTCGTGATCTGCGCATTGTTGTGGTTTTCACATGGAATCTCTTCCATTTTGTTGATATTGCGAAATGAGTAGACAGTAGGGTCACAGGAGAATCTGATTCAATGGGGTTGCCGTTACCTTCACCCAGAATTATACTGCATGTCCCCTCATTTTCATGTTTCCGCATCCTCTCATCTGCGCCGGGGATGGAATTGACAGCCCCACCATGCATACAGTGCATCAAGTGTGATCGCTCTAGAATGCAACGGTGATATATAGAAACGACATTTGCAGATGCATCTATATCATGCATAAATGACATTGGCTGAAGGGGTCATGGACATATTGCTCGGCACCCAGACCGAATTGAGGCTCAAAGAGAGATCCTCATGGATGGCTCCCAGCAACTTTGGGCTACACTATCGTTCATGTCTCTGCAAAATCTCACAGTGAGGAGTGAAGATTAGGAGTGAAGATTAATAGGGAGTTTGCAGAATTTGTCCAAATACCGACAAATTTACCTAGATGATACCAGTTGACTTCTCTGCATTGAAGTCATCCCAGTGCGGATTTAGTCATTTTACGGTAGATATCCGGGGGATATGCTAATAAGTTGTCATCAGGCGTGGAGTTGGAAACTTTTTCTTATCCCACATTAAAATGCTCCTTCCCCCTAACATCTTAGTTGGACGTCCATGTATTTTTTAACGAGTTCAATTGAAATCTGAAAGAGTTCAATTGAAATCTGAAGCTTTACCTTCGCATCTTCGGCTTAGAATCAGATCGCATTTTCAGGCTTAAAATCTGATTTTAAGCCTGAAGAAGAAAGTGAAGATTGAGGAATAAATTGGCACGCGAAATGACCATGCCATAACACAGAACCTAAGCATGAAAGACAACGTGAGGCCTACTAGTTTTGTCAGCAAAGGCTGGCTGAGCTAAAACAGTAGTAGGTTTCCATCAATGCTAGTTATGGAGTTCGGGTCCCCCCTCCCTCCCCTGCCCCACTATTGGCATATCATGAAACAACGATGCTGAGAAGGATATCTGGGGCGGTGGATGGTGATTATTAAATGGCTCAGCTGAGGGTTCGTGCAACCCCGTTGTGTGGTGTCCATGGCGAGCCTGTCATTGGTTTCTTGGGTCCTTGGCCTTATCTTATCTGATACCCTTTCTAGTCTTCCTTTTGCATTTATTTCTACTTTCTCGCCTAGCTAGCATCTACACGTATTCGACTTTCGATCTTGTCTAGGTTGGAATATGGTAGCCCAGTAGGTGTGTCACACATGCACACACCTTGTGTGCATGTGTAGCGCGCTTTCATTGGTTGTGGGATGAGGGTGGGGGCTGGGGCGGAGGAAGGGAGGAATATTGAAGTTTGCTGCACTTCATGTAAGAGAGCTGGCGGCCTCTGTTAGGTATTTGTTTGATCTGTCACTCATGGCAGCGCAATCTTCCCATTGATGCAGCCATCAGTGTTTCCATACAGATTTTGCATCATCTTCCGTCGTTCATCACTGAAATTGGAATTCTCGGAACGCGACGAACATTATCTTTGTTTAATTTGCTTTGTTTTGAGACCATGCTGGTTGTTATTATTATTTTAGGAGTGACCATTTGATTGTGCTCTTTCATTTTGCTCCGAGTACTAATGTAATGGAGTTATAGGTTACACAAATTTAATTCTTATGTGGAATGTAGTCGAATTCTTAAGACTTCTTTAGTTCTTTTATGTTCTCAAAAGTTTTCACGGCTCGTCGTGTATAACTATGAATCAAGGGTGCTTTTTTGTGCAAAAAAGCACCCTGCATTGGTGAATGTTGTTAGCAAGAAACAAGAGCTTCTATAGACTCTTTGGGATCTAATTACACTCTAAATTGTCGCCTTCGCATTAGCAAGAACGAGGCATCTTCCTCCCTTATGCAATGCTACATGTTTGAGTCTCATGGGATAAGATATGTCACTTGGAAATTCTATCATCACGACCAAAAAAATCCCAAAATTTGCAAAATGTTAGCAAGATCTATAACGTTTCTTGCAAATCCACAACCTTATTATGAGTTCATGCAAAATCGTTATTAATTAAAAGCTTTAATGAAGTAAGGATTTAAATGTCAAAAGAAAATTGATTAACCAAAAATTCACTAGATAGTTAGATTTGTTCTCTTACAAGAGCGACAAAGCTGCTTCTTTCTTTTACACACACATACAAACGAGATCACCAGCTCGCCGAGAGGGATCGAGAGTGAAAGCAAAAACATGAATGTCACAAAAGTCAGCAAGTATTTTAGTTGTGAAAGTGTGCAGCGAAAGCCAGAGAGATCGTGAGTATACAAGCTTCAATATCTCTATTCTAGGGGTATTATTTTTTTCCCTTGCTTTTGGTCATATATATATATATATATATATATGGGTTTTGATCCAGTGCTAGCGCTAGCAACTTAACCCAAGTTGCTAGCGCGATCTGACCGTCCACGGGCGAGAATGGACGGCCAGATAGCGCGCCACAACAACAATTTTTTTCACCGTCCGCTACATTATGTAGCGGACGGTAAATTATCGGGGACGGCCAAACATCGCTAGTAAGTTGCTAGCGCTATCAACGGATCAACTTCATATATATATATATATATATATATATATATATATATATATATATATATTGGAATCCAAGTCAGTCCCATGAGAAAAGGGATTCGGAGTCGCTCTTTTATATCATTTCCTAGCAGATTATCACACACAGTTACCCACACCATGATTTCCACCCAAAATGAATATGTGAACGACCTCCTCTTTCTCCCCACTTTTGTGATAGTTTTCAACTTGAGACTTTCCGGTCCTAAGATCTCAAGTCCAAACCTTGCTTATGCCACCTCCACTCATGCATTATCCTTGGCTAAAAGTCTCCTCTTTCCAAAGCATGCGTGAAGATGGCACAACTCCATTTGTGTAGCGTTTCTCAATTATTCAATCCTCCATCACTCTTGATTTTGACACTCTTGGATAAGGTGGATTTGACATCTGAACTTTGAATGATTTGGACCACCTTATTCTACTGAAATCATTTACGCTCATCTGTCTAGAACATACAACAATTTACAGGTCTACTCTTCTGTAGACCTGTAAATTTTCAAGCTAAATCTTGTTCAAGAAAATAAGTTGTAAGTGTCAATGTCTCCTCCGAGGTTTTATATTTTTATTGAATATGGTTAAGAGTATCAAACGTAGCACAGGGGCGCATGCAATGCCTGTACGACACAATTGATTCAAGAAACTGGTAACTAAAGAAAGGTAAGAGTGTTTATGGACAAGTTTTTCCTGTTTTGTCCATCTTTACCAGTAACAATTTTGTTGTGAAACCCCTCAACCGGTATGACACTAAAGGCCTTGAAATACCTTTTGCGTTATTTTCGACGTGAAAAACTTCCAAGGAGGGTCATAGGGGAGCACGTACCGATCTATTAAAGCAAGGACATACACAAAAAAAAAGGGTAGAATGATGTTTACATAACCATTTAAAGATAAAATAAAAGTTTCTGAAAATACAAATCTGAGGAAAACAGAAGATGAAAGGGTATGGATGCTGTTTATTCAACCTAACAAAAGAGGAAAACAGAAGATGGAAGGGAATGATATGAGGTTGGTTTTGACACCGGACATTTTCAGTCCGTTCCCTTTTACTTACCCTCCTCCGTTTGGTTATTAATTTTCTTTATTTTTATTCTTATGCTTACCAAAAGTAAATAGTACAGATTATTTTTTATTCCTTGTTTGGATATCATTTGTCGAATCGTAGAACCAATTATGGTACTACTATATACCAATTCCGAAAATTATGAAAACATTGAATACCATTTTCAAGGTGTTTACATGTTAAAATAAGTGGAGTAAAAGTCAAGAATATAGTCACAAAGATTTAGTGTTAAAGTACAAAATTCGGAGAAAATTCTTCGAAAGCACAAAAATTTGAAATGATAAAAATGACTATCTAAAGGAGCTATTATCAAGAATTAGGGATACAAGCGAATCGCTTTTTTTGAACAGTCTCGTGGTTCATTCACTAAAAGGTCGTCCATGATTGTTTATTAAACAAGTGAACCAACCTTGAACCACTAAAGTCAGTCAAGAGCGTGCTCGTAAACAGCTCGTATGCACTTACATATCCGTATCATATCTGTAACATGCGCCACAATGATTTCACAAGTCCAATCCTTAACACCTTGATAGCCTGAATTGAAACCCAAACGTTGACCTACTTCTAAATGTCTGAAAACACCTCTTCTTCTCCTTTCCCTTTCCCTTTCTTCTGGTTTTATCAAATCCAACAGGAGGTTATGATCTCAGCACGTGAGATGCTTGCAGCGGATAAAGATGATGCTAAAAGTGACATTTAATCTGTTGTGTTGTGTTGAAGTTTTATAAAATAAAATGACACTGATGCTATTGATGTGATATTCAGATTCATATCCCTTCTTTTGGTTTAAAGTTTCGATTTTTGTTTTCGTTGTTTTAGGTAATTTTTTTTGTCAAGCAATAATAATTAAGACTTTTAATTTGTAAAAAGTAGATTCAACCTTTTCATATATTTGGTTTTTAGATTCCCATTTGTGGACTGAGCAGAATTTTGCTCGTGTTTGCATGAATTTGACGAACACGAGTTCGAGTAGAGATTTGGAACCCGTGAAAAACCTGAATTGAGCTTCAACACCTTAAAAATCATTAGACATGAGCTCGAGTTGCCCTTAACGAGCCAAGAACTCGTTCATTTGTAGTCCTACAAACAAACGGTGGATGAGGATAAGAGTTATCCATTCCTTCTTAAAGTAACCTTCTTCTAACCCAATGAAATGTTGCCAAATCTTGTAAGAGGAAAATGGGAAGGAAATCCTAATCCTATCCGCCCACTAGTTAGTGGAAAAGGGAAGGAAAAAGTGTGACTCTCATTTGACTATTTTAATTATTCCAAGTGTTCGTGTTCGATACATGCAGAAGGGTAATCATATAAAAATACTTAGATCTTTTAATTCCTCTATCTTCCCTTTCTCTAAACCAAACAGGCCCTTAAAGTAATTATTAATTGGGCTGGTCCATTATGGTTGTGGCTCGCACGTTGGTCGTTGGGTTGCCCATAAATAAACGAGGTTTCGACCATTTTTGCTTTCGAGTTAGGTCCGAATAGCCAGCCCACTTGATCAAGTTGCTTCAACTTAGAATGGTGAGATTAGACTTGACCCAGTCCAGCGTTGACACTGCTCAACTAGAACAAACATTTCTTTTTTTATTTTCTTTTGTTGCCATGTCATTTTTTATTTTACTAATTGAATTTCTTTTATTTGATTGCCAAAGTACGAAATGTCTTCATTTTTCTTTCCGAACGTAATATTACTTTCAATGGCATAAAAAATTATAAAGTTTTTCTTGTTCAAAAGAAAATAATCGTTTTTGAACAAGGAAATGAAGCAGAAAAAATGGTAATCAAATGGAGCTTAGTTACAAGTATCTATTCATTTATTAGCTCATCAGATCAGGTTAAGGTCAAGTAAGAGCCTGTTTGGAATTGGTTATTGAAAGCAAATAAATTTCAGATTCAATCTTGATCAACTTTTAAAATCGGTTTTAACCCATTTTTAGGATATTCAATTTTAAGCTGTGGACAACGCTTGGATAGAAGTACTAAAAGCAGGAAGAAAAAAATAAAAAATTTGGTGATGCGAATAAAATATGCTAAAGCTCTTTGCAATTAATTACTCTGGTACTGTATTAATCCATAATTCTCCTTTTTTGAGATTATGATTTAATAATTTTTTTTCACTTGTGAAAGTTTATTGAATCAGGTTTTGAGCCGATTCAAACCATCTCAAAACCGATCCGAAACAGGCTTATACAAAAAGACTTTAAATTCTTTGCAAAACAAAACGAGTCTTGAAATATATAGTACTGAAATGGTAAAAGACATTAAAGATGGATGACACGTGAGTTCACTGACTATAAGAACCAAGACACCTCGAAGAAATCAGCAAAAGCGACATGTCGATTCTAGGAAGAGGTCGCACAGGTAGCACAAGATCAAACCATTCTTATTGATTTTCTTTTCTAGATCGAATAACAAAAATCATCAAAGCTGATGAGGGTAGAGTTGTCAAAGGGCCGGGCTTGGGCCGGCCCAGCCCAAGCCCATCGGGCCTGCTGTGGGGCCGGGCCAGTGGGGCTGCCAACCGGGCCGGGCCTGCCGAAGGGAAACCTAGGCCCAGTCCAGGCCCTAGGCCCAATATTTAGGGCCGGGCCCGGGCCCAAAAGTTTTTTTTTTTTTCTTCTTGTTATTCAATTTCATCTCTAGCCTCTAGGCAATATTCACAATTTAACGAACCTAATCTTGGTGAGCTTTATTAATATGTTAAACATTTTCATACTCTTCTTGGTGAGCTTTATTAATAAAATCTTAACACATAACAATTTATATAGAAAAATAATAAATGTGTTCATAGGCCCTCCTCCTTTTATCCGGGCTTGGGACCGGCTGCTTGTAAACAAACAGGCGAAGTTACCTATTTTTTTATATATACGAAAAAATATATATCTTGCGTGTAAAAAATTATTTTATATATATGGAAAAAAGTATATTTTGTGAAAAAAATTATTCTTAAAACTCTAACAATCAAAATAATAATGCATGTCTATCCAAAATATCAGCAATCAAAGATCAAGAAATCTGCAACGTCAACCAAAAGGATCAAAAGAGGAAAATAAAAACAAATTACCTAATCATCCGGAAGTACTTCAATATCCGAGTCACTGCTCTTCCTATCATCAATCGGTTTATCTTGCTCGCGGTATTTCGCATCAAGATAATCCTTCCAACATACACATAGCTCGAGCGACTCGGGGTTAAGACGACTCCTCCTGTCATCCAAAACCCTCCCGCTTGCTGAAAATGCCGACTCTGAAGTAACCGTGGAGGCTTGCACTGGCAGTACATCCCGTGCAATTTGGGATAAAGTTTTATACATGTTTTGATTTTGTTTCCAAAAATTTAACAAATTAAAATTAATCTGTTCTTGCCTTGATAAATCAGAATAATGATCAGTATTTGCATATACACCAATCTCATTAAAAGAGGAAAAATTATACGAACCTCCCGAATTAGAAGTACCTTCACCTGGTAGTTGTCTTGCTACTAGATGTTCAAAGCCTTGAAGGTATGGCGCATAATACCTCTCAGCAGTGGATGATGATGTAGCTCGCCCGCGCACGTCAGCAGAATTACGATAGAGGTTGAACAAGTCCTCAAACCTCTTGCTCACTTTTGCTGTGAGCAAGGTTGTGTCCTCTGCTGTGTAGCGCATTAATTTCGATATCTCTTGTATCGAGGCGTTCACGCCATGCAACTTTAACCTAGGATCTAAACAAGTAGCCACAGTAAAAATAGCAGGCAGTTTCCTCCAATATTTATTAAATTTTTGATCCATCACTTGTACTATTTCCCTAAAGGGTCCTATATATCTCCATTTTGTTAACATTGTAGCCATCTTCAGAATTTCTATTACAGCGAGAGGAGAGGTGGGATAGTACGTACCAGACAATAAATTGGTAGACGTGTAGAATACCTCCAAAAATTCAGCTAGGTATGTGGCCATCTGCCATTCCTCTTGAGTTGGCAAGCCGGCTGGGAACTGGGTTAGTAGAAAATGCGTGTAGACTTCTCGGTATGCCAGAATGTGTAAAAGCATGTGGTATGTAGAGTTTCATCTGTGGACCACATCTGTAACTGCTCTCCTGCGAGGCATATTATATTGAACACACAACGTTTTAAATTGTTGTGTTCTCAAACTCGAGCCATTAACATACGCTGTCATACCCCTCATTTTGAGCAGAATATCTCCTGCAGCAGCTAAACCATCTTGAACAATTAAGTTAATAATGTGACAAACACAACGAACATGAAATAATTCACTATGAAGTACAGGTTGAAGCGTCTCCTTTAAAGCTGCAACAGCAGCTTTATTATTAGAAGCATTATCAAAACTAACACTCATAATCTTATCCTTAATTTTAAATGTGTTGCATGCTTTTAATATAAGAGTAGCAATGTTCATTCCATCGTGCGGATAAGGGAAGTGCTCGAAAGCGATGATTCTCTTGTGCATAACCCAATCTGCATCAATCCAATGAGCGGTCACACAAGAATAACTAACAAAAGTATAAGGAGATTGTCAAATATCAGAAGTAAGACTAACTTTACCGTCAAATTTATCGAAATAATCGATAAGGCGTGCTTTGGCAGCCTTGTACTGTCGGAGTGCATCGGACCTCGTTGTGTTTCTATGAACCTTTTTGTACAAAGGTTGAACGTAGGTGTTCATATATCTAGAGTGCTTAGGATTATCGGCAAAAGAAAAGGCTTGTTCATCGTGAATAACAAATTCAACGAGACCGTCTCTTTGCTCTCGCTGATTATAAACAAATAACTTACCGTCAAAAAATAATTGCGTTTGGGTAGGTTCGACGTGGCCTTGTCGAGGTGCACACTGAGGGTAATGCCTGTTAAGATGTCCATTACCACTACCAGTCGAAAATAATTTAAGACAGTACTTACATTGAGCTTTTCGGATGTCGTCCACCGTAATTAAGTCGAAATGATTCCAACACTCGACTTTCTTCTTTTTCCCCCTTTGGACTTCTGGCACGTTATCGGAGGCATTGCTCGGCCCTTCTTCATCATGACCAGGCATATGGTTGAGATTATGCCACTGAGTAGTAGCTTCGCCAACCGAGCTGCGTCCTTGACTATAATGCGGGGGGTCTTCATCAGGCGTGTATTCAAAATCTGGAATGTTTTGATTGAACTCTCAATTGGCTTGGGTATCTATCATAGAGCCTGTACTCATTCGTCCACGAACGAATAGTTGTGTTGGTGCTTGGATTGGTGTTTCTGATGGCCGTGGCGCTGGCGCTTGTGCTGGTGGTGGTGCTTGCGATGATGATGATTTCTTTCGTGATGACGTTGCACGCCTCATTTTGTTCAATAATCCAGACATATTTCACGCTAAACTTTGTAAGAGTAACTAAATACACAATTATAAGAGTAGTAATAAGAAATAACAATTAAAAGAATGAACGAGTAACAAATATTAGAGAGTTAGTAATTAAAAAGAATTTAGCAAGACTAGTAATTAATAAACAAGAGTACTAATTAGTAAATACTAGTAGTAATTAAAAGAATGAACGAGTAACAAATATTAGAGAGTAAGAGTAATTAAAAAGAATTTAGCAAGACTAGTAATTAATAAACAAGAGTACTAATTAGTAAATACTAGTAGTAATTAGCAAGAGTAGTAATTGGAGAGGAAACTAGTAGCAAAGCTTGTTGTGAGAGTAAGAAGAGAGTAAGAAGATTGGTGTGAAAAATTAGAGAAAAATGGTGTGAATTTATAGATTTTAGAAACTTCACAAAAGACCAAAATACCCCTACAAACTATCCGTTTATAGTTGTTGGGGAGGGTAAGAGTGTAAAGGAGTTGAAAAATATAGGTTAGACTAAAATACCCCCCAAACTAGCCGTTATATAGCTGTTGGGGGGGTAAAAGTGAAAGTTTGGAAAAGGGGGGAAGAAAGGGGGGGAAAAGCAAAAGATTCAAAAAAAGTGGGGCCAAAACCGGGCCAAAATCCGGGCCGCAGACCGGGCCAGGTAACCGGGCCAAGCCCGGGCCAAAACCGGGCCGTGCCGGGCCGGGCCGTTTTTCCAGATTCTTCAGGCCTGGTCCAGGCCCTATGTGTGCGGGCCTCTACTGTTCATCCACGGGGCCAGGCCAGCCCGGGCCAAAACCGGGCCGGGTCGGGCCAGCCCGCGGGCCGCCCGGCCCGTTTGACAACTCTAGATGAGGGGGACAGAGGACTCATCTTAGCATGAGTGGTCAACTGCAACGCGTAATCGTCAGGAAATAACACAATGACATGTAAACATTCTAGTCTTGAAAGTTGCGTAGTTGACCATGCGTTTGCATAGAAAACAAGACCGCTGCCAAGTGCAGAGAAGTTGGATGAATTGCGCGGGGCAAGAGCCAGGAAGAGACGGGGCAGTCCACTTGCGTCTGAATCTGCCTGCTCCCTTCTTCCAAACCCACATGGGGTCGTGGAAATACGTGAAGGCACTCCCATATTTTGGCCTCACCGTCTTATCCCTTTCACCCAAAAATAGTATCTTTTCTCCTTTGGGAAAACGTGCACCAACTCCACATGGCCTGTATAGTTACTTATTAATGACAAACAATGTTTGGGTAAATTGTCTGATTTTTGCCCTAAAATTAAATGAAAATAATCTTTACCGCGGTGCAGGAAGAGACGATAGTATAAAGAGAGAGCGCTCTTATTCAGGGTATTTATGATATACCCTTTTAATAAAGTGAAAAGAAATCATGCTAGTTTTGTACTTGTGACGCGTAAATAATTATTTAAGTTTTTGTATGTGTAATCTGTACTGTTATAAGGAAGAACTCTCTTGGGGTGATACTTAATTAACCGAACTTTTTGTATATGTCTATGCATTATACGTGTTGTTTCTAAGAAGTAGGTCGGGAACCACGCTTGAGAATCAGGGACTGTAAAAGAGACAAAATTTCCTTTGCTTTAATTAGAGCACAATTGCATAAGTAAAATTTGAGAAAGTACGAAAACAAAGGATTGTATAACTGGAGGTTCGTTATATCGATTAGACATTGGGATACTTAATAAAACTATAATCGCATATGGGCTTGAACCCGTTTCTTGGAAGCCAAGATTAGAATTTGCTAGAATATTCCGATAAGTTGATAACCCTAGAAAACTGACTCTTAACTCATGTTTAACCGAAATTTGTCAAGTTGATCACGTGTCTCAATCTAATTGATACTCGAATTTTACCCTAATCAAATATGTCCGTGCATTCATTTTTAATCTCCCACTAGCTCTTCACAGGTATAATAGTAATATATCGTTTCACAAAATGTTCAATTTTCTATCTTTTTCGCACCAGTATCCTTTTTAATATCAACAGCAACCGGTAACTTCTTAACGTTTAATAATTTTTTTTTTCTAGCGATAGTTACATTTAACGATATTATTTTATGGGTAAATTACACACGGCTCCCCTGAGGTTTGCCTAAATTACACACGGACCCCCCTATCTTTTTTAATTACTCTCCGCTCCCTGTGGTTTGTCACTGTCTTACATAAAAACCAGTTTCGTTAAAGAACCGTTAAGAAAAGTTAGGGCACCTTTCAATTATTATGATATCCCCAAAATGCCCTCTTCTTCTTCTTCTTCTTCTTTACAACCCAATGCTTAGCGACTGTCGCCGATGCTCCGCCACTGTCGCCGACGCCTCACCAAAGGCTGATTCTCCTAATTTCTCATACACACCGACGACCACTACTGACAACTATCGCATATCCAAACACCATCTTACACCAAACCCGCACTACCCATCAAGCACACACATACGCACATCGGCGGCGGACACTTCGCCTCTTCTCTGAGACTCTCCTAACTATGCCAACCCTGATCTAGAGATACAGATAAGGCGATTGGGCCGATGGCGTCAATGGCTGACAAAGAACATTACAGTGCAGATGAGGCGTCTGAATCAAGAAGAAGACCTAATCTCTCATTTATTGGCATCTCCCAATTTCCACCAGTGATCAACAATCACGAGGCTGTTCTTTTTGCCGGCGGCTCTGGGAGGAGACGATGGGGCACTCGCCGGACCGTCGCGAACCACGGTGTAAGACTCATGCTTGGACTCCTCGTCCACCTCGGACATCTTCGGCGATCAATCGGATCTGAATTGGAAGGCAAGGATCTGAACCGGATTTGACACAAACACCGTTGTCATGGATTACCGATTGGAGATGGCCTTGGTGCTTGTCGGCCTGGAGCTGGGCAAGCTCGGCGAGGCGCTGTTCGAGCGAGGAGGCAAGCCGTGAGTGCTGTGATTGGATCTGCGGTGAACTGGGAGGAGAGGGAGACGTTCTTCTGCTCGAAGATGGAGCAGGTCTGCTCGGCGGTGATGGAGGCGGCATCATCCTGGGCCCTGACGGATCTGACACAAACATCGTCTACACCAAGTCCATCCCTAATCGGTATGGCACCATTTTTTCTCGGAGGAGCTGCCGTGACGGTGACCGTGATGGGGCAGGGGCGCGCTTGCGGCGCTGCTTGCTTGGCTTCGTGTGAGAGAGAGAGAGATGGAGGGGTAAATTAACTTGTTTCTCAGGGGTATTAGCGTCATTTTCTTACTTCTGTTAATTCTTTGAACGGAAAAATAAAAAAGTGTAGTTTAGTGTAATTAGAAAAGATAAGGGGGTCCGTGTGTAATTTAGGCAAACCTCAGGGGGACCGTGTGTAATTTACCCTTATTTTATTAGGACCGCGTATCGTTCATTTGATCGCTTACGTCAACGCGGTAACGGAGATCTGTGTTGAAAATGAGCTCTGTGTTGACTCAGTGGTGCGATTCCAAATCGTAACAAACACAAAAGCAGCACAAAAGCACTGCTCCCCCTTTGCCCATTGATTAACGAAAATCAAACCATCCCAATCGATTTTGCGCCTCCGAGGGGTGAGAATCTGCTCGCAATTGATCGAAGGAGCAGCCAGTCAACTGCAGTCTCGTTCCTCTTGCATTTCTCGGAAAGGTGTTTGGTGCAGCGGAGTCGACTAAAGGAAAAGCTTGATCGATCCGGAGTGTTACGGATTTTAGAGTCTCATTTTCTATGAGGTGAAGCTAGGGTTTCCGTACGCACGTCGAAAAGGATGGAGAGCTACTTGAAGGAGAACTTTGGGGAGGTGAAGGCGAAGAACTCGTCGGAGGAGGCGCTTCAGCGTTGGCGGAAGCTCTGCTGGGTGGTTAAGAATCCTAAGAGAAGATTTCGCTTCACGGCTAATCTCCCCAAGCGCGATGAAGCCCGTGCTATTCAACGCTCCAATCAGGTCTCACACCATGGCTGACTCGACTCGAGTCGCTTACTTTTGTTTTTATCGCTAAAGACAGCAACGCAAACGGGAAAATTGTAGTTACTTGGTCGGTCAGATAGTTGATTAATTTTGGAGATCTGTTTCTAGATGCGAAGTAATTCATACTCAATTTAACTCAGTTATGGCTAATCAAGGTTCCACAGTTTTTCAATTGCCTTTCTTTTGAAGCACTTTTGCTGTCAAAGGCGTTAGAAGTAAGTTTTGAATCAATTCTTGCTTAGTGAAGCTCATACAGGACTGTACTCTCACCTGTTTCCTTTGTTTAGTTTTTGGAGTTAATACCATAGCCATTGGAGCGCAGTGAACCCTAGGAAAAACGTCAGATCTGGATGAAATGTGGTAAACTACAGGGTAGCATATTTGCTTTACCGGAATAAAGGTAGGACATAAAGTAAAGGATTAAAAGAAATGGTTCCCACGTTGTAAACAGCCCTGCCACAATGCCAAATGTTTCTAAGGTCTAAGGCACGAGATAGACATTACATGTTTTTTTGAACGTTGGAAGAAAAGAGCAAGGATAGTCAACGAATCTGTTGGAAACAGACGAGGACAAGTAAATTCTTTGTAGTACTAATAGACACCGAGTGCATCTGAAAATTCATGTGCATTACTTGCCGGTTTTATTGGATGTATTGAAGCTACAGTAGCAGTGCACTTTGCAGCTGGAGACTGCATCACTAGTTTACTGTGCTGCATGCTTCAGTGTATAACTATTCTGTGAGATTAGTTGGCAAGCACTTAATCTTGCTAGCTGGTTTGAGATCATACAACAGTTAAGCAAGCGGCAGAGCGTGATTCTACCAATCAATGTTTCAATTGAGTCGCAGGTTGTATTGACGTGGCGAAAAGTTTGTGTTCCTAATCAAACAGGAGATTAGCTTACTATTTTATTGAAACACTTGGCTAAACTGCGTTATAACTATGTCTTTGAAGAAAAAAAAAATACTGTTAGCATTTTTTCTATCGTGTTTGACTCTCTATACGTGTATTCTCCAAATTGTAGGAGAAGTTCAGACTCAGGGTTGCAGTGTTGGTTTCTCAAGCTGCACTTCAGTTTATACATAGTAAGGGTCTCCAGGTTCCACATCTTTTGCAAACTTTATAACATTGGCCTATTTGTGTTGACTTTAATGTTTGGGTGCCTCCAGGTATAACTTATGACGTGCCGGAGGAAGTCAAAGCTGCAGGTTTTCAAATTTGTGCTGATGAGTTAGGATCCATTGTTGAAGGTCACAATGCGAAGAAGCTGAGAGCCCATGATGGTGTTGAGGGCATTGCAAAGAAGCTCTCCACATCAACCACCAATGGGATCTCAACTTCTGAAGATTCTTTGAACCGAAGAAAAAATGTTTATGGAATTAATAAATTCACGGAAAGTCCAGTCAAGGGTTTCTGGGTTTTTGTATGGGAAGCCCTTCAAGATATGACCCTTATGATACTTGCTTTTTGTGCATTTGTGTCTCTGATTGTTGGCATAACGACGGAAGGATGGCCAAAGGGTGCCCATGATGGACTTGGAATTGTTGCAAGCATCCTTTTGGTAGTATTTGTCACTGCTACTAGTGATTATAGACAATCTCTACAGTTTAAAGATTTGGACAAGGAGAAGAAAAAGATAGTAGTTCAGGTTACGAGAAATGGGTGTAGACAAAAGATCTCAATATTTGATCTACTTCCTGGTGATATTGTTCATCTTGCTATTGGTGATCAAGTCCCTGCTGATGGACTTTTTGTCTCAGGATATTCGTTGTTGATAAATGAATCCAGTTTAACAGGTGAGAGTGAGCCTGTTTATATGACTGCTGACTGTCCTTTTCTCCTATCTGGAACTAAAGTTCAGGACGGGTCATGCAAAATGCTTATTACTACTGTCGGGATGAGAACTCAATGGGGTAAGCTGATGGCTACTCTTAGTGAAGGAGGAGATGACGAGACGCCTTTGCAGGTTAAACTGAATGGAGTGGCAACCATCATTGGGAAGATAGGCCTGTTTTTTGCTGTTATTACTTTTGCTGTTTTGGTGCAAGGAATGTTTGTCCGCAAAAGGCAAGAAGGGTCCCACTGGAGCTGGTCTGGAGATGATGCTCTGGAAATGCTGGAATACTTTGCTGTTGCAGTTACAATTGTTGTGGTTGCGGTTCCTGAGGGGCTCCCTTTAGCTGTGACGTTGAGCCTTGCATTTGCAATGAAAAAAATGATGAATGATAGGGCCCTTGTACGCCATCTGGCAGCTTGTGAAACTATGGGGTCTGCCACAAATATTTGTAGCGACAAGACTGGGACACTAACTACTAACCACATGACAGTTGCGAAAGCTTGCATTTGTGGAACTATCAAGGAAGTTAGTGGTTCTACGGAGGCCTCTACTTTCTGCTCTGGAATTCCTGATTCTGCCATAAGAATGCTATTTGAATCCATATTTACGAACACCGGTGGAGAAGTAGTTAAGACTGAAGACAATAAAATTGAAATCCTAGGAACCCCCACAGAAACTGCTCTATTGGAATTTGGACTTCTGCTTGGTGGCAATTTCGAGTTAGAACGACAAGCATCAAAAATAGTCAAAGTTGAGCCGTTCAATTCTGTTAAGAAGCGGATGGGAGTTGTTATAGAACTTCCTGAAGGAAGTTTTAGGGCCCACAGTAAAGGTGCTTCTGAAATAATTTTGGCTGCATGTGACAAGGTCGTGGACACAAGCGGTGAGGTTGTTCCTCTCAATGAGGAATCGGTCAATCATCTGAAGGGTACAATTGAACAATTTGCTAATGAAGCTCTTCGAACTCTGTGCCTCGTTTATAAGGAAATGGGAAATGAGTTCTCAGCTAAAAGTCCTATTCCAGTTGAGGGGTATACTTGTATCGCAATTGTGGGAATTAAAGATCCCGTTCGTCCTGGTGTCAGGGAGTCTGTTGCAATTTGTAGATCAGCTGGCATCACTGTGCGGATGGTTACAGGAGACAACATACACACCGCAAGGGCAATTGCTCGAGAATGTGGGATTCTGACTGATGACGGTATAGCCATCGAAGGCCCAGAATTCCGAGTTAAGACTGAGGAGGAGTTGCACGAGCTTATTCCGAAAATTCAGGTGCTTGGGCATTTTCAGTAATATCATCTTGGCTTCATAGAGGGCACTCCAAGAACTAGTTGATTGGGCCTAAAATATGCAACTTCAATATGATAAATACAGTTTCTCTAAACTCCACATCTGAACTGAATTTGGAGTTCTCTTACTACTAATAAAAACCAAATATCTCGTTTAGTTAATCTTATTGATGGAACCAACTTTATTTAGTTTACAGCTTCATTGACATAATAATCCTCGACTTCAAAGTTGAACAAATCTTCACTTTTTATCCGCGTGAAAATTATGGCTTATATTTATATGTAAGTGCTATGTTAACTTTGTGTTTGTTAGGAACATTTATCTCTAAGTTCGAACATAATACTTTAGAAGTTTTTTCTTAACTTGCATAACCTGTAATGTGCTTTTCTGTGGGAAAAGCTTTTCGACTACTAATAGAAGTAGTTGTACTCAATAAGTTTATTGCTCTTTTGCAATTCGACTATGTAGTTGTTTATCCATCCTCTCAAATTTGCATGTTGATGCATGCATTCGAGAAAGGCTATATAGGATGCTGCAACAATCATCATATGAGGCCTTAAGGCTATTTATTTCCATCTCAAATATACCCAATTCTTATCTATGGTATCAAGTATTTTGGTGTCAAAACCTCACTGTATTTGGATAGAAATATTTGGTACTGCTGCCTTGTACGTATCTTGAGAACCATAGTTAATGTCATGTCAGGGGTATTTTCAATGTTACTAGTGACAATGACAAAACAGCAATAGGCCTGTAAAGTAATTTTTTACATGATAGATGTCTGATGTTCCACTTTCTGCAGGTAATGGCTCGATCATCACCCTTGGATAAGCATACCCTTGTCAAACAGTTACGAACCACATTCCAAGAGGTTGTTGCTGTGACTGGAGATGGTACAAATGATGCTCCAGCTCTTCATGAGGCAGATATTGGGCTTGCAATGGGCATTTCAGGGACTGAGGTGATTCTTCGGTGCTTCTTCCTTTTACACTGTAATTAAGTTACAAAGTTCAAAGTATTAAGGATTCCTTAGAACTCTGTTTCTCTTGGTTTTATCACATTTTCCGAATGCAAAAACAATTAACTTTTGTACTAAGCATTCATAAACGGTGAGTTTAATGGGGAAGTTCGTTATTTCAATACAATGCCCAGTTTCGCTAGTGTGGAAACCTTATCCTATCTTCAGAGTTCTGATAACTGAGGCCATGAGATAGGACCTCAAAATATCTTAGATAGGTAGGTCGGCTAAAGGAACTGTCACTTGACATGTAGTTAATTGACTTGAAGCTTCTCTCTCATTGAGTCATTCTTACCAGACTTGAAAACGGGGAAAAGGACAGGATCTTCGTGCAGTATGGCTTATCTGCTTCATACTTTAATTACCCATTAGTGGCACTGGTGTTGCCTGGCCTGTGGGTCGGTTCGCAAAATTGCACGGGTACATGATGCTTTGATGTGTGGTTACGCGGTGTGTTGGGGTTAGGCTTGGTTGGTTTGTTTTTTGAGGTCACAGTTTGCTTGAGATCGCTCCTTTGGTTCTCTTTGGCTGGATCGGGACACACACACACATATATATATGCTCTCTAAGAAAGGCGAGGGGAAGAAAATAATTTAAAGATTTGGACAAATACTTATTTGATTAGTTTATTATATTAAATAGAGCACCATTTAGTGAAAACCTGGTAGGGTGTGCCAGATTTAGAGAACAGCAAACTGACATACACCAACCTTTCATTTGCTTTCGTTGATAATTCTTTGTGCTACTCGGTGCCATCTGCTTGAATATGGGGTGAGAGGCTGGAGGGGGTGGGTGGGGTGGAGGTCGTTGTTTTATCTGCATCGACTCTACTTAAACAGTAAGAATTGAAAGTTTGAAACACCTAGGCCGTCATCCATGTTTTGTTCTCCATCACCTGTGTTTGGATCTCTATGAATCATAGGTCACATGTTTTTTATCTTGTAAAGCTTCAGCGTTTCTCCATTCAGCCTGCATATTTTTTAAATCTGGTGGATTAAGCTCTCGTTCTTTTTTCGAGTTGCTATATTATGATGTCAACACAAAACATTAGTAACTGATTTTTGTGTTTCAGGTGGCTAAAGAGAGTGCTGATGTCATCATTCTAGATGATAATTTCTCCACAATTGTAACTGTAGCCAAATGGGGACGCTCAGTTTATGTTAACATCCAAAAGTTTGTTCAGTTTCAGCTGACAGTTAATGTAGTTGCCCTTGTTGTCAACTTTTCTTCAGCCTGTTTGACGGGTAAGCTATGACCTCACCTTATCTCCCTCATTATCAGATTTCTCTATCTTAGCTAACTGTTTGTTAAAACATTTTTTCTTCTTTGTTGCGGTTTTGTTTTCTGCCTGCTTGCAGGAAATGCCCCACTCACTGCTGTTCAGCTTTTGTGGGTCAACATGATCATGGATACTCTAGGAGCGCTTGCGCTTGCCACCGAACCTCCTAATGATGAGTTGATGAAGCGACAACCAGTTGGAAGGAAAGGAAACTTCATCAGTAATGTTATGTGGAGAAATATCCTGGGTCAGTCTTTGTATCAGTTCATTGTGATATGGTATCTTCAGACGGCCGGTAAAGCAGCCTTGCATCTTGATGGCTTGGATTCCAATTTGATTCTTAACACGGTTATATTCAACTCATTCGTCTTCTGTCAGGTAAGCTCAATCAATAATTTTCACTTTCAATCCATATACAACATTATATACACGGTTTGTACTCGATGTTTTGGAACTATGGCGCTAATGTTTCCTTTTATCCAGTGGGAATGAGTTTCTCTTAATACGATTTTTACTACTGCTGCCGGCTTGTTTGGCTAGCCTTTAAATTTATGCATTACTCACCTCATATCAATTAAGAGTGTATGCATTATTCGTTGTATCAACATACTTTTGGTCGTTGATTTACTACATGATGTTTTCTTTTCTGATTTACATATCAGCCCAGAAAAGGGAGCTTAAATGTACTTTATTGAGGAGAAACGGCAGGATGAAATTATACACTGTATTTGTGGTTCAAAATATGGAACCCTTTGCTTATTGAAACAATGAAACGTCTGATTGCTGTTGAATTCAAGTAACATATGCTAGTATAAGTTTTAAAGTTTTGGGTGCTGACCGGTGTTAAACTTGCCCAAGTGCTGAATATACTGAAAGAATGATTTGCTGTGCTAATGCTTCTGCAGGTTTTCAATGAGATCAGCTCCAGAGAGATGGAGAAGATAAACGTCTTCAAAGGCATACTAAAGAACTACGTGTTTGTAGCTGTACTCGCTTGCACAGTCCTGTTCCAGATTATTATCATTGAATTTCTGGGTACTTTTGCAAGCACTCATCCTCTCACTCTGCAACAATGGTTTTTAAGCATCACCATCGGATTTCTTGGCATGCCAATAGCTGCTGCCTTAAAGATGATTCCTGTGGGTTCTACCTGACGATTTGATGGAGCCATGGATACTTTCTGACCGCATTGTTTAAGATTTATCGAATGAAGCTCATCTTTGTTCTACACTTGAGCGTCGCACATCCAGATTCCATATGGCATTCGAAATACAGCAAAACTGAAGCCTAGTGAATCTCAAGCAGAACATCTCTCACATATACTGCTTTTGAGGGCTGTCAAATTTTGTAAGCGCCTCCTACACTTCAATTGAAATTTCTTCGAAGTATATGCTAATCTCAAACTAAGAACTCGAAACTCGTCCCCAACTACTCAGCTTCTGTAGTCGTTTGGAGCCAGTCCTACTCAGCATATTTGAAGGCATTGATGTTTGCTACTTGACTCATAGGTTCCTCTGTTCTCTGTCCATGGTTGGCATTGTGTTCACTAACTTTTGATGGTTGATATGAAACATCAACAGAATTGCTACTATTAAGCATTTGAACCTTTTATTTGCTAGCAGCCTAGCATTATAACAGCTGCTTGAAACTGAGAATTATTGGCTGTGACTATTGATAGCACAAATCTCACACACAGGGTTAGAGAAAGAGAGAAGAGGGGGCACTATTTAAGAAGTCAAGATACGGCTGCTGTCTGAGTACAAGTTTCCAGTTTTCAGACCACAAGGCAATGATTCCTCCTCTCTTTCTTTGCCTCCTAAGAAAAGAAAAGGGCAATTCTTATCCCTCATTCTGTAAGGTTGAGCGTAGTTTACATTTTGACCTTGTTTTGATGGTCCATAGTAAGCTGCTATGCGTCTCAGTTTATTTTTTTTTGGGGCAAATTCAATTGATATGAATGAAATAGCAGAACATGGAATAAAAATTGTGCAAAAATGGGCCGAGAAATAATTAGTATTGCAAATGAATGAGTACTTGACATGTTAGGTACGACTCGAGGCCGTGTTTGTTAATTTTGACGGCGTCCATGCCTGAACTCCAAATTTAGGCTCCGCTCATAGAAAGAGAACCCAAAAAAATTCAAAAAGTTATATTATCATTTTCCAAATCAAAAGCCTTAATATTTGTTTCAGACCGAAAAATGCCCCGAACAACACAGAAAATTTTGTGGGAACTATCTTGTCTTGGTCTTAAGGTTTATGATGAAAATTTATGGGTTTACTTTACGAGGGACTCCTGAGGTCTGTCTTTTTTATGCACAAATACCCTTCACTCCTTATCAGACCTTTTTAACACACAGAGTTATACTGACATTGCACATAGTCGATACTACCTCTAAAACAATACAGAATTTAGGTTAAATTGCAAAACTAAAAATTAGCTCAAGTCAATGGCCAAAAGGACTTTGCCTCACCACCAACTGATGCTCCCCAATAAGAAGCTACCAACTATCGCCACCACCATCATCCTCCTCTTTAGGGCCTCTAACTTGTGCTGATTCAATAATTCACAAACTTTCAGATCTGCACTAGGCGGTCTTAAATCAAATCATACCCTATTTTGCTGAATTTTCCCGTCAATCTTCTTGAAGGAGGGCAATAATCATAACATTGTTGGACTTCTGTTCCTTGAAAGAGTTGAAACTAGGGAACATATTCTATATCCTCGCCTCCCCTGCCGCCGAAATCGATTTGCAAGGGCACGAATTAACGCCACTAACTCTGCCATCAGTCCTATGAACATAGTTCTTCAAATCTGCTTGGGTCACCATTGCCGCCATTGTCGAACTGTGAAAGGAAGAAACAATGGAGGAATTCGGTGGCAGAGGTAGAGCGGTCAATTGATGATATGTTGAGTGGTGGCAGTGGTTGCACATGACAGAGGTTGGTTAAAAAGCAGGTATGTTCATCCATGGTGGCTAGGGCAAAAACCAATTGGACCCACTGACGAGGGTGAAGAGACCCATATGGCATTGGTCTTTGATATTCTAACTTCTAAGGCCATTTTTGGTAGGTTACATTATAAAATAGGTCATCAGTCGGTTTCCGTTAGTATTTGCTAACAATACCTTGACGGGAGGTTGCTTAGTGTGAAAAGATAAAGCCCCGGTAAATTGAACAAATCCCTTTTCTGGGTGAGAGCCTATGGCCTCCCCCAAACAGGATGGCCAAGAATAATACATTTATTATAGGAAAGAGCATCAGAGACGTGCACCAGATTGAAACATCAAAGGATGGAAGGATAGGAGAAATGAGGTTCATGAGATTGAGAGTTGAAGTGGATATTGAGAAAGCTTTCCCCAAAGGGTTTGCCCTGAAGAGAGAAAGTAGTGAAGATGCATGGATACAATTCAGTTATGAGCATCTACCAGATTTGTGTTTTGGTTGTGGACATTTGGGTAATGTGGGAAAATGGTGTAACGTCCAACGGCAGATTGGAAATTTGTTGGAGCCTCAAGACCTTACAACCTGTGGATCAGCCCAAATTTTGAAGAAGACCACAACGTATCCCATCCAGCCCAGAAAAAATACACACCGAAATTTCTTCATCAGATGCACCGGAAAATACAGAACGTGCCGAAGGAAGGTTTGACTCTTTTTTCCAAAAAATCGTATTTCTGACACTAGAAAATCCACCTTTTTAGAGACTTTACCCCCAGCAAAACCTCATGCGCCCAAGATTACAGCTCAATCCTCTCCAACCCACCCCTCAAAAAGCATCCCACCAAACCTAGATCAAATCAAGACCCCCCTTTACGTTGACCTACTGTCTAACAATCAAACCCTGTCATCATCACCCATTGCTTCAAGCAATCCATCGTCTCAAACAAACACAACCCACCATAACTCCACAAGTCAAACCAACGAGCAAGCCGTCACAGTCTCGGAGCCTATGCACAATACTCCATCCGTTAATCCTAAAATAATCCCCTTTGACCAATAGGCCAGTGAACCACAAACTTTACCAACCCAAAAACCAAATGCTTCCTCAACCTTTGACCCAACACAAACTTTGAAAAGAAAATTGGACCAGCTTGATGAAAACTCAGGCAAAAAACAAAAAACCACTCCAAATAACAATCCCATCTCTCCAAACCAATCTCAATCGCCTCAAACCGACCTCTGTCCTCATCTCTTTGAAACCCATCGCCCATACAAAACCTCCAAAGCACCACTTAACCTTGAAACAACAAGCATGGTGACAGCAACCCAAACACACTTCCAATCCCAACAACCAAGAATGCTCATCTAGTGTGAAAGGAGGCGATCCCCTCCAACCACACATGCGCACAATGTTAGTCCTTTCACGTAACTACCAAGGGCTCGAAACAAAGAAAAAGTTCTAGGCCCTCCGTCGGATTGTCTGACAATTTTGCCCAAAAATTCTTCCTTTCTGAAACCGAAATCCCTTCTCGTTTTTTAATTCCAATCCTCTATTCTCTTGAATTTTACAATCACCACACTCGTGGCCCCTGTAAATACCGCAGGTGGACTTTGCCTTATGGAAGCTAGGAGTTAACGTTGAAGTTGTGTCTGGAAATGGCTTTTTATCAATACCATTATCTTTTCTGATCCCTCTTCCACCTCGTGGATGATTTCGATGCAAAAGCTCTGCCCCTTTTTTGACTTGATGTTATCACTTCATTGGAATCTCCTATGCCAAGCCACGGTCCTGCAAAAGATTTCAATTTTTTCGACAGGCTACTCCAAAATTCAAGTTTGTAGAGACCCTAAACCTTTCAAATTCTTGACATGTTGGACTGGGGACAAGTCAAACCATCTTATTGTCGATCATGCCTGGAATATACCAGTCAAAGCCTCACCACCATTCAAGTTATACCAAAAGCTCAGAAAACTAAGAATGCTTTGAAGAGCTGGAACAAATCTCACTTCAGATTCGTCGAAACCAAAATCCATAGAATCAATGAAGCCCTCAATCTGTTGCAGCAGCAAAAGTCGTCGAATGAAAACATAGTCACTGAAAGCAACTTGCAAATGGAATTGGATGAAAAATTGATTAGGGAAGAATCACTGTGGTTAGATAAATCAAGACATAAAAGAATTCTAGAAGGTGATATCAACACAAATTTTTTTCATTTAACAACTTTGATATGGAGAAGACCCAACACTGTCGAATATCTCAAAAACATTTACGAAGGCTGATAACATGCAGAAGAAATATTGAAAATTGTTTCAATGATTTTCGAGCAGATTTTCACTACTTCAGAACCATCCATTCCTACAACTCTTAAAGATCTGATATCTCCTTCAGCCTCAGACGAGGACAACCTCATGCTTTGTGCAATTCCAGAAGATCAGGAGATCAAACAAGCTCTCAACCATCTCGGTCCGTACAAGTCTCCTGGCCCTGATGGTATGACTGGATTGTTTTCCAAAACCTATAAGGAGATTATTAAGCATGAGGTTTACAACAGTTTAAATCATTATTCACTTCTAGGCATATGCTGAAATAACAAAACCATACCAGCATAGCCCTCATTCCCAAAATAGAGAATCCAACCTCGGTGAATTACTACTTGCCCATCAACTTGTGTAACATATCCTACAAGATCATTTCAACAATCGTGGCCTCTAGACTCAAATTGATCCTCCATTAGTTGATATCTGCACTTCAAGCAGCCTTCGTCCCCAACCGTCTAATTAGCAACAACATTTTGGTGCAGGAAATTTGGCATAAAATGAGGAAGAAAAAAAGAAAGACTGGTATTATGGCTATCAAGCTAGATATGAAAAAAGCGTATGACTAGATGGAATGGCCATTCATTTTGTTGGTACTCAAGAATTTTGGATTCAATGAGAAGTGGCTGAGATGGGGGGGGAACAAGGCACAAGCAATACAATTTTTTCTAGTCTTATCGATGGATCCCCTCATGAAATTTTCCGGCCCACGTGAGGTCTCCGACATGAAGACCCTCTTTCACCTTTCTTATTCATCTTGGGCTCAAAAATCCGAAGTCGTCTGTTTCTCAGGGCTGAAAATCAAGGAACAATGCATGAAATCAAAGCAAACTTAACAAGTCCAGCCATCTCACACCTCCTTTTTACAGATGATCTGTTTCTTTTTTGCAAGGCTAGTACCTCGAAAGCAAAAGCAGTAACCAAATGCCTTGAAAACTGTGAAATTTGGTTGGGCCAAGTTATCAACAAAACCAAATCAATAGTGTTTCTCAGCAAAAATCTAGATGCTTCCAACCATAGCCGTCTGTGCAGCTTGCTGGGCATCAAAAAAGCCCCATCAAAGGATAAATTCTTGAGGGTATCGATTTTCACGAATCAAAGCATAACTCCTCTTTTTTCAACAATTCTTGAGAGGGTGAGACTGAGTGGCTGGAAAGCCAAATTTTTATCACAAGCAGGAAGAGGAACGTTGATCAAAGCGGTAGCTATAGTAATACCTACTTACACAATGTCAACATTCACGCTGCCTAATGTGATATGTAGTAAACTTGATGGTGCTTTAAGGAGATTTTGGCGGGGTTTTAGCGAAACAAAAAGACATTATTTTTGTCCAAAGACGTGAAAGACCATTTGTATTCCAAAAGGAAAAATGAGGATTGGGATTTAAACCTATGAAGGCTTACGACAAAGCATTGTTTGCTAAATTGGGATGAATGACTGTGAATAGACAAAGGAAGTCTTGGTTGCAGTTAATGGAGGAGAAATATCTCAAAGGTACTCCATTCTTGGAATACAGCCCACCAAAATCCGCATCATGGATTTGGAAAGGAATTTGCTCTGGAAAGGATATCCTTAAGAAGGGATGTTGCTTCATAGTGGAAAATGGTAAATCCATAGACTTCAGAAAAGATTGGGTTCCCTCTCTGCCAAATTTCAAACCCCCCACAACCCTTACTTGCCGCCCCGAATATTCCAAAGTCGCTGACATGATTGATAACACAACATTCTCATGGAATTTAGAGAAGCTTCAAAGCCTTTTTTGGATCATTCTTTCATTCCATTGGGGAAATACATGAGATTTGTATATCCCCTACAAATCCTCAGTATTTCTTAGCTTGGACTTCATCCAAATCTGGAAAATTTTTGGCAAAATCAGCTTATTTAGTGGAAAATGAGAATAGGGTCCAACTATACCATCAAAATAGTCTGAATTTCTAGAAGCAACTGTGGAAAAAATTAGAGAGCGCCACAAGCTGCTTATTTGGCGCTTAGCATTGAACATTTTACCGATCACACTGAAACTGCAAACCTTCATCCCAGACATGGATACGATATGTCCTATTTGCCAATCAGCTGAAGAATCTACAGCCACATCTTTTTGTCATGCCCTATGACTAGACTTTTGTAGTTGGCCTATAAAAAACTTTAGACCCCCCCAAATGCCTGCTGAAGACCCTTCAACACCCACTCATCACCCTCACAACAACACTCTACATTGGCTTACCTTCATTATCCGCCCCCCTTTTCCAAAGTGAGCAGGACCCACTTTAGCCACCGATACACTCTCTTTGCATTCCCAGGGCTCGAACCAGAGGTCTCGGGTTCGAGCCCTGAGAATGCAGCTGCGTTAAAACTTGGTAGGGAGAGCTTTGCCGCCCATGTGGTCCTACCCGGCTCGAAAGGTGTGACAAACCTTATCACTCTTTTTGTAATCAAAAAAAATATTTGAAGATATCGAAAACCTTTTGGTGTTCCAAAAAATCAAAATAAATGAAGCAGGTGTTTCCAATCAAATTCTGAGAGCTTATGAGCACTACAAAGTTGCCTATAACCCGCAGATTTCCCCGAGCAATCAAGAGAAGGGAGGGAACTTTTATCCTCCTAATTGGCATTGTGCAAGCTTTGATGCAACCATTCGCAATTCCAGATGGGTCCAAACAGCAATCATCCGCGACCACAGATGAACGATACTCACTACCCAAACCATCACACATGAACCGTAAGATCCAGAAGCAGCCAAAACACATGTGGCCCTTTTAGCAATTAATTTGGCAGCACAAAAAAATTGCACCCGTATCATTTTTGAATGAGATGCACAACTCATTGTGGACTGGCTCAACCACCATGACATGCAAACAAATTGGAACAACTTTTCCATTATTACTGAAGCCAGAGAGAAGCTCCAAGTCTTTACTTGTTGGGCTTTTTTGAAAGTCAGTAGAAATATAAATACTCCATGCCATAATTTAGATAAATGGGCTGATCAATCTAATACTTTTGGCCTTGTTCCCCACTCATCCAAACCACATTTTGTAAATGTAGAGATGTCAAAAGGGCCGGGCGGCCCGGACTGGCCCGGCCCTCCAGTGAACAGTGGCGGCCCAAAAAAAAGGGCTTTGGACCAGGCAGGGGTTTCACCCAAAACAGCCCGGGCCAGGCCCGGCCCGGTCCAAAAAAAGCCCAAAATTAGGCCCAAATCTAGCCCTTTTTCCTGGCAGGCCCCACTTATTTTCAAATTTTATTTTCCCTCCCCTTTTCCCCCCAACGGCCATATTCTCCAATAATTCCGAAAATTTCACTTTTAAAAGGAATTAGGGTGTCATTAAGATTATTAAATTTAAAAGAATTCATTTTGATGTCCTTAATAATTAACACATGTGGGCTTCAAATAAAGGAATAACTGCTTTTTTCATTGTAAATTACCATAAAAAATTTCAATGGTATAACACCACCACCATCTTTTGTTTCGACACACACACAATATATAAAGGCAAAACTTCTTTTGATTTAACACCTCTTTCGTGTTATCAACTATTTATTTAGAATGCTGACAAGTGACATTTGAAGAGTTTTTTTTAAAAATGACACAAAATACAAATCTTAAATGGTAATAATCACCCATAAAGACATGTTTAGTTTTCATAAATTAAACTTTATTAAAAAATAGTTAAAATTGATTATAAAGCTCAAACTTGATATTACAAAAATATCATATTACTTACTTTATCTTTGCACATGTTTGGTTTTAACAAAAAAACTTTAGTTAAAAATTAAATTTAAGTTTGATATGATGATAATATTTTCTTAACTTATTTTGTCATACGCATAACTAACTTATATTGTGTGCGTGTCTAGGACAATTTATCGTTGCTACTACTTGCTTGCATACACATAAGGTAAAAAGTTTGTGCATATGACTTCAACAGATGTTTATAGCAACAACAAAAAAAGGAAAGAAAAGAGAGAAGAAGATGTTACTCTATTAAATAAAGGAAAGAAAAGCCAAATACCGTGCAAATATTTGCGAAAATTTAAAGAGCTACTGTATTAAGCAATTTGATAGATGTAATCGTCATTTTTTATTTACCAAACTTCCGAAAAATGCTACTTATAAATTATAATTGTAGTAGGCCAAAAAAAACTTGTCAATATTACACCAAATTAATATGTATCAATCTCAACCTTAATTTGATGTATTCTTGTTGGTCATCGACGCAGGTAAATAACAAGTAGTTGGGAACTAAAAAAAACTTTGGGCCCAGACTCGGCCCTAAATATTGGGCCTAGGGCCAGGGCTTGGACTTGGCCCATATATCCCAGATTTCAGGTCCAGCCCGGCCTGTTTTCATTGGAGGCCCGTTGGGCTCTGGCTGGGCCGGCCCATTGACATCTCTAGTAAATGGATGACTTCGGGATCCAGGGGCACTCTGTCTTTTCTTTGTTTTAAATTGAATGACTTGCTTAAAAAAAAGAAAATAATAAATAAAACCTAGGAGGTGTCAATTGTAATTAAGTCAAAAATAATTCAAGTTTTGCCACATCATCACTCCCGAAATCTCCTCTCCTCATAAAATTTTTAGTAATAGTGCCAGTGGGATAACAATTAGTAACACCGAGTATTTATCAAAGTTAGCACACTGGTATGAAGTCTGAACGACACTAAATAAAAAGAAAAACTTGTACACAGAGAGGAGCCAGTTCGCCGTTTGACCTTTAACAAAGGCTTGAAGGCATCGAGGCCTCGGAACGAATCTTTAACTCTCAAGAATGTCAACCTTACATGAAAGGTAGAATGTCAAAGCCCAAGTCATAGTGTACCACTTTAAGCCTCATCAAGGATGTGGTGCTTGGCACCTGATTTTAGCAAGATTTCAAGCCGCTGAGGGACTAACTCAAACTGTTGGGAGCCTCAAATGAGAGATGGCAGTAGTCCATGTGCAAGGAGGAAAATCGGTTCTTTTGAACTAAGAAAGCGTGAGGGCAGCTTTGTGCTCAAAGAACTGGGGGCAACGAAGTTCTCTCTTCGCCAAAACTTTCTCGTGGAATTGGTAGTCTGCGGACAGTTTCTCTTGTTTTTGGTACAAAACTGTTTGTTATCTTTGCATTTGCATAATTAGATTCGTATTCTTAGATTTATTGTCTTGCTTTGCTTTTGAGTTTCTTGTCACGGACGTAAGAGTATTACTTCTTACACAAAATCCTTTTTCAAATAGATCCTCAGAGAGTGGTGTGAAGCCGATGAATCTGTGAAACTAGGCGCAAAACCGTAATAGGGTCCGGTGCCTTTAAACTCATAGAGAACCCTTCCACCAAGCGCCCATGCAAGTCCGTCATATTTTGCTCTTGCTTTGTTTGCAATAAAATTACCTTTACCTAAATGAAAAGAGAGAAATGGGGGAAACTAAAGTAAGATTTGCACTATCAAGTAAAATCAACACATAAGTTCCTTTTGGATTCCACAAACAATGTCTTGGTTTCATGACCGCCTCAATACAAGGCAAGGTGCACAAGAAAAAGAAAGCGGGGCCACTTTAAAAGGCATTGCCCAAAACATTCAAACAAATCCAATCACATCCCTCCACTTTTCTGATGGCCAACATGCAACATAGTTGCATCAAATCAAAGTAACAGCTCCCCCTCCTCCCCCATCCTCTAAAGAGTCCTCATTGCTCACAGCCTTTTCCAAGGACAACACAAGCATCCCAAGCACACCCATCAAAAGTAGGGTTGCCAGAATGAATATGACCCCCCAAAACCCAAAAAAAAATTGATAATAATAAGAATAAACAAATGAAAAGAAAGATTTGAAAAACTAAGAATACCCTACTGTTGGGACCTTGTAAATTAGCCCAAAAGCTTTGCTGTTGTTTCCCCTTTACTTTCTCTAGTCTCCTCCCCTGCCTCTTGTTGATAAGACATTTATAACTTGCCATTCCAACCCAAAACCAATCCAACAGAAACCCTCATTACTCATGAAACCAATAATCAGCCCCCAAGTATTCTATCATCGGCGTCGCTTCTCCTCGGGAGTGTCACAATTTTTATCATAATCACTAAATATAAGCCTCTTTCTCTTGTTAACAACGAAGGACGTAATTGAAGAGTTTTCACAAAGATGAGTCCCTCTCAATCGAATCCGTGACAAGTCGGGGGATGGTATGCGCTTGGGCAGTTTAATATTCTCAGTGTCTAGTAGTTCCTGCATTCGGTTGTAACAAATAAACAAATTCTCCTGTAGCATAAAATGTCCAACCCATTCATCAGGACATAGGTGTGCTATCTTTTACAAAGTTGTAAAAAATTGTTCTGACATTATTTCTGATAACATAAAGCATGAGAAAATGAACGGTGAAGTACTCACAATATCGAGAAATCCACTTAAAGAAAGCGCATTGATCTTAAGCTCCAAATCTTGTCTCGTCAATCTTCGATCCAACGCCACCAATACGGCCGCGCTTGCTATTGCAGACGGTCGATAACCCATCAAATTTGTATCTGCACATAACATCAAACAGCAATCGCACAACGAGATTCACAAAAATTCGAACAAACTTCTTATTTCTTCACCGATGTATTTACCTCTAACCGTCGCAAAAATAAGCTCAACAACAATGGACACTATGTTCTTGCGTGGAAGTTGCTTGCAGAACTTTGAGAGGAAGTAATGAATATAGGCAAGTGGAGTGATTGATCCCATCTTCCATTCCAATGTATTCAGTACTAAAAGCTCCATCCTCTGCATCACATTGCTCTCAAAGTTAAATTCTTCCACCGGAAAGTCTGATAGCGCCGGAACTCTGCATTCCTCCATCTTTGCCGCCAAGGACAAACACGCCACCGCTAACAGCCGAGCCGCCCAATATTTTTCGCTCTTTGTATACGAAAAACCATAAAAAAAAACCAACATATTTCAGAAAATGCAAATATTCCAAGCCAAAATCTTCTGCATTGAGAACAAAATTTGCACTTACATCGATGGCACGCACGGCGACAAACCGATCGAAGTATGTCACTGACAAGTAAGCAGTTTGGTGTCCAAATCCGAACAATACTCTGGTCTGTGTCACAAACATTTCACACAGTTAATCAAAGTTTGAGTGGCATGGATCTGCATACATGTAAATGGAATGGGAATGATTAACAAACATTGAGGATCCATTGAATTGCGTCCGAGCGAGCGCGTAGGATCAGGTTACCGGTCGCCGGTGAACACGAAGGTTGACGGCAGTTTTGGTGTCGAAAACTAGTGATTTCTCTACTAAGCAACATTTGCACGTATTCATCATCATCAACTCCGTCCGTACCCAATGAACTGTAACTTTTAAGGAACGAGAATCTCTCTTCATCAGCATCTTCTTGGGCTAGTAACCCAGTTTCAGTTTCTTGACAGAGAAGGCTAGATAGAGAGAGGGTCGAGTGAGAATCAGGATCCACCATTGGGTATAGTAGTAAAATGTTCTCCTCTTCCTCCGAATTATCTCTGTCGCTGCATCCAAACAGGAAATCTAGGATATTTATGGTGGTAACTGACAAGCAATAGCGGGATTGGGGGCGCCAAATTTAGCGGGGATGTGATAAATGAATGTTTTTTCTTTTTCCTGGTAACAAATTCAACGTGTATGGCTTGAAGGGTATTGCATGTATATCTGTAACTGTAAGTTTGTGTGCGAGTTTATCGCTATATCTGCGGCGAGACTGTAGATGGTGAAGGGAGGTGGTGGTGGTGGTGAGCGGTGGTGGGGGGGTGTGGGTCAAAGATATGAGAGTGGTGACGAATTTTGGGTTTGACTGGAGAGTGCCTCGGTTTCGAGGGCACGAACAGAGTTTAAAATACCTGTAGAAAAGGCTTCTTGCTTGCATGCTTGGAGTTTGGCGCGTGTGAAGCACTGTCAAATAGAAGCAGGCCAGCAATGAGTGAATGAACATGATTGGTTGGGACTTGGGGTTGGGGTGGGGGGATGGCAATGGTAAGGTCCACCACCTAATCATTTGTGACAATTTTTGGAGGGGGGAAAAAATGTTTTTGCACCGTAATAGTCTTAGATCTCAATCTGTTAAAAACATATCATTCACGTCAAACGTAAAGATTTTTTACTTGACCAAAAGGATAGTCAAGCTAATTTTTTTGCGAACAATGTCCTAATGATCTTTACTGTTTAAAATTGATCCCTTTATCATTTGCGGCTAACGAACCAAGGTCTGAAATTTCTGATCAAATAACTTACAATTGCTTGATGTAGGATTATCAGTTCACGTATCGCTTCTTTGTTCAAGTATGCACCGGCATTCTCGTACTCTTTCGAACCACCTAAAAAAGGTATCATGCCTATAAGGTCCTCTTTTAAAGTCTTGTGTAGGTGTCTTAGCTTAACTTTGGTCCGGCAATTTTCAACAATAAAAATGATCTACCTTTTACCTTGTTAAGAAAGAAGCAAGATCAATTCAAGGAACGTAAATAAAATTGCAAAATCATCAAATTTGCAGAGACATGGCCTTATGCAAGATTCAGTGGCGTAACTAAGAGCTTTACTCCTAGGACAGGGGTCTTCGGCAGGCGGATACTTTGTCGCCCATTCATTTTCTATGTTGTATGGAATGGCTCCCGCATCTCATCAATGATATGTTCAGAGCAAGGTGTGAAAACAATTCACACTGCTGAGGCCCTTTTTTAGGGTAGCGGACTATGAGACAAGGCTGATGTGCTTTTATCGCTAGGTGGAGGGCCTCCGATATTTCATTTTTTTTTCTTTTTAACGAACGATTTACAGTTATTTGCTGAACCTCGAGTGGTGTATGTGATACTTATGAAGGGTTCGATCGAGAAGTTTTGTTCAGTTCTTGAACACTTTAATTTGTTGGCGTCTAAGTTGTATGTGTTCTCTAATGTGTGCAGTGGTAGGGTCCCGGCAATCAACTTATCGCATGGTGTTCTGCTAATTAGTAAAGAGTAGACATTTGGCATTGCGCTTCGAGAGGATCTGTGGATTGACCAACAAATATACGAGAGATAATTCATAAGTATCTTTCCTTGAAAAGCGTCGTGCCTCCTTAGTAGGACGGGCAAGTCTATGAAGTCTACATTTCTCAGGGTTTGTTATGCAATCCACCAAGCTTGCAAAGTCATATGCAAAACAATTGACCGTATGGTAGAATATAAGAAATTATATATACTTAACACCAGGAGAGGCTCAGCATTCCCACGATTGCAGCGGTTAATCGGGCATGTTAGCCAAATCAGGATGGCAAATTATTTCCTATACCGCTTTCCAGTGGGAAGAAGTTCCTCGTAGTAGATACCTCTTCGATTATAGTGACATTTAGGTTGCCCCTCGGTAAAATTCTTCCAATACATGGTGTAGTGTTGCTAAAGGTAAGAAGGTCACGAGGAAAGGCCTTGGAGAATTGAAAATGGTACCTAAGGCAAGTTCTTGTCAGATGCACGGCTGGTAGATTGACCAATGCTCATTTTGGCAATGACTCCAACCGCGGAGATCTTATAAGTAAGTTTATTCGTGACTTTGGTTTAAGCTGTGAAAACTGTTAGAAATGCGAGTTCTTGGCTCACTAGTTACTAGCAGAGGTGAACAATTGGTAGGGTAATGCCCTAAAACCTTAGAAATACAAAGTTAATTGTTTAATCAGACACATCCTTAGACAGAATTTTCTCGGGGCATTAAAGGCGCAGTTTGCAACAAGGGTTGGTTCAGCGGTCCCCGGGATTCCAATCCAGATTTCCCACCTGGGTTCGCATCCTGCCCGCCGCACTTGTTGGTGGCAAACTTACGTCCTCTACACACGGGTCCTTGTGCGCTTCGGCCCCGACATAGGTGCGGGAATCGGGGGCTCAGATGTATGTGGCGGCCTTGTAGGTTCCCGAGACGCAATACTCCCTGCCGATTGGATTAGAGCCTTACGGTCCAGCCTTTGGTTCAATCAAAAAAAATTAAAGGCGCAGTGGCTCTTAATTGTAACTTAAATACCCCAAAAAACTAAGCCCGGCCTTCACAGGATCCAAAACCAACATGACATCTCTGTGGTGCTTGAATCCCTAACTTCCTTTTAGCTTCCACAGTGGCTTTTAATTTATGTTCCTCGGCATCGACAATTGGGTCAGTACTCAGTCCACTTGGGTCAATTTAGAAAAGCCGTTGGTTTAGTAGCATTTAATTGCTTTAGCCAATAAGAAATGACTCTGTTAGTATACATCAACTTAGTCATTGGTTATGTCTTATATTATGATGCAATACTCAAGGAAAGTCTAGGTTGTATCTTAGTTCAAACATGAAATGGTTGGATCTTAATAGTACTGTACAAGATAAGAATAGTTCAGTTGGTACAACTTTGGTACTTTGCATTGAAGGTTTCCTATAAGTTCTTTGGTCAGATTCAGATCGGACCTCATAGTATGGAGCTAGATCACAGGACTCGCAGCTCAAGAACTAAAAGAGCTATCAATATTGCCACCAAGTGCGTCGAATTTAACATTGAAATTCAGCTCCTAACAACCCTGTGGTTGGCAACATGCGGCACAATTTCTCCGTGCACATCTTCTTAAATAAGATTTTTTTTTTCCCTTTGAAGAACTTTACTTCCTTCGGTTGTACCATGTCATTAGACGGTCATACTGAATATTTAATTCTTCATGAGAATGCCTGAATGATCGCTACAGAGGATTAGTCATCATTTAGATGAGGACATGATATACGATACAGTCTTATTCTTGTCAGTGAAGTTATACACAATTTTCTCCACGATATGCGACTTCATTTTTGTCGGGACTAATATTGGCTTTATATAAATACCAATGCATAGAAAAGTGAATAACCATACCTTGTTTTGACGACATTTGTAGTGAGTTGTAGGAGTGAGACTATTGTTACCCCTTGATCTGAAAAAATTTGAACCGACCCGAACAAACACAATCAGTTTGGACAGTTCAGTTTAGTCAGTTTAAACGGTTCTATTTTGGTCAATTCTGATCAGCTTGTTCCCATTTTAAAAAGTAGTCCATATGTACATCTATTGAAAATTGAAGTTATATATATTTTTTCTAAATTACACATTATCTTATTACATATAAATTCTAAATGCTCGTGCTAACAGAGATATAATTATGATTCCGAATGTATGTTACAATAAAAACTCAATTATATCTTTGTCATTGATGTACGAGGAAAAAAAAAGTAAATATACAAGAGAGATCGATTACTAGACTTTAGTGTTATACCCGTTATCTTTATCTTTTCTGTAGCGCTTGAATCTCTAACTTCTTTTTAGCTTCTGCAGTGTCTTTTAATCTATTTATGTTCCGAGCCTCGACAATTGGGTCAGTCCACTTAGTTCAATTTAGAAAATCTCTTGGTTTAGTACTTTTAATTGCTTTAGCCAATAAGAAATGACTCTATTAGTAAACATTAACTTAGTCATTAATTATGTCTCGTACTATGATGATGCAATTCTCAAGGAAAGTCTAAATTGTATCTTAGTTCAAACATGAAATGGTTGGATCTTAATGGTACCGATAAGAATACTTAAGTTGGTACAACTTTAGTACTTTCTAATGAAGTTTTCCTATAAATTCTTCAGTCTGATTCGGATTGGACCTTAAATCAAAGGACTCGCAGCTCAAGAACTTAAAGAGATGTCAATATTGCCACCAACTGTGTATCGAATTTTACATTAAAATACGGTTCCTAACAACTTTGTGGTAGGTGAAATGTGGCACAAGTTTTCCCCGCACATCTTCTTAGATAGGATTTTTTTTCTTGAAGATCTCGACTTCCTTTGATCTTGTACGCTGGTTATATACTGTCGTTAAGACGGTCGGACTGAATATTTGATTCTTCCTGAGAATACCCGAATAATCTCTGCAGAGGGCTAGTCATCATTGTCGAGGAGGATTTGGTATATGATAGAGTCTTATTCTTGTCAATGAACTAGTGCACAATTTTCTCCTCAATACGCAACTCCATTTTTGTGGGGGACTAATATTGAGTACTAATGTGTAAAAAAATGAATAACGGTACCTTCTAAGCCTAACCTTCTTTTGACAATATTCGTAGTGAGTTGTACATAATGCGATTTTTCAGTCGTGACTCTCTTGATTTTTGTGTTTCTTATAGAAACCAAAGTTTATTACTCTTTATGCTCTAATGTTACCATTGCACTAATTTGCAGGGCCATAAAATCAGATCCCTGTGTTTTAAACTTTTTATTATTGATGTTCACGTTTTATTGAGCCATTTTGGCAAATTGTGTTGGTATGATTTTTGTGTGAAATAACATAATGGTATTGCATAATATGGGGGTACAATGGTTTTTTTTTCTTTTTCTTTTTCTTTTTCCCCAGTTTGACCTCATGGCCTTACATAATTACAGTTATTTGGGAACCTCTCTCCCATGTAATACAAAAGCTACTCCCCCCTGAATGTGACGCAGTTATGTGGCTAATATATCACACCTGTCATATTAGAAATACCAATGATACTGCAACCAAAAATTAATGAAACATATGGAGCTTTAGATCTTGTTGCAGCATTATCCTCATCTCATCTATCCGGTCCTGATGGATAATGACTTAGGCATGACAACGCAAAAGCTGCTAAAGATCTTGGTTCCTTCATTTGATCATGTTAAACACGAGTTATACTATAGTAATGGAAATCAGATAATATGTAACGAAAATCAAGGAAAACGGGTGTAACGGTGTCAAGCGTATCAGCGTGCCCGATCGACACCTGTGACATCAAAAAATTGGAGGTAGCTAATGGTGATATATGCAACAAGTTTATCTTCGCCGCCCATTTTGAGTGTTTGTGTGTTAAAAGCCTATCTTCACACTGTTCAAAATCAAATGCTTGTGTTTCTATCTTGCAGTTTTACCCTTTAGTTTAGTTTTGCCTTGCTGTTTTTTGTTTGAGCAAGACTATGCATCACGGAAATGTCGTGACTTTTACTCGCCGTTGGGCAACGCTGTAACCTTTTTAATTTTCAATACTATTCTCTTATTAACAAAAAAAAAGACTATGCATCACAAAACTTCAGTTGATTTGATTTTTTTATTTTTTATTTTTGTTGACGAACTCTGACCTTTGTGGTTCAAGGACAATGTTGCAAAATTTTATAGGACAGCAAAACAAGTTTAAAACTTCGAAATGTACTTGACTTGAATGGTTTGCCTGTTCTATTTTATACTCTCTCATGGCACATCAATTGCTAAAGCATTTTGATAGATTTGTTGAAAAGATTTTGACTTCATTTCGGTCGGTAAGATTGAATAGCCTACCACCCTCTATATAGTGATCAAATAATTGCTAGTTATATATTTGCGGACATATTTAACGACAATACTTGACAACACTGTTTTAATATCATACTAATTAAAGTCATTAAATAGATTTAACAACCGTGATTTGCCGTTATAAGAGAGTTGTAGCGGGCTCTTCCTACTACGATCCGGGTTGCACTCAAAACTTTTACAATTTTGTTTAGTACACTAGTATTCATGGTTGAACCACATGGGTTGTCTAGCAAGTACTAGTATCCACTATATATCTACTGGTCTTTGCATAAGGTTGACTTACCTAAAAAAAAGCTTCAATCAAAGAGGTAATCAAAACAGTTAGTTTTAGACCAGTATGTTCAGAGGAGAAGGAAGAGGGTCAAACTAATCTGGATCAATACTGTTTCAGTAATGTACGAGCTCTCAACTTCCCTGCAGTGTGTTAATTTGAGGGGTATGAATTGTCAACTTCATTGTCACTGTATCTCTATATGAATCTGCGTGAATTCTCTTACTGCCTTAAGCCTCTCTGGTAGGTGGACACCAACTTTTCATGTTCTCTCCCAACAAAAATGTACGACCTACTGTTGATGTGCAAAAGTTGTGGTCTGGATTGCCGTAGCAATGGGTACCAGAGGATGGTCAGGTTTCCATATCACAAGGCCGGGGTGGGGGCGCAAATAGGAAGAACTTGGCACAAAACTAGCTTTAGCCAAGTGACTTTCTCCGTGTGACAAAGAAAGCAACAAGATTTTTTGATTGGAAAAAAATGTTCCTGATTATTCAACCACGTCGCTTCAAATTTGATAGGTTTTTCTTTTTCACCTGTGTGGGGGTTGACTCTAGAACGATAGGTGCATGGTCTGATTATTGGACTTTGAAGTTGTGTATGGAAGACGATGGAGGAAGTGATTCTCAATCAGAGTAAAAGGGACATTCAAATTTAGTGATGGGAAAAAATGTTCAACGTCGGTCGACAGTTCGGAAAAACTTATAAGGGACGATAAAGTTACTTCCTTCTCACCGCATATGTCTATTTTTTTCTCAGACTTTATTTGATAAGGGATTCTTGCCCTGCCATTTTCTTTTCTCTTACTATTGATTTTTCTCCTTATGTTTATACAATCTACATCATACATAAACCAAAAATAAAAAATAACAAATTAGTCATTATGTTTTCACATAATAACGCAACGTGTTTTTCACTAAACTTTTGAAGATCATAGTGGGTAATTATGCACACATCTTACCAGGAAACTGGTCACGTATATGTTGTTGTAGTGTTGGCACTCCCGGCTACTAGAATTTTCTATACTACATTGCACGATTTTGTGTTGAACAAATCTCGTGCACAAAGTAGTATGATAGAATTATCATCAATTTATACATTCTAACATGGAGTTCAAGTGAGGTATCTTCGCAACAACTTTAACCTTGTGCCTTTTTAAAATTAACTCTCGAGAGTTGAATAACATAAATAAATTGTTATGCTTCATGCAATAAAACGAAAATTTTCTTTGCTTTTCACGAGAGTTGCGCCGAATCACTGAAACACCCTTCAAATCACTTTTCATGGTAAAGAAATATCACTTTCAAAATTTTCTTTGTATTCTTATTGCAAGCGTCACTAGAATAAGCAAACTATAAAAAATAAAAAATAAAAGGGATGGTTGGAGAAGCTAGTTGGAACAAAAAAGACTCCACCTACATTATTTCGATTAACATAAGGTACTCATCAGTTTCCAATATTATTTTGATTTCAAAACCAAGGTGAATTAAAAGAGGGGAGCCAAGATTTGGGGGGGAAAGTTCCTTCACCCGCGAGCTTTATTCATCGTGATCATGGCTCTTTCGAAGCTTTTGTGCAACAGGGGGCCAAGGGTGGATGGCCACTTGTAACGTGGTGCATAGCCAAGACCCCACAGAAGACACCAAGGGCGGGCGGCCAGAGACCCAGCAGCAGCAACAGCAAAATTATCATATTCTAAAAGCGAGCATGGCGTACACTTGGGAACTTGAAAAGTTGCAAGCATAGAGAAAGGAAGCATGTCTCTTCTTCTTCTGTTTGTTTGTTGGAAAATGGAGCTCTTCCCAGCTACCCTTTGAAACTACATTCTTTTCCGTATGTTCTATTGTTTTTTTTGCCCCGTACACGAATGATTAGGTCAGGGACTAGAAGAGTTACCACTTAAATTTACAGTCCATTGCTCAAGCTGCTTCAGGATCTTCTCTAATTAATGTTGAAACTCTGATTAGTTCTGAGAAAAGGAGACTCAGGTAACTTTATTAACTAGGAACACGAGATTAGAGGTATCTTTTTTTTCAATAATAAGTTCAAACAACAATTTTAGAACGCTGTGAGAAGTTATATTATGAACGCGTAATGAAGTGAACGACAATCACATAAAGCCCGCGAGGCTAATTATAGCAGTCATACTAACAACCTTTTTTGTTAGAACGATCGTGTTTTGAGAACAACCTACCCGCATTTCTCGTGATATAGAGATGAAAATTTGACATCGTGATCGAGTTTGGGCCACAATTTGAATACGGGAAAACTTTAAGGAATGAGTGTACGTCGGTAGATTTCCATTTACACCAAGCCATTGAAGAGCTCCAAAGATATAGTACTAGAAATTAGTAGCTGGTTAATATTGATGAATTCAGTTGCTGGTTGGTGGACAACTAATGAGGAATTGTTAATCTTAAAGAGCTGTCAGGGGGAAAATCACATCCAGAAATAAGTATGAGGGGCAGGGGATGGAATGCCCTGCCCTACATGCTTGTGGTTTGCCTGCCTTAAAACTCTCCTGACATAAGAGTGGGAATCACCCAACACACACACACAAAACACACACATCACCCTACACACACACTAACTCCCATGCCCAACTCTTTCAGCAAAAGCCTCTGCTAATCTTACCTTGTAATGACAAGGGAATTGGGGTTGGGGTTCCCAATGTTTTGACTGGACCCTCCCTCGTCTTTTTCAAACTTCCTACTCCCAAAACTCTGTGGGCAGTGTGCTCACATGGGGGCTTCACCAATATATCCCACCAGCATTTGCTGGTAGTTAGTGTGGATCCACAACCCCCCTTCATTTTGGAGGCTACCCCAAAACCGAAAGGCCTTTCTTCTTTTGGTTTGCTGGTCTAATCTAATACTCAATATGACAACAAGAAGGTGGCGACAAGAAGATGAAATATAAGTAGAAGGGCCTCTTAGTCTAGAGATGAATAGGAAAGTTCAGCCAGTCCCATGCATTATCATTCAGCCTTTGTTGCACTTTCCTCATGCTCCTTTATCAGACATGTTGATTGCTGACCAATTCCTCTTAGGTGATTTGTGGCAGCTGATTTAGCTTTCTCAACACATTCTTCTTTGGAGTTTTCGAGGCATTGTTGCCACTCTCAGTATTATACATCTGCTCTCTCTTCTGTGATTAAAAGTGCATTAGTTTGGCAGATTAGATGCTATAGGGTGTCTTACTTTACTGGAGTTAATATTCGGTAGAAGTGAAACAAAGACGCAAAGTGAACTTCCAATTAGTTCCTATCTTATACATCCAAATGCAGAACCTTGACATAAATTTGGTTGACCTTGTTAAAATGCCAACGAAATGGGCAGAGGACTGCCTAGGCATCAAACCTTCTTAGGTTTATTGAAATTCCAAGAGAATCAGCTCATATGTTTTACGTTTCAAAAAAGGGAAGCTGGAGTAACAAGTTAATCGAAAGCTTATGCCCTCAGCTCCAATCGGTCCATAAATTGCAATTCTATTCATAGAAAAAAAAAAACTATAATGCCCCTGCTTCAAGGCGATTTTTGTCACACACGACTTGGCGATGCCCCAACCTGGGAAGCCTAAGTGCCTTGTTTCGTCTAATTAAGCAATCCAACTACTAGAAGATGTAATGCTCCAAACTTTTGTGTACAACTTGACTGTAGAAAACTTGTTTACAACTATGCTCTCTATATAGTACGATTACAACTATATAGAATGCTTTGCATCCTACGAGAAAGGCGTTGGTGATAGATATGGAATAATGCAACCAAAGGATAAGATTGGAGCATAGCAAAATCTCGATCTTGTGTTGTCAAGTAAACCCTCAATCTCGTTAAATCTTTTTTGTATATTACAACACGTCATATTTACCACCATTACACTTAAGAATTTTTTTGCATCCTGCTGTTAAAATTTCCAATAGGTCTCACACCCAAATTAGTCTGCATGGTTGGCAAACAATCAATGGACCTGCAACAGGGGCCACATTAGTGGCCTTGAACTCAGGTGCCCACAATCAGGTTGCTTTGTTACGAGGGTAAATCATAACATTCAATTCAATTCCAGGACTTTGGTGCTCTTGACTGAGGTCCAGCCCAGTCCTCTGAGATCTCCAAAACATTTATATGAATCGAATCAATCAGCCCCCACCCCCATTCTACTGATTGTACCGAGACCATCCAGAAGTAAATGATGCATTCAATGGTTTGGTTGAGAAGCCCTTCATTTCTCCTCCTTCTGCTTCCTCCTGTTTACATTGCAAACATGCCTCCAATAGCTTTAGTGACAAAATAAACTTTATTTGTCACTAAAGCTAAAATGAGTGTTAAAAAGCTAAAAGATGAGGAAAAATTGGATTCACCCTCAATTTAAGTAGACTTGGCGTAACCTAAATGCGTCAAGTAATTTTTTAGGCGATCGACACAAACATATACAGTAAGTAACAAGACAAGATATTTCACTCTCTGATTTTCATGGAGACGACATCTCCTCGATACGACTATCTCTTTAGAACAAATCATGACAATTCTAAATTAATAGAGCCAAAAGAGAAAGCGAATCTTTTTTTGGTGTGAAATCCAAGAGAAAAATGCCATGGAAACTGAAGAACTCTCTTTTTTTTTGTTGGACGGTAAGAAGTATCATAAGACCAGCTTAAGCATCAATCGAGACTAAATCTCCTTCCGGCGATCTCAAAGGTGCATTCTCGTATCGACTTGGTATACTCGAGGGAGTTAAGGTTTGAACTCACGAGTAAAGGAAGGGAGCAAACCTCCTTCACAAGGGCCGATTCCTTGGTGTTAAAAAAAGGGAGGGAGAGAGAGAGAGAGAGAGAGAGAGAGAGCAAATCAAATAGGCCTAACTATATTGGGCTTAAAGCTGAAGAACGTGCTAGTCTCTTGGTCAGTCAGGACTATCCAAATATCCATTGCTAACTTTTGGGCCTTCTCTTGTTAAAAGTTGATGGACTCACCGATAACTTGGGCACCGCAAGCAGATGGCCCCGCCGACGAATCTTGACAATCTAAACAATTGAAAATTCTTAGGACATTCAAAATGATCGCTAAAGGAGGTTTACATTGGGAACAGTACTTGGAGAAAAATTACTCTTCTGAATGCACTGCACCATAGTGGTGGAGCATTGGAGTGCACCCTTATGATCGTCCGGAAGAGGACTTAGCCTCAGTTGACAATAAAACTGACCTGAAAATACCCTAATCTTCCAACCAAAAAAAAAAAAGCATCGCATAAAAATGTTATGGGGACATATTACTCCTTACACTAAAATTTCAAGTTTATAGATTGCCGGACAATTAGCCGGACATACAAGTTCCGAACACCTTCGTTGCAAGACAAACAAGTTGATAGTAGCATCAGATACTCTTCCGTGCCGTGCAATGATATGCCTAGAAATAAACGAATATTGTACTGACAGTAACACGTTGTAGACTCCTAAACTTGTTCTTTTGCTTGATGCCCAAAGGAAAAGAAGGACTATCATTTTACTTGAGCTCTGTTTGACAAAACTTTCGGTTTTCATTTTTTTTTATAAGAAAAGTGGAAAGAGTTTTGGTTTTTTTTTTCACCAGTTTTACGTTTGACAGAATTTATGTTTTCAAAAAACAGAAAAGCCCGAGCGTTTGACATGACAGCTCTTTGGTTTTTTTTTTAAATATACATTTTCACATAATTAAACACATATATTTCAATGTCTTACAAATAATTAAACATAGTTCTCCAAATATATTAGAATGTCTTACAAATAATTAAACATAATTAAACATGTCTTACACATAATTAAATCTTGCAAACCAAAAATGCGTATACATAAATCTTGTTCCAGCGGGTAAGCACTTCTCTTCTGCTTGTTGAATTGACTTATGGAGCCGAAGGAGGTGTTGCAGTGGGAGGCTGCGGTGGCAGATCGGCAGAGGCCGCCACTTTCGGAAGGTACCGATTCTCAAGACTTGGGCAGGAGGTAGGGGTCGTCGAGCTTCAGGCCGTCGTAAAAGGACGAAGCAAAGTTGGTATCGACCACGTACCGTCTCAGGAGATTAACAGAGAAATGTGCAGAGGAGTAATTGTTGGCTTGATTAGTGGAGATGGTGATTGGTTGTGTTCATCTTGGACCGAAGAATGGCCTGTGGAGACGGTGACCGCTGGCCAGTGGCCAGTGGAGGCGATGGGCTGTGGAGTCAGTCGGTGGCCGATCGAGCAAGGTGTGGAAAGAGGTGAAGAAACCCTAATTTAGGTGGATTTTATACCCAGCAAAATAAAAATGCGTTTGACGTTGGTAGTGAGACTCGAAGCCTCAACCTCATTAATCCAGCCCTCAACCCCGCATGAGCTCTTTTCGGAAATGGGCCTTAGTTTTAAAACTCTTTGCCCTTTCTAAAAAAAGAAACCCAACCAAACACCCCAACTTTCATGGACTTTTGAAAAAAAATTAAAATGGGGAAAAAATGGGCTGTCAAACGGGGCCTTGGTGTTGAAAGAAAAATTTCCTTCTACTTCTACGGTTAAAAATCGGGAAAAGCAAGGAAAAAGTCAATGTTTACTATTGTTGCTTTAGTTTTAATTTTTTTTTATCGGTTAGTTTCATATCGTGATGCCTACCGGATGGGATTGTCATCTCTATTTATGCTTGTGCATGTCTTATTTGGAGCTTTTATGAGTCTCATGTAACTTGACTGCTTTGCAGTTTTCAGATATATATTTATATTATTCTAAAAAAAATGAGAGAATAACAATTGCACTTGTAAACTAATTCGAAACGCGTTTGAAATGTTTTATTGTTTGATCCTACACATATTCATCCATCAAAAAAGACAGAACAATAGTATGTCATGAAAATACCAAGAGTTATATATACTTCGGCAAACCAATTTTGCGTTTCGCTGGGGGAGGGAAGGGAGGAGCACAGCAAGCACATGCTCAACCCCACCATTTGGCAAGAAGCTGGAATTGATATTTTGACTCTTACGTTTATTTGTGATGATTTTGGTTATTTTGGTGCCCCTTTCATAAGTGATAATATATGAGAACCTCTTTTAAACATGTATCTTCATTGATATATGAAGATTACCACAACTAGATACCATAAAGGAATTTTTTTTTCACTTTTGCTGATATAAATCTATATTAAAACATTTTACTCCTTTTGGAAATACTCTATTGATTTTAATATCAAAGTAAAGTGTGTGTACAAAAAATATAATACAGTTTTTATTTCTCATTACAACAACGTAGGATTTATCGTTGTCTCCTTTAGAACCAAATACGTAAAAGCACCTTGAAAACTTGGTATTTAGCGACTAGCAAGAGGCTATTGGGCTCCTGACGTTTGGGTTGTGGGTGGTCTTGCATGTGCGGAGGTATCGATGGGTCTGTAAATCTATCATGTATCCAACACAAGGTCTTCAATCGATTAGCGAAGGTAGTAGCGCTTCCATTAGCGCATCGACGACTCTGTTGTTGGTGGTTTCAGTTTGGAGAGCTTTGCAACGTTTGGTTTTCGCGCGGCTTGAATCCGTTCTCTGATTAGCTTTTTAGGGTTTTCTGTGGGTGCAAGGCTGCCTTGGTTTGGTGTTGCTTGGGTGAGTCTAGTTCAAGGGTCTCTTCTAGGGTTTTTTTTCTACTTCCCCCCTAGTTGAGTTCCCCTCTCCCCATTAAGGTGTTGTAGTTGGTTCTTGGTGGTCGTGGTGTTTCTGCTCCCTTAGCATGTTCTTAGATTTTTGTCTTGTCTGATCTTAGGGCGGATTAGGCTGTTGTTAGTGGCTGATGGTGGTCCGTTGGAGTTTTAGGTAGGGAAGTTCTGGGTGAAATCTAATTGTTATTAGCGCCCTCTGGAGCTCAGTAGCAGTGTGATGGTCGGAGATGGTTGAGATTCCGGCACCCATGTTGAGATTCTGGGATGAGGTGACGTGGCACGGTGGCAGTGACGGTGACAGGTGTCTGGCTATGGGATAATGGATGGTAGCTTGCTGTTATTTTTGGGTTAGTTGTTTTGTTGAGTCTCTACCTTCTTTAGTTAGTAATTATTTAGTTGGTAGGTTGTATTTATCTTGTTTTTATTAGCTGCTTAGTGCATTAAAAAATATAGTTGTAGGTTTTATTTTTGTTAATGTTGTTGTTGGCTTTTAATTTATTGCAATTCTTAGTGGATGGGAATGTCATCCATAAGTCTTTTACTTGTCTATCTAGGCATGTTTTGTATATCTCCCCGTTAATCTGAGTATATATTTCTACTCTTTACTCAAAAAAAAAAAAAAAAAAAGCAAAAATACTCATGGGCTGTGTATGGTATTGGTTGTGTACGGTGGTGGCAATATTGATGGTGTTTGGCGGCAGGAGCTGATTGGAAGAATTTTTTTTTTTAATAAATTCCAAAATTTGGGGTTAAAATGTTCTTTCACCACCTTGGTTTTTCTAAGATATTGCACTAGTATTAATGTTCGACCATCTTGTAGAGATCATACTGTTTGACACCAAAAAAAATGGAAGAAAAGGAGAGGAGGGACGACCCAAGAAAAGTGTGATAGTAATTTAATAGTAACATCGTATCTTTTTTGTGTGTACTAAAAACAGTTTACTAATGTAACATATAAATAATGTGATGCTCTCTAATATACTATTTTACCTGGTTGGACACACTGAACTTGATAATTCAGAATAAACTATACTCTGTACTCCTGAATTTATGTCTTGTTACACTAGCTACCCTTTTTTTCTAAAGGATTATGCTGACACCTTTTGCTGCTAATTTTCGACGAAAGGTTTTTAATATTTGAGTTTAGACTACAACTCATCTATATCTATATCTATACTACCTATAAACGTATCAATCTTGTAAATCATTTTTGGCCAATTATGCCTTCCATTAATTACTCTAATAACAGTCCTACCCTTATTTAATTACTCTCTTTTTAATGTGGTTGTTGTTAAATGAACATTGGGTGATGAATGTAATCCAATATCTATACATTGGGAAATGAAAGGTGTGGTGAGAAAGAGAAAAAAGAAAAGAAAAAGAAAGGAAGCTCTTGAACTCGAAAGGAAAAATTAAGCAAAGAATTAATTAGGGTACTTAAAAACTGAAAAGGAAAAAATTAAAATATGCCGGCAAAAACAAACAACTAAAAAAAGTTGAAGCGTGTAAAATCAGTTAAGGAAAAAAAAACAAGGCATTGAAAAGCAGAAAAAAAAAAAAAAAAGGAACGAACGAAAGGAAAAAGAAAGGGAAGGTTACATATGACGCGAATTAGAACCGAAAATTGGTTTAGTTATTACAGTTGGAGCTAGACCGCGTGCTCTGAACTTCGCATTTATGGTTGTTCTTCGATGGCTGATCGTATTTTTTCTAAATTTTCTTCCATACTTGATGGGTTCATCCTCTGTGAATACTATTAGGATCTGAGACACACCCAAATAGGTTTTACTTGCAATAATTAAAGTAATCGATCTTTTTGACATTCATATTAGTTACGAGCCGAAAAATCTGGAATTGACGGAATTAGTTGGAAAGTTGATAATTAGAAAATAACTTCATCAGATATGATTTTTTTGTTACCATTTTTTGAGTGTATATGGTTTTGTATTTACTATGAACCTCAAATGCGAAGCTTTTCATGGAAACATAACTAATTTGTATGCTTAATTATTCTACAACTACTGATGCTTCTCTCTCAGTAATGGTTGTTAATTAATAAAAAAGACGGCTAAAGGGATTAATCAAAACAACATACATGATCACATCTTAACTGCAGTGGAACGACATATAACCTGTAGTAGTTAAATAGGCTTATTCTCTTCTGTAATTTGTGTTTTTGGTTTGTTGAGGGCGAGGGGAGTGTGATATAATTATAAGAACAAATTTTTGCTCCTACCCGGGTTGTAGGATTCTTCCTCCAATCCCGTATATAGTGACAATTAATAGTCACTAAATGTTTTTAGTAACTTTACTTCTGACACTTTTAGCGACAATTACTAGTAACACTTTTTTAGCGTTACTAAATAAAAGTCACTAGAAACATTCAAAGACGATTGCTTGTCGCTTTTATATGGTCAATTTACAAAATTTCAAACAAAATTTGTTACTTTTACATTTTTTAAGGAACCGATACAAAACAGAATATCTCGCCCGATACATGGTTGATACGTAGTTCTCGGCCGGTACAACCGGTACAGAACGGTATTTTGACCGGTACAAAATGTAAGCGGTATCATACCGATAGAAGGTAAAAACAGTACGTACCGACCAGTACGACCGATACTGGTACGGTATTGATAACTATGACCGACGATGAGGCCGTAACTTTCTTAAAAAAAAAAAAAACCAGAAATATTTTCCTAACAGTGGGCAATGATTCAAGAAAGTCAAAGCCCAGCTAAGCTAACCGCTAAAAAAAAGCACGAGAGTCACATGTGTGGTTCAAATGACTGCGGATTTATTATTATTAATTTGTTTTTTGTAGAAAAAAGAAGCACCTCTCCTCACGCGTCGCAAACTCCGCCACGTGTTTCCTCACCCCCCCACGCTCCGTGTATTCCAAGTCCGATGCCAACTGTCCCCCCTAACTTTGCCTCCCAAACTTGCGGTGAAGATCAGCCCCTACGAAATCACCTTCCCATTCACAATTGAAGTAGGATTTCAAATACCAATTGGCCACCACCTCTCTCTCTCTCTCTCTCTCTCTCTCACTCTCTCACACACACATATACACACGCACGCGCGTGCGTGTACGCCCACACACATATTTGAGCTATCATGCACTTATTCAAATTTAAGCTCTCTAGCCCCCACCTTTTTATGGCGACGGTGGTTTTAGTTCAATTTGTACGGTGGCTATAGTTTGATTTCATGGTCACGGAGGTCGTCGGTTGTGAGTGCAGTCGTGTGTCTCTGTGTGTTTTTCTTCTATATGGCAGTATTTCAACGGTGGCTAGTGGAAAAATGGGTTAGGGTGGTTCTTACTAATTGTGAAAAACAAGTGGCGGTGAAAACGATTAGTGGTGGTGGCCGCCATGTTTTTTGAGACTATATGAATGTAACACAATGGTGTGATTGGGTGGCAACCGGGGGTAGGTGTGGGACCGGTTGGTTTTGGCTGGGGGTGGAGGTCGTAGCGACAGTGGCTGCCAGAGGTAGAACGACGACGACGATAATAAAATTGGTGAACGATGATGGCACTTTTAGTAACTTTTTTAACAGAGGAGTAATGCCCTCTATTTACTAATTCTGATAACCGAGAAGAAAAATGAAAAATACAGCTTAATATAATTTTAGTACTTAGGCGTAATTGTGATAAAATAAAATAAATAAAAAGCTCGGTGAGTGTGATTACAAATTTGATTCGGAGTACAACACAGCCTTGACCGAATATTCCAAGCCACCCAATATTAAACCCTCTTTACTCTTTGTTGTTTTGTCTACTCCTCTTTGTATTTAAACCCCTTTCCTTCTCAACCCACCATTCCTGTTTCTCCCTATATGCTATACAGCCTCAAATCTCGACCGAGTTCCTTCTCTGAATTTTTTCATGGATATAACGCCCTCATTTATCATCGGATTTCTTTGCTGTGGCAATATTCTTTCATCTGTTCATCATCAACCTTCCGATCTGCTTTTCTTGTACTTCTTTTACCGTTCGATTCGTTGTCCACCGTCTGCTACAACCTCCTTTTGACGACTTACCCCGCAGGTTCTAAGCCTGTCAATAATGGGTAAACGTATGTTTCTTCCAACTATTTGCATGTATACGTTAATGTTTCAGTTTATCCTGTTTTAGGTTCTTTTTGGTATTTGTTCAATTGGGTATTTAGTTTTTTTACTCATTCCCAGTCGGTGGTTAATGTTTCGATGTTAAACAGAAAATTATGCAAACCCAATTTCGTTTTTGTTGCTGGTAGTTAAAATTCATCTTAGTTCCGTTAAAAGGGTGCTTCGTCTGTGCCAGTGGCGGAGCCATAAAAGTAATGGAAGGTGGGCACCTGATAAACAAAAGCTACACTTTCCATGCATAAAATACCTTTTGTAAATTAGTAGCAATTCCTGCCTCAAGATTCAAGCTAACTCACTTATGTACGGTAGTTTTAGGCCGTCGAGAATTTCGTAACTAAGCAAGTCGATATCCAGCTTTTGATTCTCGCAAGAACAAGGTTGTCATCTCGGTAGGTTTAGGGGAATCATATAAACCCTAAGTAAATTGTAAAGAAAAAGCGATTGAAGGATTGGGATTCAGCAAGAACAGAATCATTGAATTGCACCATTCAAGAAGTTGCTGAAATAAATGCCAAAGCCAAAAACCCCAGATTTTGTAAACTGTTGGGTTGTTTCCATAAAGGAAGGTAGCGATTAGCGAACAACAGATAAGGATAAAAGCGATAAAGTAAACGCCTAGGTAGATTGAGAATCAATACTACGTTGAGAAGACAATTCTGCCCCGTTTTTGTAATGTCATACACATTAGAAGAAGGGGCAACATTGTCAAAACACCACTGGAAGTATATAGAGAATACATAAATTCAAGGAGCAGCAGGTGGGCGCATGCCCCCCTGTGCTCCCTGCTGCATCCGCTTCTGGTCTGTGATATGCAAACTGTTATCAAGTGGAACTTATCTCAATTTTGGTAAAAAAGGTGCTGCTTTTGAAAATCCATCTCAATTTTGCCCAAAGGTTTTTCCTTTATAACTAGTTACTTGATAAACCCATGTTAAATTTGTTTAAAGGACCCTCCTTTACAAGCAATTGTGACATATATGCTGGATAGCAATTTTATTTTGTGCCAAACCCATCTGAGTTTTGTAAGAAAGGTGTTCTTTTTGGTAGTGATTATGTTGGGATAGCAATTTTATTTTGTGCAAAACCCATCTGAATTTTGTAAGAAAGGTGTTCTTTTTGGTAGTGATTATGGTTGGTTATGTCATACAAACTATGCTGCTGGTTACGACAATGCTTATTGTTTTCTACTTGGTGGATTCTTTGGAAAAATTCTGTGTTGTTGTTTGGTGCTGATTTTTATTGGCTTTGCAGGTAGTTCACAACGTAAGAGTACTGCAATGTTAGATAGTGACGATACTGATAGTGTTGAGTCGTCGTCAACTGTTCAGTCGGACAATATGGTGGTTTCAAGTGATGAGCAAGTACAGTTCATTAAAGAGAGTGTACTTGATCAATGTTTAGATGCTTTATATGAGAAAAGGTAGTTGATTTGATTACGAGTGCTTATTTCTTTGTTGCTAAATTTGTCTTATTTTATTGCCTGCTCTTTCACTCAAGTTCTGTGGGCTGAGATTTTAAACAAGCTACAGATTAATTATAGCTTTACTAGCTGGCCTCTTCTGCTTCATTATGCTATGCATAAATTCTGAGGCAAGAGCTTTAGAACAGTCCTAATTAACCTTTTCTGTGACTGAATATGGAATCTGGGGAGAGGAATCATAGAATTCTTACCAACCAGCATGAAGATAACAATGCTGTTCTTGCAAAAATTGAGCTTTGGATTGAATATAGGTTTTGAGCTGGAGGAGAGCAGCTGCATCTTCAGTTAATAAGCACTTATGCCAGAACTGGAATCTCCCTTATACTGTGCTGAAGTCCTGGCTTTCTGTGTAGTTTTGTTTTATGAGGTGTTTACTTTATAGTTGGTCATAACAAGGTTAGATGTTAAGAGTAAGGATGGTTGTATGCTTTCCAATGGTAAATAAAAGGACCTTTTACCAGCAAAAAACAAAAGAACTGCTAATTTTGACCTACTCTTAGTTGGGAAGAAATGCTTCCTTAGATTTTATCCACAGTACTAATCATGTCTGTTGTTTCTCTTGCTTAAAGGGGGTCCACACGGGAGAAGGCTTTGGCCTCTGTGATAGAGGCTTTTAACAGCGACTTACAGCACGAGTTTGTGGAGAAGAAGTAAGCACTTGCCTTCACTTGGTTATATTCCTTCCCGTTATTACAATTTAGAATATATATATATTCATATTCGTTTTGTTTATGCGGTTTTATATAGTTCTGATGTGGTTTTATAAACTTTCCAAGAGTAGGAAACCGTTAATCTGCGACTTTTGAATTTTATGTTTTATGTTCAGACTTGAGTCTTAACGTTTTGACAAGGTCTTCCACACTGTTATTTTCATGTTAAGGAATTGCAGAAGGTTGTGTTGACATATTCGTAAATTTCTCTGGGAATTCTCTAAATGAACGGAAATTTTTCTTGAATGTATAGTACTTATGAAGACATGAAGAAAATAATCTGTGTAACCAACCCCAACTAGATTTTGGAAAAGCTTTAGTTAAGTTGGATTTCAGGAATGAGCCAATAACCAACTATTATATGCGGTATAAGCTTTTCAGTCATGTAATCTGTGTACTAGATTTTGGAAAAGCTTTAGTTAAGTTGGATTTCAGGAATGAGGCAATAACCAACCATTATATGCGGTGTAATCTTTTCAGTCATGTAGGTAGTGGAGATTCTCATGGTTTTTTGTCCTTCCGTACAGGTTTGCTACATTGCTGCATCAGTGTCTTAGTTCCATGAAGCGTGGATCAGGAAAAGAGACAGCTTTAGCAGCTCATGTCATTGGTCATTACTTGATCCTTATTTTTGCTTTTACTTGTATTTGATTTAAAGTTTTTCTAAATGTTTCTGTTTGTTATTTTCAGGGTTGTTGGCTTTGACAACTGGTCCTGGGGAAAACGCGCAAGAAATATTAAAAGATTCTGTCTCTCCTATCTCGGATGGTCTCAAATCTCGGTCGGATACATCGAAGATACGACCGGTAAGATCGAACACGAATCCTTTGGTGGATGCTTCATTTTTTTTTGGCATTTAATTCATTTAATTGATGCACAACTTGCATTCGTGTTGTAGTTGTTGGAGTGCTTGGCCATCGTCACTTTTGTTGGTGGGGACGAACCGGAGGAAATTGAGAAATCAATGCAGATTATATGGCAACTGGTTCACCCAAAACTGGGTTCTAATGTACGTGTACACATTCAACTCATTCATTTAAGAAGGATCCCCTTATTGCTATGTTCCTCTGTTTCTTGTGCACCGTTGACACACTTCTGACGTGCTGGCTTTCCACTCGCAAGCAGTTCAAATCAAGTCGGAAGCCCCGTAGACATTTTTTTAAATTGTGCTTCGCAGTTGCTGTTGTTATTTATGTGATTTAGTATGTTACGCGTTTAGTCCTTTATCACTCTACTAAAGTTATGTCATTACACAGGTTGTCCCCCTTAAACCCTCACCAGCATTGATAGCAGCGGTGGTTTCTGCTTGGTCATTCCTTCTGACAACAATGGACAAACGTACACTTAATCCAAAGAGTTGGCAACAGTGCGTCAATCGCTTCCTTCCCTCTCTCTCTCTCTCTGTGTGTGTCTGCATATGAATCTTCTTTTCCTCTCTCCTGTGCACAATAATGAGCATGTGAGTGCACATTCTATTTTATGAAAAAGGATTTTGCTACCTCGAGAGGGTCTCTTGACTTTGCTTATAGGACTTTATACTTCAGGTTTTGTAGGCTCTCAAAAGGTGCAAGGCGTGCCTTGTTGGCAAGAAAATCAAAATTGGGCACTAAATTACTTTGTTAAATTTTACAGGTCAATATCTTATTTTTCTACTCTACTAGACAAAGATGATAGAGCTGTACGCATTGCAGCAGGCGAAGCTCTTGCTTTAATCTTTGAGATCGGAAATTTGGAAAAGTTCTTTTCTGGATCTAAAGGCCCTAGTGATGGCTCGGATAATGGGGGCACTAATTCTCGGGATATTGCACAGATACAGGGATTGAGGGCAAAAATTGTAAATCAAGTCAGAGACCTTTCTGTGGAGGCTGGTGGTAAGGGTTCTGCTAAGAAAGATCTTAATAGTCAGCGGAACACGTTTCGGGATATTCTAGACTTTCTTGAGGTACTTTTTGTTAGATTTAAGATGTATGTTCCTCTAATACTGTATGGCGGCTACAATAGTGATTCATATTCCTTGACACCAGGATGGTTATGGTCCAGAAACCACAACAAAGATAGGTGGCGAGTCATTAATCACGACGACATGGTGTGAACTCATTCAGGTTGATTCTTCGCTTCTTTTTTTCAGGTTTTGGTGAGGAAACACAATGTCCTTATAATTTTGTGTTCTTTTAACAGCTGAACTTCTTAAAGCATTTCCTTGGGGGAGGTTTTATTAAGCACATGCAGGTTTGATCTCCTTCAGATTTTGGCCTCATCACTTTCTTGAGGTTGAAAGTTGTTCATCTATCTTAGGCTCTTACTGATCTTTTTGTAACCAGGAAAATGAGTTGCTTCATGATGTTTTTGGCTTCAAGCCGAAGATTAAATCTCCCAAAGGAACTGAGCGTCGTATTACTGCAGCTGAAAAGGTGAGTTGTAGACTTTGTGCCGAATTTGGTTTACCAGCGTACAGTATACTGGTCCGGAGTCTGGTATCATTCTAACTGTGTGTACTTATACTTATCTAATAAAGTTAAAAAGAGTGATGCGTGTTTGCATTCAGGGTTTCTTAATTTCCATTCCTGCATTGCTAACATGTAGAATCTGATACATGAAACCTATGTTAGAGGAGCTGTTTTTTGCTTCCACTTTTTATCTGAAAACGTGCTTCACTCGATGTACAGAGGGTTCTCCATGTAATGACCATTGCTTGATTGTCCTGATGTTATTTAACTTTTTATCACAGAGGTTCTACAAGTCGCCAAACTCGGTCTATAACAAAGCGAGGACTCAATTGCTGAACAAGCAGCGAATGTTTTCCCAGGTAACTTTCGCCTTGGCTTTGCTTTTATTTGTGTAAGGTAACCCTTGAGCCCCACTGGTCCATCACTCTTAGCCAAGGAGGCACTATATACCCCGTCAAGTGGTGTACAGCTGAATGGTATCGCACCACGTGTCGTTCATAATACACCAAATAGCCTTATATACTTCTCTTTCATTTCATCTTGTCTTAGGATGTCATGCTGTCATTTGCTGATTTACTTCTCACTGTGCAGGATAGGAACGCGGGACATTATTCAATTGCTGCTGAGGAGGTTTAAGAGTCGGTGTGCTCGTAACAAACATGGAAGGAACCAACTGAACCCCATTGAACTCTACTTTTGATTAAATTCGATACTTTGATTTAGTTAATGAAATAGATGGTTACAACACAAACAGATAAATGTGCCTTGTTACCTTGTTATGGTATTCTTTATTCTTGCTCGAGGAGGCATCAATAAGATCAGTGGCGTGCGGGATATGTATGTCTCGAAATGGGTCCGTTGCGACCTTTGGCAATGGATAAAGTAAAAAGGTTGAAGTACTTGAAGCCCATACGTGAGATGCTAAAATTAGCTGCTTTTGGTGCTGAATGAATTATCTGACGAGCAGAAGCATGAATGCAAACGCATCTTTCTCCCAATCCGCGATCAAGTTATAGTAAAGCACAAAGGAGAACAACATGGATGCCTTGCAGAAACATCAATGCCTATGAAACCAACTTAAAATAATCACTCACTAATCTTCGGAACTCATAGCCATATGAACTGTGTTTGCCATTTTACTGGCGCAGCAGTTCATCTTGTGACCGAGAAATACTAGTCTGCATCTCCAGTGTTTCTGGCATAGTTTTCTGTTTCCTTTTTATGGTCGTCTCTCGTAAGAGATTTGACATTTCACTCCGGTTTCGGAGGTCTGAGTGACAGCAGTGGTAACCCTGGGAAAACTATGGCTCCAAGCTGGGTCTTCGGAAAGGCTTACAATCGCCTCATATAACGATAAACAATGGTCGCTAATTAGAAAAGTGTTGTAAAAAATTGTTGTATATTATTTGCAATAGTGAGCGACAATCAATAGTCACTCCAAAATCTCTCCAACCTCAATGGCATCAAATTCCACAATCTCGATGTCACCTCCATCCCAAGCTAGTTTCATCCCCTGCTCTTCGACCATTGCAAAATCTTGGCTAGTAATATGAAGCCAAAAGATACATCTGCAACAGTCGTCTCTGCCCAATTTAGCAGCTCCAGTCGGGCCATAAATCCTTTTGCACTGCTCAGACCACTTTTATTTTAGCTCGACCTCTGTCCAATCTTTATGAATCAATTCTGTGGAGTTAGCCAGTTAGCCTCCAACAGCCCACAGGTCTCCTTCAATTTCTTATCACCAACAACGGGATGCAGATGAGGTGTCCTAGCTTCCGCATTATGAACACACCTGTTTCGCTTGTACCACAAAGACTGTAGCCCCACCAAAAGAGTTCCGGCCCAAAATAATTGAACAAAATTTTCTTTTAAACTGTCTCAAAAAAGTTATTCACTTTTCAAATTATAAAATATTCTGTAGGGTGGTGTTTTTCAATGTTCATCATTTTTACACTTATTATATTCTATCTCTCACTACATTTAATCCTCTTCGAACCTATTTTTGCTCTCCTAACCCACTTCCTTCCCCTCTGTCTGGTAAAATGAGAAATACACAACATATGACTTATATGATTAATAAACGTGTCAAATCAAAATGGGGCGATTATATTGTGAAGGAGGGAGCATAAGGTCAAAGGGGGACAAGAGATATGTGAAACTTCAGCTTTATGGGCATTCCAATAACCATCTGGTGGCGCCAAATGTGGAAAAACAGTACCGGAGGATTCCTCGGGGCAGAAGAAAACGGACAGTTAGCACGATCAGATGTTGTGAAGCTAACTTCGAGGATTCCTCAAGATGCAATAGTCCCTGTCGGTTGGATCGAAGCTATACGGTCCCGCCTTTTTGGTACAAAAAAAAAAAAAGAGTTGCTTGATTTAGTTATGTCGAACGTGCTATTACCTATTAGCTATTTGTTTTCTAGTTTAGAGGCTATTTTGAATAGTTCTCATAACTAAGTTTTATATTAAATATTAATCAACTTTTAAAATCACCTTTGAGTTATGGACAATGTTCGGATAAAAAGTACTAGCAGCAACTTCAGTTTTTGTATCAGGAAAATTCAAAGGGCTACGTAGAATACGACACTCCCCAAGTGAATTTCTTTTCTCTTCTCTGTGTTTTTCTTAAATAGTTTGAAAAACAAAAAAACAAAGGAAGATGGTTAGTCGTAGCAACGGTAGCTACTTCTACATTAGTGTCAAGATAATGAAAACAAAGAAAATTGTTCCCCGATATGATCCACTCGAAAAAGGATCGCATATTTTAGGCAAGTAGTGATGCAGTTTGGCAACAAATAAAAGCGTGAAAAATTACAATAACTATCAAAATAGGAGATACAAGGCAGTGTGTACCAACTTTGAAATTGCTCTTTTCATTTAAAAGCACCATTTCTGAGAGGAAAATTTGGTTTTTAACAAAGTTTCAGTAAATAAGGGAAAACTAAAACAAGAAACTGGAAACGAAAAGGTTGACAATAGCATTTCAAAGCTGCTAATTCAGAAAGTTGCAATGGCATCACTGCAGAGCAAGAACAAAAAGTGATTCACTATAATTATACGCTTTTCTTCGTATCTCTGTAAAATCTGACCATACCAAAAACTTTATAGGCGGCTCATAACATCATTCATACAGGCGGCACCAACTTTGCTGCGGTTCCACCTTCCCCTCAAGCCCCGCCACCCCACTACCCTTGCGGGGGTTGGCTTTTTAGAAACGAAAGATATGTCACGGAAGTAGTGATCTATATACCAGACAATCCAGAGAAGTGCTTCTTCATGGCTTGGTCCTTCCTATAATGGCTATTTCTACCGCCTCGCCTCCCCCCACCCCTGGAATTCCCTGCGTTCCCTCGTCCTCCCGTATTGGTAACAGGTCCGTCAGCTTGCTCTTCACTGGGCAGCTCGGATGGCTTACCATAATGATAATTTCTACCACCTCCCCTACCTCGACCCCTGAAATTTTCTGCATTCCCTCGTCCTCCTGCATCATGCCCTTCATTTGACAACTCAGACGGCCTACCGTAATGATTATTTCTACCACCTCCCCTCCCTCTGCCCCTGGGATGACCTGGGTTCCCTTGTCCTGCCGTCTCCATGGCATCAGCTTCATCGACTCGCTCTTTATTTGACAACTCAGACAGCCTATGAACTGCACCTAAAGGAAGGTTACCCCCGCGTCCAAGGCCATGGATTAATTCTTTCTGGGATTGATTAACTAATGATGCTTCGTTATAGTTTGCAACACCAACTGAACCAGAAACCTTGTAACTGTAATTCTTACCATCCTTGACAAAGAACTGGGGCTTCTGACGCGAGTTCCATTTAGGAGCGTTTGAAGGTGAGTTTTCTGCCTCTGACCCCCATGATTTCACCCCATTTGAGTTTAGTTTGTCGTGCAGTATCTCGGTCTCCTCCAACCCCGAATCAGCAACAGTCAGACCTAAATCATCAAAAGAATCATCGTACTCATCTTCATATTCAAGCTGTGAAATAAGAGCAGCAGTCTTTGCCATATCTTTTTCATCTCTGTGGTCGAGGATTTGAGAATCGGGCAAGTCTGTTCTAGACTTTCTGACATATCTTCCGGCTGAAGAAGTTGATGACAATGAGGGGCCCTCAGCCTCCTGCTCGCTTGGTCTAGCTGTTACAGTTGTAGAGGGTACAGTTGAAGATTCCAATAACTTCCCTTTCCCCTTATCATACCTATTCACTAATGAAGCAGACATGGGTGGGCTCTCAGCTGTTGTAGATTCCAGTAGCTTCCCTTTTCCTTTATCATACTGGCTCGTTAATGAAGCAGGCTTGGGTGGGATTTTCTCGATTGTAGGGTCCAGGGACTGCAGATCTTTATGAAGTGTTCCTTCTAGAATCCTCTGAATCACCTCTTCTGGGTTTTGGTTATAGACCTCGAGACACGCCGACAGGAAGCCGTTACCATAATCAGGGAAAAGATCCCTTATCTGACTAATTTTTGAATCGATGATGGCATTGTTGTCATCTGTCCCCACTTTGCTGGCATTGGTATTGGCCCCTGAAGGATGCATCATAATCCCAGATAGAAACTGGAATTGTTCATCATCCATCAAAATCCACCCTACACAGAAAATTGCCAAATCATCATCTTGATCCATAAGGCATACTTGAGGATAAGATTACTTATAGACATGCACATATCTCAGCTGTGCATGAAGGAAAGTTTCCTGCAATACTAGTTGTGCCCAGAGAAATGGTTAGTTCCCAAAAAGAAAAAAATGAGCACAAAATCAGAAGCTGTAAGGATAGTAGGAGAAAGAAGTACCAACTTCATACTAAGATAAAAAATCCAAAAGCATTTCTAGAACTAGACAGGTTCTTAGCAATTCAGCAAGAAACATCAAGGCAGCAATGGGATAACTAATTATGCATTCTATTTAAGAGGGATTTGGACAAAGTCTTCAATATAGTATAATGATCAAATTGATTGGGCCATCACGATCCTCGCTTGATAGGATCTTCGATTCCTAGTCCAGAAACAGCAAAAGCTCTTAACAAAAGCCGGCCATGTACACCATTAGATGTCCACAGACATTCTCAAGCAGGCATGTAGTTGCAGTCCAAAATATTTTTCAAACTAACATACTTTAACAAGCAATGACAGCAATTTAGCAAGCAAGAAATTGTACAGTCCCTCCTCAACCCTCATATTAGCAATGCCAATTTGTTTCCAAACATCACTGGGAAACTGCGGCATAATCAATCTCATCAAGCTAGGTGACAGAAATTTAGAAAGCAAGAAATTGTACAGGTCCTCCTCAACCCTCATATTAGCAATGCCAATTTGTTTCCAAACATCATTGGCACACTGCGGCATATTCAATCTCATCAGGCTAGGTGTTACTGTGTATACATGGCATCTCAAACCTAATAAACATTTAAACTATATCACAACCTCATACAGCAAAAGATTCCACAATGACTTTGTGCTGATCAGGCAGTTCTCAACACAGTCTAGTTTGCACAAAATAATACAAAAGAGTGACATATGAAACAGAAAAAGGTTAAATCAAACCACCATATTTAAGTAACAGAATACGTACCACTATTTCGTAGCAGTTCAATTCTGCTCATCAACTTGTGTTTTTTTTCAACATTTTGGAGAAATGTTCCCCTGTTCTTCCCCTCCTGAATTTCTGGATATCCTTTACTCAGTTCCCTAAGAGTTTGAACCAAAATGTCTGCCCTAATGACAGGGTCCTCCACGTTAGCTGGAAATATCTTGGTTGCAGCTGGAAGAGGGACACTCTCTTCAAATACTTCATCACTAAGATAGCCAAAGTACAGTAATTTCCAACCAAATTTCACAATCCTCATGGATAGCATCTTCAGACTGACAGCAATATCTGAAAGCATGTCATGAGATGTTTGCTGACGTCCATCTTCTCCTCCAGTAAATATAATGCGGAAACCCCGGTGTAAAGAAGGCAGCAGTGAATCATGCAACTTTGCGAGGGTATTGAGCAATTCCTCATTCCCATAGCTACACAAAATGTTGGATGGCTTCATTAAGAATATTCAGAAATTAGGATATAGCATTACACTATAGCACTGAATTGAGTTATTGACAACTGCTTCTCTACTTGAAGAGAAAAGCCAAGACAGCACCCAAGAGGGCAGGACCTACACCAACTTATCACTCGCACCCAATTTCAGTATTTAAACTGCCACCACAGAGATTCAGAATAATACATCCTATAAATGCAAAAACCAAAGACAAGTCCATATTTAACAATAGATAGGTACCTCAAAACAGAAAACTGAGATATAAGCCAAATCATTTTAAACACCAAAGTTACTTAATGTTCTTGCCATTTGACTCGGAAGATCAGCTACGACATTCAAATAACTCTATCCATTTTCCCTCTAGTAGGGTATAATGGTCCCATAGGTGCATGAATAAAATTAACATATTAATAACCACACTTTCACTCACGCTCAAGGTTAATACCATGCAAAAGAGTGAACAAATTCTGCAGATATAACCATATAGCATAACTGTCAACCGGTCAAAACAAAACTACCAAATAATTCATGCAATAAGTCCTAAGCAGAATCCAACCCTGGTTCTTATGGTATATGCACTCATGCAAACATACACTTTAAAATGTAAAAAAAAGCTTAAGTCAAAACTGCAACAGTATGCGATACCTCATTTCCACAGGGGAGGAAAAGAAGGCAGCTGCATGCTTGTAAGCGCTAACAAAAGCATCCATCGAGACAATTGCGTCATTTATGAAGTCCATTACCTGTTACGCTAAAATTAAAAAAATTCAAAATGACAAAAGTATTGCCTTTGCATTCACTTTGAGCCCCAGAGTTGCATTTTTCTGCTTCTATTTATGTAACCTTTTTTTGGAAGGGGGTGGGAGGAGTCTTTTTTAAAAATTTCACATCTAAGATGGTCAACCAAAAAGCAAAAGATCTTTCAGCCATTCTCATGGCAGCAAGAACGTTGGTCTACAAAACAGTCCAAATCATCTTACAGTCTGTAAAGATGGTCACCTTGATTAAGCTAATCTGCTTACACTCCATTTAGGTGCTAACACTTCAGGAACTACACCACCAAATGGCATGGCCCAGAAAAAAACCAAGCATAAGCTATTTTACATTTGCAAAAGAGAGAGAACAGAAAGTGTGTCACCTCTAAATAGTCCTCATAAAGCCTGCTGGACCCATGGTCTTGAGGGTCATGAGAGGAAAATAAAACCTGCACATGAACCCAAAAATAAGGAAATAATCAATGAACTACAAAGAAGTAAGCACTCTTCAATTGTAATGCAGCCAATTGAAGGCCAAAGGAGTCTCTAGGTTGAATATGATAATCAAGAATTGAGTGTGACTGATACACTTCAAAGAACTGTACTCGCATCTGTTGTTGGAGAAGTAGGAAACAACATTGTTGAACACTTGAATGCTTCAGTTTCTCTATCAAGAGAAAAAAAAGCGACCGCAGTGAACAAGCTCCCACCACTGCTGACTTTAGAAAGGGCGAATGTATGCAGGCTTACCCCACTATTGCTGTAAGGCTGTTTCTGCGTGCCGCATATCAGTGAAAAAAGAGAAACACCAGTGCACGAAGCCCTCTTTGCTAAATTCAAGAAGGGCAGATGTATGCAGCCTCCCCCCACTGTTGCAGGAGGCCAAATTTTCTGCCACCCTTCCCCTAACCATTCTGCCTCCTCTATTAATTGGTCCATGTAATGAGTTTTTGGTGACATGGAAGATTACGAGGCAAGGAGCACAAATAACACTTAAATAACAAAATTTCCTGTTCATCTTTTATCTCTCCTCTCTTGGAGAAATCAACAGCCACCACTTTACCGGCAACACTCTCTGCCTACTTCCTCATACTTAAACCCAGCAGTAAGAGTTTGTGTGTTCAGTTATCGTGCATATTCATCCCAATCTATGTTCATTACCCATTTCCCAATCTTCAACAAAATTTCCTGTTCATCTTTTATCTCTCCTCTCTTGGAGAAATCATTTACCCAACACTCTTGCCGACATATTAAACCCAGCAGTAAGAGTCAGTTATCGTGCACATCCCAATCTATGGTCATTACCATCATTGTGATTTTAGACTGATGCCAATCAATAATCCTTGCAATATTAATTTCAATTTGAAGAAGTTCTGTATAAAATCTGCCATGGATGAGTAGTAAATGTCTTAATATGATTGATTCTCAGATTTGTAGGGAAGGTGCCAGGTAACGATCCATGCCATCATATTATCATCACATCAACCAATTACATCAAGAGGGCAGAGAAGGGGGTAGCTGGAGGGGGCAGAGGATCTGGCCTCCTATTAAGAAGGTTGTTTCCGTGTTCCGAACCCGTCACCTCCATGTCACAAAGGATGATAAGCAACCAAAAAACCAAAATCGTCAACGTAACAGAAGATGTTTGACGCTTCAAAGACCCTAACTAATTGCACGCCAATGGAAAACTGGAAAAGAAGGGAAATGGGCCAACTAGGAAGACCAGATTTTCCCCGATTTTAACCAACAAAATGTCAAAACCAGATTCAAGCTCTTCCTGCAGATCATCTAGAAACATAAGCCTGTGCTCACAATAGAATTCTTTCAACAAGGATCTGAGAAACTGACATCAGTTTGCATTTTCCTCTAAAAAATCTTCTTCTTGCCGCATTCAAATCAGCAACCACGTGCTCTTAATTTTAAAGAATCAAGTCATTTTGTAAACCACAGATGATCCTATTCAAAATATCTTTCTTCAAAACTTAAGCTCTCTCGAGTAACTAAAGAGAAAGCAGGCTCAGAAATAAGTGACTTAACCGCTGTATCTACGGGTTTGAGTAATGCAGTGGCAGAATCCAAAGATAAAGGCCAAAATAGGTCACCAACAATCAGCATCGTATTGATACCATCATAGAGTATATATTATTTCAGACCCCCAACAACTGAGATAGTATCAGAAGAAAGCTAATTGGTTTGGAAGTTGCACAATTTCTTGGAGGATTCAGAGAGAGTTTCTTCATCAGCCAAAAACCCAAGAAGGTCCTGACGATTTGGTCTAGGGTCCATGAAGAATTAGCGTCGTCATCTGTTAAAATTTTTATTCCCACCCCCCCCCCCCCACACACACACAACCCAAAAAAAAAACCCAATAAAAAGAAAAAGAAAAAAAGAAAGAAAATGCTTGTTGGCCACAGTCGACCAGTCCAAGTTATCAGACATGGTTGATTTTGAATGTTTGTCAAAGATCCACGTGCTGGTAGCTAAAGCTATCCAAGTGACGAGCATCTCCCTGATCTCTAACAAGAACTCATAGAACTCTACAGATATTGGCGAGGTGTCTAAATCTAGAGGTTTAGGACCCATGACAGGAGCCTTCTCGTTGCATATCATCATAAGACAGCAACAAATGACAGAGAGAAGAGGTTAAATTTTTGTGAGGCTGAACAAGCAGTAAAGAGGATGAAGCTGATCGTAATCCTGCTGGTGTAGTTGTGATGATCTAAAAAAACGAAGATAAAAGAATAGAGTACTTGACTTTCAAAGGGGGGCAAAAGAGGTTAATGTATGACTTCGAAAGTGAAGCTATATAAATAACCAATACGATAGATGACTCTTGAAAATCAGTAACAATATAAGACCAGGCCAGCAGGTATATATGTACATCTCTCTCACACATCTGACCTACTCCTTTGCATTCTCGAGTAGGAGAATCAGCAGCATGTCAGCTGGCCCGTCCTCGATGTGTGCATCTTCATATCTTCTAATTCTTTTACACATAAATGAGTTTAAAAGGTCAGTAAGTTGACAAAGATGTAAATGACATTCTCTAGATTTTTTCAAATGACTATAATTAAAGAAGATATCTTGCTAATGTCACAAGGCATACCTATTTAATGTTTTTTTAGCAAACAATTACAAAAACATTGTAATATCCAAAAAACGGAAAGAGATATTTTGCATGAGGTACACCACACACACAACAGAAAAAACTAATGCACGACAAGCATAAGTCGCAGCAGATAAATCTCAAGATTGCCAGTACAGCAGCCAATTAGGCCAATAAGTTCCATCATTCAGATAAGTAGCACGAGCAGAGTTGATCAAGGAAGGGTACCTCTAACGATGAGCTGCATCGATGATGCATGGTATGGACAATGCTAAGGAAACGAGATAATACTCCAGTAAGATCATTATGGATCCTGGGCTGGGCCTTTATTGAATTCACAACCTGCAAGATACATATAAACTCCTTCAGTGCAAGATCTCTCATTCTGATGAGACACCAAAAGAACTAGAGTAAGGTCTTATTAGTATCAAAAGATTGGATGTGATAGTTAAAACAAAAAAGTTCAATGCAGTAAAAGCCTCAAACTTCCAAGTAACATGTGGCAGTTTGCTTATGAATGCTTACCAATATTCTGGTCAGATCTTCATTTTCATGACCGTAGATGGCACATATATCCAGCACCTTGGGCAAGTCAATCAACTTCTTTTCCTGCAAAAGAACTACATGCAAAATTAATGAAAAACAATGCAATAAAACACATCCAGAAAACTATTATGATTAAAGAACTACATCATATACAACAATTGATTGCAGTGTCAAAAGAGTTTCATGTTCCCAATACACAATTACGCAAAGGAAATAGTCATAAAGAGATAAGTGAATAAACAACTAGAGATCAGAATACAAGTATTTTAGCAATCAATTAGATATCTGATTTGATTATAGGAAGCAGATACAGAATAAGCTAGCTCAACAAGATGATCGACTTTTGCACAATGAGTGAAAGGAACACTGCATTACTAAAAGCTGATCAATAAGGAAACGTATTCATGTTGCTTAATGAATTATGGCGAATCACTCTCTTCATTGACATTTCCTCTAATCCTCCTTTGATACGAAGAATATGAGTAGAAGCTAAATGCACTACAATCTAGGATATCAAATAAACCATGACAGTGCTTCTATCTCTTAAAATTTCTCCAGCATGCCAACTTTGAAAGACATACTGCGATCCCAAATGAAACATAGAACTCTCAGCTAGTATATTTACTAAAGCCCCTTCAACTATTTGGTTGAGCTTCACAATATTTTATTCTGCATTGTGTAGAAGGCGAAGGTCACATAAGCAAAATAGAGAACACACCTGCATGATCTTTGGTACTAAGGCTATCAGCAGCCCTAGCTCCAGGATCCCGATTGGAAGATCTACAAAGATGTGGAATTTCACATCAGGAAAAGATGAAATCAAGAATGCTCTGACAGCTATGTTCACAGCATCTCTTAAAATACAAACTTACTGGTCAAATAGCAACTTACATGCGATACAAGAGCATAAATACGCGCCGGCTTAGCTCAAACTCGCCAACAATGACCCCTGCAACTATTCCCCTTGCTCCACGATAAGGGAAATCATACCATCTACTCTTGAATTTTAGGAAACTTTCTAGGAAAGCGTGCAACGAAGTATCGCTAGCCACTGAGCAGGATATAAGAAAGAAAAGGGACAACTATAGTAAGAATAGAATACATAGAGGGTATTTTCATGACATCCCAATGGCCAAAGATAATGGCAGCAAAACCAGCATTGAAACAGATTTCATTGCACAAGTGCACTCTAAAATTGAACAAGCTTAATGCTTCAAATAAAAGGATTTTTTCACCTAGTAACATCTCCATCTCGACAAATTCATATGAACACACCAGGCACATGTAAAAACGTGTACGGCGCACCCAGGAACACATATTACAACTAATTTCATGAAAGATATAAGTTGGATCCCTATGCAATCCTCTAAAAGAAGAGAGGGTTTTATCAGTAACATCAGCATGAAGCAAGACTACTGTCCAATTGCACCATATAGATACATAATTTTCCCAATAAATTGCATCAACAAAAAGCATCTCCATCTCGATTGTTTCCAAGTAATAACCCTGGACATGTACTTCTTTTACTGCCCACTTGAACTCAACATGCATCAGCAGCAATAGTACTTTGGAGTCAGCTTATTTTTCGAGGGTCAAGTTCGAGCATCCAAACATTGGATGGAACTCAAATTGTATTTGCAGATCAAAGAGGTAACACTTGACAAGTCAAACTAGGAAAATACAAGTCAATATTTACATTGTCAAGTTCTATGATGGGAATTCAGAAAATAATGGAGATAAATTTTATGAAGTGGAGGGTGTGAAGTTTAAGCACCAAACAAGCCTATTCCTAGTTCCTACCACCAAAACAAAGTAATAAATAAACGTGAAAAGTAACCGTACTACAGTCTGTAGCAGCATTTTCTTCAGTGGTAGAAGCAAATATTGCCTATATGCAAGCTAAATTTCACTGTATGAAAAGAAAAGTACTTGAAATACTCTCTTGTTCAATAATGTTTGACCCATCTGTCCTTTTGTGATTGTAATTAAACATTGAATCAAACTCAACAGAAATTAAAAAGCAATTGACTACTTGCTTTTCAAACTAGGGAGATAACAACGAGTAAAGTCGATGCTTACATGTCCAAGTTATGTACTAGAAATCTCAAAAAAAACAGAAGGGAAAAACATTAATCGAATGAAGTGGGTATGAAACCATTTGTAAATATCAATTTAAAGAGGCTGAACCTTCTTTCCAGAAATCTCTAGGGTTCAGCCTGAGCAACCGAGACAGCTCTCTGTTTAAGAGATCGACGACCCGCTGCGACTCCACAGGATCCAATCCGCCTTCATCGGCGCCTAAACCGGCGGCCACGGCTTCGTCCTGGGGCAAGTAATTCACGAAATTGCCACTGGGAACAGAGTTCGTGGCAATGGCGCCGTTCTCCCCGGCCCGAGCCCCGGCAGTCGACGCCGGGGCGCCGCCACCGCCGCCGCTACTAGATGCTGCCACGTAAGTATCGGATTGGGATTGCCGTAGGGAATTGGAGAGGGTGATATTGGCTTGTTGCCGTGGGGTTGAAACTGGCGTCATTTTTGGGACGAATTTCTGTTGGGGTCTGGCAAAATTCCTCGTGCCGTCGGGCCTGTTTTGGGTGTATCGGTTCGACATTTCTTTGACCGGAAAATGGTTAGGGTGGGGAGTTGGCTAAAAGCTGCTCCTGCTAGAAAAGTGACTCTCAGTCTCAGTTGGGTTCTGTGGTGATATTTGATCCCTAAAAAGTTTTTGCGACAAAAGGTCATCTTTCAACAGGAATGACGAATTTACTTCACCGGCAATGTGATTTCGGAAATTTTTTTGTCGGAAATTAGTGGCATCGGGAACAGGTTTGAACAACTCATTGATGTTTTTGCTGTGAAATCTACCTCAAAGATGAAAGGATTTAATTTTGCTTCTCTTAGGTAAAGTGCCATTAACAAAACAAGAGTGCAAATGGGACTTTGCTATTTTCAAGATCTATCTCGAAAAGGTAGAGCTGAGTAAGTAAGGATTAACTGATGTTGTTTGGTACGGGCATCTAACTATATAAGTATGGTATGATGGGGCTGGGCTATGGGTGTTGAATAGGGCGGCAGACAGAGCTAGGCTAGTCGTTGGTGGATGACTGGATGGGGCTCGATTAATGGATGCACTGTAATGGCCGCAACATCGGCTGTGTATTGACAAATTTGGGCCACTAGTGTTGGTCAAGGCGGTGGCCGGGTTGGGATGGTAGGGGGTAGAGGGGTTTGGATTGGTGGTAGCAACTGTAGGTTGTCAAATGTGGGCTACTAGTGTTGGACAGGACAACCGACAAGGTTGGGCAAATGGGGGTTGCACAAGGGTTTGGTTGGTGGACGCGCTGTCATGGTGGTGGCTGTGGGTTGAAGAGGCTGGACTATAGGTGTTACGTAAGGTGGCGTACAAGTATAGGTTGGTGATGGATGGACAAGGCTGGGTTGGTGGCAACGGCGACTGCATCAACAAGGCTGGGTTAGTGGGAGGGGGGGGGGGGGGTTTGGTTGTTATCGGAAGAGCATAATGTAGTGGTAGATGTGTGGTGGGTTGGTGGTGGTTTGGATTGGAGGTGAGAAAGAAAACCCGTGAATTTACCGATTTCTCCCTCATGCACGAGAGGGGACACCAGCGAATAATGATCGCGTCTTTTCAACGGAGAGATGATTTATTGTCAAGGTGTTATGTGATACAATTGATACCTTGGGGGCGTAAGTGAATAAATATTGTAAACTTTAGGGGTTTATTTATAATTTATCCCATCTAATTATTATTATATATACGAGTCACCGTGGCACAATCAAAATTGATAATGAATCGTAAATTGCAAAAAAATAAGTTAGTCGTGTGGCAAATTAAATTAGCAAAATATTATCATCATATCAAACTTAAATATTTGATTTTAACTGCAGTTTTTAATGAATTTAAAATTGTTAAAACCATAACATGTACAAAGATAAAGTTAGCAATATGATATTTTTGTAATATCAAGTTTGCGTTTTATAATTTATTATAACTATATTTTCTTAATGAAGTTTAAATTATGAAATCTAAAAATAGGTAGTTATTTACCATTTAAGATATATATTTTGTGTCATTTTTTTATTTTTATTTTTTGGAATGTCACTTGTTACCATTCTAGATAGGTGGTAATTGATAACATCAAAGAGTTGTTACACCAAAAGAGATTTTTCCTTTATATGTAGTATAGATATAGTGATATGAGATGTTTTTTTTCCTACTTGGCATCTTAACATTTCTATTATCTCGTCACTTGGAATTCAACCAACCAATTGAATTTTAATTTTGTCTTTCTTTCATGTCAACATGTTCCATTTATTAATAAGTTTGCAATTGCACAATTTCCTAATTTTGCCAAAACTCTCCTTTTCGTTCTCTTAATTTTAAATTTATATTTTTAATATTAAATCTTTCTAATTACATATGCAGTAAACCCGAAACTAAGAGAATGTTAATACCCTATTTTCTTCTTGTGCATATATTACTTTGTCATTTGAATTTGATCCTATCAAATATATTTTAATTCTCTATGTTCTATGTCAACATGTTCCACCAATTTTTTAAGATTTTGCTAAAACTTTCTTTTCTCTCTTTCAATCTTAAAACATCAGTAAACTCCTTGAGTTTATGAGTAAATTACAGCCGAGTGTGATGTTACACCATTAACCAAAATCCACCAAAGGTCCAGTCCAAAATCCACAGAGATAAAATCCAAAGATGAGAAAATCTAAGCTCTCCTTCCTAGCGTCTTACGCTCGCACATTCTCTCTCTCTCTCTCAACAAGGGCACCAAATTCAAATTTGGGTTCTAGGTGTCCATAGAAAAATAAAAAACTAAGAACCATATATCAATTCCATTTTTTCCATGTGCCCAACAGGCACATTAGGTTCGATTTTTCGAAAATCTTTTTTAGCTACAATTTTTCACAAAATTAACTTCGTAAATATAACTGCTTTGCTTTCTGGATGTGTTTGATGTGGTTTAATGTACCTCAACCTGAAGGCATTGGGGTTCCTTTTTCTGGTGTAGCTTGGTCTTACACCTGCAAATCTAATTATCTAATTATATATATATGAAAGCCGAAACTAAGAGAATGTATCAACGTCATTGCTTACGTGGACATTCTCTTATTTGCCACGTGGATTTTATTTAATGGTAAATGAAACCAACTTTAATTACTCATAATTATAACTTTCTACTTTTGAATTCGGTTCTCTCTCACCATACAGTTAAAATTATTTTATGAATTTAAATTTCAAAAGTAATTTGCAATTATAGCACCTCACTAAAGTTTCCATAATTGTCATTTCTTCATTAATCTAATTAAAATTTGTTTCCACAACTATTTTCAAAGTATTTGCACAAAATCAAATCTAATTATATCTCTACTTTTGTCATATTTAATTAATTATAGAACATTCACCATTTTTATTACTTGTTTTAAGCCAATTCGTTTTACCCTATCTCTCACACATTAGTTTCACAATTTTCTTTCCTCACATGTTGTTCTCCCCCCCCCCCCCCCCCCCCCCCCTCAAATAGGCAGTCTCATCTTTTTCCTCTCTCTCTCTCACACAGGCAAACCTAAATTCTTAATTAAACCATCAATTTCAGAATTTCATCACACACTTTCTTCCTCTTTCTAAGCCTGAAACCATAAAATCTTACCCCTAATTAAAATCTTGCCCCATCCCCTTAATTTCATCACGCACTTTTTTCCTCTCCACATCTTTTTCTTTCTTTTTGGGTAATAATTCTTTACCATCACCCTCTTTCTCACTGTTTGACCCAAATATTCTCGAATAGAAAAATTCTTCATGGTTGTAAGTATATAATGACCCGTTGTAACGCACGGGTATCAAACTAGTGGCGATGAATTGTCATCTTCTGTAGTTGGTCTTTTGCTTCCACTGGGGTTTGCCCTCTATCGTCCATTACAACCCTGCTTTCTCCAGGAAACGGGTTGGGGACCTGGGGTGAAGGCTCCACCTTTGTGTGCTATAGTGGTGATCCGGTACCTTTGTCTGGTAAGAAATTCTCAATTTTATAGGGAACCAACAGATAAATTCCGTAACCATTTACCAAATAACTCAATAAGCTGATTGTATGTAGAACACTAAGTCTGAAACGAAAACCAGAAGCCGATTGCCTATCCTACGATTCCTAGGCAACTATGCTGGCACGAACTATCCAGCCTTTTAAGGCGAGGAACTTATGTACAATGACCAATATAAAATGAACTTGTGAACTACGACCTCAAATCCATTCGTCAAGGTGGAGAAGACGCTTCTATTAGAACAAGAATTGATACTCGCTCCTCAGATCATATGCCTTGTCACAACATCATTGTGCTGATGAGCTGATCTGAAAGTAGCAGAGTTCACTGCACCCTCTGTCACCGATCTATTTCCTCTGTCCGAACATCATACCCATTCGAAATTTGTGTCTTTGGGCAATACCAAAGCAATTAGACAATCTGATTGATTTGGAGTAACAGCGAGCATGGAGCACATTTCGAGCGAGTTGGGAAGTATGAAGAGGATTCTTGCCCACACGGATTTTAGAGCTGGGATTTTGATTACTCCTGCACATTCCCTCTGCTTCAAGTACGATATAAAGTCCTGAAACTGGAAGATTGTGACACTTGAGAGTCGAGAACCATTTGGTTATGATTTGGTAAGGCTAAAACACAAATGGAGGCACACCACAAGAAACTGAATACTCTTTGCAGGTAGTAAAATATACCAAGTAATTCGTACTGGCGGAAGAATTTCAGTAAACCTAATTACTTTCCATACAACCAATCCAGTATGAATGAATTTTTGTTGCTACCCTCGTTGTTGGAAGATAGCTACTACCTCCTGTATAGCATCAACTGATGTTTCTAGTGTCACTTTATAAAATGCACGAAAAAAATATTCGTGGGGGGGATGGGGTGGCTATCTTTCTACAACCAGGATAGCAGCCAAAGTTCTTCCATCCTGTGTATATTAGTAATCATTTTCAGGCTATGCCGGTAGGTATGATCGACCAACAAAAAGGCTGCTGCCACGTGCATTTCCAGTAATAATGGTAAAATACTGAAGGACAATCAGTCTATCGCAGTAAAAGTTATACGAATCAAGATAACTTACCCCTTTATGGTCACCTACAGAAGATGGGAGCAGCTGGCATACCTCTCTCTGCATCACATTCAACACCATGATAACATTATACTCAAACCAAACTGACATAAGATATAAATAGTGGGAGAGATGACACACAGCACCATTAACTTCTGCAGCTCTACCAGAGAAGTAAGAAATAACAGTATGACACGATGGCCGTGCTAATTGCTTCCACTTATGTCTCACAGAACTAAAGCTTTCCAAACAAAAGAACCAAGATGAGAAAATATGTTTTGGATGTCTATATGCAAGGAAATCAAAGAATTTAGTCAAAACTAGGCATACAACACCGGACTGCTTTCAATTCTTGTTAACAAGAACTAACTGTATTTCAAAACTGAATTTCCTTAAGAGTTTGAGAGAAATAGAAAATATAATTTCATATTGATCTCTTTGCAATTGTCAATGCATGTCTTTGCAGTCCAATTTGCCAAACGCACAACATACCAACTTTCTGGCACAAGATTTCTAGCTGCCAATTGCTACTATCATTGTCTAACAACCAAACAGAAAAAAACAATGTCCTAACTAGCTGTGAAAGTTAAGAACTCAGAGCATTGGTAATGGTAATGGTAAAGTGGCTGTGAGAGAGAGAGAGAGAGAGAGACTCACTTTGTGTGATGGGATACTGGAAAATGTTGACTTTACATGCCGAAAATCTGTGCGTTTCGTCATATCTAATTTACCAGGCCATCTGTGAACGTATCAGCAACAAAATGATCAATATGCAATCTCTTGTGATTTCCTTTTAGAAAGAGATGAAATCAATGAAATGAGAATCAAGTCATTACTCTGCAGGCTCTGATATGGGATTTGAATACTTGCAAACTTCAGAATTCAGTCTTTGTGCAAAAATTGTACAGTAATGAACCCCACTTTTGCTCAATGTTCCCTGCCACTTGTAAGGTACAGAATGTCCAGATCTTTCCAAATTGGCAGAATTCACAGGTCGAGCAGGAGGGGGAGAACAAGGTGGAGGAGGAACCAGAGGTGGCTGGGAATGAGGCAATGGGGGTGGAGATGGCTGCACCGGAGGTGGCAAATCAGGCTGAGGAGGTAATGAAGGCGCCAAGTCAGGCTGAGGCAACGGCAAGGTAGTGGCAGGGGGTGGTCCAACAGGTGGAGAAAACATCTGATCAAGCTGCGGCATTGAGTTTCCATGCATCTGTGCAAGTGGAGTCACAGAAGCGGGTAGAAATGGAGGTGCAATGGCATTATTATGAAGATTATTAGGCATAACACCTGATGAGAATGGATTCAAGGGTGTATGATGATTGAAACCGCGTGCATCCCACGAACTGTTTGGAGGAAGATAGACAGGTCGCATGAATGGAGAAGGTTGAATTGGTTGTGGTGGTGTAATAGTATGTCCCTGTGCTGGTTCAGGTAGGCATGAAATACTCCCTGGTGCAGAATGCAGCTGAGTTTCAGGATTCCTGTACATCCACAATTGATCAGGGGCACCAGAAACGGCATGATAACCTGATAGTGCATTAGTGAAACCCAACAGAGTCAGCATAAACTCCTGTGTGAAAGAATGACATAAAGAAAGTCTTAGCTATAGACTATTACCTCCTTGCGAAAGATTTACTACTGTGTTACTGTCATGACCATCAATTTTCCTTGATCCAACTTCTTGCATTCCTTCACAACCAACAGCAGCCCAGTTCGACTGATATTGATGTCCACCTTGCAACGTGTTCCCATGAGTTTCTGGAATCATTCTTGGCGATGCAAGCTCTAGAACATTGCTCTGAGGAGTGCCATGGTTCTTTCCAGCATGACTGTTCAAACAGATGGGAGAAGCTTATCACAAGATCTACAATATAGACATTGTTGTGACCAAGAGATATGGTATGGTACGCAGATCATGAAAACTACTCTCTCTGAAGTCACACTAGAATTTCATAACAATAGTCGTAGCATATCTGAACTCAAACACTTGCTGCTATGTACTGTACTGCTGGATTAAACGTGAGAATAAGAGATAAACTTATCACTGTTTTATTTTACTTTCACATAACAGCTATTCAAAATCAGTAACTTCTATCAGAACCCAGAAACCAAAAACCGGAAAGAGGAAAGACAGACTTATCACTTCAAATAGCAAGTCGCACCTGAACTCGGCCTGAATAAAATTCCCAGGACAACCACGAAGATTCTTTAGCATGGTACTTGCAGCATCTATACTGCTGCATTCAACATACCAAGAAGAACCCGAGGCTGTGTTTGTTTGCATCAACCTGACAATAGATCCTACATTATCAATAGCAATATTACATACAGTCAAAAGCTCATCATATGTGAGGAATGAGGGGCTAGTGTTTGGAAGGTTAATCCAGACAGTGCTTGTTGAAAATCGATTCTCTTCTCTCATGGTGGCAGCTTGGTAGTTCCCAACTATATTATATTTTGAACGTAACGACATGAGTAAGGAAGGTAAATGTGACAAGCTTTTCCTATAACTATCAGCTGCATTATCGAGCATAGCCTGAGCATGAGGTGATTTAACAATTGTATTTCCAGGATTGATGCCCCTCAATTCAAAAGGTACAGAGACAGACCCAGGCCTTGCACTCTCCATATGCACCGCGACATTAGCTGGAATTCTAGGTAAACGGTAGTTATTGTTGTCCTTGCGACGCTGTCTTAGATGTGCCATCACTCTGGTAGCTTCTTCAGGGGTCTCAAATTCCATCAACAATGCACCTTCAATGCTAAGATCGGTTACCATGCGAGGGCTCTTGTAAAGTACCTTCCTTACTTCATGTAGGGTCTCATCCTTGGCCCATTGGCTTGGTATATCTTCAATATAAACATGGCGACTAGAACCTAATGCTACACCATTCATAGTTCCCCTAGTGCCCAATCCTATATCCAGGAACTTTATATGGAGGCAGGAACCCCAAGGGGAATGTCCCTGCATAACTTCTCTGGCCTTTATAGCATCCATTATGTATCTGTACTGAACCGTGGCAAACCCTTTAAAAGGCACGTAAAGGAATTGATCTATCGGACCAAACTTTTCAAACTGGAACCTTATAAGAGCTTCAGATGCATCAGGACCTAAAGAACCCAACCAGAGCTGTCTGGAAGCAGAAAATACACCCATACTTGCCGGGTCCCCATCAGAGTACCAAGTTACTTGACTTGCTGCAGGATATGATGGCGGAAACTGATGCTTCGGAGACTCAAAAGCACAATATACACCTCCACTGGGGGATTTCAAAGTAGGTTGGTTTTCTTGACTCCTCTCTATTTGGGAAAAGTGATTTCTACCCTCAAATGAATTACTCCTGAAGTCCAATGGTTTCCTTGTGCCGGGTGAAAAAATTTGATTGTTGAACAGCTCTCTGGGTGTGGAAGACCTAGCACGGGAAAAATCTCCTTGACTCCCAGAGTCAAAATCCATAGATTTCAGGCCCCCACTATCAATACTAGGGCTGTTATTTGAGTGAATATCAGTTTCCAGAGGAACTACTGAGACACGACGTTTCAAATATGGACCAGAAGTTTTGTCACCCAAACCATCAGAATGTGATCCATCTCTACCTGAAACTTCAGATGAAGGTTTGCCATGATCAGATGTTTTAGGGACCCAATACTCTCCACTGTGATATTTTGTGGGATCATCCTCATCACTGCCCACTTGACCATCATCTGTCTTGATTTGTTCGGCAAAAGATCCTAATATTCCCTCCAAAACAGATGCAATTTCTGACACAACTTGAGGCAAAGCTGATTTACACAAATTCTTGTACCTTGACAATATCCAGCTTGTCAATGAAAGATCTTTGCCAAGAACCTGCACAATAAGTCCAGGTACAAGAGAATAAGTAGCAAGCACTAAATCCAGTTAGTGATGCACCAGTAGTATCTAAAACTAATCTAATAAAAAAAAGATAGACAATAGGAATGCAGCATAGGTAATTTCTTGAGAGGATAGAGATTGTGCTTTATACATGTCAATCAACAGCATTGGACAGCCTAAGGAATTCTGCCGAGACTAGTTTAATCTTCTAATGAAGCTAAACTTATTTCGAGGAAAAAAAACCCCATCAAATGTTACCAACGATGCACAAGTATATCCTATAAACAACTTGCAATGAAGCCATTTCCGTTAACTCCCACAAATCAATTCGACTATCCAACTGTATTGCTACCACAAATGTGAACCAGTATCAACCAAAACCCTTAGGCTAAGCATTTATTAAAGTTAAAAGGAACTTACCAGTCCCAACAAGCAGTTCTTCAGAATAGGAGATGTATCCTCTGAAAGGCACTTTCCATCTGATACTGATCCATCACTCAAAAGCATTTTGCTTTCGATACTTGTTTTGCTAGAACTTTCATCAGTTCCACCATTACATTCATCGACAGGGCAAGTCACATCATCGGTACTAATTGTACTTGTTACCTGACTAAGAAAGTAATACCCTTCAGTATGACCTCCCTCAGTCGCAGTCGAGTCAAAGAGTTCAAAGCAAGCATCAAGCAAATCTTTAGGACAGCAGAAGAAAATCCACAGAAGACTTAGTGCACGAAACTTGAGTAATTTAGAGGATACAGATTCATCTTCATCTGAAAGCTGTTCCTTGAACTCAGAGTAGAACTTGGCAGAATCTTGTATCTTTAAGGTATCCTTATCAACAATCTGAAATATATCCTTTCCCTCAAAAGAGGATATGAAGAAAGTAAGGACGTTCAGAAACACTGCGGAACAGATACCTCGAATAACAGAGGATGTTGGTGCCTCTGAAGAAGCAGTTTGACAAATGTCAGCTAGACCAAAAATGCAGACTTTAGCTGTTTGAAAAGCAACACCATCAATGTCGTCTCCTCTGTTAATAAGTGACAAGCTCCAGTTATGCATATTGATAACAACCTTGGCCGCAGCTTCTAAAGCAGTCGGGCAATATGCTGCATATTTGGGGATTAGATCTGCTACAATACGTTGTACACTTGTACATCCTGCAAGTCAGCACATAAAATGTATAAATTTTATTAGCTATATAGGAAACTGAAATCACTTGGTCTTTATTTTATGGTATGAGGAAGCCCTTTCCAGAAAAGATATGCAAATTTGAAGAGAGAAGGAAACAACATTTCTTGTGTATTATCTACCCCTACAATACTAAGACATGCTCAATGAGGAAAGAAAGCACAGGATACCAGACACATTGTCTCAACAGATTACCTAACAAGTCATGCATTTCACCTTTATTTAACCAAATTGGGAATATGACAGTCAAATAAGGCCATACTTTATCCATACCAACATGACTTTTCTCTGGGGGTGGAAGTAGATACCGAAATATGGCCAGCTAGCAAAGTTAAAATTTGAGGTTTCTGGACGACTACTTACCGTGCATGGATAGATGAGCTGAGCTTGTCTAGTTGTAACTTGGGTTTCACCCCCTTTCTGGCAATTTCTTTTGATAAATTCACTTGTCAAACTTATGAAAAAAATAGTCGTATCTGGCCAAGATAATTTGGGAGGGAATTTGATGTTCAGGCATCATAATCCGCTGTTTAAGGATACAAATCCTGATTCATCAGTATCCTATAGGATGGATGAGGCATTGATATCAAGGAAGTTATACCAAGAGGACGAGGACAATGGGTCGCTCGCCCAACCTTAGGGTTCATCAATAGAACTAGTATTCTGAACATTGGGGACATTGAGGACGAGAGAAGCTAAAAAATACAAGAAACAAGTTAATAGGAAAACAAAACTTTCAATTGCCTTCTTTGCCATAACACTATAAACAGACTGCACACAAGTGAGTTGTGTGAGCAAAACACGTTAAATGTCAGGATATAATATCCTATAGGTGGCAGGAGCGAAAAGAAATAGTCAGACCAGCTATTTCTTCTCAAACTTACTACTTGCTAGCATTATTACCTAAAGGAAAGAAAAGAACGTGAAATAATAGATCAAACAAGAAAAGTGGGAGGGCGTAGAAGAATCCACAAATAAGACCAGGAGAAGGCTATGGTAGCAAGTCCTAGACTTGCTTGAACTACAAGTCAGGGCCGTCAAATTGCAGAAAAACCTTGTGCTATATTTTGCATGCGTAGAGAGTTTGCCACCAAGCTCACCAGTATGCTGCTTGAGGAAAGAGAACATTTCCATAATAAAGGACCAAACCAACCACAGATTTCCCCATGGCTACCTTGTAATGACTAACCGAAATTGAACTTCAATTATCTACCCAAGTAAGGGCTACATATGAAGAGATAAAAAGTACATATGGTTGAAACACAAATGCAAGAGAACGAAATATATAGATTCTCAACTTGTATATATTATTGGATGGCATGTTAAAAGATACGTTAATTTGGTATTAGGTATACCACGCTAAGTTGCACAGAGCGGGAGCGGGGAAGCGTCAGTACCTAGGATAACCTGAGTTGGGAGCGTTGCGGCTATATAATTATTTAAATAAACTTTACTTTATGGTATGTCCTAGGACAATGTAAAAATATTGCAATCTTGTAAAATATATAACAAAGTGCGGTTAATTTTACAATAGTTAAAGAGGGAATATGAAAAGAATAAAGAACCTCAGTTGTCATGCCCAACATATCATGTTGGGGACGTGGCCAACCCACAACCACCAATTTACTAATGACCTGTACAGACAGACTAATAGGACCCAACCCACGTGCTTTGCCTTCCATTTCTTGGTAGACACCTGTAGAAAGAAACAGCCGAGTTTCTCTCTATACGTTTTCTTCTCTGTTCATGTCTCTTCGTAACCCTAGCCTCCAACAGTGACTACCCAAAGAAAAAACAAGGAGAAAACCTCCATTATCGATGAAAAACGAATCTGCCCATACTTCTGTTCGAGATCCCAACTCTCTTGGGTCGCGCTCCCGATGAGCTCCCAAGTTAGGAGCGCAGATTCGCGCTTCTAAGGGAGATTCGTGGCCTTCCTACACGAATCCTGCAACTAAGAATTACCACGTACTAGATTTTACCACAAAAGACGTTGCATGGGAGATGAATTATAGCTGTCGTGAGCAAGGACATCTTCCTATTCGATAATTTAAAAAGGAAACCATTTCGCTGACTATTGCATCATATCTCTGGAGCTTATCATTTCTTACTACTTTTCCCTTATACTTTCCAGATAAACCGTATGATGTAAGATAGTATAATCTTCGAACCATAATATAGGATATGCAATCATAATTTTGGAACCCTAAAAGGACTCTCAATCCTCTGTCCAATCTCTTCTGCCTCCTCTTAAATTAGTACAAAAGAGACTCCACACAATACTTCCAACGTCACCCAAATAATACCAAAGAGAACCCTCGGCCAAAGTAACACGACAAAAGATGCTCCAAACTTACCCCAACCCATTTTGTTGCGCTTCCTTAAATAGCCTCCAATTGGCACTGCATTCGTAGACGTTTCCTAAACCCCCGTCTGGATATCATTTACGTATCTTTAGGAAGATGAAAAGGATTATTTTTCAAAAAAGATGAAAATGTGCATAACCTTGTTTCAGAAACCACTTTTGAGGATAAAAATATGATAGATTAGTTAAATTTGAGGAAACTCTCACCATGGTCCTGTACTTCTAGCGTTTAGCCGGATTTGTTCGTGCACTATTATCTATACCGTCATGGTCTTTTTAGTTTACCACATTAACCAGCGTAGCACTTTTTCCCCTTCTCGTTAATTTTTGCCCGTTAATGGGCCTCATGGCCGGGGCAAAAGACTTGTCTCCTTAAGAAAAAGGTCATGTATGGCCCCTGAACTATAATTGTGTTGCTTAGAGGGTGTTTGGGATTGATTATAGAATGGTCAAACCTGATTTAATCTAGATTAAATCATGTATGTGGGTGTTTGGCAAAATAGATTAAGAGATTTAATTCATCTCCAGAAGCTAAAAACTGATTTAATCCATAATCCTCAAAAGTGAGGATTATGAAATAATCACTTTTTCATAATTAGGTTTAACCTTATAATTTACCATCCTATCCCCATATTTTTCACAAAAAGACCTCTCATACCCCTTAATTAATTATCTTAGATAGTTTCTGGAGTTTATCTCTTCTCCTATTGCTAAACTCTTCTCCTACAGCTAGATAATCTTTTGTTTGCTTAAGATAAACTTTATTTATAATTTAGGGATGTTATCGTACTATAAGCAATAACATCAGATTGTTTGTGTTTTTAATTTATTATTTAAAATAAAAAAGTAACAACTTCTGTAGGTGTGTGAAAATAATTATTTTACTAATTTATTTGAGCATTATAGTTATTTACGAATAAAAGTTATGTTAACGTTGCTTGGATATTAGAAAATGTTTATTGACTGTCCTCTATGGTCATTTTGTCATAGTGAAACTGATTTAAGTATTTTTTATCCAAACACTTTTTATAGATTTAATCTAGTTTATAACTACTTTTGCCAAACAGTAAACCAATTCTGATTAAATCAGATTTTGAAAACTGATTAAGATTTAAGCTGAATCTGCTTTTTTTAATCAATCCCAAACGGGCTCTTAGTCCTTGAACCCAAATTTAAGCACTTATGGTCCTTTAGCACCATCACCACCGAGCTCTCCACCATCAACCACCACCTACCTTAAACCAACTAGTGCAGATCCTACATCACCACCACCCTTTTCCTTAGAGCTACCAACATACCTACGATATAACACTCCCTTCATAGCCACCACAACCAATTTAAACCTAAACTGCCCAAATCCTATGTTCTAGAAATGCAAAATAATCCCTCAGATCAAGATTGTAAATACTACAAGGGTACTCCTATTGGTGGTGGTGGACGTCAGTTTTCACAAATTGGGCTCTCGGCAAAGAATTGTTGCTTGACGTGTGTGCGGCATTTGCAGAATGATTATACTCAGGGTAGAGGAGGTGGTGGTTGAATATGAGAATTAGAAGATAAGTGATCAGTGGTGGTGGTTATTAAGGGAGGAAAAAATGTCCAGGTAGGTGGCGATTGGTAGGGGTGAACACCAAACTATTCAAACCGATCCGAATCGCTCAAACCGAACCAATCCAATTCGAACTGTCCAAAAATCTTAACGGTTTGGTTTCATATTTCTCAAACCGACCTCGGTTTCGATTCGGTTCGGTTCACGGTTTACATTTTTGAAACCAATCACAAACCGAACCAAACCAATCTATGATATACTAATTTATTTTTAGTGACATTCATTGATAATTTTACATACAATATACTAAACAAATCTAAATAAACAAAACCTTAAAAGAAAGAAAATAATGAAAGCAGTTATAGTACAAAATTCTAGTGATCGATATGTCTTGTATAATTATTCATTCCTTCTCATGCATCAATGACAAATGCATAACTGAGTTTTTGTTGTAACATATGTGTTGAACAATACTTAAATCTTACGTTAATACGAGCACTTAAATATTGAATGTAATAAGGTTACGTGCAATTTAGAAAAAAACTATAACTTCAATTTCGAATAATATTTGGATCCAGTAGTAAGTGTGCAAAGGAGCAACTTTTTAGAATGAGCACAAATCGATCCAAACCGACTAAACCGAACCGTTTAAACAGACTAAACCGAACCGAACCAAACACCGAGGGTAACGATTTAGTTTGCAGTTTGACCTCCAAACCGAACCAGGCCGAACCGTGCCCACCCCTAGTGGTCGGGGAAGACCATGAATTACCTTTGTTCATCAACACCCAAAATTTGACTAAAGTGATCAAAAAGATGAAACTCGCTAATGGTGCAATCTTAAAGGACCATCAGCACTCAAAATAAGTTGTGGGACTAATTCAGCAAAGCGTTAATTTTACTGGGATCATAAAGGAGGTTCTTTGTGAGGAAATGACTATTTTGCCCCTGCGACGAGGTCCACTGTGGGCAAAAACTAACGAAAAGGAGAAAAATTAGAATGCTGGCTAACGGAATAAACTACAGAGGAGGACCATCACAGCTAAAAAAATAGTACAAGGACTAACCGGGCTAAATGCTAGAGCCTATAAGTAATGAACCATGGTGGGAATTTTCTCGTTAGATTTCATATCCAGAGACATGAATATAGCCAGTGTTGTTTGAATATCATTTTCCACCACATTGACATTTAACTGCTAAAAAGAGTGGGTTTCTAAGAGAAGGATGAATAATATATTTGCAAGGATTTGCGAGTACTTTTTTAAGTTTGGCGTTTGTGAAAACAGAACTTGAATAAACAACCAAAATTTGCTTAATAGACAAAAATGAAAACAATGAATATACTTTTCAAACAAGGCATAAGTAAAATCACCCACCTTAAGGGGAGCCAATGACCTCCAAATAACCAAACATGACTTATATGATTCACCGGAAAAACACCCAATGGATTACCCTTCGGAGCCAAGTTTTCACCCCACCTATTCTCACATCTGACAGATGGATCCGCCTTCAAACAAAAAGACGAGGGAAATAAACCTCCTGATACTACATCCTTCTAGAACCAACGGTCCAAGCGATATCCTCCTATCCATAAGATACACTATTCACAACGGTTACTTAATTAGAGCAACGCAAAAGAATAGAAGGGTAAGACTTGTAGAGACCCTCCTTCCCACACCACTGATCAAGTAATACTATAACCAGATTTCGATCCCTCATAAAAAAATATATGTTCCCACAGAAAGACTCCCCAACATAGCTATGCCAGTTCACTAGCTTGACTCCCCAACATTGCTATGCCAGTTCACTAGCTTGGCTTTTAAGGCCCCCCTTCACCCTAAGAACCAAGCTCTCCTTCCCCCCTAATACTTAGCTTCCGCTCCATAAAGCTGCCATTTCCACCAAATCCCTCCACAACCATCCCCAAACCAGCACACTTATTCCTCAAAACCCCTTGCAACTGGAGTCACACTTCTCTTAACATGTGACTCCTCTAAACATGACTCCTCTACTCCAGAGACCCTTCCAAACAAAACCTTTTTCTGGCAGCCTTTCATACTAATATCGAACCACGGGAGCCAACCTTGATATTGCTTTTTCTCCACTCTCTTTAGAACTAATGCCTGGATAACAAATAACAAGAAGAAGGAAGGCAAATCAGAAGGAGTGCTTTTTTATTAATCAAGACAAGCTGCCCCCTTTGACAAGTACCTTACAGCAAAATTTCAGTGCGGGGACGTCATTTTCCTGTGGCAAGTAGTTCAAAAAGTCATCACTTTGTGGTTGGGACAATTTTCAGAAACGGCATATGCAACAAAAATCGGGAGCAGCTGTTCACCTTCTCCTCAGTTAACTACGGACCATATTTTTGCTCTTCTTGTTGTTGATTAGGTGATGCCTTGCACTGTAAAAGAGCTGTTGAGCTGGTGCTGCTCTAGAGAAGAAGGTAGAATGTGTTGGGAGACGAGAAGATATGGTGCATTGGTTGGCATGAAATCGTAGGATTCTTTAAAATGCGTGATTGTCTACAGCTCAGACTAAAGCTTCTTTTTTAAAGCCCCTTATTTTTCGGATCTAGGAGTCTAACTCATTCTCTTTAGATATGTTTTCTTTGATAAACTTAGCCTCTTTCATGTGTACAGTTCTAATGTACTTCGTTTTCCACCTTCCTGGGTGCTCTGATTATATACTCACTCTTGCTCTGAAGGCCAAGGTGCGTACCTTGGCCTTGAAATGTTTCCCACTATCTAACCCTACCATTAGCAATCCCTCTTCTCCCTCGCAAGCATGTCAAATCCCTAAGTTTCACGCTACCTAGACCACGCAAACAGGTACCCACGGGGAATTCATCGCGAGTATGGCTAGCGGGTATGGGTAGAATTTACCCAGAGTTTTACGGGTAGCATTTTCTTGAACCCATGCGTGACCCGTCTTGGGCCAGGTATACCAGCGGGTAACCCAAGGTTTTCTCCCCCCACTTTTTTCTTCTTTCGACTTTTTTCATCAGCCACCATAGAGAACAAAACAGAAAGCAACTTTCACTTTCATGGAACCGTAAACATGATGCTTTCAACACAACAGCAATTCAGACAACTAAGATTATAAAACAGTACTATGAAAACTTCACCTAAATAGAACCATATTAGTTTTTTTACATGACCTCAAACCATGAACTAGAAACATAATTCATTAATATAAAAGACACACTCCCATGGAAAATCCCAACTTCAAACTAAAATGAAACTTCAAACGATCCATTTTCACACAACAACATTCAAGATGCTTTCTAAAGTTTAAAGTTTCACAAGAAGGCTTTATGGAATATGTTTAAACGTTGCATGACTTGCACTTGCACTTACCCTATTCTTTCCATCGTATCATCCTTGTAAGTTTCAAACTCTTTGAACAACTTATTCTCACCATCCTAAGTATTTTACTCACAAGTATGTCTATGCCAGACTCGCTCTTACCCGACCCGCGTAGGTATGGGTGAAAAATACGCGCAAACTTATGGGTAGACAAAATAAATGCCATACCCCCTTGGGCTAGGTCTACTCAAAGGTCATGAGTAGGTTTTCCCATGTCCGCTACCAAAAATACTTCGATTGCATTTCCTTAAATCCTCTTCAAGCATCTGGAGTTCCTCGAGGAAAGCTCGAGCTATCAATCACCACATAACCCTCCACGGCTCTCTAACCATTCCCAGAAACTACTCCGTGTAAACTTTGATGATTCCGTAATATTTAGTACTTTAAAGCTTCCTTCTACCAGTTAAGATTACATACAAAATTGTAAAAGCCAAGTAATGCTAGCCTTTCCAAATTTTTCCTCTCAAACAATGTAGCAGAGTGTGAAACATCCAATGTTTCTAAAAGCATAGCGGCCAAAATTCGGCACTACTAAGAACAATGGTAACCTAGACAAGTTTCAATTGAATCTAGTTTTTTCTACTTAGGGCATTGAATCTAAAAAAACATCATAAATGAAACGGAACTTTTCTACAAAAAAATACCTTAGCATCACTCGCAAAACAATCTGGCTAATCAAACAAGATTGGTAGACTGCATCAGAAAAATCATAGATAATCAAGGAAAAACCTTCATGTAAAAGGAGGGGCAAAAAGGAGATATCGTACAGACCTCTAGACGCGGTGATGAGAGAGAGGTAGGCCTGCTCGAGGTCGGGCATGAGACGCGCGTCTTTCTGCGAGACGCAGAACTTGATCCGCTTGTAACACTCGTGCAGGTTGCGAATCTCCTCCTTGTTCCTCCGCCTCCGGTGGAACTCTTCCGGAGAGAGCGGCGGAGTTTGAGGTGGTTCCGGCGGCGGTTCCGGTGGTGGTGCTTGTGGCGGAGACGGTGGCGGTGGTGGTGCTGGTTGCTCGTGCAGCTTTCGCTTTTTGAGAGGCTGCTCCGCCGTAGCCATAGCGAAGGGGAGAGAGAGAGAGAGATTGCACGCGCCTACTCGCTCATTAAGCTAGAAGAACTGTTTGGGTTATTGGGAACGAGATATTCCGGTGTTCAATTTACTACTTTATCCTTGTATTGATAATTTCAGCCTTCGGGAGCGTTTGGATGCCCCCTGGTGCTAATACACGTTTTTTTTTCTTTTGCTGCATTTATATCATTGGTCGGTAAAAGATGCATCAATGACAAATTTTAATTTTTGAGCATGTGGGATCCGGTTGGGGCGCTGACACATACTATTGGGGAAGAAGATGAGCTTTGTGCATTTCATCTGGCTATTTGTCATGTTATCTCTTGGTTATGTACTCTTCAGTGTTCTCATGCAATTGTCCTTCTCCCCGATCTAAATTGCTGATGCAAATGGAGTTCCCTGATCAACGGAGTTTACCTTTCACCAACCTTTTGTGTAGATTGCAATCAGACTACAGGGTTTTGCACTCTCTGCATATCGCCCAGGGAAAGGAGGAGGTGTTGTCTCTTTCCTCAGTACTGACATCTTTTGTCATTCGATCCAGCTGCGCACTACAGCAAGTTTGATTTGCTGGATTCAAACCGATGGTTCCTCCTCTTGGTATCCGGGTTTAAACTTGATGCCTTTAGCAGTGCTTTGTTCCTTGCAGTTGTTGTATATTCCTTTGTTAATGGATGGGTCTGTCATCCAATTACTTAGCTCCTCTGGATGCAATATGAGTTGTAAATTCTTCTTCCTTGTTCTTGGTATATATTCCTAACTTTCTTCCAAAAAAAAACTTTTGAGCGTGTATAAAAAGACATGAAGAACCTGGATAGCAAAGGACAAAATCTTGATCCTTGGAAAGATAAAATGGATTTTGTGGAAGAAAACTTCAATGCAACAGTGACTTTCACTATACTTATTAAATTGCACAAAAATGCCATCGTGGAGATTCACGTCGACAGAGTTATCACTGTGGATATTGTCATTAGACATCACCTCTCGGTCCATATTTGCCACCAAATTAACCACCGCCAGCATCCATTACCAACACTCATTGTCACTACCATAACAATTACCACCACAACCACCATCGAAATAAAAACCCCAGGCATCAGATCCTTAACATAGCCTGAATGTCGACGCCATGGTCAGGAAGCTACTGAGGCATAGGACAGTTTCAGACCTTAATTCTGGCAGGGATGGCTTCGGTAAAGTGTTTTCGCTAAAGGTGTGGTTGAGGCTGACGAAACCGCTTCCGGACGTAACGGTTCAAAAAAGCCCGGCCACGGTGGGTCATGGTAGTGATGTCGCCAGAATCTTCGTCGCTAGAAACCACGACTACGTCACCAAACTTGTCGATGCCATTGTCTTGTCGAAAATGCACCTGGAAACAAGGTTGGTGATGGAGGGAGACGAGCTCAATCATGGTCAAGGGCGGATCCGGGATGATACATCGAAGGGGGACAAAAATTACATGTAAAAATTTGAGTTGCTAATGTAACATATTGATCTAGTATGACCACCCATTTGTTGCAGCAAGCAACATCAAATAAGTTTGAAGTGTTTATAGTCTACAATTTCACAGGAAGTGCAAAAAAAAAATTATATGTGCATTAGAATAGTATTGCATCTATATTGGGGTTGAATAATTTATGTATATTGATATATTCTGGTCTTATTGACTTATTATTTATAGACATGAACAATAATGTAGAAATAGTTCGGCAGAATGCTACTCGTATTGTACTCGTGAGTGTGTATATATATATATATTAAAAGTGTATATTTGAGAGTGAGTTGCGAGAAAAAGTACTAGTTTGGGTTTGTCTATACAAACATAAAAGAATAATTACATTTCTCTTGTGAATTAAAACTAAAACAATAAAACAGAGAAAGTTGATAAATTCACTCCAAACTTAAATTCTTCCAAACTGCAAATGGATTTAGGGGCACTTGTTAATAACACAATTTTAACCTTTAAAGACAAAAATAAAGTAGGAGAGTTCAAATCTCAAAATATGCATCAAGAATTTTTAACTTTTTAGCTTTAATGCCTTAACTAAATGCAATGTTGACAACACAAAAAAGTTATTGACAACTACGGGGGTTGATCGTGGTCCCGCTCGGACCTATTGTAGGCTCACGCATGCTCGTGCTGGCAAATCGAGATCATTCTTGGTTTGGTGGTGGTGGTTCAATGGTTGTGATGGTTGGTGGTGGCTGGAGTAAAGCTGGTGGTGGTAGATTGGGATTGTTCTTAGTTTGTTGGTGGTGGTGGTGGTGGTGGTTAGGTGGTCGTGAGATCACGGCGGTGATTGTGATGGTTGGTGGTGGCTGAAGAATAGATGACGTGGGTGCTGAGACCATGGTGACAAAGGCTCCATATATAGTTTGCTAGAATTTAATTGAATGAGGATACCACATGAGCACCATTAGTCTGAAGTTCGACGGAGAACCGGTATTTGGGAACCGGCAGGCATGCTTTTGCCTATAAATAGTGGACTTTGGAACTCATTTAAGAAATTCTCTCTCATTTGACATTTTCACTTTCTCTCTCTAAAACCCCAATTCTCTCTGGAATTCTAGAGAGAGAAACGCATTTGGACCTCTGACATCGGACCCCTGATGATGTACCCCTGACTTAGACCCTAGCTTGGATTGTCGACTGTCGGCCCTGTTCGTCGTCGCCCTGTCTGCGCAGTGCTGCCAGCCCTCGCGGCCTGTCTGGAGAGCCTTGCTCTCTGCCCTTACTCCGCCATCACTGTCTCTCACTTTGCATACTTGTAAGCTGACTCGGACCGCAGCCTTTGCGACACATCCACGTAGGTACGAACCCACTTTCCTTGGCATCAACTATTACATAGAAAGACATTTAAAGACATATTCATATCCTAAATAACTCCCCTAACCTTTCGCTTTTTATCTCCTTATTTAATCACTCATAGGTTACGGAGTAACTCCCCTAACCTTTCACTTTTTAGCTTCTCTTCATTAATCCTCTCACTTTTTAGCTTCTCTTCATTTATCCATGTCTCGATTCTTCCACATTTAGTGTCAGAACTTTGAACATGTTGCTAAACTTATCAACAGACTATGCAAAGGAGTTGCAAGGGATGTTGAGGAGTCTTATTTGGGCTTAATTTCACCCAGCACCCTGTACTTAGGGGTCAATTGCACCCAGCACCCCATAGTTTTAATTTTGGCACCCAGCACCAAAAATTTAAAAAACTTGGTATCTAACACCAATTGACGGTCAAAATGGCCTTTGACCAGACGTCTGTTAACTTTTTTAAGGGCAAAATGGTCTTTTCATCCATGAAATCCTAGTCAGCTCCAACCCCCTAAGCCCAACGTCATTTCTCTCTTCCCCATTTTCTCTCTCTTCTCTCTCTCTCTCTATCTTCTCTCTCTCTCTCTCTTCTCTATTTCTCTTAGTGCCCCCAACCACCGTGCACCAAGAACCCACCTCGAGCATCGCCGCGGTCTTTGGCGTCCAGCGTGTCCCCACGTCCTCTTCACCTAGCCTGACCTGTCATTCTTACCCTCGATTTGGACCACTGATTATGTGGTGATGATGTTGTCCAGTGGCTGATTGTGCTCGCCGGAGATCGCGTGATGAGGTGATTGGGTATGTCGTGATTACGGCGGTAGGCAGGGGGAGTGTCTGATGGTCGTTCGATTGGAGGCGATAATGGCTCATTGAATGGTCACCGTTGGTCGAACGCCCGTTATTGGTGGTCGTCATTCGGTTTGAGGTGGTGACCGTGGGTGAGGGAGGGATTGGTGGTTGTGGGTGGTCGTGGGTGAGGGATTTGTGGCAGAGGCGGCGGTCATCAACGATAGGCGTTGGTGGCCGCGATTCAATTGGAGGGGCTGCCGTGGGTTTCAGGATTGGTGGTTGTGGGTAGTTATGGCTGGTCGTGGGTGGCCGACGGTGGTGGGTCGTGATGATGGAGAGAGTGGTGGCGGGGATGGTGGCACACCGGGCAGTGGCTTCGGTCAGAGGCGATGGCTCGTCAGGCAATGGTTTCGGTTGGAGAAGGTGGCCGCACGTTTTGATATTGGTTGGGAAGATGAATAGTTTGGGAGAGAAAAATGGTGAGGAAATGACGTGGAGGGTCTGATGTTAATTATTGGGCCCATTTGGAGCTAACGTGGACGAAAGGTGGAGATAACAGATAAAAAGACCATTTTGCCCCTTAAAAAGTAACAGACGTATGGTCAAAGGCCAGTTTGACCGTCATTTGGTGCTGGGTGCCAAAATTAAAACTATGGGGTGCTGGGTGCAATTGACCCCTAAGTACAGGGTGCTGGGTGAAATTAAGCCGTCTTATTTGCATAAGATGGTTTGGAAGATTAACTGCCACTGCAATGACTGGTTGATCACTAAAAGAGCAAGATTGAAGCACGACTATTTTAGCAACCCATGGGCAAGTATTTCAACTCTGGCTGCTATGTTGTTGCTTTATCTCACAATACTTACAGACTAGTTGTGGACTTGGAGATGCTAAAGAGTACTTGAAAAAGGATGGTTTTTTGTTGTCCATCAAGGATTGCTTCTCTATACCCTTTTCAGGTCTATCGTAGTCACCAGGGCCAAGCACGAGTTCTGTTATACCGGAAGATGGATTTGAGGATTATCAATACATAATGGGTATATAGATTTTCGAAAGTCCGTTTAACTGTTGTTCTTGACTGTAATTGTAAGACGGGAAGCTCTTTGAGATTCTTACAAAGATTTAAGGGATTTGTCACATTCGTTTTCAGTTTTTCGGTGACACATATATGTGCCTATGCCCATCCACGCAAAGACCAAGTTTTTGGCATTCCATCAAACGAGAAACCAACCTCAAATTAAGTATAGATGGTAACAATATCCCACATTGCAATTTATGAACGAAGTTTTACAATTCCAAAACATGATAGTTCAGAATGTCAAGTTAGGATCAATCAAATGTATTATACCTCAAATCAAGTCATCCTTTCATTCACAGTTAAGGGGTGATGGCTTCCCATTTTTAACTAATAGAAGAAGGTACTCCGCCCAACATGCTAGATCCAGCATCTCATTACAATTTTTTTGCTATGCATGTATCAGTCTCGGAATCATAACACCCCCATTTGATTAAGCCATGCATGAATCTTGAACAAACTCAGAGCCTGTCCTCCGATAAACATGTGCAAGGAGAACATATTTTTAGCTGTTATTGATACTATTTATAATTATAAATCATTAGAATTACTCCTCGTGATCTTGAATGGAATTTTATAATTGTACGAATTATTGCAAAAGTCATCTATATGTATATAGCTCCCTCCAAGATTATTGAGTTGAAGATATCTTCTGGTAGAGACCCATGTCCATCCCATTATAAGCGATGGGTGCGAACATCCACATATCATCAGAGCTCAGTAACTACAAAGTTGAAAAGGGAAAAGGTTATTGAGCAGTTATTAACAAAAGTACATCCTCATCTCAGAGTTCAGTATAAGGATGATTGGACTGAAATGTGATCTAGTAATTACCTTAATCTGTAGCTGCAAAAACTTCACATATTGGACTGCCTCCTCAAGCATTGTGCTAATGTCAACCTGTCATATGATCCATAACTGAATCAGTCTGATACACATAGATTTGGTGAAGGACATAATTTCTAGCAGTCACTGTTAAGTTATCAGTCAATTCCTTAAAATATTGTACTTTTGGCAGTACTTAGTACTTCACCGCCGTGTAAAACATTTTAGAGAACAGTCATAGATAACTCATGTGTGCCTGTCGCAGATTCACATAAGGAATATGACTAAGATTTTTACCTTAGTTCCATTTGGGACAATGTTCTGCAGGATTCTCAATCTCTCATTTATCCTTTCTCTTCTTTTCTGCAGATTAGAAGGAGACACCATTAACAAAAAGGACCATGGATGATGAAAAAGTCAAAAAACTAACAATGGTGCATGGTAAGTTTCCTACCCTTGCATAGAGGCTTTGGGGATCAGTTGCAGACCCTCTACTGGCTCTTGTTTTCCCATTCGAGTTAAGAGCTTCAGAACCTTTGGAGTCTGAGGTTGCACCTCCGTTTAGTTCCTGAGAAGCATTTGAATCATCCTCCGAGCTGTAACAAGTGGAACCTTGTCCATTTAATCCAGCATTGTTAGTCTCTTCTCCATTGCTGCCATTTGGAGCATGCTTCTCATTCTTCTTTGGTTGCACATTCTTCTTATTTTTCTGTGCCTGCATTCCATAATCATATGTGTAAGAGATTACTTAACTGTAATCTTTGTGTCTCTCTTTCAACAAATGATTAGAAAGAGTGAAAATGTGAAGTGATGAATAAAAAAACAACTTCACAGTATACTTACTTCTCTTGAAACCCTAGATCTCTTCTTCGGATTCTCGGATAACTCAGAGACGATTTTATCTTCAGCTGCTTCGTGCAGCTCAGGTAGTTGGCACCTCCTCTTGTGTTTCACTTCCTTGCTCGCATGATCAGCAGTAGCCACCGAAAAGCTATCTGCATTAATCTCTACATTGCCAGGGCCCATCTCTTCTTCTTTCAAGCAAAGAATGTCTTCCATGACATTGTCAGGAAAAACTTGGCCCAAGGAGTTGTTGATTTCGTCGTCCATTGCACAATTAGCAATGGACTCATCAGAAAAAATGTTTGTAAGGGGAATAAGAATATTAGAATCATCACAAAACTGGTAATGTTCATGGACACTGTTATTGCTACCACTACTGTTACTACTTTCTTGAGAAAAATGGTAGTATAAGTTATGGCTAAGAGTATTAGTAGAAGAATAGAACATATTCGGATCATCAACCCCAGCCAGATTTGCATCAGCTGCTTCGTGATCACTTGGCCAAAAGGATGCCGGAGTTCCAAAACTCAAGTTTTCATTGAGAAAAACCACCTCGTCGCTCGAGAACATTTTACTCAAAGAATCCCATTCCTCGTTAAAAAAAACTCCAACAGACTCCATCTTTTTTAGAAAACCTGATTTCTCACTGATAAATGGGAAGTTTTGTTATGATCAAGGTTATGGAAAGAACCTGAAGAATTGGTACATATTTATACTTAAGGTTTGAGAGAATGTTAGTAAGGATTGACTTGATTTGTATAATGTATTTCTGATTAAGTAAGCTAATTATTATTCTGGGGGGTAGGTCCTAATTCTGTGTAGCAACTCTGAAGAGTCCACTGTGGGACCAGTAACAGGCAAATCACAGCTCAGAGTGGGGCCAGGTTAGAGCAATTATGGATTATTTTAACACCATAACAACATATCCCTTTCATCAAGCCTAAAACCGTTCCAAACTTGCTAAAAATGCAGCTAATCAGACTAATGAGGTGGGTTTAGAGACTCTAAACTGTCTTAATCAAATCATTAGAGGGTGGTTAAACATGACTCATTGATGGTTTATGCAACAAATTAATGCTGAGATATATATATATATATAATAAGAGTGATAGCATGGGGGGAGAAGGTTAAGAGTACTTTGTACTTTTGGAAATGGAATTGGGAGAACGTGTCAAGTTTTCATTATCTTAGTTTGAGGGAATTTTGCTTTGAGGGATAAAGAACATGAATCAACAGGTCGGCCTGATCGTGGAGATGAGTCTGAAGTTGCTAATAAATTGGAACTCCGACATAGTAACCGCAATGCCCGGTCTTGTCTCCTCTCAGATGGACTAAACCTAACTGGTGTTTGCCTGTTTGGTACTTTTATTCAACTTACAGTATGGGGAAGGAAAGTGGTAGCTAGCTAGTAATTCTTCAACTATGAATTTCTTCTCAGTTCATGTTAGAGTTTGTTTCAACATCTTCTAAGATGCTAGAGTCTACTTTGCAAAATTAGGCTATTTGTAACACAAAAAGTTACAATGGTACACAAGAAGTCCGACTTTGAAGGATGCAGTCTCTCACGGGGATTAATTTTCGCCATGGTATGAGGTAGTTATAGGACCACCAGAGTTCAGATTATCTCTAGAAATAGGCTTATTACTATTTCACGAGGTGCTAATATATAAGTGAAAAAGCGAAAAATGTGCCCGGAAAGACAACATACAATGCCGCAAACCCAAGAAACGCAACAAGGTTGGTGTGGCTATCTCGCCATCGCAAGGATAATACGTATGATATACCTTTTTCTTTCATGTTATATATGCATGATCACTCCATTCTTAGACTAGCTTTAAGTGTATTAGCATTACGGTTCATAACCTAGCTAGAAGTATTGCAAGATGTGATAGAAGATTTACTTCTCCTTCGGTATATAACTTATTGTTTTGAAAATCCTTGGATAGTTTCTTCTTATCAATCACGTGGCAACAATAGCGGCTAATAAAAGAAACTCAAGCGCTTAGTTATAATTAACCGCGTCAACCTTCCTGCGAGTGGGTCATATCCCTCTTGTCACAAGGTAATTAAGGAGAACCACATAAGGGTCCCTTGTAACTCATCAATGATATGGTTTATGTATCTCAATGCATAGGATCACGTACGGTATTAAACTGTCATATCTCCAATTGAACATCAAACTTTTTCTTCACCATGTCGCGGGATATCCTCTTAGGAAGGAGTGCTATTTAATCTAAGCCCAAAGAGATATGATAGGTGTTAAATTAAACAGCATGATGACTAATGAAAATCACATTCTTCTTGGGAACCCAGCTGTGATATCTTGGTTTTAAGATTAAATCCTCAAAACCCTAGATAGATATGCCAAGGAAGCACCCTTTCTTGGTAATGGAGTTAGATCATCTGAACTTAGTCATTAAGTACCAATTCACACCTTAGATTCCGCCGATCCCCACGGTTCAATGACACTTGTTTATATAAATACACAGGATGTGATATGTATATTAACATTTTCATCTTGCTTTGGAGGTTGCACCGCCCATTGCACGATCTCTATGAGAAGTGAAAAGATAGAACAAAACCCTTGAAAACCCAAAAGGCATGGGAATAAAATCTAGAAACCCATGAACAGTAAGAGAGAAGCCCAAGAATATCAGATTTTTGTTGGCCGGCTTTGCACGACTAGGGTTAGGGTTTTACTCGTCTAAAGAAGATGACACTTGCATTACTTTTTCAGCATAAACAGGAGTTACAGGTGACAGCTAGTTTTGTCGTCTGAAACTACCAACCAACAAATCGCGTTCTTTTCTTCTCCTTCAGCCATCCAAAGAGAGCCACGTGATCCCACAATATAGAGCCACATCTCTTACTCGTTATTCCCATTTTCAACCATGATATGATTAATTCTAAAAATGCAGGGTGTTCAAAACCAAAGGGATCCTCTCAAGCCAAGTCAGTAGCTGAATCATATTCTTAAAATTTAGAACTCTTCAAGCGATCATCTAGCTTGCTACATCTTTGATCCATATTGAACAGAGTAAAAGTATATGTATCTACTTTTTGATATGTCAAACCGGAGCAAGATTAAAGAATTGAATCAAAGTTTATGTGGTCTAAATTTTCTTCTAAAAACTCGTAAAAGAATTCCTTTTTGGGGTCGTCTACTCGTAAAAGAATGACCTGTCCTGCTCCCACAATCCATGGGGAGGTACAGCTGAAGCAATGCGGGTAAAGACGTATGGTGGATGTAGGTGTACTGTATAGTCTAGTCTTTTTGAACTTCAAAAAATTTGTAAAAAGTCGAAGGAAGCAAAGATGAAACATTGCAATGCGGGAAAGGGGACTGGTGTAGGTGTACTGTATATCAATGTCGACTCTCAAGGTATTTGACCATCTTGGCAACAGAAACAAAGTAAACAATTACAAACCTTTATTCACGCAATTCTGAAAACAATATTATGTTCACATTGTAATTGCTGATAAGACAGAGCCGTCCAAAATTGAAGAAGAACGAAGACCAACTGCCACATCGATCTTAGCTAGATCATAAATATATTTTTGTAAATGATGCCTCTAAGTTAGTCTGTCTAGTCAGAACCTTGTAAGAGTTCTTTCTTTGTAAAAACTCGGCAAGGACAAACTTTAACATATTGTGTCAACAACATATATAAAATCCGATCCCCTGATTGATTTTAGTAACATTTGCATCCCCAACCCTCCTTACAGTAGCAATTTAGTCCTTTAGGCATTGGCTGAAAGTTCATCGATAAAAAGTGCAAAACTGTTAGTCAAAAAGTATATGGGTATAGATCGAGAAAACCAGTTTGCATATGAGAAATGTATGATTACAGTTCGACCGCCGCTCCCGACCTGAATTAAATCGGCTCAAGTTACATCCGATCGCTAAATCACGGTGTCACTTCTGTGGTCGTAATGGTTGTCTTAGAAATGGCCGGGTGATTAGTTGTTAGGGGAGAAGTGAAGAAAGAGAAAATTTAGCAAAAGGTTCACACGCTGCCGAGGGTAATGCTATCTTTTTACGAATCCAAATATTCGTTTGCATTACAGTGACACTATCCAAAGTTTACTGCTAGTGCCAACTAGCATAAATTGTAACAAACTTACAACTGACGCACCGGGTGCAATTGCAACTAGAAAACTTGTTAGGATTTGAGACTCTGATCCAAAACGATCAAGGATTTAACGTTTTTCACAGTTTCTGGTGTTAGAAAGTTTCGCATTCGATACGCTTTTATCTTTTTCTTGAACCTTAACTACTAACAAAAAATAACAGAATGTTTCCTCCCCACATTAATAGAGAAATCATTCCAATATTGAATGATTACATACAAAACCATACAATAACGTTTCGATGTCTCCGTAGGGGCACACACGAGTCTCCATTCCTTCTCTTCCTTAACATCAAAAGTTCTTTATATTCTATGCAATTTCTTGTCTATTGTGCTTTGCAATTCTGTATTTTTGTCATTTTATTTATGAGCCACGCACTCCATAGAAAAAGGAATCACAAACAGATCCTTAATATTTTTTATATATAAAAGAAGGAAACAGCTATATTTTTTGGTTCAAGAAACGTTTCTTGGCTATTCTCATCACTTAAGAGTTAAGAGCAGCTGCATTCTCTTTAATGTTTTAGTGTAACTTGGTGTAAACATAGATTTAGAAACTTAATGTTTGCTATTAAAGCCCGATAAGACAGGAGTTTATAGTCTAAATATAGCTAATCAATTAATTAACTAGAGATTTCAAGTTCTTAATCCTCAGCAGCATTATTAGGAGATGTTAATTAAAGAGCCCTAATCTAGCTTATCTGGGATGAAATGATAGGCCTATCATCTCCTTAGAGAACATTTAACCTAGTTAAGCTTATCTCATCACTTTCAACGTAATTATAAGACTACGAAGTCAACACCGTTTCAAATGATTGCCTGAAAATTGATAACCTATTAGTACTCCATAGCATAGTCAAACTCGCTTTCTAGAACTCAACAAAACAAAAACATTTAAAGGGTAATTATGAGGACCCATTCCAAGTTCCAAATCAGCATCATCATCATGGTATGAAATTCGGAGTAAAATCAAGTTCTCTAGTTGACTTCACTAATTTTATATGAACTAAAATTAGGTCTGTATACGAATCGAGTTTGTGTCGAATAAAGGTATGTTCAAACTTATTTGTTTAATTTTAGGTCATGCTCGTATTCGTGTTCGTTTAATCTTCAAAATTTTGTTTGAACCCGTTCATCGTTCGGTTCAAAAAACTCGTGTTCATTTCGAATTCGTTCGTTTATTTATACGAACCGAACTCGAACTTGAAAACTCGCGTTCTCCTTCAAAACAATTATTTTCAAATCAGAACTACACCTTATTTGATACAATTGTCTAATTGATTTTAGGGCTTCCGAGTTTAAAATTAATTAAAACTACAATTAAGGTAGCGTTTGAAAACACTTCCAGTTTTGGTGGTTTTCTGTTTCCAAAAAAAAAATCAGTTTATTTATTTATTTTTTAAACAAAAACAAATGGGTGTTTGATTACCCAGTTTTTATTTTGAGTTTTTTTTTTTTGTGGTGATTTGCGGTGGTGGGGCGTGCAGTGGCCAGCGGCGGTGGCTGCCGGCCGACCGACCGATGGTGGGAGGTGGTGGTGGTCTCAAAATAAAAACAAAAACTGAAAACCTAAAACTCCAAATGAGAGTTTTCAAAAACTGCCATGTTTTAAAAATTGGTTTTTAAAACTGAAAAAAAAAAAAAAACGAAAAATTGTGTGTCAAACGCGTTTATTTTCTCCAGTTTACAAAACTGGAGAAAAAACTGGAAAAATAAACGATTTCAAACGGAGCCTAAGTTATATGTCTTTTGTGTTTTGGACACATTATAATTAATTTGTTCTCCAGACGAGCCGTTCACGAACACATTCGTGAACACTTTGTAATGTTCATACTCGACTCGTTTAATAAACGTGCTATAAAATTTTGTTCATCTTCGGTTTGTATATTATACTAACGAACTTGAACTAATTCTTTGGAGAACAAATCACGAGCAGTTCATGAACAACTCGGTCCATTTACGACCCTAAGTACAATGCATTGTGTACATTGAATTAGGAACTGTTGCAGAGCACCTCTACTGTAGTAAAAAAATAAATAAATAACTGTCACTATGAATTTAGCAACAGCAACGAGACACTTTTATCGATGATACTTTATCACTAAAATTGCTAGAGCAGAGACGTTGTATATCAGATGAACATTGTCCTAATATATTATATATGGCCTCTGTACTCATTGCTGGCTCCAAGTCTTCAAGTACAATGTGTCTGTGTTGGTGTAGGAATTTATAATGTGTCCATAACTGGTATTCTTCATAGTTAATGTTTAGGAGATAAGGGAGATCGTGATTTGTTTAAATGGAAGTAGCATGCGTCAAGAAGGGTATGCACATGATTATGAATAAACTAATCCTAGTTTCAACTGAAACAAGTTAAGGTATGACTTTAAAGCATCATACACGGTCTACAACTGTTAATAAGAAAGAACTAAACGAAATACACGCATAGACATGGGTTATGGTTGTTAAATTTATAAACAAATAACAACTACAGCGGTGTCTATTTGCCGACTTTGTTTATTTATAAGTTAATGTGCAGCAATATTAGACTTTCTCCTTTGTTTTCTTTTCTGTCTTACAAAACGAAGTAGTTGATCGAGGGGGTAAAATGAGGATTAAAATCCAATCATGAATCTCATTGCGAGAGTGTTGCGCAGTAGTAGCGAGGTCAAAAATCACGAATAAGGTGTGACCAAAATTCAGTAGCAATGGACGCTTTGCTAGAGGTAATATATGTTTATTACTGGTCACAAATGGAAACGTGTAACCAGGTGGGAGTGGTCAGCATAACTTACATTTGGCCTCGCCACCAGTGTCACACACTATTGTGAGAGTAAAAGGCATAGCGGATACGTACTATTATAATGCAAGAAGTTGATAGTCAATCTCTAATAACAAAAAAAGTTTTAGGTCCTAACTTTGTTCATAGTGTATGACTATTATAGCTAACAACTATGAGGGAGAAATTATGCAAATATATATATATATATATATATATATATATATATATATATATGAGAGCTGATGAAATGATAGCGCTAGCAACTTAACCCAAGTTGTTAGCGCAATCTGGCCGTTCACGGCCGAGAATGGACGGCCAGATCGCGCGTCACAACTGCAAATTTTTTCACCGTCAGCTACATAATGTAGAATGGACGACCAAACAACGCTAGCAACTTGTTAGCGCTATCAATGGATCACGATCATATATATACATATAAGTGAAACTGCTAACAATGGTGAAGAGAATGAAACCGGTCATATTGTAAATAGGAGTATTATGGGAAAAGGCTTGTTCGCCATTTAAATGATAAATAGGTGGGACACGAATCTCGAATTTTTGCTCTCCAAATAGGGGAGATTGTTAGGAGCTTAACATCCTAGGTGGGTTCGGATCACGAATTTAAGTAGCCTCAGATCCTTCCTTCTCACTAGCATAAATTTTCTTATAACTAGGTCATTAGTGATGTAGGTTTAAGGTACTTAGAGAAGAAGTTTAGGGGGCACAATTGAACTAACGTGTGGGTCGGCACACGCAATACATCGTGTGGGAATAATAGTGCAAACCTCATGTGCTACAAATCATGAAACTGTGTACAAAACTAAAATAGAAACGCGTATGAAACTCGAACAAATAAAATGGTAAGTCTCATTACTCTTGAATGGAACCGCAGAGGTTTCCAAGGAGGTAATATGTGCTTAAAGGCCTTCAAAGTCTAATAAGAGCTCTGAGAGTTGAAAAGTAGTTATGTCTTTACCGCTTGGCAAGGTTCTCAGAATCAAGATTAATGTTAAGTAATTAAAGTAGAGTAAGGTTGCCAAAGTCAAGAAAGGAACTAGGATTGAAAAGCTCGAAAGGAGGCAGTCTCAAGGGAAAGACTTAGACTCGAGTAATTATTGGTCTCGCATGCCTCGGATGAGCTAGACTCGAGCAACAACACAGCTTCGACCAAGCTAGATTCGTGGGAATGCAGCCTTGAAGCTACTCAACTTTGGATGAAAATAATAGACTTGGAAAAATAGAATGCTACATTAGTAGTACATTGTCTTTAAAACATCACCGTGTTGCATTTCTTGCTCAATTTCCTTGTAAACCAATAATGACAGGCCCTAATACATCCGTAACTAGTTGTAAGGCCCTGATCCAAAAAGGAAGTGACCCCATTACCCATAAACATCACTTATTACCTACAGACAGAGAAAGAGGGAAATGACTAGGCATTGAGCTAAGAGGAAGCCAGGCTATCCTTGGGTTTGACATTTACCAGGGCTGTTCACTTTGCTGAGATGCAGAGAGCACGTTGGAGTCGGTCTTTCATTGTCTTTTGTCAAACTATACATGGTTGTTGAGTGGCCACGTCAGGCTCTTATATGATAAGTCTATCAATTAAAAAGCTTTTTGCAAGTACCTCACGTGGAATATTAGATTTTCTGCTAAACGAAAACATAGAGCAACTGGGTACTATAGTGTTAAATAAACGACATTTTGATGTGTGTATGTTTGTAAGAGTATTGTATGTATATAATGCCACTCCAACTCAGATTCTTCTAAGTGTTTATGCTCCAAGTCCATGGACTTGGAGCATAAACACTAAGAATAAGACCAACCAATATCTTAAAGAAGGACACATGAACTAAGCAAAACCAATAAAACATAAAAATCTAACCTTAATATGGGAGAAATTACAAAAGAAAAAGGGAGAATGTGGCGGGAAAGTTTGTCGCCCGTATAAGGACCCCCCAACCCCCCCCCCCCCCCCACCCCCAACAAAAAAAACCCTTAGGTTATGGGAGAAAGTTTATAACATTTTAACATCTAAAATATTGCGAATGTGTAATAGATAAGCCATTGATTTTGGCTTGATAATCTTCATAAATTATGAGGCAAAAGCAAGAGGAGTTTCCTTTATTTTGTTTTGGCAAAATTGTTGATGCCTATAACAACACTGTTATATACTCATCTATACGTGGTGTGTGCAGGGGGGAGGGGGTGGGGAGTATCTTTTTTATTGCACAAGAGCTGGTGTTCAATGTTTAATTAGACACATTGGCACAAAACTCTTTCTTCTTCCTCTGCCTTGTCTCCACTTTTAAAAAGATCCTAGCCATCATACTTAATTTGGGGAGCCTCTCCTTTGGTCAGAGGCACTTCCCCTCCTCGTTTATGCCTTCCTCTCATCCTTCATTACCCTTTGTCTAAGTATCTTCCACTTTGTTGTTTCTCTTCATTGAATTTGATCTCCTTTGGTAGCCCGGTAGGACTTTTGGTGAAAGACTTGTCGCAGCTGAATTCATCGCTGTTCAATTTGCTTTATTTGCCTACTCTGTACGTAGCTAGGAAATCTGTAATTTAATTGGTAAAAACTATCTATGTTGCAGGCATGCTTTTTTCTCTTTCGTTTATTACCTTTTAGTTTTCTTAGATAGTCTCTTAATAGTTATTTTCTCTTTAAGATTTTGTTGATCCCTTTGCAAAGAGTTGTTTTGTTTATGTTACATTCTATCGTACTCTTGTTTCGTAAAAGAGAAATGGACATAATGGCAAAGTAAAGCAGTAGACAAAAAGCTTTCACCCATCAAATAAAAATGCCACGTTTAAATATTTAATAGAGACAAAATTTCACTGTGGTAACCCTATAATGTCATTTTTTAGATGTATGGGGTGGTTGGTTGGACTATGAGTCTCGGCCACCTTCAGTTTATAAAATTTAAAACAAGTCCACATATCAAGATTAATGAAAAGATTATTTCTGTTGCTATGTCATAAAAAACATAGCAAACATATCATGGTTAACGAAAAGATCATTTGTGTTGCTATGTCATAAGAAAGCGTGATAAAAATTCTCTATCGTGCAATGTATTAACATCTTTAGTGACAAAAGTTTATCACTAAAAATATTTTGTCGTTATTGTTAAAATTTAGAGTTCCAATCTTTTGTTGCCAAAGCATGTTCTGTGACAAAAGTAGAGGATTCGCTCAAATTTTTATGGTATTTTTGTAATACCATTAGACATTAATGTTACTTGTGAGTTTGCACAAGAACTAATCCAAATTACGTTGTTTTGAAGCAAGGTCGTAAAAAACATTTTTATGGTATATATCAACACAAATGATTTTGTCTACTACTGTATGATTTAAGATCCTCAATGTATCTCTTCCACTGCACCTTTTAACTTTTGTGATTAGAAACCTGAGAACATAAATCTCAAGGGGCTGGCCTGGTGGTTAAGGAAGCTTGCTCACTTCCTTGAAATTTTGGGTTCAAACCATCGGACTAGCACCCGGAGTAAACATACTCCACTGAAAGCTGGCAGACGTGGGTGGTCAGCTTTTAAGATCGCCCAAAAGGTGTATTAGTCTTGATTTTCGTCTCGATTGACACTAAAATTGACTCGAAAATACTTCTTTACCGGTTTTAAAAAAAACTAACAATATAGATTAGAAACTAACTCGAGAATGCTTCTTACCATAATTAAAAAAGAACTAAGAACATAAATTAGGCATCCAATTTATAGAGACCCTTCAGCTTCTATAGTGTCTATATATATATGTATGTGTATGTGTGTGTATATAAAGCTAGAGTTAAGTGGTATATAAAGTACATCCCATTCTCTGCCGACATAAATAGACGCATAAGTCATACAAGTAAGCTTGTATTTTTTATAAAAGAGAAGTCGTACTACTATAAAGAAATAATTCACATTCTGAATGCAGTTCTGGGTCTTATAGAAAGTCAACACTTTTTATGGGTTTAATACTTCCTTTCTTCAAAGTCTTCCTATTTTAAATTCCATCTACAAACACATTTTATGTGTTTAATACTTCCTTCCTTCAAAGTCTTCCCTATTATAAATTCCATTAACATTTTACTTTTTTTTTTCCTTAGAAAATAGTTTGACTTTTGTACCATAAAAAAATACTAAGAAAACAGGTTTGACTTTGAGGAAGGTTTTTCTTCTGTAAAATGTCAACTTTGAGATGGGAATTTACGTGGACTTCAATAACGGGTCCAGGCAAAGCCCAAGCCCAGTGTACAGCCCAATTTGCATTGGGCTGAGCTGGAGCTTTGACCCAAAATACTGTGCCCGAAGCTTTTAGACTAGTTTGGACTTTGGACCTGACCTTCGGCCAAATTTGCTTCCTTTTACCTAAATTGGACCTTTGGAGTCCACGAGCCCAAAGTAGACCGGGCAAACGGGTATCCACGGGTCATTCGCATTTTTTTATACTGCGAATTTATACAGACTTGGGTGTTGTGGGTAGAATTTATACAGACCTGCAGCATTTTCTTATACTCCATCCAACCCACTTTGGATGAGGTATACCCGCGGATAACCCAAGGTTTTTCCTCCTTTTCTCGTTTCCCTTTTTATTCATCCTCGCCCCACTGTAGAACACAATAGCAACCTTCATTGATATTACGTTTAAGCTTTCATGGAACCTTTAGCTTTAAACACAATGCTTTTAACTGAAAAAATTAAAAAAATCTATAACCATGAAATGGAAACAAAAACCATATACTGAGTAATATAATTGGAGATAATCATATGAAAAACTCAAACTCAAAGATTAAAATGAAACTTTAAACGATACATCTTTGTTGAACAACGCTCGGGATGTTTTCTCAAATTTACATTTTTAAAAGAAGGTTTTGTGAAATATGTCAGAATGTTACATGACTAGCACCTTGCCCTATCACAATTCTTGTAGAATTAAAAAACTCTCCCTCCCTCTCTCTTTCTCTCAAAACAAGAGAATTTCATTTCTATAATAAGCATGTGTTACATATTGAAGGAAAATTGAATGGTGTAGGTTTCATAATATTAACTAAACAACTTATAACTGAAAATCTTTGAATACCCTATTCTCATGATCCTAAATATTGTACCCAGATACGCCCATACTGGACCCAGACTTACTCAACTCTTCCGAGTACGGGTAAAAAAATTTCCGCAATTTTGCGGGTAGATAAAATAAATGTCATTACCATTTTTTAGGTCTGAGGCCGGGTCCGTCCACGGCTTATGGGTTAGCTTTGTCAGCTCTACCCAAAAGGAACAATATTTAAACCGAAGAACTACCAATATTCGGGAGAAAATATTTGGTGTGACGGTGATATAACGTCATCATCGATGTACACTTCATGACTCTGCAAAATACACCTCTACTTAGTTACATATGGAGTCCGGCACTCTTTGCTAATGGAATTGCTCCCCAAGTCTGCTCTCAGTTCTTTCTCCCCAAGACCCCGACTCTTACCTATGTCTCTCTCTCTCTCTCTCTACGTGACTCACCCAGACGCCCAGACCAGACGGCCGTGACCTGTGACTTGTCACTCGTGAACTTGTGACGCTGGTGCACGAGCAGATTAAGATATGGACTGGAGACAACCTCACCTAGTGACCAAGACACCGACGAGGCGACAACGGCCAACGGGCGAGGGCCGGCCGGACGGACAAAGGTTCAGATCTGGAACATTTTCTCGAGTTGTGCGATGACGGCTGTACAGGCGACGGGGAGGTCTGAAGACTCTGCCGACGTTTGGAAGTTGTAACCCTTTGCTCTGCTCCGTCAGGCAGGCGCTGGCGACGGCGAGGACTTCCGGCGATGGTGTTGCCTTAATTTCTTCAATTTGAGGTAATCTTTTCTCTGCTTGGCTAATTTCAAGCAATCTGATTCTAGTTTAATTTCATAAATTTGTATTTACATTCTAGTTTAATTTCAATAATTGATTCTATTTCAAAACTTTGAAAAACATGTTTGGTTAATTTGCTTTGCTAAATCTTAATTGGTGATTTGGTGAAACAATCTGCCTTGATTATATTGCAGAAATTATTGGTGATTTCGTGGAACACCTTAATTGTTTGGTTGATTTTCTTTGCTAATTCTTAATTGGCTAATTACTTTTCTAATTCATAATTTAATGCATAAATAATTTCTAATAGTGTTGGAATGTGATGTTGAGCTTGAGCTTGTTTGGTTATTTAATTTTAAAATTGGGAGGTTGAAATGTACTGTTTTGTTGGAATTTGATATTGTCTTGAGATTGGGAGGTGAAACTTGAGCTCGGGAGGTTGATCTTGGAATATGATTTAATTTTAGAATTGGGAGGTTGATTTTGAGCTTGAAATGTACAGTTAGTTAGCTATGTAAATTTGTTTTTAGAACTTGAGATTTTATTCCTATGTGATTTATTTTTTTAGAATGGAAATTTTTTTTTTAGAAAGAAAGAAAAATTGGCAAAGTCCTTGCTGTCTAATCAGAATGAGTGTAGAAATCAAGACAGTATTCTACATTGAGAAAAATGTCTTCAAAACTATTGAAAATGAGACTATTATCAAGCGATTCCAATCTTCAGAGTCTCATCGAGTAGTAATTTAGTATTTTTGTTTGTAAACACCTGAATATCTAATTTGTATTCCTTTTTTTTTTTGTGAATTATACTTGTAAAGAGTCTTTAATGGCTCTTGTGAAATTAAAAAAAATCTTTTGTATGCTTTTAAAGTGCACTCAGTTTTTAAGTATTATTTTATTAATAAATTTTTTTGATGAATTCGATATATTTTTTTACACCCCTAAAAGAAAAATCCTGATTTTGACACCGAGTCAATCGCATCATCATTGCCCATGGTCTCTTTGTTAGTTGACTGTGCACAATATATATGCTTAGTACCCTTCAAGTACGAATACTAAAAAATACGGTTAAAAAACAATTGTCACTGAAAATATGAGGATTAACATCAGGTATTAGGTGACAATTAATAGTCAAATGACTGTTGAGTTAGCTGCAGCCAAAATCTAACATAATCACCGTCTGTTACGGTAACCTTAAATCATGGCTGTAATCCAAACTGTGATTTCGCCGACTTTGACGTGACCACCGACGCGGCCATGCAATCGTCATCCCCGGCCCCACACGTCACTCTGCTCTCTTTATAACACACCCAACTGCACTTTACTCTTTCAGCCGCGAAGAAACAGAACAAGCTAAACAAACAGCCATGGCGAGATTGATGTTGGTGATAGCACTGTGTGTACTGCCGGCGCTTGTCAGCGCGAGGTGGCCGGTGGCGAACCCGCTCAGTTTAAAGGGTCGGGTCTACTGCGACACCTGCCGTGCCGGTTTCGAGACCCCGGCCACCACCTACATTCACGGTAAATGCGCTTCATTTTCATTTTACAAGAATGGCGTCTTTTTATTGTTGTTCAACCTAATTTGGCTTGTGTTGATTGGAATATAAAAGTAGATCTACACTGGGGTGACGTAATTTTCATTGCACCCGACCGGATCTTGGTAGATCTGAAGTGGGGTTTCGCTTAATATAAGACTTGTGTTGCTATTTTATTACTGTATTTAATTACTTGTTTGCTGCATGTGATTGATGAGTGATTTGCTTCTTTGCTAGTTGTTAGGGTTTTATACTCATTCTAAAACGGAAGTCATCCGTTAGTCGAGCGGGGAGCGGGAGGGTAAACTTTAGATATACATTAGGTAGTTATTAGAGCGTGAAAATGGGAGCTGAAGCTGGAGCAGGAGCGGGGGCGAGGATCGGAGAGTTGACCGCGTCATAAGAATTCGGTGACTTAGGTTGAAGATGCTGATTGGCTCATATTGTATCTCTACGGTTCAAGTTAGCTTTACAGTTGCGAGTATTGAAGTGAGTTGCATACCAGTAGCACCTTGATCTAGCCCAGACTGCTTACTTAAAGCTTAAAGGATCTCTAGAAGTCATATTTTGTGAGCATCGTCACATTGCACCTTTTAGCAAGATTAAACCATTTAGATGCCATTCTCTTTTTGTGCGCGGCTTGCAGGTTAAAGGCCTTATTTGTCCACAGTTTGCATCTTTCACTGTTTGCAATGCCCTTGTAGATAGTGGCAACTATGCCAAGTTTTGAGATCTGACTTGCCAAAAGAAAATAATTGGCCATTTCTGGATCTCACGCCAACCTGTTAACAGTAAGGGCTATCTCGCCACTCTCTTTCCCCTTGTATCTTACATAGTCTCAACCACAGCCTGTTTATGAATTATGATCCATGTCCTTGAGAGCAACATGTGCATATTGGACACGCATATTGTGCAGATCCCACTTGGGTTGCTTTTTGGTGGATCACAATGTAAAATTGTAGTAGCCAACTTTTTAAAAATTTCCCCCATGCGGTATCGCTGGACATGGCTTTGAATGTGTACACACACTTGGACAGGAGAGAGGGTAGAGAAAAACAAGATCATTGTTCCATTTCAATTGAAGTTTTGTGTGATAGTCCTGCATCTCAACCATTCATGTTAGGGATGGGTTGCATATCGGCAGCCAGATTCAACTCAGCCACGGTAGCATGGCTGCTTCCTATGTTACATGGACTCTAATGCGTGAAGTACCCGCTTTGGAAATTCGGCATTTCGACATGGGTATGGGAGATGTGTCCTCACATCTCATTGGATATGCCATAAGAATATCATCTTATAGTGTTTTTTTAGTTCGCTGTTGCTTCGAGACAAGAGATAAGTTTTCTATCAAATCGAAGTGTGTCACGCAAATCACCATCTTGCCTATAGGTTAACTAAAAAATAACAACAGAGAAGAATATTTTGCCTTGTTCAGTGCCTTGGAAAATTAGATGAATCGAACACTTGGACACGTATCCGACTTGGACACTCGTACCAAAGTCCATGCAACTAGGCTGCTTCTATACATCTGATGGTGTTTAGGATAGAACGTCACAGGTTGCTCCAGAGTTCAGTTCTCTTCGAGGTGTTCGATGGAACGCTCTATTTGCGGATAAGCAAGCAAGTACACAACTGAGTTCTCTTAGGCAACGTAGCACATGCCAGCAGTGAATGTCGTCCTTTCGTTTTACTTCTTTACGTGCTTTCCACATGAATCTCTTATATTAGAGAGCACTTGAAAAGGATTAGGTGAACAGTATCTCTATTAAGCTCGTCATCCTCTCTTGAAATAGGTGCCCAGGTTAGAGTGGAATGCAAAGACAGGGACTCGCAAAAGCTCCTCTACAGCATGGACGCGACAACAGACTCAAGTGGAACTTACACGGTCACGGTTAAAGAAGACCACAAGAACCAGCTCTGCGATGCCATGCTTATTAGCAGCCCCCAGACTGACTGTGCATCGGCAGCCCCCGGACGAGACCGTGCTCGTGTGATCCTCACCCGCGACAACGGCATGGTGTCGGACGACCGTGTCGCCAACGCCATGGGTTTCATGAAGGATGAGGCCATCGACGGGTGCAACAAAATACTCCAGCAATACCAGGAATAGATCATGCCCGGATACCTCTTCCTGGATGATTAAACTTCCCTAGGCCTTCTATGATCCTATATTTTATCCGTCTTATTATGATTATGTTTGTCCAAAGACATGAATTCTCTTTAAGCCTCCTTTTCACTGCTGTGGAATCAATGGACAATTGACATTGAGCGCTATTAATCCAACATTGGTTGAAATACCTTTTAAATTAAGTTTATTTTACTGCAAGCAGAGTATAACAATTGCCGCCGGGTTCCGGTGGAGTACGAGTGTCCTGTGTCGTAGCCCGGCGGCCCACATGGTGACTGCATCGCTGTGTAGATTTAAGACAAAAGAAGTCCATATAGGCTTGTTCAAAATCATTTCTGGTTAGATGCATGATATAACATCGGGGTTTACACTTCAAGTGGACAAGCATCGGTTTAAACTTCAAGTGGACAAGTTTTAGCGACAAATTTGTTCAGACTATTCGCTTCTGATGGGAAAACAATTTTACATTTTGTTAAAGCAAGCATCAGCCATAGCTGTTAATGCAGGGAAAGCTCATTTTATAGTTTAACGCCTTAATAAAAACTCTTTTCCCTTCTGCTCAATTACTCTCTGCCTCTCTCTCTCTAAGGTCAAACTAAATCTTCTAATAGGCCATGTCGACGACATGGTCGGAGACCATCGAAAGTCACCGTGCAACGATGCTTCATAATTTATGGTGGGCAATTGCCCGTCATAAATATTGATAAATTATGACATAGGTCATTAATTGCTCAATTTTTTCTTCTTTTTCTTTTTAGCTAAGAAATTAAAAATAAAAGTCGAGTGGCAAAAAGAGAGATGCCACCACATTTTGGACTATGAAGTTCAGTTTCAAAGTTGTCGCACCATTTTAGCAACACATGATGTGGTATTTATGCAAACTCTTCTCTAATGAGGTGAATAATGTAGAAGTTTTATGACAAATTATTGGAACTCTTTGCTTTTGATTATTTTGGGTCCAACACTTTTACTTATATTAGCGACAAGATACAGACACGCATACGAAGATGAAAAATAGACATTTCATTAACCTTTTCTAAGGCAGAGCATTTAGTGCTTAACCCTCTTATTCGGATTGTACCGTACCTCTTGCAGCCAAAAGTCTAAAACCCTCGTGAATGTCACTAAAAGACAACTATTTGTTTACCTGCAAATAATAGTTGCTGAATATGATTTTGAAGACACCTTTAGCGACGCATTTTAGTAAACTTTTTTCTCGCGTTAATGGAGCTTTGGACCCTAATTTTGTAGCTAAATGAGGGCTCATAACAAAACAAACGAACACGGGCAATGCTAGGAAGTTTATCGGCCTTCTATAATATTTAAGGTAAATTACACAAAACTCTCCTGAGGTTTGTCATAATTACACTCTGCCCCCTATCTTTAAAAATTACAATTCGTTCCCCTAAGGTTTGTACCCGCATTACACACAACTACATACTTTAACAGCAGGCCTAACTCCGTGAAAAGATTCCCTGACACACTACTTTATGCAATTTTTATACCCAAAATACCCCTCTTTGTTCTTTATACACCTGTGTGGTCTTCTTGTAATGTTGGATTTTACAAAATTTCAACCAACTCCACATATCCTTCTTCCCTTCTGCTCGTGCCCTTTTATCTATAAAGTAAAATCAGACCCACCTGCATGAGGAGGTAACAATGTCTTGGTCAGAAAATAGTGAAGAATAGTTGGATCTGAGGTTTAGGTACATGAATTCTTGGTGTAAAAAGAGGGCAAACTTGAGGATTGTTGGATCTGATGAGAAATCAACTAAGTGTAAGCTATTCTTCTCTTGTGCAAGTGGTGGATGTAAAATGTTCAGCTGATGCATACCTGATAGAGCAACAGTGAAGCCAAGTGGAAGGTCAATGAAATGCTCATCTGAGTTTTTTTAAGAGATTCAAAGGCCTGACATCAATGAAGAAGTAAAGATGCAATTTTTTTTTATTGAAATAGAGTTGTAATCAGGCAGAAATTATAGTTGATTGAAGTTAATTAGGTAATGATGAAGTTGTTTGTTATTTCTTCTCTAATTTGCTCATAGATGTGTATTATGGTGATGATTTTTGTTATCCGCAAATGAGGGATGTGAGTGTGTGTTTATGTACTGCAAGTAATGTGGGTTTCATTTTCCTTTCCAGTGCTCTTTTGAAATCTTTTGTAAACTATATGAAGAAAGTGAATGAATGTGATTTTCTAGAGTTCTCTCTATTTGGCCTTCTCTGATGTTAAAGCTGTAAGATCTCAATGTAATTACTACAAACATCAGAGGAGTTTTGTGTAATTTTAGAAGTTACCGTTTTCCCTCCATAATTTCAAGAAAACAGTCTGAGGGACATTCATGTCTTTTTGCATTGCACCGTTAACACCGTAAAAGAAAAAATTACTTTTTGAACTAAGTGTAATTTTAAAAAATAGGGGGGACGGAATGTAATTATGACAAACCTTAGGAGAGTTTTGTGTAATTCACCCTAAGGCTCCGATTGGCAAATGGAATTAGAATTGGAATTGAGAATTACAATTCAATTCCAATTCCTATGGATTTGGAATTGCTTTGGAATTGAATAAAATTTGTAATTCCATTGATTGGTTAGCACAACAGATTGGATTAAGACTTGAAATTGTTAAAGTCAAAAAATAAAAGATAAATATGCAAAATAGAAGTTTCAAGTTTTTCTTATTAAATCATACTCCATGGAACCCCACCCAACGAGCAAAAGAAAAGGAAAGAAAATATATATACGATGACCACGTACAAAATGAAAAAATGAGTCCACTAAGATTAAAAATGCACATATGACGACCAAGTATAAAATAAAAAAATGAGCCTATTTTTTCGTTCTTCAAAGATAACACCAATGTGTATTCAGCGAACATGTCATTTGCTAAATTATATCTAAATGATGACCACGCCTAGCTTGATATTCAGCGAACATGCCCTTAGCTAAATTATCTCTAAATGATGTCCATTCAGGCGTAAGCCGAACAGCTCTTATCACTTCCTCATCGCTCGTGTCATCTGCACATAAGAGCAATATATATTTATCAATACATAAAAATGAAAACTGAATTATAGGGTATAACTAAATTATATTGAGAAGCAGCATTATAGAAAAATGAAAACTGAATTACAAAGTATAACTAAAATATATTTACCATGAAAATTGAAACTAACATAAGAGTGGGAATTATCCCACACACAAACACACATCACCCTACCTGGAGTTCCTGTGGGAAGAAATCAGATCATCAATCACTTCCCGGCTGTCATCAGATCAAAAGCTTTGTTGATTTCTTCAAATGGTAGGTTATGTGTTATGAACTCTTCAATCAGGAGTTCATGTGGGAAGAAATCAGATCATCAATCACCTCAACATAAAAAGAAGCACAACACAATTATCGATAAAAAGAAATTTGACTCGATAAAAAGAAATTTGACTCCTAACAATAATCAAACAAGGGAAAATAAGGGCAATTGCATTTTTAGAGTTATATCCAGTACAGAAACTGCCTCTTTATAGCTGGAAAAGTCCATTGAAAAACTGCCTAATCAAAGCCTAACCCTGATGTTACACCACTGCCTAACAATAAATACCAAACAAGAAGATAAATGAGTTGTCCCTTTATTTGGGTATCTAGTGCAAAATGGTTTAACCAAAAATAATAACATAACTTGAAGTATAGATCAGAGCTGAAACCCCACTTAGAAGGATCATGCATGATAGAAGGAGGAAACTAAATTAGTTTAGCAAATTGTGCCATTCTAGATGTTTATTCAAGGGGAAACACACTGGTCCTGTCAAGGTATTAACAATTACTTTAAATACTTTTCTAGTGGCTTATTTATTATTGCTTAAAATATAGCAGCAGCCAACAAGTGACACTTTTGAGATCGAAACTTTACATGGACTAGAGTTCAACTTCTGTCAACAAAGAGCAAAGGGAAAAGAATTGATTTCAATAAACCAAAGTGATTCAACTTTTGAGATCGAAACTTTACATGTACTGATTTCATCCTAAAACTATCTGCACTTCTATCTGCTCTTCTTGCTCTCACGTTCCTTGTCAAGAATAATGATATATACATAAATCTCTCTATACTTTAGATAAAGCTATGTTGTATATCCTGCCAAAGCTAACCAAAGATGCGATCCTATACGAACAGCAACCCCAAATAGCAAACCATCTCTGTGAGCGATGCTACATGGATGCAACTAAACTTTCCATCAGATGTAAGTTTTGCAATGGACGATCAATGTAACATGATTCCTTATCATTTTCACATAACCAGTTTGCCATGGCCCATGGAACATACGTAACAAAGGAAAACATGATATTCAACATGACTGTTTAAAGCTTATGGGCTAGTTAATGTTTTCAGCAGAGAAATATTTACAAGATTTGCTTACTTATGAATGAATAGCTTACAGCTCCATTCTTTATGTTTAGTTATTCAGTTGAGAATCATATATCTATACTTCATCTTCAGCTTTATAGTTGAACAGTCCAACTTTTGCACTCGCGTCGCGTTTATGTAAAACCCCTAGTCTCTTATAAACTCCAGCCATTCATTATAGTAGCCATTCATCAAGTACTAACTTTCATAACCTAATAATAGCGATAGCTGACGTATAAATTAGAAAGGATCACTCTTAGGATCTATGTCAGCTAAATAAATGTTTTCAAATATATTTGTCAGTAAATAACCTGAGTTCTCCATCAGTCTGCTTACTTTTTGATATGGTGACAGTTATCTTACCAAAACCAGTTTTCATGACATTCTTTCGACAATGGGAACATTCAGTATCGTATATGTGGCTGTGATTCGATGATGTTTTGAAGAATATGTCTTATGCATGATGATTTAGCTTAGAGAACATGCCTTATAAATACACCAAAAATAAAACATCCAGGCTAATATATGTGAAGTTTTTTGTGGCTTGTAAGCATCATCTCACCCCGTGGTAGCAATCTAGTTAAGAATGATATCAAGTTAAGACTTACAACAGGTAGCAATCTAGTTAAGAATGATATCAAGAAAAACTCTATGCTACAGTGCAACACCTTCACTACTATCACTTACTTGAGAAATTTCAAATGCAGATTTAACAGAAGACATACCACTTTCTCCTTTTGTGGCAAGACTCCAGTTAACAACTCGAGGCTGTACGACACTTAGTAGCTCAAGGAAAAAAATACCATCTGACAAACTCTTATCCTGTAAAAGTTAAATCAGTAAGTTAGATCTAGAGATAGTAGGGAACATCCAGTTCAGAAAACATAACATGTCTTCCGGTAAATATAAAATCATATTGCCCACCGATGGTGATAAACCATAGACATATTGGATGTGCTTCATTTAAAGGCTGATTCAAATTCCAGCTCACAATGTTTAAATTAAAAGAACTAGAATTCAACTTAAGCAACCAAATCAATCAGAATTCAAAAGAAACCACATTTCAAGTCCACTTAACTACTATGTATTTGTAATTACGAGTAACATGATTACAAAAGAGAACCAATGACTTAGGAATCTAATGGCTCCAGTTGGAACCAATGTCAAAAACCATAAAAGCTATGGGCTAATACTAAGCAACTACAGGCCGAAAAGCATAAGATTACAGCATCATCACCTGCTCCGACCAGGAATCTAATGGCTCCAGTTGGAACCAATGTCCACCACAACACTAACACCAATCAAAAAATCACCCATACAAATCATCATCCACACAAATTACCACATATCAAAGCAAAATCAGCATAGATATTTGACTAACCTAGATTTTCATTGCCGCCGTCAAAACGAGTAGATCGTTGCCGTCGTCGCCGCCATCAAAACAGTAAATTGTTGCCGCCGTTGCCGTCAAAATACTAGATCGCAGCCACCGCCGTCTCCACAACAGATTGTTGCTGCCATCGCGAGGTTGAGTCAATAGAGAAGGAAGATTGTCTTGGCAAGGTGAGGTTTAATCAAAGAGAAGACATAAGGAATAGAGAGAGCTTAAACCATTGTCGGGCATTGGCTATGAGCCAAGAGACAGAAACAGTGAAAATAAATGGGCTTTCGAATTGTAAATTTGTGGTTGGGCCTTAAGAATTGAGCCATGGGTCTTAAAGTATGTTTTTAATTTCATGAAATTGGACATGAATTGTAATTTTAATTCTAAATAAGTTGTCCAATCAGCGGAATTATAATTCTTAAGGTTCAATTCCAAATTCTATCTCAATTCCAAGACTAATTCCGTGATCCAATCGGACCCTAATATTTATGTTTGAACAAAGATATGGAAATATGCGGTGGTTTTACTTGGCAATATTGCACACTTTATTAATCCCACAAAGTTCAAAAATAGAGGATAGGTCAGGTTTATTTCACTGCTAACAGCGCTTAACGATCGCCCCCACTACGGGGGCCGAGTCGGGCATATTGGGCCCAGAGCATCAACTCAACGAGTTATGGATGTCGGTTTGGTCCCGTTAGAAAGAGCATCAACTCAAAAGGACCAAGAGTCCATGTAGGCTCGGTGGCCCTCTGGCCTGTGGGACCCGCTCAATGTTTTTTTTGCCCTTTTTGTTTTTCGGCAAAACGGAACTTGTGTCATCAACTTAAATGCAACGATCAAGAAAAAAGGTTAAAATATGAGTGCGTAAAATAAAGAAAAAAAAGCCATTGCTGCAGACCACCTTCACCATGGCTGCAGCCGACGTGACCACCGTTGCCACCCCCACTGCGCTGCCACTGCTGCCACCGCCATTGAGCTATTGCACCACCCCCGTTTATCATGTCATCCCCATAGCCCCCACCAACAAGATGTAATCGCCACCGCCAGCAGTCGAGGACGCCACCACCAAAACGTACATGATATGGCATGCTACTAGAAGTGTAATGTCTACTTCAGAGCAAAGACCGTAAGTTTTGAAGACCGAACTGGCTCTTCACTTACACTCCTGAAATTATGAGGTTTTTACACAACTACCAGACTACCGGAATGTTGAAGTGAGTCAAGTAAGGTGCATTTAGATATCTATATCTAAATCCACACTAGTGAAAACTCAATCCAGTTGTCCTGGTAATGGAATTCTCGAGATAATACAAGCGACTTATCAATACATAGCAAGAAGCAAAAAGCAATAAGCAATTTTTTTGTGAATCCAGGATCAAGAGCTAACGAGCACAAACAGTGGCCTGTCTCCTACCCTGTCCCTACCCTGAAATAAGGCACAAGCAGTAATGCATTCAGTACTAAAACTTCAAGCATGGGAAAAGGCGAAAGCAAGAAATGCAACCAGTATTAATGCTTCAAGAATGGGATATCGTCACAGAGGCTGCCAGCATTAGAAATCGAAAGCACGACGAGAGAGAACAAATACCGCTTGCACACCCCCAATTTGAACTTGAACCCCATTTTCACTTTGGCTTGTGAAAATGCCACTGGTAATTGCAAGAATCACTAGTGGTTTGAAATTGGCAGGGGAGTGTGTCCAAATCAGGCCCGGGTCAAGCCAGAAGGGGTAGTGGTCAATGGGTGTAAGTCATGGGACATGGGAATGGATATCCATTTATGATTATAAATGTCATTGATGTCCTCTATGTGACCAAGCATGACACATTTCAGATTGAGAAATGGACGGAATGTCGAATGGCCACGTGGGACAAAAAGTTAGTTAAACAGTCACTTAAAAGATTTTTATAATATGTGCTCGATAGGAGATAGAAGTGATAGTTAAAGGTTCGAACAGTAAGTCTTAAAGATTTCCTTATTCAATGGATCCTTACTTTCTTATAATTCATGAAACTAACATATTTTTTAATTTGCATCCAACATTTGAGTCCAACATATCTAACTTTTGGCATCTTAATGCACTAAAAAAAAGCTATCGCAGTGGACCAAGCTCCTGAAATTGCATGATCTGGGGAGGGTTAAATGTACGCAGCTATTTCTGTGTTTTCAAACCATGGCCTCCAGGTTACAATAGATATTTAGATTAAGCTTTTTAACACAAAACTCTAATGTTTTGCATCGTAAAAGATGGTGAAGAAGCACAGCTCCCGGTAACTTAACAGCAGCAGGTTTACTTTCAGATGCAAGTGTAGAACGTTCATCGATAATATCATATAAGAAGACACTCTCTAAACATACTCTAGCTACACATGTTATTGAAAGGTGAAACCATACCTTCAGATCCGCCAGTTCAATAACACAAGCACACTCAACCACTTGCACCCCAACACGCTCTGTAGAATAAAAAGATCAAATATGCTTAGCACCTAATCACAAAGGCAAACATTATCTTGCTTCAGAAGAAGAGCCTAAGAAGGTAGCAGCTTTTTACAACTATCCAATTAATAAGAAATCAAGATGCACATTTAGGTTAATTTACTTTAATGTGTCTTCATGCACCAAGAATTAGGCAAATTTTAAAAGCAACCTATTGTAAGTGCATGAAGGCAAATTGAATAATTTTAAGAGCTTGTTACATCTTTCTTCACACTTCGGATCCATGTCTTTCCCAAAAGGAAAAATGAAGATCAAGCGAGAGAGGCCACTGATAGTATTGAACACCCTTTAGGCCACCACCAATGTTTTGAAGCGACTTTATGAGCTGAATTACCCATAAAGGTGCTGATTTTACTTAATTTTATATTTACCCATGTATTGAATATGTGTTCAAGTGTTTGTGCCAAGTTGATGGGCAAGGACGAGGCAGGGGCAGCCAAGGATAACATGGGGAGAAGTGGGAAAAGACTTGATTGCTAGGCATTTATTAGAGTTTGATAAGAGGGAACGGAAGAGAAGTAGTCACGTAGCCAACCCAAACTAGTTTGAGACAAAGGCCTAGATGATGATTATGATGACCATGTATTGATTTATATAATGTATACTTTCTTATGGACAACATCCAACATATATACAAAATTTCCTAATTGTTTTTGGTCCCTTTTTTTTTTGGTGGGTTAGTGTGGGTGTAGCCAGTACCAAGTAGACTGATAGCAGCACACAAGGTTCCTCCAGTAGCAATGAGATCATCTATTACAAGAGCACGCTCTCCTTCTTGCACAGCTCCTACATGCATCTCCATTATGTCTGTTCCATACTCAAGGGAGTACTCTTCAGAAATGACCTCACCTGGCAAAAAAAACACGTCATTAAGCATTCTTCATATCACTAGATTTTATGATTAGAAGCATCTAAGCAGATATGCCTAGCGAAGATATATGTTAAGATTTTGTAATTGAGCCAAAAGGGGCATAGCACAGGGTAACAAGAATGTGACATAGCGTCTAACAGAATAGATGGAAAGGCTATAAGGGAGCAATGCTCAAATATTAAATTCTACATGAAATGGCTTATATAAACGCAAAAAATATTGTTTAATAAGCAAATCCGTTAATTTATTTCTGAGATACAAATCTTAACTCTATATCACCAATGTCTACAATCAGCGTCATGGTATAGGCATTGATCCAGCAAGGACACGCCAAATGTGTAATCTAGATGATAATTTATCCAAGGTTATCTAAGTTTCAGCGAGGATGCATTGATATACTATTGAACCCATTCAGCAAGTGCATATCTTATTTCAAAGAGCAAAATTTTAGAGGGTTAAGTATGAGAAATTCCTGACCATACAGAAATTACTGCATGCAATAACTAGAAATTCTTTCTCTCCAACAAGTTCTTACATGAAAAGCATGCACTTTATGAACAGCATGCAAGATTGGAGCAGAAGGCATTACCAGGCAACTTATTAGGCTTTCTCATAGGAACGAACTTCGCGCCAATAGCCAATGCAATGGGAGGACCAAATATAAAACCTCTGGCTTCAATACCTGCATTATGCAATCTATTAATAGTTACCATAGCATGCTATAAGGTTACGACTAGGCTTTTCTTCAAAAAATTAAATGTTAGTACCAAATACTTGACAAAACTTATCTCCATATTTCAGATATTTTGACGGGCGGCTTTTTAGTTCAGCTAGCAAAAGATGCATGGTTATAACTAGTTTTTCTTTTCATAGATGGAAATTCATTTACAATTACTTTGCTTGCCAAGAAACTTTCACTAAGGGCAGCCCCGATGCACAAGGCTGCTGCCATTGCGGGGTCTGGGGCGGGTAGATGCAGGCAACTTTGCCCCCACAGTTTTGGAGAGGTTGTATCCGTGTTTTGAACCTGTGACCTCCAGGTCAGGATGGACTCAGCCTTGCCGAGAAACAATCACTTTATCTTAGATATTTTACAGACAGCTTTAAATCAGCTAGGATTAAAATAAAGAAGAGGACTCCATAATCTTTTTAAATGCTAGAATCCTACGTGTTTAAGTTGCCAGTGACTGCTTAAGTAGAGAATCTCAAATGATGTTGTCAGAGGCAGTCAGGACCCAAAAAACCAAAGCCTGGTTGCAATTTGATAAAAGATATCTCATTATAGACAACATTCTAAAAATCTTCTTCTCGATTTAAACGTCATTAATCAAGGAATAACAACACTTAATCTTATCTAAGGTGGCCAGGCAACTATCTGTTGGCAGCTAAAAAACAATCCGGCTGTCACCTTACAAAAGGGCAAATAACCAAGGTATCCAAGCGCATGTGAAGAATAGAGAATTGGTCCGATGTTGCAACAAACTCAAGTCATCTGTAGAGGTAGTGATATACCAAAAACCTAGAGGGCACATTGAAAAACTATCCCTCGAACTAACCCGTGGAGAAAAGTTTCAGCAATCTTGAATCTTTGCATTAATCTCATGCTCTGCTCAAATGATGATGTATGCATGTAATCTGTGCCAAGGACTTGTAACCTATTTGCCTCAATATTTGTTGGAAGCATAAGTATGAATCCTTTTTGGTTTGGGTCGTCCAGCTTTTTAAAACCAAAAGGAAAAACTCCTAGCATAAACCAAAACCATCTTTTCTTGTATGGGCTTATTCAAGTTGATAGCATTAACTTCTGCATCACACACATGCCCCATTACTCTTCATGAAAACATACTAGTATGGTCCAAACTTTTGATTTAGTTGTAAATTGGCCGTAAGCCATATGGTATTGGGAAATTTGAGGCCATACAAAAGATTTTCTGGTCAGTAAGAACCAACTACGTATATCTCTTGAATGCCACAGATATGTCTGGCCCCAAAGATTAAAGCCTAGTAACTCAAAGATAACATATGCCTGCAGGCCCCATAAGGTAAGTCGAAAAGCAACCTCGTAAATCTCCTATATCTAGCTAATTCCAGAAGCTCCCCTCACCTAATCCTCAGTTTCTAGTTCATTTACGTACAGTTTTATGCATTACTTGTCAGCTATCGTTGTCACTTTTTTGGAGCAGTTTAAGAGGCTAATTTGTAGAATCTATGCACTAGTAAAAATCTCATTCTCGGTGCCATTGTAAAAGCACTTTTTATGATAATCACACATGTTTGAAAGAATCTCAGCATACTTCGGTACAAAGAAACACCAAATTAGAACTTCAGCTAGAATAACCACATCAACAATATATACTCAACAGTTTCAGCATCCAAAATAAAAGAAAAAAAAATCTATTTGCAGTCGAAGTACTAAATTGCAACACTGATTCGGCAAAAAACCTTGATAATGGTTAAAAAGGGCAAACAAATGATGAGAAAGCAAGTTATCTGTGAAAATTACCTGCAACGACAGATATATCTTTGTCTTTATACCTCTCGACGAACAGATCGATAGTGTCCTTAAAAGCCTTGGGATCTAGAAGCAACGTCGTTATGTCATGAAACAAAATACCTGCCACAACGATCACCGAAGTCAGCCTTTGCGCATTCGGTGTAGTTTAAATGTGCATTAGCGACAAAAGATTGCAGCGCATAGTGCGTTACCGGGCTTAGGGAAGTCGGGAATGACGCGAATGGCGGATGAAATTCCGGCGATGCGGCCGTCTACGACGTCGGGAGAAGCCGCCATGTCTTGTCTAAGTTGATCTCCGGCTGACTCAGTCGACAGGACAGTTGAGTGAGTCTCGCCTGAGTCTGCTCCTCCTGTTACGGCGGCGCGGATCGGTCGGAAGTTTGTGGAGGTGTTTGGTGATTTTAACGTGACGGAATTTCCACTGGGAGAATGTCTTTGAAACTTTTTAGAGACGATATTGACCCTGGAGACTTTGAGCGACTTCCCCGTGAGCGCGTTCATGGCTGCGATTTTCTCAGAACACACAGAGGGTAAGGGGAGTTGTTAGTGAGGGTAGTTCAGTCCGATTGGACCGACGGCATATGGAATCAAATCTAACAACTTGTCCTAAAGTGAAGTTTAGAGGACAAATTATAATAATGAGCTGAGATGTCACGCCGATGACAAATTTATACTAATAATAATGGTTGAGTTGACATATATACAACGACAGTTCAAAGCATAATTAGTCATCTTGCTAAAGTTTATGAATATCTGATAATACGACATGATCTCTTGTCGTCATTCGTAATTTAATGTAAGTTATCAGTGTGACCTGATCGTCACGTAGGCGGACCAGATCACGTAACTAAGTCTTTGGACTTTTGTCCTCTTTTGTACTTGGTCTTATACAGATACAGAGAGATGGGTTTTGTGATTTGCAGATCTTGGAAATTGGTTGAAGATCTTGGAAACCGGACACTGCGAGTGTGTGTTCCCGTTGAGAGAAATTAGAGAGATGGGTTGCAGTTATTCAAGAATAGAGAAGGAAGAGATGGAGGCGAGATGCAAAGCAAAGCAGAGATACATTAAGCAATTCTTTATGAAATTTATGAATTTATCTAATTCACATATATGTTTTTATAGTTTTCTTTATTTAAAATTTGTTATTCACACATCTTTAATTCACATTAAAGGTAATTAAAAGTAATTAGGAGTTATACAATAATAGAATCGCGCACGTATCGCGTGTGCACGGCAATTCGTATTATGTTAACACACGTACCTATATATTAAATATAAGAAGATTATGTGCAATTTAGAGCAAATAAGTATTTAACTTTAAATAATATTTAGATCCAACAGTAGGTGTGCAAATGGACAAGGGGAGTTGTTAGTGAGGGTAGTTCAGTCCTATTACCGACGGCAAAAATGGAATCAAATCTAACAACTTGTCCTAAAGTGAAGTTTAGAGAAAAATATATAATAATGAGTTGAGATGTCATGCTGATGAAAGATTTATACTAATAATAATATGTTGAGTGGACATATATACAACAACAGTTCAAAGCATTATTAGTCATCTTGATAAAGTTTATGAATATCTGATAATACGACATGATCTCTTGTCATCATTCGCAATTTAATTTAAGTTATTAGTGTGACCTGACTGTCATTCATCAAGTAGGAGGACCATATCACTTTTTTTTTAAAGTTTTTACCGTTGTTTGCCCTAAAAGGAATGAGCATCAAACAGTTCAAATTGATCTAAACTGATCAAATTGAACTAATCCAATATGAACCGTCCCAAAATCTTAACGCTTCGGTTTCACTTTCTCAAATCGATTCGATTCAATTCGGTTCACAGTTCACTTTTTTAAAACTGATCACAAACCGAATCAAACGAACCTATAGTATACTAATTTGTTTTTGGTAACATGCATTAATAATTTTTACATACACGATATTAAAGTAATCAAAATAAACAAAATCTTGAAAGTCAAAAGAAAAGAAAATAATGACAACAATTATAACACAAAATCAATATCTCTTCGATATTTACTTATTCTTTGATTTATTTCTCATAAATCAATGACAAAGACATAATTGAGCTTTATTATAATACATATCTTGAATAATACTTACTTTTATACTATGTATACTACTTATTAAGTCAAAACTTAATTTGGTGTAACACATCTTTGGTATTATATAACTACCAATTTACAATGATGACAAGTGGCATTCTAATAATTTTTTAAAAAAATGACAAAAAAGAAAAATCTTAACTGATAAGTAATACCTATAAAATTATGTTTAGTTTTCACAAATTAAAATTCAACAAAAAAATAGAGTTAAAGTAAAATTAAAAAAGTGATACAAAGGAAAAATCTTAACTGAGATGTCATGCTGATGAAAGATTTTATACTAATAATAACATGTTGACTGGACATATATACAACGGCAGTTCAAAGCATAATTAGTCAATCTTGATAAAGTTTATGAATATCTGATAATACGACATGATCTCTTGTCATCATTCGCAATTTAATTGAAGTTATCAGTGTGACCTGATCTTCATCCATCACGTAGGCGGACCAAATCACTCTTTTCTTTTTTAAGTTTTTACCGTCGTTTGCCCCAAACGGAATGAACATCAAATCGTTCAAATTGATGTGAACTGATCAAATTGAACTAATCTAATATGAATCATTCAAAAATTTTAACGGTTCAGTTTCACTTTCTTAAACCGATTTCGGTTCGGTTCACAGTTCACTTTTTAAAAATCGATTACGAACCGAACTGAACCGACCTATAGTATACTAATATATTTTTTGTAACATGCATTAATACACGATGCTAAAATAAACAAAATCTTGAAAGTAAAAAAAAAAAAATAATGACAACAATTATAACACAAAATCAATATCTCTTCAATATTTACTCATTCTTTCTCATAAATCAATGACAAAGACATAATAGAGCTTTATTGTAATTCATATCTTGAATAGTACTTACATCTATACTAATTATTAAGTCAAAACTTAGGGGCCGTTTGACAGGGTTTTTTTTTGCTCTTTTTTTTTCAGTTTTGAAAATTGGAAAAAATAGGAGTGTTTGGTACCACTTTTTTTTAAAATTTAAAAAGTGGCTTTTTAAATTGTAGAGTAAAAAAAAAGAAAGAGGAAAAGCTCTTTTCGTTTTCACTTTAATTTTTTTTTGAGACCTCCACCACAACTCACCCACCGCCGCCCGGCAGCCACTGACAGCCACCTCCGGCCGCCGGCAGCAACCGCGGGGCGGTGGCCACCACCACTGGCCGGAGGCCACCTCCGGCAGCCACCACCGCCCGACAGCCACAGTCGCCCGCCGGCAACCACCACCTCCGGCCGCCGGTAACCACCGCCGGGCGGCAGCCACCTCTGGCCACCACCGCCGGCAGTCACCTCCGGCAGCCACCGCCGCCCGACAGCCACCTCTGGCCGCCGGTAACCACCACCGGCACCGCCGCCCGACAGCCACAGTCGCCCGCCGGCAACCACCACCTCAGGCCGCCGGTAACCACCGCCGGGCGGCAGCCACCTCTGGCCACCACCGCCGGCAGTCACCTCCGGCAGCCACCGCCGCCCGACAGCCACCTCTGGCCGCCGGTAACCACCACCGGCACCGCCGCCCGACAGCCACAGTCGCCCGCCGGCATCCACCACCGCCGGCCACCACCACTACGCCCCACCATCGCCACCGCAAACCACCACAAAAAAAAAGTCAAAATAAAAAGGGTTACCAAACACACACAAAAAAAAAAAACTAAAAAAAAAAGGGTTATCAAACACCCATTTGTTTTTGTAAAAAAAATAAATTAAGCTGCTCTTTAAAAACTGAAGACAAAAAAAAAAAAAGTTCTGTCAAACAGAGCCTTAGTTTGGTGTAACACCTCTTTGGTGTTTTTGGTGTTATATAAGTACCAACCTACAATGATAACAAGTAACTTTCTAATAAATTTTTAAAAAGTGACAAAAAAGAAAACTCTTAACTAATAAGTAACTACCTATAAAATTATGTTTAGTTTTCACAAGTTAAATTTCATTAAAAAAATAGAGTTAAAGAGGGGTAACGGTTGGGTTGGGTTCAGTTCGAAAATTTTCAAATCGAGTGGTAACAGTTTGGTTTGCAGTTTGACTCCCAAATTGAACCGTGCTCACCCTTAAGCCCCGTTATAGAGCAGACGTCGAAACTGATGGTAAATCATTGTCCACCCCTTAATGGATGGATGTTGGCTCTATGATGTGATGATAAATTCACTTAAAGAAAGTAAGTGAATTTAAACCGCCTACCTCGACAACATGGACGATCAGATCGCGCTGGCAACTTAGCTTAGTTGTCAGTATTGTCATTTATCTGCTAAAGCTAATTTTAAACGAATTTGATTTAAAAACAAACCTCACTCTAATTAGCATTTTCTGTAGCATCTATAGTGATGTTTTTGGTGACTCGATGTTAGTAAAAAGTTTAAAAGATGTGGCACTAGAAATGAAAATATAATCGTATTTTTGGATATTGTTTCCACTGTTAATGAGTTGTGAAAAACATATTCACTTGTAATAAAAACCATCAAAAGAGTTACTGCTCAAGTGCAATAAATGTTCTTATCATTATATTTATATTAACACAGTAAAGGGTAATGTAACATTTTAGTAGCAGTCTTCTGTTACAAAAGAGGTTTTGTGCTACTATGAAAATTTATAACAGTCTTTTTTGTCGGTAAACACATTCACAGACTCTTCCAATCAGCTCTTGAGTATTTGTTTTCTTGTTCCAATTCGTTTCATTGTTGATAATGGAGATTTTTTTTTTTGTAATAAGAGAATTGCACTGATAATTTAAAGATACACTGTCGCTCTGTTGTAGAGCTTACAGACATTATCGGTCACGACATTCCAGTGACTCAGTATACATGACCACGAAGGCCGACACTAACAACAAACCTAATAAATTTATACACATTACAATTGAATTAGAGTAGAATATATCTTACACTTTAACTCAACTTAAAGTAACATGCAAAATTTATAGGAGAACTTATTCTATGCAAAAGGTACTTGTTCTCAATAAGTTGGCTATGAAGAAGCCTAAAGCAAGAGAGTCAAAATCAAAATAATTGACACACATGTTTTTCATTTGGGTATAACTTTTTTTTTATTTTTTATAACTTGTCATGGGGGTGGGTATCTTCTTCATATGTTAATTCCTAGTATAGTTCAGGTTCTTGCCACATTTAATACTACATAAAACCCACGTGTCATCCAAAATTGGATACCTTGTATTTGGTTTGGGGGCAGTAGGCTGCCAAACGCAATGACTTCACGCACCATCTTTAGCTGATGGCTATCCTGTGCTTTTCCTACGTCCGCTATTCACCCTAGAACAAAATTTGGACTGCCACTTTAGTTTACTTTCACACGGCGTAACGTATTTTCATCCCCTTGTTCATCGTCAAACGGTTTACATTATGTTAGTAATGCACTTTTTAATGGAACGATAAACGTGTGAAACAACGTGCACGGTGTGAAAATAAACGTATTTTTACTGATATTGTTTGAAATTGAGTCGGCAATGAAAAGTTTAGAAATTCAATAGCAACTTCAAACGTTTTGTAAAGCAAATGAAACTTTTAATTTGATTCGGCATCTGATCCTCTAGACGCTTCCCGAAAGCTCCTCTTATTGCCTTTTTTTTTCGACCTCTCGTCGTCGTCTTGACACAAGCACCTTAGGCATGTAAGAATTTCAACCACTTCCCACTTCTTTGTACTAAGTGATCTCTCATCAGTAAAATTAGGTGCACGGCCCTAACTCCCTTGAATGTTAAACTCATTACTCAGCATATTAAGTAACTGTCGTTTGACCAAGAAAACACACAGCTTATTCCGTAAAGGAGTGAGGCCTGAGTCCCGCGTCACCAAGTAGGCTCATGGATAGAGAATAAAATTTGACTTGGCTTAGGTTATGTTTGAAACTCATTTCAGTTTTTATTTTAAAAAAAATTAAAATCAAAACCACTTTGAGTTTTTCTGTTTTTATAAGATTGATGGGTTATTTGATACAATTTCACATAATTAGTTTTTGCCTTTTTTTCTTTCTATTTTCTTTGCTTCTCTTTTCTTTCAATTCGTTTTTCAATACTTCAGAGTTTCTTCTGAACTCCTATATTCAACAACCAGAAGCGCGCCCACCACGACCAATATATTTCCTCCGCCACCATCTAACTATTGTTATTGCAGTTTCGCACTAACTTGCGAATTAGGTTTCATTGGTTTGATTGGGTGAATGGTTTGATTAGTTTTGAATTTACTTGCACAAATTGGAGATATTAGGGCTAATCGATAGATGAAATCTTCTGGTGATGTTTGTTGTAGGGACAATGGTGGTCGATGTGATGGTAATTTGAATTTAGAGAACTGGTGGTGCCATGGTGGTGACCGATGTTATAGGGTTTGGTATTCAACGGTATAGGTCAATGGTGGTCGTCGATATCAGTGACTATGGTGTTTGGATGCGTTCGTGGGTGATGGTCACTGGTGGTAGTGGCGACAACCAGTGGCTATGGTGATTAGCAGTGTTGGCAATTTTGGGTGTGTTGATCAGTGGTAGTGACAGATCGCTGGTCAGTGGCTATGGTGGTTGACAATTTTTACAGTTTGGTGTTCGGGAGTGTTGATCATTGGTGGTGGTGGTGGTTGTAGCGGTCAATTGGTACGATGGTTAGAAATGTTGGTGGTTTGCTGTTCTTGGGTGGTAGATGTTAATGATGAAGATTGAAGGGTGGATCTCAAAGAAAATGCTTCCAACAAAAATTGTAAGGTGAATCTAAAAAAAGAACCAAAACTGAAAACTCCAAAATGGAGTTTTAAAAAACAACCTCATTTTAAAAATTGGTTGTGGTGATGGATGGGTGGGCTACGAGGTGCCTGTGCCCACTACAATAAAACACGTCTTCAACGAATGACTTTTATCAACGGAATGAAATTAATCGCTAAAAATCACTTTAGTGCAAATTTTACCGACCGAACGCTTTCTCTTGGCAAAAGGCAACAACAACTATCAGAGTAAAAAACTTTTACCGACTAACTTTGCGACGGATTTTTTGTAAACTTTTACCGACTAACAACTACCAAAGTAAAAGACACCTTTGGCGACACATTTTAGTAAACTTTTTTCTAGCGTTAATAGAGTTTTATGTCCTAATTTAGTAGCTAAATGAGGGCTCATAACAAAACAAATGAACATGGGCAATGCCAGGAAGTTTATCGGCCTTCTATATTATTTATGTTTGAACAAAGATATGGAATTATGCGGTGGATTTACTTGGCAATATTGCGTACCTTATTAATTAGCCAGCGAGTTATGGATGTCGGTTTGCTCCCGTTAAGAGCATCAACTCAAAAGACAAAAAGTCCATGTTGGCTCGGTGGGCCCTCTGGCCTGTGGGAACCGCTCATTGCTGCAAGACCACCTTCACCATGCAGCACCATGGCTGCTGCCGACGTGACCAACGTTGAGCTATTGCACCACCCCCGTTCATGTCATCCCCATAGCCCCCACCAACAAGATGTAATCGCCACCGCCAGCAGTCGAGGTCACCACCACCAAAACGTACATGATAATATGGCATGCTACTAGAAGTGCAATGTCTACTTCAGAGCAAAGATCGTAAGTTTTGAAGACCGTACTGGCTCTTCACTTACACTCCAGAAATTATGACGTTTTCAAACAACTACCAGACTGCCGGAATGTTGAAGTGAGTCAAGTAAGGTGCATTTAGATATCTATATCTAAATCCACACTAGTGAAAACTCAATCCAGTTGTCCTTGTAATGGAATTCTCGAGATAATACAAGCGACTTGCGAATATATAGCAAGAAGCAATAAGCAATTTTTTGTGAATCCAGGATCAAATCGAGCTAACAAGCACAAACAGTGGCCTGTCTCCTAACCTGTCCCTACCCTGAAATAAGGCACAAGCAGTAATGCATTCAGTACTAAAACTTCAAGCATGGGAAAAGGCGAAAGCAAGAAATGCAACCAGTATTAATGCTTCAAGAATGGGATATCGTCACAGAGGCTGCCAGCATTAGGAATCGAAAGCACAACGAGAGAGAACAAATACCGCTTGCACACCCCCAATTTGAAATTGAACCCCATTTTCACTTTGGCTTGCGAAAATGCCACTGGTAATTGCAAGAATCACAAGTGGTTTAAAATTGGCTGGGGAGTGGTCCAAATCAGGCCCGGTTCAAGCCAGATGGGGTAGTGGTCAATGGGTGCAAGTCATGGGACACCATGACTAAGTGGCGGCGACAACCTTCTACAACCCCAACTCTCTCCACATCTATTTAGTTAGGAGTTCTCTGAGGGATAGAGAGGTGACTGATGGCTTTTAGCTTCTTCGCTAAGTTGTCTCTTGTGGTCACCTTGTACCATCTTCGGCAGTGCTTTCCTCACCTCTAATGGCGCCATCACCACCATCCTGCAACGTTAGAGAGAGCGTATTTTTATCTCATAAAACACTCCCCCTCTCTTCTTTAGATCACAAAATAGCTCAAATGCCACTCTTCTCATCTACTCTTTTCTGTTTTCCTTCTTCATGAGCCCTAAATTAGATCAAGTAAGATTAAGAAACAAGAAGACCACAGCACAGAAATCAAACCTATCTCATCCCTATTTACTCCCGAAATCCCTCTCCTTGATCTCATGGCTATTGGCTACTTTCTGAAACCTTGGAAGTTTTCCATCTGGATCCCAAGTGAGATAGGTAGCTTGGATAGGTTTGGGACTGCCAGGCTCTGCTTTCCCCTCGGCTTTGTCTTTGATCCGCTGAGCTCAGTGGCGGTTATCGGTCCTATGGTTTTATTACATATTAAATCTGCTAACGAGTTTGTAATTTTGGGGGTTTGGGAGGAGGGAAATTAGAGTAACAGATGATGGTGAAATCATATATTTCTGTTTTGAATAATTAATAGCACTCCCTCCGTCCCTAATTAATGAATCATATTTCCTTTTTGAGTTGTCCCAAAAACATTGATCACTTTCTAAATTAAGAAAGATTCCGTAGATGTTTCTCCATGTTTACCCTTACACTTCTTTTTTTCTTCCTATTTGTATCTCCACATTTAATCCTCCACCAACCCATTTTTATCTCTCCTGCCCCACTTTCTTCCCTCCCTCTCTCTTTCTCTCTCTGGATAGAATGAAAAACTCATAAAATATAACTCATATCCTAAATAAGCCTGCAAGTCAAAGGTGATCAAATAAAAAGGGACGGAGGAAGTATTATTCACAAAACAGCACCAAAAGGGGTGCATCCCTTAGTAGACCCAAACTCAACTACGTAAATAGAGCCAGAGGCTGTGCAAAAAGGCAAAAGGGCATCACGGGAGGCCAGAAAACTCCTCAGCCCAGCAAAAACATTGATGACAGAAAAAAAGCCTTTAACTCAATGAAAAAGCTCCATGCTTTGAAAAGCTCTCCTGTTCCTCTCCCTCCAGATACACCATAAGGGGCACGGCAGAATCAAACTCCTAAAATCCTTTCTTTTTGTTGTGAAAAGCGACCAACACCTCAATTGCTCCACTAGCGAACAAGGTATATAACCTATTCAAAAGACTAACTACCATCGCCAAGTACATTTGGCAACAAAACAATGGAGAAGAAGGTAGTTAGCATTGGATTTACACACATAACACATGCCATTCCTCACATCCACAATTTTACCCAGTAAGAATAGCATCCTTCGCTGCCTCCCACGAAAAGAAGCAAACTTTGAGAGGAACCCCAGACTTCCAAATGATTTTCCATTCCAAGGAATCTATCTTGCTCGCGTTCAATAAGGAGTAAAAAGATTGCCGAGAAAAGAAGCCAAGGAAGTCCCTTTGGGAACCACCCTATCCTCCTCACCTCTGTGGCCCTCCAATATGTACAAGATTTGCAAGATATTGGACACCAAAGCCAACTCCCAATCATGAAATTCCTCCTGGAGGTAGGATGCCGTACGGCGCCATAACCTCTATAAAATCGGGTACATCTGCCACCAACCTCACGATTTCAAGCAATCGGAAACAGACCATGAACAGAAAAACAAAGAGGTTCCTCTTCACACCACAAGTCTAACCAAAATCTCACCCGAGCATCATTCCCAACCACCAAAAGCATATGGTTCTCACAAGAATCCCAACCGTCACATATACCTATGCACAAACTGGAACTAGGAGATCTGGGAATCACTTTAGGGGCTCAAATACAAAAACCAACCCCTCATAGGGATGAAATTACAATGTCGAGGTAGAATACAACATGGGAATATCCATTTTATGATTATAAATGTCATTGATGTCTTCTATGTGACCAAGCATGACACATTTCAGATTGAGAAATGGACGGATTGTCAAATGGCCACTTGGGACAAAACGTTAGTTAAACAGTCACTTAAAAGATTTTTTAGAATATGTGCTCGATAGGAGATAAAAGTGATAGCTAAAGGTTCGAACAGTAAGTCTTAAAGAATTCCTTATTCAATGGATCCTTACTTTCTTATAATTCATGAAACTAACATATTTTTTAATTTGCATCCAACATATCTAACTTTTGGCATCTTAATGCACTAAAAAAGGCTATCGCAGTGGACCAAGCTCCTGAAATTGCATGGTCTGGGGAGAGTTAAATGTACGCAGCTATTTCTGTGTTTTCAAACCATGGCCTCCAGGTTACAATAGATATTTAGATTAAGTTCTTTAACACAAAAGCTCTAATGTTCGCATCGTAAAAGATGGTGAAGAAGCACAGCTCCCGGTTACTTAACAGCAGCAGGTTTACTTTCAAATGCAATTCTAGAACGTTTAGCAAATAAATATCATATAAGAGGGCACTCTGCAAACGAATCCGGTAACACTAAACATATTCTAGCTAAAACTGTTATTGAAAGGTGGAACCATACCTTCAGATCCGCCAGTTCAATAACACAAGCACACTCAACCACCTGCACCCCAACCCGCTCTGTAGAATAAAAAGATCAAATATGCTTAGCACCTAATCAAAAAGGCAAACATTAACTTGCTTCAGAAGGAGAGACAAAGAAGGTAAGGGCTTTTTACAACTATCCAATTAATAAGAAACCAAGATGCACATTTAGGTTAATTTACTTTAACGTGTCTTCATGCACCAAGAATTAGTTTGAAATTCGGCAATTTTTAAAAGCAACCTGTTGTAAGTGCATAAAGGCAAATTGAATAATTTTAAGAGCTTGTTATATCTTTCTTTACACTTCGGATCCATGTCTTTCCCAAAAAGAAAATAGAAGATCAAACGAAAGAAGCCACTGATTGTATTGAACACCCTTTAGGCCACCACCAATGTTTTGAAGCGACTTTATGAGCTGAATTATCCATAATGGTGCTGATTTTATATTTACCCATGTATTGAATTCGTGTTCACTGTTCAAGTGTTTGTGCCAAGTTGATGGACAAGGACGAGGCAGGGGCAGCCGAGGATAACATGGGGAGAAGTGGGAAAAGACTTGATTGCTAGGCATTTATTAGAGTTTGATAAAAGGGAATGGAAGAGAAGTAGTCACCTAGCCGACCCAAACTAGTTTGAGACAACGGCTTAGACGATGATTCTGACGACCATGTATTGATTTATATAATGTATACTTTCTTGTGGACAACATCCAATATATATACAAAATTTCCTAATTGTTTTTGGTCCTTTTTTTTTAGGGGGGAGGGGGATGGGGGGTAGACAGTACCAAGTAGACTGATAGCAGCACATAAGGTTCCTCCAGTAGCAATGAGATCATCTATTACAAGAGCACGCTCTCCTGCTTGCACAGCTCCTACATGCATCTCCATTTTGTCTGTTCCATATTCAAGGGAATACTCTTCAGAAATGACCTCGCCTGGCAAAAAAATCACGTCATTAAGCATTCTTTCGTATCACTAGATTTAATGATTAGAAGCATCTAAGCAGTCTAGCTGTAGATACGCCTAGCGAAGATATAAGATAAGATTTTGTAATTGAGCCAAAGGGGCGTAGCACAGGGTAACAAGAATGTCACATAGCATCTAACAGAATAGATGGAAAGGGCGAAAGGCTATAAGGGAGCAATGCTCAAATATTAAATTCTACATGAAATGGCCAATATATATGCCAAAAATATTGTTTAATTAGCAAACCCGTTAATTTATATTTCTGAGATACAAATCTTAACTCTATATCACCAATGTCTACAATCAGCGTCATGGTATAGGCATTGCCCCAGCAAGGACATGCCAAATGTGTAATCTAGATGCTTATTTATCCAAGGTTATCTAAGTTTCAGCGAAGATGCATTGATATACAATTGAATCCATTCAGTAAGCACATATCTTATTTCAAAGAGTAAAATTTAAGAGGGTTAAGTATAAGAAATTCCTGACCATACAGAAATTGCTGCATGCAATAACTAGGAATTCTTTCTCTCCAACAAGTTCATACATGAAAAGCATGCACATTATGAATAGGGTGCAAGATGGGGGCAGAAGGCATTACCAGGCAACTTATTAGGCTTTCTAATAGGAACAAACTTCGCGCCAATAGCCAATGCAATGGGAGGACCAAATATAAAACCTCTGGCTTCAATACCTGCATTATGCAATCTATTAATAGTTACAATAGCGTGCTATAAGGTTGCGACTAGGCTTTTCTTCAAATAATTAAATGTTAGTACCACATACTTGACAAAACTTATCTCCATTTTTCAGATTTTTTGACAGGCAGCTTTCTAGTTCAGCTAGCAAAGGATGTATGGTTATACCTAGTTTTTCTTTTCATAGATGGAAATTCATTTACAATTACTTTGCTTGCCAAGAAACTATCACTAAGGGCAGCCCCAATGCACAAGGCTCCCGCCATTGCGGGGTCTAGGGCGGGTAGATGTAGGCAACTTTGCCCCCACAGTTATGAAGAGGCTGTATCCGTGTTTTGAACGTGTGACCTCCAGGTCAAGATGGAGCAACCTTTATTATTGTATCAAGCTCAAGCCTCAGCCTTGCGGAGAAACAATCACTTTATCTTAGATATTTTACAGACAGCTTCAAAACAGCTAGGATTAAAATAAAGAAGAGGACTCCATAATCTTCTTAAATGCTAGAATCCTATGTGTTTAAGTTGCCAGTGACTGCTTAAGTAGAGAATCCCAAATGATGTTGTCAGAGGCAGTCAGGACTCGAAAAACTGGAGCCTGGTTGCAATTTGATAAAAGATATCTCATTATAGACAAGATTCTGAAAATTTTCTTCTCGATTTAAACGTCTTTAATCAAGGAATAACAACTCTAAATCTTATCTAAGGTGGCCAGGCAACTATCTGTTAGCAGCTAAAAACCAATCCAGCTGTCGCCTTACAAAAGGGTAAGTAACTAAGGTATCCAAGCGCAGGTGAAGAATAGAGAATTGGTCCGATGTTGCGACAAACTCAAGTCATCTGTAGAGGTAGTGATATACCAACAACCAAGAAGGCACAGTAAAAAACTATCCCTCGAACTAGCCCGTGGAGAAAAGTTTCAGCAATCTTGAATCTTTGCTTTAATCTCATGCTCTGCTCAAATTATGATGTATGCATGTAATCTGTGTCAAGGAGTTGTATCCTATTTGCCTCAGTATTTGTTGGAAGCGTAAGTATAAATTCTTTTTGGTTTGAGTCGTCCAGCTTTTTAAAACCAAAAGGAAAAACCCCTAGCATAAACCAAAACCATCTGTTCTTGTATGGGATTATTTAAGTTGATAGCATTAACTTCTGCATCACACATATGCCCCATTACTCTTCATGAAAACATACTAGTATGGTCCAAACTTTTGATTTATTTGTAAATTAGCCGTATGCCATATGGTATAAACGCCCTTGGGAAACTTGAGGCCATACAAAAGATTTTCTGGTCAGTAAGAACCAACTACGTATATCTCTTGAAAGCAACAGATATGTCTGGCCCCAAAGATTAAAGCCTAGTAACTCAAAGATAACATATGCCAGCAGGCCCTATGAGGTAAGTCGAAAGCAACCTCCTAAATCTCCTTTATCTAGCTAATTCGAGAAGCTCCCCTCACCTCAGTTTCTAGTTCATTTTTATGCATTACTTGTCAGCTATCTTTGTCACTTTTTTGGAGCAGTTTAAGAGGCTAATTTGTAGAATCTATGCACCAGTAAAAATCTCATCCTCGTAGCCATTGTAAAAGCACTTTTTATGATAATCACTCATGTTTGAAAGAATCTCAGCAGACTTTGGTACAAAGAAACACCATGTTAGAACTTCAGAACTTCAACAATATATACTCAATAGTTTCAGCATCCAAAATCTTTTTAAATTGCAACACTGATTTAGCAAAAACCTTGATAATGGTTAAAAAGGGCAAACAAATGATTAGAAAGCAAGTTGTTTGTAAAAATTACCTGCAACGACAGAGATATCTTTGTCTTTATACCTCTCGACGAACAGATCGATAGTGTCCTTAAAAGCCTTGGGATCAAGAAGCAACGTCGTTATGTCCTGAAACAAAATACCTGCCACAACGATCCCAGAAGTCAGCTTTTGCGCATCGGGTGTAGTTAAAATGTGCACTAGCGACAGAAGATTGCAGCGCATAGTGCGTTACCGGGCTTAGGGAAGTCGGGAATGACGCGAATGGCGGCTGAAATTCCGGCGATGCGGCCGTCTGTGACATCGGGAGAAGCCGCCATGTCTGGTCTGAGTTGATCTCGCGCTGACTCAGTCGACAGGACAGTTGAGTGAGTCTCGCCTGAGTCTGCTCCTCCTGTTACGGTGGCGCGGATTGGTTGAAAGTTTGTGGAGGTGTTTGGTGATTTTAACGTGACGGAATTTCCACTGGGAGAATGTCTTTGAAACTTTTTAGAGACGATATTGACCCTGGAGATTTTGAGCGAATTCCCGGTGAGCGCGTTCATGGCTGCGCTTTTCTCAGAAGACAGAGGGTAAGGGGAGTTGTTAGTGAGGGTAGTTCAGTCCGATTGGACCGACGGCAAATTGAATCAAATCTAATAAACTTGTCCTGAAGTGAAGTTTACAGGAAAAAAATATAAGAATGAGCTGAGATGTCACGCTGATGAAAGATTTATACTAATAATAATATGTTGAGTGGACATATATACAGCGACATTCCAGAGCATAATTAGTCATCTTGATAAAGTTTATAAATATCATATAATACGACACGATCTCTTGTCATCATTCGCAATTTAATTTATGGTTAATTACGTGGTTGATCACTGTACTATAACCCAAATTTCACTTTGACCACTGAACTTCGATTTGTGTCAAAGTGACCATTGGACTCTTTAATTGATCTCAATTAAGTCATTCCGTCAATTTTGGCCCGTTAACTGCCCATGTGCGAGGCACGTGAAGCTTAAATTAGGGGCAAAATCGTCAAAACATAGAGAATATTGGTTTTCTTTTACTTTTCTAATTTTCTTTCTCTTTATCTATTCTTTCTCCTCCGATCCCCACTACCCACCAAAACTACCCAACCTCTAGCAGCCATCACCGTCTAGCAGTCCCCCATCCCCCGCCGCCGGCAGCCTCCCTCGCCCCCACCACGCCGGCAGCCTCTTCCCACACCACCCCACCATACCAGTAAGCCCGTCGCCCACCCACACCGCCGGCAATCTCTTCGCAAACCCACGCCGCCGGCAATCCCTTCGCAAATCCACGCCGCCGGAGAGAGATCGAAGATATGGCAAGGTTCTCAGTTGGGAAAGAAGACGGGAAGAACCCAGTAGCTCTAGGCCCAAACGAAGGCCACGAAGAAGAAGAGGAAAAGCAGCCGATGACCAAAACGACGACGGAAAAGGAGCACCTGATTGACGGTCAACGACATCTTAAGTCGCCGATTGAAACTCCTCCGCCAGCCGATGACAGTGAACCGGCACTGGAAAGCCTACCGTCAGCATTGCCGGAAAAATGGAGTAATACAGATCTGTTCTTATGAACCCAATAAATGGAGTAATGGTTGTAGGTGCTGTGGTGGTGGTGGTGTTGGTGGTTGGTATATGCAGGTTTGTTGATGATTGTGGTTACAGCTGGTGCGGTGATGGGGTGCTGGGGTGCTTGTGCTGTGAGGGAGAGGTGGCAATTGGGTTGGTAGTGTTTGGAAATGGGTCTGTTTTAGAGAGAGAGTCAAGAGGATTGTAGAAAAAAACGGGAGTTAGCTGGTTATGTTTGGCAGTTGGTGGTGGATGTGTGGCTATGCTTGGTGGTTGGTGGTGGTGTTGGGTTAGTGGTGGTTGTGGTCAGTGGTGGTGTTGGGCTGGAAGGCAAATATGGGGAGAAGAAAGAAGAAGATATTGGAATGACAAATTTACCCCCGAATGAAGTCATTTAACGGACTTGGACTTGACAGAACCTAACGGAATGACTTAATTGAGATCAATTAAAGAGTCCAATGGTCACTTTGACACAAATCGAAGTTCAGTGGTCAAAGTGAAATTTGGGTTATAGTACAGTGGTCAACCACGTAATTAACTCTATAATTTATGGTTAATTACAAAACTGTCCCCTGAGGTTTACACGTTTTTGCACTTTGCTCCCCGTGTTTACAACTTTTGCAATAATGTCTCCTGAGGTTGACAAAACCATTGCAAACGACTCCAAAAACCAACGTCCGTCCAAATTCGGCGTTAAAATAGTCACGTGCATGTCATGTGCTATTTTTTTGACTAAAGTAAAGGGCAAAATTGTAACTTTAGTAAAAAAAAATCTTCATCTTCATTATGCCCTCTGTCTCTCTCTCTCTCTCCCTCTCTGCCATCGCCTTGTCTCTCCGCCAGATGCAACCCACCAGATGACATGCAGAAAAGTTCTCCAGTTCAGTTGGGGCAACATCTCCAGCCAGTTCCCCGCAGTAGTCGACGATCTCCCTTCCTACATGGCCCCAAGTCCAAGATCACCCATCCCATCTCGTCTTCTGCACCAGCTCCGGCGACGACATGCCCGACGCCGACTACCAGCTCACCAAGCTCCTCGGCCTCCGCCCCTCCGTCAAGAGGCTCATGATGTACCAACAGGGCCAAATTTACTATGCAATAGAAGTGCTGAAGACAAAGCAGAAAGGGGAAAGAAAGCTTTCATTGATGAAGATGACTGTTTGAAGTGGCTGGACTCCAAAAAACCAAACTCAGTGTTATATGTTTGTTTTGGAAGTATGGCAACGTTTAGTATTTTTGGGTTTTTTGGAGCAAAGTCGGCAATTGCCCTCAAGGTCAAACTGTCACCTCCGGTAACAACAGAACATAACCCAATTTTCATGTCTGATATATATATATATATATATATATATATATATATATATATATAATCACATAATTGTATGTATATGTTTCCCGTTAGTTTCAATAACAAGAGAAGTACATCCTACACATATGCAGTCAGTGACAGGGCTATTATGCAGAAGATCAAAGCTGCGCTTTGTAAGTACATCCAATCCAGATCTGTCGCGCGACTCCTCTATACATTCCCCCGCTGCCTTCGGGCTCCAGGCCGATCAGAGCAAGAGCTTCGGCTCCATGAACATGGACGAGCTGCTTAAGAACATCTACGCCGATTCCGACGCCTTCCCCTCCCATGCTGCCGGTGACGGGGGGAACATGACGGTGGACGAGGTCTGGAAGGAGATCGTCGCCGGAGGAGGAGGCGGCGGCGGCGGTGGGGGGAGTCGAGAGCCGGAGATGACTCTGGAAGATTTCCTGACCAAGGCCGGGGCGGTGAGGGAGGAGGACGTGCGGATGCCGGCGATTCCGGCGGGGTACGGCGTGGATTCGATAGGAGAGGAAGATAGAGAAGAGAGAAATTTAGGGTTTTGGTAAGGAATGGACCGATTTGCCCATGTCAAAATGGCATGTGCTGTGCACATGCGGACTTAACTGCCGAATTTGGACATACGTTGGTTTTTGGAGTCGTTTGCAATGGTTTTGTCAACCTCACGGGACATTATTGTAAAAGTTGTAAACACGGAGAGTAAAGTGCAAAAACGTGTAAACCTCAGGGAATAGTTTTGTAATTAACCCTTTAATTTAAGTTATCAGTGTGATCTGACCGTCATGCATCACGTAGGCGGACCAGATCATTTTTTTTTTTTAAGTTTTTACCATCGTTTGCCCCAAAAGAAATGAGCATCAAACTGTTCAAATTGAACTAATCCAATATGAACCATCCCAAAATCTTAACGGTTCGATTTCACTTTCTCAAACCGATTTTGATTCGGTTCACGGTTCACTTTTTTAAAACCGATCCGAACCGACCTATAGTATACTAATTTATTTTTGGTAACATGCATTAATAATTTTTACATACACAATACTAAAGTAATCAAAATAAACAGAATCTTGAAAGTCAAAAGAAAAGAAAATAATGACAACAATTGTAACACAAAATCAATATCTCTTCGATATTTACTCATTATTTCTCATAAATCAATGACAAAGACATAATTGAGCTTTATTGTAATACATATCTTGAATAGTACTTACATCTATACTATCTATACTATTATTTAGTCAAAACTTAGTTGGGTGTAATACCTCTTTGGTATTTTTGGTGTTATATAACTATCAACTTACAATGATGACAAGTGGCATTCCAATAAAATTTTTAAAAGTGACAAAAAAAAAACTTAAATGATAAGTAACTACCTATAAAATTATGTTTAGTTTTCACAAATTAAAATTCATCAAAAAACAGAGTTAAAATAAAATTTAAAGGTCAAGTTTGATACGATAATAATATTTTGTTAACTTATGTTTGGACACATATGGCTAACCTGTTTTTTTATAATTTAAGATTTATTTTACTGAATATGACAATAAATATGTATATGTGATTTTTTTATAACAAAATTTGTATTATTAATTTAATTTTCGCATACGATGACCCGTTTATAATGAGAACAATACTTTTGGTGTAATACCCTTTTAGTGTTACACTGAAAGTGATTCTGGTACTGACACGTGTTCATTACGGAGACAAAAAAGTAAAATACCATTACCCACCGTGCACAAACAGTTACATAGGGAGACACCCATATTTGCACTCACGTAAGTGACGTAAATAACTCTTCTCTTTCTTCTCTTCATTGCATTATTTTTCTTCTCTTCACTGCATTTTCTCCAATCTCCCACCTTCACTTAAGAGACAGATGGTGGCGGCCAGATTGCAAGGTGGGCATGGTGGTGGGCGGGTAGATTGCAACTCAAAAGCCAACAACAGTGCTCATGCAGTTGGTGACAGTTGGTGGCCGTTATAGGCTGTGGGTGTGCGATTGACAGAGGTGGTGGTCGTGGGTGCGAAGGCGGACGTGGTTGTGCGATTGGTGGTGGGTCGGCGATTGGTGGTTTGAAAGCCCGTAGTGGTCGTCGCTGTAAGGAGGCAATGACACCGCAACGTTAGGAAAATGGTAAATCCGATGAGTATGTTCATATGGACGATTTTAGATTCAATAAGAGCATGAAATTAGAGCCTGATTTGAGTGAATTTATTGGTGCGGCTTACAGTTTTTGTGGTCGTCACTGTGTGAGGCAGCGGCACGGTGACGTTGGTAGAAGTCTTCGGGCTTTTGTCCTCTTTTGTACTTGGTCTCATAGAGATACAAAGAGATGGGTTTTGTGATTTGAGGGTCTTGGAAATTGGTTGAAGATCTTGGAAACCAGAGTTGTAGACTTTGTGAGTGTGTGGTCTTGTTGAGACAAAATTAGAGAGATGGGTTGCAGTTATTTAAGAATAGAAAGGGAAGAGATGGAGGCGAGATGCAAAGCAAGGCAGAGATACATGAAGCAGTTTTTTTATGAAATTTATGAATTTATCTAATTCACATATATGTTTTTATAGTTTTTTTATTTAAATTTTGTTATTAACACATCTTTAATTCACATTAAAAGTAATTATGAGTTATACAATAATAGAATCGCGCATGCATCGCGTGTGCACGACAACTCGTATTATGTTAACACAAGTAGGTATTAAATATAAGAAGATTATGTGCAATTTAGAGCAAATAAGTATTTAACTTTAAATAATATTTAGATCCAATAGTAGGTGTGCAAAGGGATAATTTTTTTAAATGGGCACAAACCAATCCAAATCGAACTGTTTAAACCGACTAAACAAAACCGTCCACACTAATGGTGTTTGGTTGCGTTCAGTTCGAAAATTTTCAAACCGAGGGGTAACGATTTAGTTTACAGTTTGATTCCCAAATCGAACTGTGCTCACCCTTAATTCCCATTATAGAGCAGACGTCCAAACCGATGGTAAATCGTTGTCCGCCCCTTAATGGATGGACGTTGGCTCTGTGATGTGATGATAAATTCACTTAAAGAAAGCAAGCGAATTTAGACCACCCACCTCGACAACATGGACGGCCAGATCGCGCTAACAACTTAACTTAGTTGTCAGCGTTGTCATTTATCTGCTAAAGCTAATTTTAAACGAATTTGATTTAAAAATCAATTTTGGGCAACAAAAAGCGAACCTCACTCTAATTAGCATTTTCTTGTAGCATCTATAGTGATGTTTTTGGTGACTCGATATTAGTAAAAGGTTTAAAAGATGTGGCACTAGAAATGAAAATATAATCGTATTTTTGCATATTGCTTCCACTGTTCATTAGCTGTGAAAAACATATTCACTTGTAATAAAAACCATCAAAAGAGTTACTGCTCAAGTACAATAAAGGTTCCTATCGTTACATTTATATTAACACAGAGACCAACATGGCCGTGATCCTCTTCTATACTGCACGCAAAGGGTAATGTAACATTTTTAGTTGCACTCTTCTGTTACAAAAGAAGTTTTGTGCTGCTATGAAAATTTATAACAATCTTTTATGTCAGTAAACACATTCACAGACTCTTCCAATCGGCTCTTGCGTGTATCTTTTCTTGTTCCAATTCGTTTCATTGTTGATAATGGAGAACTTATTCTATGCAAAAGTCACTTGTTCTCATAAAGTTGGCTATGAAAAAGCCTAAAGCGAAAGAGTCAAAAATCAAAATAATTGACACACATGTTTTTCATTTGGGTGTAACTTTGTCATGGGGGGAAGTATCTTCATATGTTACTTCCAAAGTATAGTTCAGGTTCTTACCACGTTTAATACTACATAAAACCCACGTGTCACCCAAAATTGGATACCTTGTATTTGGTTTGGGGACAGTAGGCTGCCAAACGCCAAATGAAAGCCGTTTGGTAAGCAGTGACTTCATGCACCATCTTTAGGTGATGACTATCCTGTGCTTATCCTACATCCGCTGTTCACCCTAGAACAAAATTTGGACTGCCATTTTAGTTTAATTTCACCGTAACGCTTTTTCATCCTCTTTTTTATCGTTGAACGGTTTATATTATATTCTTTATGCACTTTTTAATGAAACGATCAACGTGTAAAACAACCTGTAGGATGTGAAAATAAACGCCTTTTTACTGGTATTATTTTAAGTAGAAAAAATTTCGATAGCAACTTAACGTTACATAAAGCAAATGAAACTTTTAGTTTGATTCGGCATGTGATCATCTAGATGCTTCCCGAAAGCTCCTCTTATTGCCTTTTTTTATTCAACCTCGACTAGTCAATGCTTCTCATCCGCCGTCGTCTTGACACAAGCGCCTTAGGCATGCAGGAATTTCAACCACTTTCCACTTCTTTGTACTAAGTGATCTCTCATCAGTAAAATTAGGTGCACGGCCCTAACTCCCTTGAATGTTAAACTCATTACTCAGCATATTAAAGCTCTGTTTAGTAACGTTAAATTTTTTATTTTTTATTTTTCAGTTTTGTAAAATGGAGAAAATAAACGCGTTTGACATACATTTTTCGTTTTTTTTTTCTTCAGTTTTAAAACAGAGTTATTTTTGAACTCAAAAAAGGAGTTATCAGTTTTGATTTTTATTTTGACACCACACCCTCCCACCGCCACTGCCTACCGCCGGTGACCAGCAGCCTCCTCCTGCTACCATCCGGCCACCGCCACGCCCTACCACTGCCACAGCAAACCACCACCAAAGAAAAAATTTAAAATAAAAACTGGGTAATCAAACATCCATTTATTTTTGTTAAAAAACAAAATTTTAACTGGTTTTGGTTTTTATTTTTTTGAAAATAGAAAATAAAAAATGAAAATGTTACCAAACGTTACATAAGTAACTGTCATTTGACTATGAAAACAAACAGCTTATCCTGTAAAAGAGTGAGGCCTGAGTCCCACGTCACCAAGAAGACTCGTGGATAGAGAATAAAATTTGACTTGAGTTAGGGTATGTTTGAAACTCATTTTAGTTTTTGTTTTTAGAACAATCAAAACTAAAACCTCTTTGAATTTTTCTGTTTTTACAAAACTGATGGGTTGTTTGATACAATTTCACATAATTACTTTTTGCTTTTTTTTTTCTTTCTATTTTTTCTTGCTTCTTTTTTCTTTCAATCTGTTTTTCAATACTTTCAGAGTTTCTTCTAAGCTCCTATATTCAACAACCAGAAGCGCCCCCACCACGACCAACATATTTCCTCTGCCATCATCCAACTATGGTAGTAACCACAAACTTGTGAATTAGGCTTCATTGGTTTGACTGGGTTAATGGTTTGATTAGTTTGGAATTTATTTGTGCAAATTGGAGATACTAGGGCTAATCTTATAGATGAAATCTTCCGGTGATGTTTGTTGTAGGGACAATGAGCAATATTTTTACTAGATGAATGAGCAAAGTAAGCCACTAGAGAGCATGTTCCCGACACGCAGCCTAGCGATGGTTTCTCCATCTTCTAATGCGTCAAACAACACGCAACGTGTGGGAAGGTGCATGCATATTGCATGTACAAACAATTCAGACAACCCAGACATGAACCATTTATTTAGTATAACTTTGCCTCATAAGCAATGTGATTAACTATTTATCCACCACGTTGAAATTATTATTATGACAATATAATAGCTGACTTACCAGTAAAAATAATAATGGCAATAATATTACCTCATTTAGGGACCCTAAAAAATATTAGTAGTAGTAGTTAGCTGTAACGTTCGCCGACGGCTGCTGGGTCCTCCCGGCGGCCCCCTAGAACAGAAACATTTTGGTATATTGACGAGAGAGAGTTCAACAGAGAAGGCCGCGTTAGCGTTGGTGATTTTGACTTGTGGAATTAGTCTTCAGTCAGCTCAACTGGTCTTCAATTCTGCGCTCTTTCTAACCGACTTCACTCAGTCCACTGGCTTCCACTTGGCCCTCAAGCAAACTCATCCAAAACGTGCTCCACTCCTCCGCTAATTTTATATTACACCGCCTCCACACACACAATATGCCATCCCTTTCTTAATTACTAGTGACTTGGCCAACCGTCTTACCTTTATTTCCCCACACTTGTCACGCAACTTCGCTTGACCCTCCCTCCGCCCGCCCTTTATAAACCCAAAGTACCACTCTCCAATTGCTCACTCTCATACTCAGTCTTCACCTCTTCTCTCTCGATAGCTCTCTCTGATCTCTATCTGATCTATATATAAAAATCTCTGTATTTTCTGTAAGCTGACTCGGCTAGTGATGGCTCTTGAGGCTTTGAACTCGCCAACAACACCAGCACCTTCGTTCAACAACCGGTATTTGGAGTCTTGGACCAAGGGCAAGCGCTCGAAGCGACCGCGTATGGATCAACAACCGACTGAAGAGGAGTATCTGGCTCTCTGCCTTATCATGCTCGCACGGGGCGGGGGCGAGGGCGGCGGTGCTGTGTCGAACTCCACCCCTTCCACCTCCTCGCAGCGCAACCACCAGCCGTTGACTCCACCGCGGCCGCAGTTTCAGTCGGTTTCGTCGGAACCCAAGCTTGTCCACAAGTGCAGCGTGTGTGACAAGGCTTTTGGGTCTTATCAGGCGCTGGGTGGACACAAGGCCAGTCACCGGAGGCAAGCCGGCGGCGACGAGAATTCCACCACTTCCACTACAACAACCACAACAACCGCGGCCGCCGCCGCCAACGTCGGGGGTAGGACCCACGAGTGCTCCATCTGCCACAAGTCCTTCCCCTCCGGACAGGCCTTGGGAGGTCACAAGCGGCGCCACTACGATGGCGGCGTCGCCGCCAACAGCAGCGCTGTGACTTCATCGGAGGGCGTGGGGTCCACTAACACCCACCGCGGTTTCGACCTCAACCTGCCGGCCTTGCCGGAATTCTGGCCCGGCCTGGGCGACGACGAGGTGGAAAGTCCTCACCCGGCGAAAAAACTCCGGCTTAGTCTGCCGGCGAAAGTGGAAATCTTTTAGATAATTGCTTAGATCCGTGGGATCTTATAGTTAGAAAGGATTTTTAGGAATTTAATTGATTGATATAGCTTTTAATGTAATTTCAATTTCTCCATGTTTGTTAAACTGTCTTTGTACATAGTTTGAAGGTACTCTCTCCCTCATCATTCATACCCAATATTTGATTCAATTCATTAGAAATTTTGTACCAAATTATGGTCATTACGGTGCATTAAATGCTGAAATTTCCATGCATCAGACGCAAATGACACGGCTTTCTGTTGAATGGTTTTTGGTCTCTGAAAAAGAAGAGCAAAAACCTTAAATGGAATGCGACGATATACAATCAACTAACAAGATAAGTGAACACGGTGGGTTGAGGGTGAAAGGGGTGGTGGGGGTGTTGGACGGCCCACGCGTTTGTTAAGGTTCAGTTGAGGGCCACTTGAGCGCGACTGTGCAAGTGACGGCTGCATCTAGGCAGTGTCCATGAGGTTTCATGCTCGCGCCATGTGCATGTCAACTAGAATACGATATACTCAAAAAAACATACAGCAAATATTTGTCGCTAAAACTCTATTATCGACTTCAAATACATTTCTAATTAATTAATTAGGTGGGGGATAAGAAGATTGCTATAAAGGTGGTTGTGTTTGGGACAGAGCTGATTAGGACAACAAGTGGCATTACTTTATTCAAATCTCATTCATTATGGACCCATTTTGAGGCTGAGTCATCTTCCTCGTCATCCTCGCAGACCAATCTCCTTCATAGTCTTCGATATTAGGTCGGCAATGTTTCACAAGTATACTATGGACTAAGATCCTCTAGACCAATACAAATTGTTGCTCCGTATTAAGTTGTTACTGTAAACTTTGAAGAACAACGTTAAAGTATTTTTAGTAACAAGCTTTATTCAGTAAAACTGTTGCAACAAAGGTGTTGTACAGCAGAGATTCTTATCCATATATGACTAGACTCTTCTATAAGAATTTTTTTCTAAATGCATTATAATGAGAAGATATTATTAACATTACAGAACACTTTTAGCGCTAACTTTTTTGTCACTAAATCTATTTATTACAGCAGATGATCCTTATCCAGATATACCTGTTTTCTACAAGGTTTTGCAAGTTACAGGGCAATTGCGCGGATTATAATACTTCTTTTCCTTTTTTGGAGCAAGTAAACCTTTTTTTGTCGTAATAATATATATTTACTAGAAAGATTACAGAGCAGTTAGTTATACCAAGCACGTAAAGGTTAAAAAATTAATACACGTACACTGATAACATCTCCATCTGATAGACACCACAATAGATAAATTAGCTTACAAAGGAAAAGCCCGCAAAAAATAAATAACGTAATATAAAAAGCTATCGATCTGGCTTGACAAACCAATAGAGGGAAAAGGAGCGAAAAAAGAAAGAGGAGCTTCCATGACAGGTTATCACGCCACCACGTGCTGGAGGGACTCGATGGTGGTAGCGAAAACAAGCTTTCCCTGTTTTGCCTTTTTGAGGGGGAGAGAGGGAGACGGGAATATAGATAGAATATGGAGCAAATAAACACAAGAGAGACGCATTCGCCGTATAGAAAATGAGTCAAACCCTAGCCCTTAAACAAGGATAACAAGTCATCCATTGTTTCGTAATACAAAGTATTATGGGTGGAATCCTTTTAGACGGGTTTTTTTCGTTCGTTGAATCGAACTTTAGGGTGCTGAATTTCAGGTGCTGAACTTGAGGGAGAATTGAGCGTTGATGAGTTGTGAGATATATCAACAAGTCAAAGATATACGCTTTTACATCAATTTCTTGAGTTCAACTTAATTAAACTCCATGAAACCGTATTTACATGAAACAAGAAAAGATGTAACTTTAAGCCAAATATAATGTTGAGGTGAGCTTAGCTTGACCTATGAAGCAATACTCGCTTAGATCAACTTGATTTACTTATCGATCTATTTCATAATTTTGTGATAAACATTTCAATTATGAAAAAAGATAATGATACTTACCCATAATTAAGCACTTAGGGGTGATAGGAGAAGAATTAGTCCTCGAACTAATAGAAACTATTGGGCGATCTGAGAACAATGATCTTTAGATATATTGAAAATTGACTCACTGCCTCCCTTAGTCCATTCTTCTATTACGTTAGCCCTCCTTAATTTAACAGTCTGAGTCCTCATAAACTATGTTATAATATTTACTCACCAACTACCTCCTTTTTTGGCTTTCATGTATAATGTATCCCCCGTCCAAAGGATTAGGCGTATTTCTAAAGTTAACATAGCTTATGTCAAGGCAACATCTCAATTTGGATAGTTGTACTGCATGCTCGTTGTACATTACTTTAATCAAATTTTTGTAAGCTTTAACAATATACCTAGCCATTCAACCAAGCATGAACAGAACTACTGACGTAGTTCCACCACCTTCACCAGATACCTTCTCCGGATCCACCCATTGACTTCTCAGATGTACATACCAAAATTACCTGAAACTTTCTTTGATTTGGGCAATCCAAATCTTGAACATTCACCATACCTGCTCCTTCAATCGTGGGTAAACACCTAAATTCAAGAAGTCGGTGGTTTGTCGTAGGTTGGCAGCCTGCACGTAAGTTGCAGCTCTGGTCTCCTTGCCAAGTGTTACAGCCCCATATCTTACGGATATGAACAAGAGAAGTACTGACAAACCAAAACGAAAAGTCTCAAAAGACCACGAACTTTCCGCCTAACTCCATACCTTAACTTGCAAGATTACATTGGCGAAGCCCATGAAAATTGCTTTCAACGTGTTCAGGGAGTAGAAAAGGGGAGAAGTATGGGAGTAGCCTTTGCGTGTATAAGACAACTTCAATCATAAATTCGAAAGTATATAATTTATAGCTCTATATATATCACAATTTAATTGTTGAACAATGGCGTTCATATCGCGATTGTTGTATGACGGCGTCTCAGCCATCCCTCCAGAATGACGATCATATCATAGTTAAATTGTTGTGCAACTATTTACCATCGCTCTTTATCGGTCGTTGCAACATCACATGGAAACTATCGTTAAGATCAAGGTAGGGGAAGGGAGTCAATGCCATAAAACCGCGTCGAGTTGTAAAAGTCTAGTCGTCTCTTTCTGCCTAGACCAAGACGGTTCTATCTCTCACCACTTTGTGGTATCTTTCTATAATGGGAGCCCACTTCCATAATACTGTGAACTGATTTTGATCCCTTAAGTTAATTGCGAGTCAACGAAGTAGAACAATCATACGAAATAAGAGTTGGTAATAGTCTACAACTTGTAGACCTCAAATATATACTTCTAGATGTATATGCTTGTAGACCACAAGCAGCATATATACTTCTAAAAGTACTTTAAGATTAGAAAAAACTAACAAGAATTAGAGGAAAGTGTCATTGAGATGACAATTTCGCGGCTAAAGATAGAGACCAGGGAAGCATAAAGTACACTAATTGAACGCTCTTTTTGCCTATAATTATAGAGCTCTGAATCTTATTTTTTTTTACGCTAAGTTGAGACAACTTTTAGAATGACGATCAATATGTTTAGAATATTTGTTATCACAACATTTACAAAATGTGCATAAGATTTTTCTTAACCCGAACATTCCGTCGTCGTAAGATCAGACTTGTGGCCTTGTTTACAAAAATCTTTTACTACTAAATTATATTCTTAGTGCGTTTATTCAAAGTTAACATTTTAGGATGCCAGAGTTAAGCAAGCAAGACATCGACTCATGAAGTAGAATTAGCTCACGTAGCACTCAGCACAGTTGCCCCACCAACGACTGGTGCCAGTTGGCTGGTCCCAATTAATTCCAAGTGCAGGAGTACAACCAAATGAGAGCCTGAAGTGAATCCAGGGTCAGGAGGGATGTTTCTTTAATCAAGTCACGTTGGACCAAGAGAAGTTTCCTCTTGTTCACGAGCAGGTAAACGATGCTTCCAAGAAGCTTCTTTCGATTCGTACTAGCTACGGCTTATTGGTAAGGTTAGACTTCCAGCGCCGCCCTTGTCCTTCGGTGAGCTATTGGAGTTGAAGTCAATCTCTTGATATAAAAAAGATAGGAAGTTGTCCGAATTGGAGTGAGCAAACGAGGAGAGCGAAGCCTGCTAAGTGGGTTGAATGAAGACTAAGTCTATGTATGGGGGTAGGATTGTTCTTCTACAAGTAAAGGCTAATGTTCTGTCTAATATACATATTGGGGAGCAAGCATTCTAAAGCTTGACTTGTTCAAAATAGATTTAAAGTTTACTCTTATTTGTGTTCTTGTATTTAATTGACTCGTTCACTGTGTCTATTGTGCGATTGTGTTTGTAACGAAGTCAATCACGGGCTACTTCGTAGAGGTGTCAAAAGGGCCGGGCCAAGCCCAAACTGGCCCTAAAATGGCCCGGCCCGGCCAGGTGAACGGATGCCAAGCAACGTACATATGCATATGCTATTAGAGCAAAGAATGAAACCTAGTAGAAGACCTTCCCTTAAAAGCTACGTGCAACACATCACACCAACCAACATCCCCAGGGGCGGATCCAGAAAATCTAACCGGAGGGGGGCCAAAAAGACATAAAAAATTTGATGACTAACTAAATGAATGAAGAAGATTCGAGTTTACATAAACCATGAAAAATAAAAAACACTAAGATTAAATGTAGTTCATCAAGGTTTCAAAAAATAAGAAAAGTAACTCTATACATTGATGGTTAAAGCAGAACTCGACGTTCTTTATAGTCACGAAAATCTCAACGTCAGTAGCAAGATTAGGAATTGGTGCGACAATGTTATCATCATTAACATTCTTGGTTGGAGGAAGTCGTTCATCAACATTGCTACTACTAACATTTTTTGTTTGAAAGAAAGAATCAATTGTGCGTGATTTTGACTTTCTCATCTACAAAAATAAACATATTTTAATTAGCGTAACTATTGAGTACGATAAATTTATAGTAAATTGCTCAGTTCGTGTTTTTTCGTAACTATTGAATACATTAATACTATAAGAATTAAACTAACGATAGCTTAACTATTGAAATAGTGTAACAATTGAATACGTTAATACTATAAAAAAATAAACTAATGAATAGCGTAACTATTAAAATAGCGTAACAATTGAATACAGTAATACGATAATTAGCGTAACTATTGAATTTGTTAATACTTCAAGAATTAAACTTAAAACAAAAGAACTCACCTCGATCAATTCGTATTTTTTTCGTAATTCGGAGATTTGAAATTTAGGATTTGGAATAATGAAGAATGAGAATGAAAAGATTATGACGGCCGGTGACTCAAAGAATAAAGAATACAACAAAAAGAAACCCTAATCAATTAGTTACGATATAATGACATTTTTTGTAAATACGTAAACTATGAGTATCTAATTGAAATAACTAAAAAAAAAAAAATTCCAAAAGTTGGGGGGGGCCGTGCCCCCCCCCCCCCCCCCCGGTCAGGCAGGAGCTCCGCCTTTGAACATCCCCAAAACAACCCACCCCACACCCACCACCCCCTCAAAAAAGAGCAGAAACTTGGAAGAGATGAGATGGAAGTATGGGGAACCTTTCTGTTACTTGTGCTGCCTTCTTTATTATCACACTTGGAAAAGAATAACAGCAGTAAACAGATGTAGAGCAATATGCCTTACAGTCAAATTAAGAGTAAGCGGTGTACCACCCCTTTCGATCTGTAGTTCAACCTCCTGGTTGACACTGTCATCAAGTAAAGTTTCTATCTTCAAGAACTGAGTAGTCACCTGCACCCGGATTCTATTTAATGAATACAGCTCATTCAAGTGACATTTCAGCATTTCAACATTAAAATTACCACAACTTTTATCATTCAGATATTGAAGTACTGGTTATTTGAAACAAATCATGAATAGTGCGGCCCTGGTCCATAGGGCCAAGGGCCAAGGGCCAGAGCCAGGGCCAAGCCGAAAGATTTGAAAAATGGGCCAAGACCTAAAAAGGCCCCTTTTTTGCCCGGCCCGGGCTCTGTTGGCGCCCTCTTATAATTTTTTTTCTTTTTTCTTTTTAAGTCCATCTTATTACATTTTCATCTTTTTAACGTTTTGGATTTTTTAGTTAAATTAATAGTTTTGGAGGCGTTATTGAGTTCATCTGATCAGTATTTTCTTTAACACACGCAGTGAAGTGTGGGTGTGTGGTGATGGTGACGTGTTTTTTATGATTTCTGAGTGAGCTTTCATTTAATGTTTCTATTACATAATTTGCTTTGTGTTCTGCATCACAAGCCAAGGGAATAATTATAAATTGTTTTTATCATATTTTCATTTTATATGATTATGTAAATTAAATTTCTTTTTGTTTCAAACAAAAAAAAGTGAATTGGATTCTAAATTTAATTCCATGAAGTAGGTGAAGTGTCAAAGGGCCTTGATAAATAACCTCTAAATTTAATTCAAAGGTGAATTGAATTCTAAATTTAATCCCATGAAAATGAATAACAAGAATTTTTAGAAAAAAAATATGTAGTTGGGCCCGACCCTAAATATTGGGCCTAGGGCCAGGGCTTGGACTGGCCTAGATACCCCCCTCATCTGGCCCGGCCCGGCCCGATTTGCAACCCATTTGGCCCGGCCCCGGCCCGTTTTCACGTTTGGCCCACTGGGTCTGCCCAAGCCCGTCCCATTGACATCTCTAGCTACTTGGATGAGTTGAAATTCTACGAGTTACATATACTTTGTTAATCAACAAAAAATCTCATTAACTTAAAAAGGAAATCATTGCATGTTATGTTGCCTGTTATTCCACTGTCTAAGTTTAAGATTTTCTATTCTCTTTTTCCTTTGATGAAAAACGATTTTTTTTAAATGGTGGTGTGTACGTTAATAAGGATGGAAGTTTGAAAAAAGAATCAGCGAGTTTCGGTTGTTTTGATGATAAACTAATCTTAGATACACCATGTAAAATAACTCTATTGCTTTTTATCAAAATCATGTAAAGTGAGTTGCTTTACGTGGTTTTCTTAAAAGCAAACCTTATATTTATCAAAGCCACGTAAAATAACTCTTTCAAAACACCATCACTCATTTTGAGTGAGAATAAAAAACATTTTTTTCTCATAAACGCACGAAAAAGTAGTCGGTCGAGGTCTGATAGCCTATAGTTGAGTACCCTCAAGTTGCCCTAACACCTTTTCTTAATTTGAACAAATAATGCCAAAGAACCCAACAATAAGCACACCGAGTGCAACCCTAACAAAACTATCTGTAAAATTGATGTACAAACGGCAGACACAAACAACAAACGGAAGAACGACCTGACGACAATCTACGATTGCTCACACCATGACTCGGTTAGTTACTGACTAAGAAAGAAGGAGATAAACTATACAGCATCAAGGAGAGGAGCTGCAAGGTGTTTTCAAAAGGCTGCAGATAATCAAGGATAAGGGAGTAATAGATGCAAAAAGTGCTAAAGATCTATTGACTAACGAGTTCAATTCTCTACTCCCTTTAGCAACTTTGACAAGAGTGTGCAAGTTCTTACTTGGAGCAATGGAATGGTCAAATATTTATACATTTAGAGCGATGATCACTTGACAGATCTGGAGGCAAACAAAAGCGCGCATATGCATACTTGGCACCACCACAACCAGGGCTCGACTCATTTGAAATGGCGGATGCAATTTGCGTAGTTCACACGAAGATGTAATTTGAAACCAAAAAAAAAAAAAATCAAGGAGATATGGGTAACTATGGCAAAAAAAAAAAAGACGACTCGGTTAGTACAACCAATGAGTCCATTGCTATATTCGACGACCGACTCACCGAGTCCCACACAACCTACACCATCAACGAACCACACACCCCTAATCTTTGAGGGCAAACCACATTTGAATGACCAAGGGATGTCAAGACGTCACCTTTACGACTGAATCGCCACTGAAGGGTTAATTAATCACTAAAGTTATGATGAAGGTCGCCGGAATAGTGCCCTCAAAACCAAAACCCTCTAACACCATATAGTCAGGGGCGAAACCAGAATTTTTTTTCAGGGAGTGCAAAAATTATATCGAATTCTCCAAAAAAAATTATTAGTAAAATAATATTAATTTTTTTTAAGAACTTATTTTAAATCTCTATATAATAACTGAAATTAAATTAACTAAACATATATTCTAAACCTCTATATAATCAATGAAATTAAACTAAAATTAACATATTAAACTTAAATTAACATATATAATTAATGAAATTAAACTAAAATTAACATATTTATACATATGTTAATTTTAGTTTACATCAGCATATAACATCAGCATGCACAAACGTAGATATAGTTTACATCAGCATATAACATCACTGGAAAAAAAAAAATCTTTCAAAAGTTCAGGGGTGCTTCAGCCCCCCTTGTTACCATGTAGTTCTGGCCATATGATATTGGCCAGACCTGGATCAAAGACGATGAGGATGCAGTGGCATGAATAGATGCGACGTGGAGGGAGTAATGTGATTTGACCAAGTAAATTGTAGAGTCGCCGCAAGGAAGGAAAATGCTGACGGTTGATACGTTTATTAGGCGCGGTGTTTTGACTGATGAAAGTGGTGGAGTTGCAGTTGTTGAAGATTTTGCAGCAAATGCGCGCGGCGGTGAAGTTTGAAGCCTACGAGCTGGATTCCGAAACGCAGAAGATGGGATTACATGGAAAGCATTGGAGATCCGCGTCTTGTTTCTTGGTAGAAGTGACCATTCATGTGCCAGTCAGCGAATGATTTTCCTGAAGGCCTAATTCTATCTACTTCAGTGATGACTGTAGCGACGGGTCCTGTCTATCTACTTCACCGATGACTGGGCTCCTGCGAATTTTCCTTACAAGGGTTGTGATATGGGTATCTAGGACTTGGAAAGTTTCTCAGTCATCCGGCATTATCCGTCTCCATTGAAGTTCATACAACCACCACACGTCTGGGGATGCATACTGGGATTAGAGGTTGTAGGCAGATTCGGATTTCCAGATTTACTAGTATTATGGTTTGTCTTAGCAGGCTGGAATTCGAAACTGCATACGAAACAGCGATCTACCTTCATCAGCCTAGCTAACCAAGTTAATTACATTCGAAGAGGTGAAGCAAAGCGATAAGGTGTTCTCGATAGAGCAACTTGCTCATTGAATCGATTTCCCACTCCCGAGGGACCAACTAACTGGTTCATCATCGATGAAACTGAAATGGTTGGTGAGAGAGGGGCCGCCGCGGCATTATGTCCCATGAGGCCACAGGTTAACATTTTCACTGTCATGGTAAAACCATTTGTTGTATAGGTGACCAGGTGCCCTTCCTGCCGGAGTCGGCTTTAATCCTGAATCGGGACTATTGGAGAAGGCGTGATTTCCCCTTGGGAGCACTATCATCCGAATCTCTCTCTTTTTAATACTGCTTGCTATTAGGGCTTCCAGTACCAATTCCTACAAATCTTGCCTACAAAACACACAATTAGTGGTCTTTTTGGTAAGAACTTATGCTTTGTACAGGTTGGTGGTCGCGCCTATTTCAAAGTAAAGTTTAAGCCTTTCGTTACCTCCGGCTCCGAGTGCTTGTAGATCAAGTTTGGTCTTTTCAGTTATTGTGTGTTTTTGTTAATTAGCCGTTTGGTTAATTTTTGTACCACTGAATTTTTGTTGATCTAGGCAACAAAGGGAGGGAGAGATCTCCAGTTTGAGTATGGGTCTGGATGCACCATTGGCATTTCCTGGCGCCTCTTTGAAGACCTTCTTTGACAAGGACTGTATGATACTATTAAGCATTCATAGTGCCAGAATCGCCGACTTCATGAGAATGTTCCACCTGACTCCTTTTCATACAATATCGGTGCGTAGTTTGGGGAGATTACTCTTTATTAGTTTGGCCTTCATCAGACCAAGGAAAATTTTTGCTTGCTAAGGCTTGACTGTTGAACATGGGGAGGATGCTTCTGGCCTATGTGGAGGCTCGACATGCTATGAATTGGAGAATTGCGGTCAAAGCCAAATCTCGAAAAGTTAAGCTGAGAAAGATTGCTGTCTCCTCCACCGTATACCACCACCTATGGGCTATGGATGAAACGAAATGTCTTGAGCAGAGAAATTCCAGAAGCAGAGCACATAATGACTACTTTTTTTTTTGGTTGGTTACATAATGACTACTTCAAACAAGGAAGAGTGAACATTCGGTCGGGCCAAAGTTCCAAGAATCCCTGATAACTGGGCCCTAAATGTCTCCACCGCCGGATCTCTTCTGTAATGATGATTAAATTGTCCATACCCGAGGCCTGACTTAGGTTAGTACCTGGTTGAATGATCCTCTGTTTGTTTATACCAGTTTGAATATAGTCATCCTCGTGTTTTGAATTGTTAGTTTGCATGTGTACTCAATGCTTGTTCTGTGCCTGTCAGATAGTCGGTCTGTTAGGGCCCGATTTCATAGTTTTGTTTCCTCAGCATTCTCTATAAGTTAACATGTACCAGAATTTGTTAGCATTATTGCGGAATAAAATAACGTTAATGACTCACTTCCGGCCATGATTAAGCATTGTCTCTTCACGTTTCAAATGCTTTCGCGAACGTAGACCTTATTCACCAAGTCTTTATGCCTCACGAACTTATGCATCCAAATTCATGCAACCCTTCTCATTAATGTGCTGTGAATTTTTGTATGTAAAAGAGATTTTTAACCTGTTCAAGTTTCTTTACGATAAGAGATAATAGAAATTACAGTTACCAAAATGTTAGGTTAGAAACTTTTTATGCTTTAGAAAATTATTTTAAACAAACTTCCATCCATCGTGGAAGATATGTCTTCCTATAATTTTCATGTAACTTATTAGAAATAAATTACGCACAATCGCAATCAAGTTAGCGGGAATATGCTTAATAATTACAATATGAAAATGGCCATGTGGGGGGTCGGTCGCTTTAGACTTCTACATAAATGGGTGAGAGGAGTTGGGGGTGAGTGGAGTCGTTGGTAACATAATTATGTTGCTGTTGGGGTGAAACCGTAGAGAAACAACAAAGACAAGCCAGCTAGAAGATTCGATAAAACAAAATTCAACCCCCAACTATGTATGCTACTATCCAAGTGTGAACTGAAGAAAATTCTCCAGCAGAACACTTGCAATATGGAACGAAAATGCAGCAATAACACACTGTAACTCAACAAGAATCAAGCACCCAAGAAATCTGTAAATGGCGCAGCAGCAACACCTCAATTTAGCGTGGCAAAATCCCTTGGGGAAAAAATTCCACTGTCAAGAACAGCTGTACAATAACCCCAAGGGGTTGACCTGGTGGTCAAGGAGATATGCTCCCTACCTTGACTTCCTGGGTGCCTTGGGGCTAGCATCCAGAAGAAAATTCCTCTGAATGCACCAGGACAATGTAGGGGGTGCGCCCTTAATATCGCTCGGGGAGGAACTTAGTCTCGGTTGATGCTAAAACTGGTCTAAGGATACCCCTTACTGCCTAACAAAAAAAAAAAAAAAAAAGAACAGCAGTACAATGCTTTCCCTCAAGTCAATTCTTCAAGATTACTTCTTGTGGGTTGAAAACCCAAATCCTTCACCACCAAAGAGCTTCCAAACAAATAGAGAAAACACACAGGAATTGCAAGGGAATAACTTGGGCAGAAATTGCTTCAATTCAGTGGTAGAATGCAAAACAAAAAAGCCACTCAAAACCCCGCTTGGTTTTGAGTATGAAATCAGCTCTGTATTCCTCACGAAGCTGCTGCTTGTTCTGTCTTTGGGTAGCTCACAGAATTCTCTAGACATTGGACAGGCAGTCCTTTTTGTCTTCCTTGCATAGTTTGACCAAACGAGGTCCACATGGCCTATATGCTGCCACCTCAAGAAACGAGGACTTGCTTGACTCAGTTACCATGGTGCCAAGACCATGGTAAACCTAAACCCAACAGTTGTTTGCTTTGCCACTACTTAGTCATTTGATCGACGAGTTGTTTTTGTTGATTACTGATCAGATGTCAAACAACCTTTTGCACAGAACAGTAAAACTTGGTCCTTACTGTAATGATGCATGCTGTTGCTCCTTGCAGCTCGCTAAAGGTGAAACACCTCAGAGCAGTAGTGAACCCTCAGGTTCTGGTCTTCTGAATAAACAAGCTTTTAGTGCTCATGTGCTGGTATCAGTTAACTGGATGCAGATCAAATATGTCAAGGACACAATGGGAGGTAAGTCTTCGTGTGGGTTGATGTTTGTGAAACAAAACATGTATATTTGATTTCTAGAGATCGATAGGCATTCTTATTTGCATCGTTATTGCTTTAGTCACAAGTTGTTCTCAAAGCTTAGATGATCGGTCTAGATTTAGTTCCTGTATTTAGAGTTCTTCCTCTCTTCCTCAATTTTTATGTAAGGGTGATAGATAGTCTTGTGCACTGTCTTTTCTTCTAAAGCGTCCCCAAAAGCCATTTGTAACTTCTTGACCTAACTTTGTTTGGATACCCATTCTCGTTCTTTTCGTTTTTTGTGTCTTTGTGAAAGTTACTTTTTGCCAACTTGACATATAAATATGCAAAAAAAGGAGTAGAAAGAGTATTCAAATTTAACAACCTTCTATGTAGACAAAATTATTGATTGGACTAAGTTTAAACTTTCTTTTATTTTTAGTTCTATTTAGTGGTTTATAGTAACGACGATCGCCATCAATATATACTTTTGCTCATACGATCTGCTACTTTTGCATATCCAGACATAAGTGCAAAAGTAAAGATTTCACAACCTACGGAGAAAGTAAACAAATAATAATACGTGTGAATGACTGCACATTGATGTAAACGAAGTTTGTATGTGACCTGTAATTTTCAAACTTTTTCTTGAGTGACGAACATTCCTAGTTAAGTTATTCTCTTTGGTTAAAAGCATCCATAAATCTTTTTTTACTAAAATGCTGATACGGAATAAAGAGTAAAATCTCCTTAAAGTACAATGGTTGAATTTTGTTGTAGATTTTCTCATTTTATCGCCCCTTCTGGTAGATAGGTAAATTATACTAACACCTCCTTAGGTTAAGGAATTAAACGGGTAGTACCCTCTCACATCTTGGTAATCATTGTCACACCCATTTATATTTTCAATTTTATTTAAACTATCGTCGAAGAAATTTTTGAAAACAAATTTCTCTTTTCTCTTTTCTCTTTCTCTTTGATAAGAAAATTAGTCTACAAATTCATAGAACTTCAACAATGCCCATAACTTGTTATTGCTTTTGTCTTTACTAGTCAAAATATGAATGCTAAAAGTACTGTCTTTTTTACCAAAAAAAAAAAAAAAAAAGTACTGTCTTGGATAAAATAGATAATAGTGTATGATCTCGGATCATCGACTCCAAGCATTTGGAATAGTTGTACATATGCATAAAGTGACTTTGTGTCTCCCTTAGTCCACCTTATTGAAGAGTTTTGAATACTCAAAAATCAATGACTTAAATCCATAAACTATGTAATTTTTGGGTTAATTATATATAGCCTCTTCTTGGTGTGGACGAGTTGCATAAAGATCTCTGATGTTACAAAAGTTGCAAAGAGACACTCGCGATCACGAAAATGTTTCATCTGATGGTTTCCGTAATAAAATGAACGGAATGTCTAATTTACCCCTACATATATATATAAAAGACATTGAAACCCTACATATTAGTTCAATATCTCACTTTATCTTCTTCATCCCCATTAAAATTGAACCTTGGCTGCCGTTGCTTCATCTCAACCACTGTAGTCCACCCCAAACCACCAAGCTCCCTGCCTCCAAAAAGACCCCAGCCACTCAAACACACCCTACTAGCTACCCAAACAAAACCTAATCGCGGTCGCGAAGCTCCATCCCACCAACGACCCTAGCCCCATCTAATTAAATTAACCTCTAGCCATCGCAGCCAAGCTCACCTCTAACACCCCGGCCCGCCAAAATTGAATCTAGCCGCTGCCTTAGATCTTCAATCAAAAAACCGTAGTTAAACATGAATTTAGTGAATTAAATCTCCAACGACAAAAATAGGTTTTCGAAAAAGTTTGATAGTGTTACCGGACACCTAGGCGCGTTTACCATACACGCGGTTAAAAACAAACGATTTTCTTGACAGATGCAATATTTTTGCGACCTCACGTGTGTTTTTACATCTTCTGTGACGGTAGAGGTCTTTCTACCACTCGTCCAAACCACGAGGGGTTATATGCAATTAATCCGTAATTTTCTTAGACGAATGGAATACTGCCGAATAGAGCTAAGTACAAACAAGGACAAAAGTCTCGTCAAAAAAGATTTATCCTCCCGAAATCCAACGGCGGAGATTTTCCAAATCCAACAAAGCCGCGGAAATACGGAGCCGCTTAAACCCAGAGTTTGGAGAAAATATTCCCCTCGGGTACCCCACCCACTCCCCCGCATCCCACCGTCGTAACCCAACCTAACCACGGTTACTTTCCCCCCCTTAACCCAACCCTTTTCACACACTCCACACCTCCCCTCCAAAAGCTTAACCACAGACAAAGCCATTTCTCTCCTCCTTCCTCTTGCTTTGGGCCGAAGAAAGATGAGCTGCAATGGCTGCCGAGTGCTGAGAAGGGGTTGCAGCGAGCCCTGCGTCTTAAGGCCGTGTTTGGATTGGATTAAGAGCCCCGAAGCCCAAGGCAACGCCACCCTCTTCGTGTCCAAGTTCTTTGGCCGGAGCGATCTCATCGCCTTCGTCTCCGCCGTGCCTGAGGACCAGAGGCCTGGTAAAAAGCTATATCAGAATGCTCGGTCGGATGAAAGTCCAAGTAACTTTGAATTTTTCTAAATCTCATTTTAATATATTAGTATTATGGTGTTTTTTCCTCCGAAAAAGTCTGTTTTTTTAAAAAAAAATTATTTATTTTGAATTGCTAGTTGATAGTACCTATTTTTTCAGCGTCTAAAGATGTATATATTAGGTGACGACTTAATGCATCCGGTGCCAAATGCACGGTCTAAAGATTATTGTTCGTGTTCTTTACCAATAAAATACTTGAAATGGGGGGAAATTTTGAACCCTATCACAAGTATTTGTGATCTTGGTCATGAAGAGCTTGCATGTAAATCGAGATTAGAGTTTATCCCAGAAAGTTAAAAAAAGGGAACAGACCTCATTAACCCTCGAACAAATCTTTGGGATTAATTATCTAGGTCATGTTTCGGTTGATTTTGATTGTTTTGCTTCTGTACAATTTAGTTTGGAACGTTTTTATAACCTCAAGTGTTTTTCAAATTCGGAAGATTATTTCTTATTACCCTTCTATAATATTTATCTCAAAATGTAAATCCTTCCGAAATGATGGATGTTGGAGATGTTTTTTTGGCCTTCTTACAAACAAAATAGAGAAAAAAAAAATTCTTTTTCTGGTAAAGAATAAGTGTTAACCAGGTTTCACTACTGTAAAATGTCTGACTCATGTCGTTTCAGATTCATCTTTCTGGTACAAAAATTTAAGAACAATAATAGTACAATTGATCAAATGTGAAATTTTAAAGACAAAATCAAGCAGCTTCATGTTAAGTTTTGGTACAAGGTTTATATTATTCTAGTTTGATCCGTATTTTATTTTCTTAAAATCGTCGAACATGTGCACTTTTCAGCATTGTTTCAGTCATTGCTGCTTGAAGCATGTGGCCGCACTGTGAACCCCGTGAACGGCGCGATCGGGCTCATGTCCACGGGTAACTGGCAAGTTTGCCAGGCTGCCGTGGAGACTGTCCTCACCGGCGGCAAGTTAAGCCCCCTCATGCCTGAGATTTTAACACCGGATTCCGACGAAGCCTCCGAGGCCTTCTTCCCAAATAATGAGGTTTTAATGCGTGACAACGCCGCCGTGATGGCACCTCCGCCGCCCAATTCTAAGATCTTTTCGGAGCCGCTGACTCACCACCCGCCGGAGAGATGGCAGATAGATACGACGTCATTCGCTTCCGACACGACGGACGCGTGTGCAAGCTTTGGTAGCAGCCATGTGGGTGCGAGGAAGATGAGAGGGGAAGAGCCACAGCTCTTGAAGCTTTTCTGAGTCTCTGCTACTACAAGTGTAGAAGCGTACACAGTTTTCCTGCGATGAATAAAGATAAAGGGTATAGTATCGGAAGTAGTTCAATGTTTTTGACTTCTTGGGTTGCTTCCGGTGAGTTTCTTGTGTTTTCCGGCAGCAATTTTTGTTGGGTTCCTGGTATAAAAGTTCGGGTCTCTCCTTTGGTAATTGACCTGTGTCAATGGTGTTTGCTGTGTTTTCCTTGCTCCGTAACTTTCGGAAAGTGGTGCAATCTGCAACTCTATTACTCCATGACCAACGAGAAAGAAAAATAACGTGAGAGCTTATCTTTGGCTGCCTTGTCTTGTCGGTGCGATTTGATTTGATGGGCGGATCTAATCACTTTTTCTTCTAATCTTATCCGTTGTCCGCCTCGATACGTGATGGCCTGAATCATAGTACGATGAGAACGAAGTTCACTTTGAAAAAAAAAAAAAAGAATCTGGACTGTGTACATCGACGACGTTGACGTTCAGATAACTGTGAGCGAATTAAGTCGTCAGTGATGTCATTTCATAAGTTCCGATATATAATATATTTATTTGTTTTTCAAACTTGAGCGCGGCCTTTTTCGCTTGAATGAGCCTAACTTGCATGAGAGCATCAAGAGTTCTTTGAATTAGCAACTCTAGACGATCTAGATCCTTATTTTAAATAATAAGATAGTTACTTTTGATAGGTGTAGCTCTCTCCCTTACACGAAATTTATGTCTTCGAATTCTTCGATACTCATACTTGTTACTTTTGCAACAAAATAGTGATAATTTTGAAATCTCTAAAACCATAGCAAAGAAGGCAGGATCGTTAGTTGGTGTAACTAACTCGTCTCTTTTAGTTGGCTAAATGTACAAAAGTGGGTGGTTAATTGCATGATGAAAAACTCTACGGTATGTTTCTTGTGGTATGAAACGCATTCCTTTTTTTTTTTATCACCAAATGATTAAGAATGTATCACTTAGGGAGTCTGAAAAAATTACTCGTATTTTTACCAAAAAAAAAAAAATCATTTTTGCTTTTTATAATCGTTGTGTCCATCCATTTTCTTGTTTCACTTACATAGTAGTAAAACATGTTAAAAACGTGTTCTGCATTCCAAGCCATACATCGTAGCCGATGACAATCCATTTGCAGGATAGAGATGTACTGCAGGAGCTCTCTCTTCTCTTAAAAAAAACCCCTCTGCCTAAAAAAATTAACTGTCTATCTCTTTGTCCACAGTCAACGCTGTCGGTCTCTTCCAGGTGTGTGGTGGAGTGGTATTGTAGGGTTTGCGTTGATGTGTTCGTAATTATTAAAGGCGCAGGCGCACTTAAGGCGCAAGTGCGCGCTTTTTCGAAGTGAGACACAAAATAAAAATAAATAGATATTAGTGCAATAAACCAATAAAATCACGTAAATTTTTTTAGAATATGACAATTTAACAAACTTTGAACATTAGAAAAAGTTTCAGATCAATGAGAAGTAGTTGATCCTAATTGAATATGATAATGTCATCCTCATCATTAGTGAAGGCTAAAACAACAATATCTTCCTCAAAATAGAATCATAGGTTCCAAGTCTGGTAGAGATTCATCTTCAATCTCATATTCTTTATCTACAAGGTGAAGTGAAGGAGTATATTTACTTAAAAAAGAGTAACAATTGGAGACGGGACGCTAGTACAATGAATAACAATACGACAATTGATTGATTAGGAATTTGGGGTTTTAGATTTTTTTTTTGTGATTTAGATATTGATTTATTATGTTATGAAATAAAAAATAATGAACGTTTGAGACGATGCCATGATGCAAAAATCAAAAATTAGAATTTTTGGGTTTTTCTTTGCGCCTCCACCACCGCTTTGCGCCTAGGCACGCAAGGTGCGCGCCTTTTCGAACGGGCTGCGCCTAGCCTTAGGTGAGGCGCAAAGAGTGCGCCTTCGCGCCTAGGCGATCCTTTCATAACACTAGATGTGTTCAATTTTTTTTCCTTGTGTACTTCATTTGTTTGGGTCTTCTTATGGATGAGGTCTCGAAACACCGAATCTAGTACTTGTCACTATGATGGGCCGCAGAGTGTGGTGGTGCAGGTGTGCTTGGCAGGTTGGTTTGAGATTGGTTGGTTGGAAAGTTACCAGAATGATGGGTTAGTTTGGTGGTTTGAGATTGGCGTGGTGCAGTGGTGTCACTGGTTGGAGAAGGTGGGTGAGCTTGTGAATGAGAGTCTTTTATCTCTACTAGGGTTGCCTTCCCCCTCCCCCCTTGATTTACAAAAAAAAATTGGTTTGGAGAGGTTTAGTGGTGGTTGGTGTCGCTGCATCAGTGGAAAGCATCGTTGGTATTGGTCCGCGAAGAAGAAGAAGTCAAGTGTCGTGGTGGAGCTAGTGGTGATGGCGCTTGGGGTTTCTTTTGGTGGTGGCTGTTCTTGATGGCGGTTCAAACGTTTGGAGGTGTTTCTGGCTAGCTGTTGGTGGTGTTTGGCGGCAATGTGTGGGCTGACGGATGTTGGGATTTGTGACTCTACGGTCGGCGGTGGTGACGTGAGCTGACGCGTGGGCGTGGCCCGAGGCAGCCTCGGGTTTTCGCGTGTTTTCGAGGCGGTGGTTGACTAGGTTAGCCTTATCTTCTCATGTGGCCTCGCAAGTGGTGGTTTTGGTTTATCTTTTCACTCTGTTTGTTTTAGTTGCTTGCCTTTACTTGATTATTATTGACTTGCAATAAAAAAATAAAGCAAAAAATACAAATAAAAAAAGGAAAAAGGAAAAAAATCTTGTTTGTTGGCTTGAATATATTTTTGTGGCTTGTTAGCTTGTGTTGGATGTCTAAAGGATTTTATGTGTGCTATACGGTGATGCTTGTCATCCGTGCATGTATGCCCTTTATAGACATGTCGTAAATTTGACTGTTTGCAATTTTTCATATACTTCGTGTATATGTTTTTATTATTCTTAAAGGAAGGAGCCAGTAGTGCAGGAATCCAAGCACTTGGGTTTCATTCTTGTAATGTTCTGACTACAACCAATTTAACTTACATGTGAGAATATATATATATATATATATATATATATATATATATATATATATCACGTGAAAATGATTTCAATGGAACCATAATAAGAGCAAGTTTGGGCATAAGTTTTTATATATATTTATTATATATAGATAATAGATGGAGGCAATAATATAATTGGGTTGCTTCAAGAATAAGAATATGACTGGAGGAAGAGGTCAATTTGCAGGGGCGTGCGTTACGCGTCAGCAGCAGCCCCTGCCCCCCACCATCTTTCCGCCATCCATCGTGAGGTCCACGTCACCCTCTCCATTACCGTACAGGAAAACAAGCAAAGGTGGTTCGCTTGTGGCTACGTCTCGCCGCATCTGCACCACTGCAAATGGGATCCACTGCACCCTTTCTTTTTTGTGTTTTCTACCGACTGTTGAAAAGCCGGAACCCACTTTGATATGCCTACAAATGAACCATTACTCGGCTCTCGTTTAGTAGAGTTGGAACTCGTGTTCGCGAAATTTATGTAAACACGAAGAAGTTCGCTTTGCTCGTAAAAAGAAAATCCAAAAAAAATAAATTAATCAAGAAGTTAATCCAAATTTACAATTTAAAAGCCCTATTTTTTTTTTTTTCTAAAACAAAAATGCCTGAAACAATCAATGTTTAGCTTTAGGTTTATGTTTGGGTTTGGTTTTGGTTCTGGGTAATTAAATTGAGCTTATAAAATAATTGTGCTCAATAATTAGGTTTATGATAAATAAGCTATTCACGACTTTGTTCATGAATGATTTTTGTTGTTCATCTTCGGTTCGTTTATTAAACGAGTTCAGTTTTTTCGTTCAGGCTAAGTTTGCTTGAGAAACTTTTATGCGATTCACTTATAGCCCTACAAAGACGGTTTGTTATGTTATGTTTTGTGTGTGAGAGAGAGAGAGAGAGAGTCTCAGGTGGTGAACACGTCATTCCAAATTGGCCTTCTCATGTATGTAAGATGATATTTCTTCTGTAATTTTGTGGCCAAAAGGTGTAAGTTTGTTTGCTTCTGATACTCACAAACTTTGAGGTATTCTGGTTGTCTTTTGTATAGTCACATCACATGCCTGCTTATTTAGTAGCAGACCGGAGCAACATGGATGAAAATATGGCCACTTAAAACTTGAGGGATCAAACTTTGGAATCAATCCAGTGAGTTTAGCTTTTGGGATTGATCTTATAATGGTTAAACTGAATTAAATTCAGATTAAATTAATTTTAAAAAGTTAAACAAAAATATAAATTGATTAAATCTGTTTTAATGTGTTCGGAACTGATTAAATCTAGAATTCTCATTTTATTGGATTCTGAATTAATCATATTGATTTGATCAGGAAAATTATCAGAATATCCTCGTGTATAAATGGATATGAAATACCCCTTTTAAGTTTGAAAAAATTATATGGTAATTTTATCATACTAATTACTAAACCTACTTTAGTCCCTTTTTATCCAAGTATCTTCAACAACTTTTAATCTATTATGCTTAAAGTAGATTGATTTTAAAAACTAATTCTAATTTAATCAAAATTTACTTTTGAGAATCGATCTCAACCGGCCTCTTAGTGGTTATGAAGTATGTCATGCTCGAGTATATGTTGTTAGGGTTATGAAAAGGCAAGATGCTAGCTACATGCACCTGCATTGACCTCATGAAAGTTGTTAATGAGATGTTTTCACCGTGAGTCCGTGACCATGCAGTATCATGAAAGATTAGTTGGCCTGTGTGTTCTGAACATCTTCGTTGCAAGAAATAATGTGTGAGATGGCTGTAAATTCATTTAAAAGAAGAAGGCATAAAATCTAAATAAGTTTACTTGTGTTTAGGAGACTTGGGGAATGCAAATCCTTTAAGATCCGATCATCCCCGGCAATTCGTTCCCACGTCACCGAGGCTGAATCGGAAAATATTCAGTCAGGTTGTGTTTGAAACCCTTTTTAGTTTTTAATTTTTATTTTGGAAAAAGCCAAAATCAAAGGCTTAAGTTTTTTTTTAATTTTTTATTATTATAAAACTGATCGGTTGTTTGATTGTAGTTTCTGAACTTGATTTTTACTTTTGTTAATTTCTTTTGTCTTATTTTTATATTCGTGAGAGTTTCTTCTGATCCAGCTCCTCTGCTTAGCGAACAGAACTACGTCCAACACCACCATTAATACATACTCACTGCATCGTCTCTGCCCTCACCTCCACCCCCACCACTAACACATACTCTCTACAACCAGAATTAAGATATTCAGGGTTTTATCGGGTGAACTAGTTCAATTGACTTCGGATTTGCTCGTGTAGATTTAAGACATTAGGACTAATTGATAGAAGAAATCTGGTGTTGATGTTTGTTGCAGAGACAGTGGTGGTCGATATGATGACGAATTCAAATTGAGGGGCAGTGGTGATCGATGTTAGTGCGTCTAGTGCTCGGCGGTATTGGTCAGTGATGGTGCTTGTCGCAGGGACCGTGATGCTCGATATGATGACGGATTCAAATTCAAGGGGACTAATGGTGGTGGTGATTGATGTCAGTAGTTTTGGTGTTCGGAAGCGTTCGTCGGTAGGAATGGTGGTTAGCATTGTTGGTGGGTTTGTTGTACAGCAGTGGTAGGTGTTGATGGTGAAGATGAAAAGAAGAAAGAGAGCTAAAATGCTTCGTTCTGTTGAAAGGTGGGTCTCAAAAGATCCAAGTTGAAAATTTAAAAAACAGCCCTATTGTGAAAACTAGTTTATAAAATTGAAGGAAAAATAAAACTAAAACTGCCTACCGATTTGTTTTCCATTTTTAAAACTGACAACAAAAAGCTATTTTAATCGCCAACTAACGTAAGGATCCAGTATCTGTCTATTGCTGATAAGAACTGATTTGTAGTATTGGCATGGGAGCCAACTTATCCTCAACGATACTCAAAGTATAACACACATACACACACAGAATACCACTAAAACAACTTTCACACACAGAAACACCATGAAGCTAGGATAAACTAACTTTAACAAAGACACAACTGAATGATGGGAAATTGGACACAGCATGACCATATTATTTACAAATACTTCTCGTAACCTGTATACAATTTCCTACCATCTATGCACGTAAAATACGATTTACAGCCGCCTCATGCTCAGAGATCCTTAAAATGAGCAATCTTCAGCCATTACACAAACAACAATGCATACTTTCCGGCAGTTCCATGGTGCCAGGCAAAAAAGAAGTTGACGTGGTGTTAGCTTCTACGTGAGCAGTCAAAAGATATCAGCTTTACACTTCTGTTGTCAGGCATGAGGGGGCACGTTTTAGTTGTAATATATGAGTTCTCAGGCTACAGTCCTTCACCTGTATTTACAACATTAATCAGTTCCTAACACGATGGACTCAAAAACACGTGTGTGTGTGTGTGTGTGTCGGCAGAACTAAAAATCACCATTTCAACGTGCAAGTCAAAGCAGGACATTGCAAAACAGAGCAGAAAGTTGCCAACACATTTCAAGAGTGGTAAAAGCTTAAGGCAAGGTTTGGATACCCTTTTCTTCTCGCGTTTAAAGATGTGAGGTTTGGTTAGCATTTTCAAGCCTCGAATAAAAATACACCAATTTGCTTTTCAAGTTTAACATTGACGAATGCTCATAAATCAAACCTCAGCATAAGTTTGGAAAGAGCCATTACAGTTCAAAATTATGTGCATTTTATATATCCAAAGAAGGTATACAAATGGAAAAAATTTAAAACCTTTCTCGTGATTTTGAGAAAACTTAAATCAAGCGAATCGGGTATATAGACCTTGTTAAATGTACAACTTCATACTTGCTGCTTACATAAAAGTTAATAAAAAGTTCTGGGAAAACTGAAATTCCAGCCATACCTGTATGTCTGTTAATGTTGACAAGAGATCCTTGCACTGGTCAAGCGAAGCACACTCACTTGTGGTGATGCTAGCAAGTTCAGACACCAAGGAATTGACATGCTCTACCTGTTGATGACAAATAGTACTGGACACCTCAGCAAACCATTCAAGATAGGGTCACACATGAAACTGAACTGCAGGCAATACCTACCTGACTTGTTACATGATAATTAAGCCATTCATTCATTATTATGGTCGTGGCTTATCAATCGTGTTCATGAACCATTATGTCCAGGAAAGGTGCAGCAAAAAAATTAAAATAAAAACAAACGAGAAAGAAAGACAGCTATTGTATCAACAATATAACTACACGTGTAACCAACTTTACAAAAAATACAACACTAAAAATTGAAGAGAAGAGAGCAATAAGAGAAAGTTCGAGTGCTTATGGGTCATTAGCGAGGATGATCAGGTGAACCACCAAAACCCACCACCAACCCAACTAACACACGCACACACAAGTTAGTTTCACTATTGATGGCTATTTGACTCGCAAAGCCAAGAGGGACACCTATAATACCTTGATCGCAAAGTGAACATACTAAAATCTGGATTATGGCTAATACCACATAGAAACCACATTTGATTACCAGTCTCTCTCTTCTGAAGATCAAGTAATGTACCACTAATCACGGTGCAAGTAAACTGTAATCACAAGGCTACAGACTTTGCTCTATACAAGAAGCTAACTACTACTCCCTCCGTCCCAAAATAGTTGCTCATATTCCCCTTTTTGACTTCCCAAAATTGGTGCTCGCTTTCTAAAATTGGATTTTTTGTGTTGGATTTTCATCTTTGCCCTCATCACTATTACTGGCTACTACTTGACATGAGGGGCAACAAAGTTTTACTGACTACAAGCTATGAAGCAGGGACACAGGTGGTTTGGATACGACACGGGTGTGGATATGCCAATACGGCATTTTTTTTGTTAAGCAAAAAAAAGATATAGGTGCAGCTAGGATAAGGCAAATTTAATAATTTTAAGTAATTAATTTTCACTTCTGAAATAAATATATATGCTTAATAGGCTCTTGTATGAAATATTGTGGATCATTTAGTCATTTACAATTACAAGAACTAATCCAAGAGAATAAATTAACAGCTGCTAACCCCTGCCAGAGGCCACAAGTGACAAAGCCCCTACAACAACACATCAATAAAAGAAGTCTCAGGTGGAGGAAGACAGAGAGTCAGAGAAGTAGAGACACAAATCAGTCGACAAAAACGGCAAATCTGTTGCGTTGGCCATCACCCCCCATGTCAGCCGTTGCCGTCGTGTTCGCCGTCACCGGAGCTTCTTCTTTTGGTCTTTTTTTTTGGTTATCCCCAAAAAAATAGGAGCAGCTTGATGGTCATCGACGGTGCCGCCTCCGGCCGGTGGCTGCTGCTTCCTCTTCTCTCTCCTCTCAAATTCCTTGTCGGTGGTCGCCCAAGTAGTCACTCTTGTGGCTACTTTGCCATCGTTGCTCTCTATCTCTCTCAGTCTTTCCCCTCTTCACGGATCTGCCTGTAACTAGGTTTTGCGAATAAGTTTTATTATTTATGATTTGATCCGCGAAACTTCTCTTTTATGTTTTTACCTCTGAAAATTCTTTTGAAAATTGTGTTTTCACCCCATAAGTATCAGACACGCACCCAATCCGTATCCTATCCGCACCTGGTATTTAGTATAATATTAAAAATTAATATATGTACCGGGCCGCATCCACAAACGCACCTGACCTGCGCCCGCAACTGATGCGCACCCCATGCTGGTGCTTGACCCAAACTGCCGCACCCGTGCTTCATAGGCTACAAGTGTTCTCTAAATCCCTTTAATATGAGGGGCAACAAAATTTTACTCAGTCGGACTGAAGGATTGCAATGTGTCAGATCTAGACATGTGACGCATACTTCACATCCCTTAACACCAAAGATGACTTCCAACTTGCAATATGGTTTGTACGTGGGTCCAATGGTTCCTAGGAGCACACTATAAACAAGACCTTAAGTGAGGAATCTCCAACTCTAGTGACACTTCAGCCTCGGAACCTCGCTCCCGAACATCCGATACACCCCATCCTAAATCCCACAAAACTGGTGATGCGCCCTGCTCGTGACCTCGCACCATGTTTCGTGCAACTAAGCTCAAGACAGCTTGCTTCATTGGCTAGTGCTAATTAGATGGTTCATAGCCTCGGGATTACCACAACTACTACTATAACAGGCTAGAATGTCTCCCCACGCTTTCAAGAAACAAAATCCAGAAAAAACTGCCTCTAATTACTACTACCAACAAATACTGGATCTACCTAAATGGCCAAATCACATGGAAAAAAAGAAAAAAGAAAAATCGAGGATGCGGGACAAAAGAAATTCAAAAGGCCTTGGAACATCCTGTTGAAGCTGTTTCTATAAAAAGCGCTCAATGCACGAGACTCCGCAGCCTTACCACTACCAAAAGGACTTGCAACATCCTGTTGAAGCTGTTTCTACAAAAAGTGCCCAATGCACGAGACTCTCCCCATTGTTGCAGGGTCCGAGCAGCCTTAATCCCCCTCCCTGCATTTTCTTATAGTTGTTTTCCTACACATGTGAAAGTTGATAACGAGAGAAATGCCTCTTCTTTTCTTTTGTTTTTCCTTTTACTTCTTTTTTTTTTTTTTTGGGGGGGGGGGAGAGAAAGTACGTATGCTCTGCGGGAAAACAAGAGAGAATAGGAAATCCCGTAAAAGGTACTAGAAACACCCCAACAGACCTCCTAGAAAAGGCGATCCCGACGGCATACGCAGACTACTTTACAAAATTATAAGGCTTATCACAATTCCCGCAGCCACATACGTACAATAAAGGGAACTCCAAAGATTGATAAGATCACCTTTGTCAACAAGGAGCATATTGAGGATGCCATTGCCTGCATTACATCAACTGCTGAAGAGATAGAATCTTTAACATTTTGAATATCTGCCTGTAGAAATGAGTAATATGTTCATTGGCACTACGTATCCCAGATCACAACTGCATCAAGAATCTGCTCATATAAAACTACAAAGCGTAGCCATACCCTTGCGCCACCAACAATTGGAAGGCGGAGTGTGCTGGCCTCCAAAGCTCCAGTAGCCCCAGATAAGGAACTGCAGTGATCCCTATCAATAAGATCCCAATCATCCAGATATAGCATCTGCATTCATGAAACAAATACAAATTAAGCTCCGTAGAAAGAGTGCTGCAGAAGGGTAGTATCAGTAAAAGTACAAAACACTACATAAAAAATAAAAATAAAAACTTATCAATTGTCAAAAATAATTAGTAAATATAGTCACAACAGTTACTAATCCCGGAAAACAACGATAAAGAATAAAATAGATTTCTTTGCCCAACAACATTATTGAGTATACATACTTTTGGGCTTCAACAAGTACCTTGGTAGTAGATACAAGAATATGGGGGCATAGGTATCTCTTTGGGGTAATGAGGGATGGGGGTTAAAACCATTAAAACAAAACAATACAATGAGATCAGAATCTTACTTGTCCCTTAAGGGTGGAGTGCAGCCTCAAATTCTGCCTCAGCAGTTGTAACTCAATTCTTTTGGATTTGACAGAATGCCGCAATTTTGAGGTAGTCACCCATGCATTGTAGAGGCTTTTCTGATAAAAGGATAAAATTTAGTTAACGAAGTCCCAAAAATGAATTAGCTATAGGAAATTATCCTGTTTGCAAGTTGCCACTACTTGCAATTTTAAAAATACGAGCAGTGAGATCAAGCTAGAAGCTAAAAACAATTGAAAGCTAAGATCTAAATGAAAAGTCACTGCTACCATGTTATTTGATGCCAAGTAGTCCAAAATCTTGACATAAACATTCATATTCTTGAACAACATAACTATGTATAGGAACTCATGTTGTAACCATGTACCACATACATCAAGCGCACTATTTCCTCCTAAGGTATATCTCTAATTCAAGTAATCTGCAGGACTATTTTGTCGGTCCCACGCCTATGGACTAAAAGTGATCGTATTCCACTATTCAGATATCGCAATGCTACTCCACCTTTTGTTCGCTCAAGGAATAATCTGTAGTCAAGGATTCAATGTTGTCCTCTATGCTCTCGCCCCAATAAATTAACATTAATCCTCCTTTAGTGGAAACTTCTCCAGATTTGCACGGGTAGATCACATTGTGTTGTTTGTATCGAACCAATAACAGCAAACTCCATACAAGGGCCGACATACAAATCGCAAAAAAGTTGGATGGTAAGTTATATGTCATACAAGCATTTACGAAAACAAATAACCTTACAGCCAAGCCCATACATACCAAAAGGGCATCCTAGCGCAAGAGGCTTTTTGGGTTGCAAGGGTCTGAAGAGGCTTACTGTACACAGCCTTACCCCCACTTTTTTGAAAAGGCTGCTTCTGCCCAAGCTCATGCCTCCCAAAAAAATCATGCTTACCGGCAATAAAGTTCATGGTATTCCACCAATTTATACGTCCCTCTCTTGCAGATTTGGCCCAAAAAGGCGGACACGAAGATGGTAGCACTTGACTTTTCCATTTGATACAAGCAGGCTGTTAAAGCAGCTTGCGAAAATTGCAACCCAGACAAAGCAAGGGGAATGGCCCCTACAACTTGGGCTAACAACATTTGCTTGCCCCTTGTATAGCAAGTGAAAACAATGGCTACCAAACCAAAAGATTACAATAAAAAAGGGAAACGTGAGAGCATCATTCTCATCTTGAGCTCCATGAGATTAGACCTCCAAGTGAAAGGCACGTATATAGAAAAAAATAAGCAGAACATATTTCTATGAATCGTAGTGAATGTGAGCATTCCTAGAATTCTCTAAAACAGACTTTTGGTGTTTAACATTTTTTTTCACGTAAAAATCTAAACACCTACCAACAGCACTCTCTATCTTTAGCATCAGGCTTATCTACTCAAGAACCCTGTGACCTTCATCCCACTCTCCGCCTCGCCCCAAGTCTCTAGCACTACGAGCAGGCACGAATAGCTCTCAAAAAATCCTTTTCAAATCGACCATATGCCGATAACTCCTCTCTGATTCCGATACATTAAATGCGAGAGAATGTCATCAAAAAATTTAGTACAAGTCTTGATCGGCCCGCAGATTCACTTTTTTAAATTAACACTTGTCGATATTGTCATTGCTTAGACATACGTTCTGCCAGATGAAGGAAGAAGAAAGTGATTTCCAGCCGCCATTGCAGTTGGAGGCACCTATCTACTGGCAACCCATTTTCGGTTACTTTTTCATGCCCCTTCTACTGCTATTATGCCATGTAGTTTCCTGATAATAGCTAGTGGCAAACATTGTAACACCACTTGATCCAACACCACGGAGATGTAAGAATGCAAGGCACACTGTCCTCCAGCTGGTAAGTAGCGGTAAACATCGTAATAACAATTTATCCAACACCATGGAGATGATATGCAAGGCAAAATGTCCTTGTGCTGGTAACTGGTGGGGAACATTGTAACACCAATTGTTCCAGCACCGTAGAGACGTAACTCAGGCAAAATGTCCTCCTGCAGGGACAACTGCTCTCTTTATGGAGCTTAATCTTCAAAAGAAGATTTTTGTGTCTTAGAGGGAGTGCAAGAGTATCCTCAACCTCAAGACCAAGCTTATTCCTACAATCCATATAACTCAGAGAATAGCAAGCTTTGATGACTAGTAGTTTCATAAAGAGCACACTGCCTATGATCTACCCATATATAATTATCACATCTTCTCACAATTTCTTTTATTTCTCATAATCAATTTGCACTTTATTATGTAATTGTTCCTGCAGGAAAAAACCATAGCCAAAAGTCAGAGAAGAGGCAACATGGTTAGAGAGAAAAAGTTTTTTAGTCAGTCCTGCACACTAAGTACAGATTCTGATCATACGTCTTTTTTAGCCACAGAGATGAAACCAATAAATGCTTTTCAGGCTTAGACCACCTCTTCCTTTTAGCGGTTTTGCTCCCCTGGAACATTTTGTTTATAAGCAGAAAAGCCGTGTCAAAGTAGTGTTCGACCGATTACGTATTAATCAGCATTAGATTGATTGGTCTGAGGTTATCAACAAAAAAGGTTGTGCAATTATATCCCACTGAATTATTGCCTAATCATCTCCCTCATTCTTACACCCCACAATTTTCGAATGCGATCACGTAAATTTCCCTTTAAATAACAAAACTCATACATGTATGCAGTTAAAATGTTAATATGCTTATAGATTAGACTTCCAATAGTAATTTTATCAGAAGGCACAGCAAAATTGAAAAATTAAAGAAGTAAGCAACTCATGAATTAGCAAAATAAACAATCAGGAAAACAAAATTATAGAACACAAGAACATAGAAGCCGAACGTGAAGGTGGTTGTACCTCTGTAGTCACTCTCTGGACCAACATGGCAGCATCCGCTCTGGCATTTACAAACCGCCACTGCAACTGCCGGTTATGTAGCAGCCTCAACACGTGCGCATCAACGATCCGGTTCTCCCCCACCCTCGCTCTCCGCGCATCAGAGACAAAGCTGAGAATTGAAGGCGTACTATCCAAACTACAACTCAACATGATCGCCGCACCATTCCTCACACGAGACGGACTCGCCATCCCCCTCGAGGCAGAAGACATCAACGTAGACATGGCCTTACTCGGTGATGCCGGCCTAACAGTCTTACTTGGTGACCCTGGCCTAACACCCTTACTGGGTGAAGCCGGCCTAACAGCCCCACGAATAGGAGATGATAACCCCCTACTGGCTGACACTCCACGAGGCGAAGACGTTGGGCTATTATCGTCCAACAACTTCTTCCCCCCAATCATCTTCGCAGGAAAAACACCGGGTTTCACTCCATTACTCTTCAACACGGACGAACCTGACCCCGGCAACGGCATTTCCCTCGACCGGTTACCACTCTCTAGCCAAAACCTAGCCGACACCACAACGCCACGTTTCCTCACAACACTTCCATTGCAATCGGACGAAACACTATCAGTATCCGAACCAACGGGATCCACTACTGCCTTCACTAGCCTATCCAGTTCGTCGTTCTCGCGCTCCGGCCTTCTAATTCGCTCGTCAACCATGGAATTCTGCAGTGCCCTGACGACACTGACAGATCCGCCTAATCTCGGCTTCTCATTAGTACAATCGACGCTCCTGGTCAGCGAATTTGCTCCCCCCGATCTCCCCGGCCACCGCTGCGAGTCGATCGGCCTCGAATTCTCCCTCTGATCCCTCACCGGCGTCGTCGCTGCCGCCTTCCTCCTCTCCGGCGTGCATTTCCTAGCATTACTCGCGCTGCTCGCCGCCGGAGCCGGCTTTGCCCTACTAATCGGGAGCGAGAAAGACTCGCCCTGGAACGACACCGACAGGCTCCTTCTAGAAGAAGTCATTAATTGCTTCGCCGCCGTGGAAACTTCACTAACATTGTGCGGAGTGACCGGCCGGGGAGTGGCGGGACGACGCCGTTCGGCGGATTGGGAGCGTTTGGCGACTGCCGGAAACGGCGTCGTTGGGGCCGCGCGCGGGACAAGCGGAGAGGGAGAGCGGCGGGAGGCCGCGGCGGAATTGGAGGAGGAGGAAGAGCCCGAGGAGGATGACGTGGTGGTGGAGGTTGATGACGCGGAGGAGAGATACCGTGAGGTGACTTCCCTGGCTTTCGGTCTCCTGTTGGGCTGTCCATTTTCCGTCTCCGACGGTAGCAGCGGCGGGCGGTGAACGGCAGCACGTGGCGTCACCTTCAGGTTCGCTGCAGTGGACACGGCGGCCACCATTTCATCGCTCACCAACAAGCCCTAATTCCGGTGGAAAAATTGGTACTCTTTTGAGCTAAATTTAGAGAGAGAAAGTAGAGAGACAGAGAGTGACTGACACTGTATAATGCAGAGGTGCTTATGAATATCACAGTGTGCGTGTTTTCAGTGTGTGTGAGAGTTGCCGGGGAATATGACCGTTACGATTTGCCGCCGGGGGGGGGGGGGGAAGAGTGGTTTAGGCGAGATTTGAGAGCATAACTGTCGTTTAGGTGCGTGTTTCGAGTGTGTGTGTGTGTGCGCGTGTGAGAGAGAGACAAAGAGTGAGATTTATACGTACTCGCTTTGTGGGGGAGGTGACGTGGAAATATGGAAGGGGGTAGTTTGGGAAAGGGATGTGGGGTGACACGTGGAATCGAGTGTGTGGGGCTTTGGGGTGCACACGTCAGTAATGGCGCCCTACGGAAAGGCGCGATGGGGACAGCGTGACGGCGATGTTCTTAGTTTTCGGAGAGACGTTACGTTAATGAGGATTAGTTGTGATTATTTAAGCCTCCATTTGGTTGCTTTTCGAATTAAAAAATTAATAGAATACTCTACTTTTGGAAGGTTTTTTTGGCATTAAATTAGATTAAACAGATCGAAGGCCAAGGTCTAGGATGGGATTGATATTCTCCTGGGCCAACAATGTGGGATGATAAAGAGAAAATTTAACTTGCCTTTCTAAGGCTGTAACGTTCGATTGTTATCATATCTCAATTACGTTATTTTAAAAATAGAAAGGTGTAATTCTTTTTACATGATTTTTAGCTATTTTTTATGTTCTTAATATAACAAAGAGTGCATTAGCGATAAAGTCATGCATTTAACTGGACGTAAAAATGGAAAAGTAATCGAAACATTAAGCCTAATTTAAAAGTCAAAAAACGATAATTTCAACTGAGATGTAAGAAAACATAGTCATACCTAAACCCAAATTATTTGAAAATGAGTCAAGAAGCTCGATCTTACAATTCAACTGGAAGTGACCTGACATTGGAAAACGCGCACATCATAGACTCCCAACAGTGCACTTTGTATGATTTCATGAGCAATGCTCCTTGTCTGCTCCAAAAGTCGAGTAGTATTACATTTGTGTCATGCCACAGTTATCACCGTTCTAACCAGATTTTCTTCCCTCGTATCTATGTAAGTCATCTTGTGATATAGCTGGTATAAGAATGAAAATTTGAAGCCCTGTGGAGAGTTCAAATGAAAACGAAAGAAAAACAGAATCTCTTTTTTGGTTTGGACTGTCTTTGACGTTAATCAAGACTAGATCCTTGCCCTCTATGTCTATCTGATGCATTCAGACAATATTTTTTTTCTAAACGCTTATTTTTAAGTTCGAATTCAGAATGTCGAAGAAAGGACTAAACCTCTTCGACCACCACCAGGTAAGCTGCCTAACTCATACCCGTAAGCCCAAAGCAAAAGGCAGTTTCACTTGTCCAATCAGCCTTTTGACTAAAAAATTAGTTCTACATGTGACGATCAAAATAGGAAGATTACTTTTCTTATCCCCTTTTCTTTCTCTTTTGTGGTGGGGGGAATGTGGACCTAATAAAAAAGTCCATGTACTTCTTCATCCCATGCTCCAAAAGAACAAATTTATCTGTAAACTACTGGGAATAGATGGAACTAAAAACTGATGTAAACAAAAATAAGAATTAACAAAAAGGACCACACCAAAACCAATTTTTAATATTTAAAGGATACGTTTCTCTTCTTCAAGAAACCTAAACAGGCCATTGGCGTCCACTGATAACCAAAGGCAAACAAGCTTTCATCATCTAACAAACATCCACCAATCTTCCAAAAATGAAAAGGCTGATTAACCCCTTTGAGTTCCCCTAACTCCACTCTCTTTAAGTTAATCCCAAGTCATTCTAAACTCCTATTCTACGCCTTTGGACACCAAAAAACCAACCAATTCCTTCCCAACTCCCAACAGTTTTCAGATTAATTAATCAACTAATTGACCAGTTCATTGGTCATATATACACAGTACCAGCAGGCATGACTTTAGGAAGCAGAAAAATGGTAAGACTGCGTCATATGAACATATTATCCATCAAGAAGCTGAGATGCTTTCATTTTCAGTAAGCTACTTGCACCAACTACTCTGAAAACGAAGAAAGAAATTTCTTGCATACTATACAATATATTCTCCCCACCTATCCATTTTTGTGATCTCTGTTATAGGTGAGAGCCTCGCCTCGTCTCTGCAAGATTTGGTGGTAACGCGAAGAGGCTGCCATGTGTGTGTGTGTGTGTTCGCTTACGTGTACAAGGGTCTAATTTACCTATCTAAAGTCGCTGCAGTATCAGCCCCGAATCGATATCTAGACAAGAGTAAAGGGAACTCCAATTAAACTTCACAGTTTCGACTCCTGAGAACAATGAAACAGGTACTGATCGTGTGAGAAATCTAATACCAAGAACACTTGTGCACAGACATAAACACATGCATGAGTGCATGATTAATTAACACATATAGAAGGACCACTTCTAAATGTTGGTTTGGTTCCCCCTTTCGCACGTAATCTCAAAAGGCTTTCCTCTTTTTCCTTGTTCTCATCTACAGAAATGAACCCGCTTCATTTACTTTTGTACATGTGATATCTTCATTATTTGTGCCCCTGAGAGAAATCAATATGTTCAGAGGTCCAGCTATCACCTTCAACAAAAGCATTGTTAAGTGTTTACAAGTTAATAATCATCAATTACATTAACTATGAGAATTGGGTTTCCTAACAAAGTTAGATAAAATATGTATCAAGTATGCAAGCAGCTTTCTCAAAGGAGGCATGATGATGAGCAAATAGCTTTCTCAAATCACTCAGGGGAGGAATCAATAAGGAGACATAATCATATATCCTTCTGTCCAAACATATCATAGATTAAGCTAAATCTCCTTATGACCATCAATTATATCACCAAACTACTGTTTTATTGCCAAACTGCAAGTATAGATGAGTCCCCACAGTCCAACATAAAGAGAAGCCACACTACAAAAGCTAGTATTATTTGCAAGCTAAGCACAAAGTATCTTTCTTTTGGGTGCTCCATCGCCTATCGTCTCTCTCGTCTCTCTCGTCTCTTTCCTCTTTCCATTGCTTTGTATGAAGTCTTGCTCATTTGGTCCCCCTTCTCTCTAATTCACAGGTTCTGCACTCAAAAATTGACCAAGATGCAACTTTATTCAGCCCCATTCATAAGGTAGAAGGGGGCTAGTACAAACACTCGCGCCTCATTAATTTTCTGATAAAGTTTTATGCTGGTTTCAGCTACATAATGCACCCCTCCTTTATCCGGGCTCAGAACAATCAGTGCCGTGCACGCAGACGCACGTATATCAACAAATACACTCGCAATGTTCATCATTTAGGCTCGACTGGTTGGCTATTATGAAGAACAGTGAACTAAAAACTCAAATCTCAAGACTAATCATCTCAGCAATATTTCTTAATCGTGTAATTACGTCTTGCATAATTACCAATTTATTGCATTAAGCAATTCAGAAGATCTACATGAAGATTAAGTCACAAAAGGTGTGTTTTGTACTGATCAAAGCAGGCTCCTCTCAAATGAAAATGACAAGAGGGCGAAAGAAATCTAATAGTGGCATTCAAGTAAACATGCCAGTACTCACAACGAAATTGATATGGGCTCCTCTTTTTACCACCTGCACTCAATTTTTGCCGCTAAAGATACAAGTGAAGCCATGATTAAGTGTCACTAAGTGATTTTTTGTGGCAAGTGTCTAGTGCAAGTTGTAAAACGTGGAGCGTTGAACCAACACCCGTACTAATAAAACTTTTAATTTTTCTTTTCCGTCTTTCACCACAATTTAGCTGTAATAACAAGCAAACGAAGAGTAAAAGTATAACTAACAAGAAAATTTTCCACTTGCGACAGGAACCACACAAGGTATCAAGCTTAAAGACCTAAGCATGCTGCTTTCATCTGGTTGTTGAGGACAACAGAGTCAGAAAAAGAACATTCTAATTTGCAATCTAAGTTATTTTCCAGACGATTGTGTATTATTTAGTAAATGCAAAACTAGAATCTATAGCCCAATTCAGATAATTTTTAAAAAGATACATACATCGATCTGGTAGCAAATAACTTAGGTAACACAACGTACGAAAGATTATTAACAAGGACAGCACGTCGGTTCAAGTTGACATCTCATATATATAAACCAGGTCAATTTTCTGATACCTTAATAAGGATTATATTCAGTTAGACGACGAATTTATCTACAAATGATGACAGTTAGTAGTTGGAAAGCGTCATGACTTAGGGAATACTTCATATTTTAATTGATGCTAAAGTCACAAAACTTCTATGATGCTTACGAACTCAAGTATGAATAGCCCACATTGAAAGTGAATAGATTTCAGTTCTATATGGTCCCATTTCTTTTGTCCCTATGATTTCTTTTCCACTTCCATTCCATGGAAAAAGAAGGTGGGGGACTAAAAATGGTTATAGTTTCTCTTTTCAATCTTTATCATGGAACTGTTTTATTGAAAAGAGTGGGATAAGATAATGGCCATGCTCTTGGTAAAGAGATTATCTGGGTTCCATATAGCCAAAAGTAACATATGAGATGAAGGTTTGGTAGTTGTTTGAGGACAAACCAAAATGGGCATTGAGATTAGCTTAAGGAAGAAGGAATGTTCATGTGTCTTATCAAGTCAATGAGGTTGGTGAAGCTGATTATTGCAGCAATCTCAGCTTTCTCGTGTTAAAAAAAAAATGCAGAAAGAGATGACAGATGACAGGAACCCTCCTCAACTTCCTTTCATCTCCCCCAATAGGAAAACAAGGTGACCTATTTCAGAGTTACCTAGCAGCTAATGCATATTTCAGAAAAGTCGAGCCAATCCCAAAGCGCTAGCACAGCCTAATGACAGCTTAAACCAACCTCTATTAATACATAAGGATAAGGAAGAGAGTTCTATTAAGTTCAAATATGTTGATTGCCGTCTCCAGATGTCTAAGTAGTAATCTTTTGGATTCAGAGTGAAGCTAAAGCAATTACGGGCACTGTTAATGGATAGGCTACTCCAGATGTCTCCCCAGAGATCGTGGAGTGGAACCCAATAGGAACTGCAGGCAGATAAAGTATTTTTCTGATACACATCATTCCATTCTGGAAAAAAGAAAATAACAGTAAAAAGAACCATCAATTCCCATCAGCTGGTAATGTTCGATAGTTCGGCAGCCAGAAGTGGCATACTAACTATATATATAGCAACTCTATCGTTTTAAAGGAGCTCCTTCTCTAAGTATAATGGCTTGAGAGTTTTTGGTTGCTTATGAAGAGGTTGGAAGGAAGCTGAAACTTGATTCTTCAAGTTCCTCCTTTTAGAACAATTGAATACTAAGGAGGCATGGATCAGACCATACCTCCAGTAGTCTTGGAATTCCATCTTTCCTCAGAAAATAACCAAAACTTCCCTCCACGTCTGCTCCAACTAATTGATAAACTCATTCAAGATTCGTCATGTTAACACCCAATACTTTGATAGGAGGAGGGAACAGGTAAGAGTCAAGAACAGCAGATACAGGGCAACTGAAGATGCTACAAGAACCCGGATAAAATGATATGACTAAAGCTAATACCAAAGTAGCTGAAAACAAATAGGCATAAACATACAGTGGTCCACAAACAAGTTTAAACACTTCCAAAATGAAAATGAAGTGTGAAGCATACTTAGGTACATAGGTTAGCAGTATAAACATAAAGAAATAAAACAAGGTGTTTCAAACATTGCTTGCAAGATGCAGACTAAGTTATTACATTGTTAACTTTTCTAGCATAGCCGATGCTAAAAAAAGGTTCTTGAGTGAGCTAGGGAGACCCACCATGCTTCGGGTGACTAGGTCCAGGACTCGGAGGCGAAGGCTTCGGAATGTAAGGCATAAGAGGGGTGCCATGCTGGATTGGTCCAGGTCTAATGGAAGCTTTTGAACTAGGAACTGGATCAATAGGGAGGTAATCTTCCAGATTTATGTCGCCTCCACCACTCTTGTCACTAATTCCGTTATGGCTATTCTCCTGCAGATACAAAGGGGAGAGATAAACTAAGAAACCAATAAATTAAAATAGAAGACAATAAAAACCTCTACCTATTCTATCTTCATTGAAGAGGAAATTGTGTATTTTTCCAAGTCAGCGTTGGGTAATTTTTGCATGATCAAAAAAAAATCTAAACCCCAAAAAAGCTCTTCACTTGAGTGTATATACCTTCAACTTCCGGCTTGCTGCAGGTAAAGTCATACCATTCTCATGGCGGTTGAATTTCACACCTGGGACTTAATTGTAACAAGGATAAATCAGCATTCAGAAAACTATTAGCCTTTTCGAGAGAGCTAAACAAATTTGAGCCTTGTATGTTAGCATAAGTAAGGAGTATATATGATGTTAGATATATCATTGCCTTGTTTTAACTTTCATTTCAATGGAAAACATTGTTACTGAAGAGATTCGAGCAGCACTATGAATATGCCAGTCAACCTAGGTATCATGCAGTCAAACATCAGTTTGTCAGTTGAAGAATTGCTTGCATAAGTTCTAGCAGATAAGCAACATTTAAACATGTTAAATGGAGTATTCAATTCAAGCAGTCCATGCCAAGAGTACCAACATCTAAGACCAAGAAACATAACTATTTATATCTGCATGTTTCTGTTCTTTATGCTGATGCGGTTGCACGTACTTAGTATGATAGTAAACTGAATAAGTCTTGTATTAAAGAGCGGACTAATCATAATGGAAATTCAACAAAAACTTGTACTACATAGTGGCTTGATATTGCTTCATTTATATTCAGAAAAAGCCCATTGCTAGCCACTTCAAACCACCACAGACTGGATTCTTCTTTTTTGGCTAACCTCAAGGCAAAGCTACCAAATAGAGCCATAGAGGAGCTATTACCTTTGTTCAGGATAATAATGATTCCTGGAATTGAGTCATGGCTTTGTGACATAAAGCACTTAATAATATAGGTCATGGTCGACATTTATGTGTCCAAAATCTAAACCCTTTGCACGACGGGAAGAATAATATCAGCCCCACATGGGGTATCAATCCCGTGGTACATCAGCAAATTAATCGCTCTTGATGAAATCACTCAATGGAATGTCATGTTAGACATGCGATGGTACAGGAAGTGAAAATCTGAGTAATATGTGGTGGAATTGAACCTATGTCTTTAATGGTGCTCGAACCATTGATGACAGTACATTTAGAGGAAATTTTATTTTTTTGGTACTTCTAACACATTTTGTTGGTGTCGTTATTTAGCACACACATCATCTACCTTATAAATCTCTTTTCGAGCATAAATTCCAACAGATTGGGATTTACGTGAAGAGCCTTCTTCTTGCGAAAAAGGGATATCGCTATTGAGGCCAATGTCATGTGGGATAGTAAATTTACAGGAGCTCATTGTTGCATTTGGGGCAGTGGGGAACAGCTGATTTAAATTATTACAGAAAATCTAGTAACTCCAAAAAGCCATGATTCCTAGGAAACACCCCTACTGGAATAAGAAAGACACTAGCTACACAACAACATGCACAAAAACTTCAGTTCAGAATCTTCCTCCAGCAAACAAGGGAGATCATAGAGTTAGTACAAAATGTGTATTGGGTAGTTTTGAAATGGGCTAGTTCATTTTTGGTAAGTTAATCACTTTCCATCAAACAAACATGTTAGAAAGTGACAAGAAGGACTACAACTAAAACAGAAAAAAGGAAAAGAAAGAGACGTAGAAAGGCTTCTGTTTTTTACCCAAGGAGCTGTTTTCTTTGCTGGAGAAGGTCAGGCAAACCAAAGCTGCTCCAACCATTAGGCACAAAACCCAGAACCCAAAAGCCTTCATAATGCCAATTCCGACACTTCCAACTAATTATCTCTCCGAAACCCCAACAATCCAACAAAGCTTTTTGACAAGTTCTCCGTCTTCACACCCTCAAAAACTGATGACCTTAAATAACTCAACCCATAGGGGACTTTCTTCAAACACCTTTGCGTCACCCCTCTAATATTCAAAATTGGAACACCAAAGTCGACCATAAAATCCGCAGAGAGCCCATGTCGAGTATATATAAAGGATTGATGATTAGTTTAAGAGATGGGGTGTTATGATTCTGGGGATGAGTCATCAAGAAGATCATGTGGGTTTCATTGTGTTCCATGGCCCTTTGCTGTGGTGGTACAGAACAGTAAATAAGGGTGGGGTGATTTATTGCGGTTTTGTTGTCTTTTGGGAGGTGGTTTTTCAATCTTGCAGAGGAATTGAATACGGTGGTGGAATGGCGAGCCCGTTATAGTGAATAACGTGCAGACCTGAAGATTGGCCTGCGGCCACGACGACAACTCAACAACACTCCTCTCCCCCGGCCAAAATTCTTCATAGGCTTTTGCCCATGCACTCTCTGCTTTTACTATTTTCCAGCTATTTGCACGCTCGATGTGATGTGATTCAATCGTTTTGTTTTTACTTCTTGGTGTTAGCTAATAAATGAGAGACTTGACCAAATTTACCTCAACATATAAGAATTTGTTAGATTACCAATCCAACAAATTAAAACAACAATTGCAGTACATATAAAGTTGTGCAGTAATTCACTAGTTTTTTTTTTTTTTTTTGGGTAGAACGGATACTTTATTAACTAAAACACAAATGTACAACTTAAAAGAGATCAAATAAATGTTTGGTACCAAAAGTATAACCATAAGAGTACAAGCTGAAGTTTGACCTTGGACCTTAAACTGGCCAACATGAACTTTACAGAAAACGGAAATGATAAGTATTATGATTGTTGGATTTACAAAATCCAGATCAAATGGTAACAGAGTGAAAGAGATACAACAAGGCATCAATTTCAGGGGCCGCATAAAGTGGCAGTTTATATTACTGCCGCGATTGTCGTCGGATCCAAACGAGGTGGAGCGAGTTCCCAAGGTCGAATCTGAAAGATTCGCAGCTCGAAGGGAGTCAGTATCCTCCATCTCTACTAGATCCTCCATCTTCACACCACAAAACCGCCATATCGGACCCGCGTTAGAGATGTCAACCCAAACCAACTGGTACGAAAAGTCCAACGACCATGGCAGATCTAAAAAACCTTTCAGATCCAAGGGTAGCGAGTGGGAGGGAGTAAATTTGTGGCTGAAGGCTTACTGATCTGTGGGTGGAGGTGGAGGAGGGTGGTGGCGAATGGTGGCACAAGTGGGTAGCCGAGGTAAGGGAAGCAAAAGACGCGAAAAAAAGGAGCAAGAGAAGAAGGATTATCGGTGGGAGGGCCTCCCCTTCCATCCTCACAGCCATGGATGCCGAAGGAGGAAGGGGCGGCGGCTGGGTCTTCTGGAGAAAAAGGTTGGAGGGGCGGCTGTTTGGGGAAGACATAATTGAGAATCGTTTAAAGAGTTCAAATAATTCACTTCTGCTATACAAGAGAGGTATTGTATCAACAACAAAAAAAAAAATACTGCTAAATATTTTTTAGCGACAAAAAAAATCATTATAAATTTTAGTAACAACGACAAAATACTTTCAGTGACAATCTTTTATCGCTAATTATTGTGGAGCACTTACAGCAAAATATCTTGATCCTCGTTTCAGATGTCCGTCAAACGTTTATCTCAATACGTGGCAATTCGCAAAAAGTTTGAGGGATAATGGGGGTGAGAATTTTTGGTAAGTAAAAGGACATTTTGATCAAATCAGTTTCATAGGATAATATGCAACATAAATTTTAGGGGGTAAATTTGTAAAATAAATTATGGGATACCTACAAAAAAAGAAGATAAATTGAGTTCTTCAACCTAATTCAATATACACACACGCGGCCACACAAAGAATCACACGCACAGACCCGCACACACAATGACACGCACCCACACAGAAAATTACACAGAGAGAGAGAGAGAGAGAGAGAGAGAGAGAGAATCATACATGCAAGCGCACATACGAATTGAGAATGAAAAAAGGAAATGGCAATTGGAAACTAGATTTGTGTGAAGTTTGGATATAGATTTGGACGTGAAAATATGGGTGAAGATTTCATTAATTGTTTAGGAATCATAAATTTTTGTATGTTAGATAGTTTTTTCGTGGCGGTCGGGCATTAATTGGTGGGTGGTGTATCCACAAAATTTTGATCTAAACATATGGCATTTAAGTAAAAAAAATGTTATCCTTGTTTTTTTGGGGTGTTATTCTAGAAAAAGTTTTGGTGTTACTCGGATAATCAGATTGTAGGAAAATAACTACAACTCTCGGTATAACAACAATTGATGGTCATAAAATATTTTTAGTGACTTTTATTTAGTGACACTAAAAATATAATGTTAAGAATTATTACCGAAAATGTTAGTAGAAATGTCAGTACTGTGTTTAGCGACCATTTACTATTGTTATTCAAAGAGTTGTAACTATTTTTATTACAACCCAAATAGGAGCAAAAAAAGTTTCAATTATTATCCAAACTTGCCACTTGTTGGGGTAAGTGTAATCAATTAATAAAAAGACCAGACGACCTAAATACCCTCCAATTCCAAATCTGAAATCCAAATCATGAAAGAATTGGTTTCAAACGGACAATTAAAAAGAAAGCTAGTTTGCCAAACTAGCTTTCTTGACCCGTTCTTGACCCGATCCGCATCGACCCAAGCCTGTTTGGGTCAGATTTGGGTTGGACCTGTTTTTTACCCAACCCATTTTTGACCCACAGTTATTTGACCCAACCCGATCCAACCCGCCCATTGCCACCCCTATAGTTTGGTTTGTTAAGAAGTTAATTTGCAAAAATGACCTATATTGAGGTAAGCTTTGTCAATTAACCTGAAAAGATTTTGAAAAAGAAGACTTTTACGAGTTTGCTAACAACATTCCAAATTCTACCGCTTGCAATACCAAACCGAAATAAATTGACAACATCAAGAGCATCAAACAAAATAAAATAAAACAAAAGCCCGAATTAAATGTCCCATGTCATACGCTTCAATGTCTCAACAGAGATGAGAGCAACAAGTCAGCACCCCAAGAGTTGAAGAACATGCGCAGGCATGGAAGTGTGTGACTAAAGATCTATATCAGTGACATAAGCAGTTACATCTGAGAGATCCACAAGAAAAATGGTGGACGGACGACTAATATTTGTATTTGATCTTCTCGTGCATAGTACGAGATTTTAACTAGTATGTTTTAGTCTTCTTTTTAGGCCATGAAGCGACGACTAATTAGGACAGCAACCAGTTGGGCGGTCATTGTTTTCTACTGCTCTAACTAGTCAAAGCATATGAAAGGAAAGGGATGGGGTGAAGGCCGTTAGAGCAATTCAGGGGACAAGTCTATTGGAACTAATTGTAATGAAATGCCACCTACCTTCCAACTGGTTGCCCTCCTTGGTCATCGGTCCATGGCCCAAAAACAGTTGCAAGTGTATGGACGAGGATCTCTGTTATAGCCATTCCCTCAGATCCATCACCCTGTGTTCAAGGAAGTTGAGAGACTAATATAATGGAGACGGTCATTACAAAAATTGTCAAGTCCTGCTCTTCCATTGTTGCGCTAAATTTTGCGTCGACAATAATCGTGCATTAGTGATAATTCATATGCAATACGTACCCAGAGTGACTAAAAATGCTATGATGGTTAAGAGATACCGTGGAGTGTAAGAATCACAAGACATGAAGAGATTCTGGCTAGCCATCTAGTTCTCACAAGCCAAAACAATGAATGCAAGACCGTGTTACTGAAGAATTGAGACATTTAATCTCCAAAACAACCAAGTTGCACTGTGTTTTCGCCTCTTAACTAATACTCATCTTCCTCGTCTCGCTGATTTGTACTCGGTGCATAATTTGAGACCATTTCATCTACGGCTGCAAGCTGCTAGTGCAATCAATTACCACTAAAAGTAGTATCGACCAGAGTTCCAAGCAGTTTGGAGGAACAAAGACGTACCCTATTTCAAAATTCAACAATCTAGGTAACTAAGGAGTTCATGTGATCAGATCCCCCAGTCTCTAATGATGCAAAGAGTCCAAGCCTTGAATTGGTGTTTAGAGCAAAATGAACCTGGAGATTTTGCAATGACCGAGGCCCTTGACCAAAAACTTATGATTCATCGATGTCTCTGCAAATTGAACAGGCCATGCGGACTGACCTAGTCTCGTGATTTTGATAATCTTTCCAAGCTTGGTCTCATAGCAAAATAAAACCGTGATGCAGAGAGTACGTTCACTTGCATTGCATGTGTACAAAACCACGTAGGGTTGTTTGAAGGTTCAAAGTGACTGGAACATTTACTAACCATCTTTAGTAAACCCCTATTAGCTTCTAGTTTCTCCCGGAGCATCAATTAACCTCACCTAAGCCCAACCACAAATTTGAAAATTAGGAACAGGCAGAGTGGCGTGCTCTTACAGAAGTTTGCAAATTAGGAAGAGTGCTATGGGTAAGCATGCCAGCATAATCTTCAGCCTTAGGGTAATAATGCAAGATACTAGCAACCACACGAACCACCCAAAGAACCAAAAAGCCACAACCAATCTCATAATCTCATAAATGCATCTACATGAGTATGACTAGTGTGGTTAAACCTCATCAACATGTGACACACGAGATTATATAACTCGATATAGTTACTGCAATGTACATATATAAAACACGAAAGAAGGTTACAATGCTACATAGCATTTTAACTCGTAGGAAATACAGCACGGAGAATATATTAAGCAATGGACGACATCCATCCGGTAAGCATTTGTATCTTACAGATAGCTCAATGAGAAGAGAAGCAACTACCTCGTAAATGAGCTCTCCCACTATCTCTTATTGTACATCACCAATACCTTAACACACACTGATGAGAGAAGACAAGGGCAATGGAGAACACAATCAGATTCTCAGACGCTGCGACAAAAAAATGGAGCACGCTTCACCCAATTGACGATATTCCATAGGTGCCCCTGCTTTCTCCCCACAGCAGATCTAGCAATCCCCGTTTCGTTTTTCTTCAGCATCTCCCACAATACATGGACATCCTCGTACTCGCAGGTTCTCACATCATGGTGTAGCTTCACCAGCCCTGAACGTTTGCCCAAACAAAAGAAATCAGCAATCCAATAAGCAGTGTGGACATTATAAAAGCAATGGATACAAGAAAGAAGAGATCGGCTCATGTATGATCAAACATCTGACTGGTTGGCTAATTGGTGATGAGTTGAGCTTTTCGACCATTTCCATAACACATTCATAAACCAATAGCACATTAGACTCTTTGATCATGTTAAAGATGACAACTTCTACCAATAACAACTCAGGAATACTTTATAGCTCTCTAAAATACAATTTCTTGCAGTTCTTTGCTTGCTTCTTTCACTTTCTTGTTAAATCCGTTTGCAAAACTACTTACAGAAGGCATAATAGAAAACGTAGGAAATATATACAAACTCTAAAAAAGGAAAAAACTTGCTCCATATAATGATACCAAAAAAGATAGCTTACGAGGAGATGGTCGACCAAAATTCCCAACTAGATCAATATACAACATTTGCAAACAACCTGTAGAAAATTCACCATCACTCTAAAATTTTGACCAAAATGCGGAAAGGGACCACAAAATGAGTCAGGCCTGTACCCTCCTCCTTCGTTTTGGAACAAAAGAGATGCAATTAGGGAAAAGAGAATATGTGACTCTTGGCTAAGGCTAGCCTCTAAAACGACATGATAAATAAAAGTCTTATATTCAATCGTCTAAAGAACACCGCGCACAATGTAGAAGCATTGATTCCTTGGAACAATTCCTGTTCGTATCATATGGCTAGCATTTGTTAAATTCTTCCACTAAACAATGAGATCGAGCTATATTATTTAAGAAATCTCATTGTTGACTTAATCTGTTCCATCGCAATTAAAAATGCAGAACATCTTGATGCAAAAAACAGTGTATCTGAAAAACCTCAAGCAACAGATTGCAAATAACACAAAATGGCTAACGATTTTACGGATTAAGCACATCTACTGTTAAATTTTAACGAGAAAACATTGTCAGACTGTAATGACTATAGCGAGAATCTCTTATCTCTATAACTGATGCAGCATTAATCGATGAGGGCAACAGTGGTGCTTACCCGTTTTGCGAATTCCGAGGCGCTTGGCCAGGCGGACCCAAACTTTTTGCACGGGAATCACCATTTTGTCCCACAACTCCATCCGATCAAAATCCACCCTCCAAAACCGTCAGTTCTACGCAATACGACCGATTTTTTGCCTTCTCCTCCGGCCAGAGGATGCCCAGAGATCAGAACATGACGAAAAATGATGAATTTCCCAGAGCAAGCCGGCGAGATTCGTATAGCAATCGCTATACACGATGCTGTTAATTTATATGCACACAACCTTTATATATGCAGATTGATGAGAACCTGAATATATAAAGAGATGAAAATAACGAAAAATGATTGGGGGGAGAAAAGCAAAACTATATTTGGCGGTAATATCTCCCTCCCGCCTGTTTTTTCTGTTTGATTGTTTCCGGCAACATGGAAAGATGATCGGTCGGCAAGGACCCAGGATGGCGTGAATTAGGCGACACGTGTCGGTAGTTGGCCGTTTGGGACCGTGTCCGAATACGACGCATCTACAGATGATTACGACGGTTGGGTTGACTGCATGTGTACGTGGGAGGCGGCTATTGCATTTTGCCGCCGTGGGGGGTAACGGCCATGTGGGAGGGAAAATATGTCGTTCGCTGTGGACCTCACGCACGTGACACGTGATCGACTCTGGGATTGAATCCTTTGCTGTACAGCGTCAACATGTCTACCAGGACAGAAAAATATCGTTAAATGTATTTTAACGACGGAAAATTATCACTTTAATTTTTAACAATATCGACAAAATAGTTTCGTAATAATTTTTTGTCACTAAAACTGTTACAATATAAATATTGTGCATCAGATGATCCTTATCCGTTTGACTAGAGAGTAAACAAAAATAGGAGCGAGAACCGAATCGTAAGACCAGGCAAGTTGTGATGTATATGATAATTAGAGATTGTAAAAGCAAGCGGAAGCGATGACAAGGGTAGCATTGGTGATGTCCAGTTGAGAAGGATTTCATATTTTGGTGACGTAAGACCTGATTCTGGAAGCCCAAGGCTAGAAGAGGTGTTATTGAGACCGTAATGTTTATCAACTGATACATAAAGAGAACTTTAGCGCGAACGGTGATAAAAACGGCATTTTACAATCCAGACAGCATGAGTGAATTGTAAAAGCTTAACGATCCACATATATTTCTATAAATCTCGTCCATTGCACGCATCACAATTGTAGCATCGGTTGTACAAATTTTTTAATATATCTCAGCGTGATTTTGAAAACATTGATGACAGAAGCATGAGAGAATATCATCATGATGAGTTTCTCAGTTCGAAACCGAACCAATCAACTTTATTTCGAAAGGAATTAGTTCATTTTTGGAGTGGGATCATCACTTTCCTTATTTTACGCGTTATCGCCATACTCCTTTACTTGATAAAGTTGGTCATAACACAGGCTTACTTTGTTCGCCGTGTTCAGTCCTGGTCAATTCTAAAGCTTGTCCAAGGACTTTGCTGGTGAAATTTGTTAGGTGTTCATTCTTTCCTTTATGCTGCTGTTCTCCCTTGCCACTGTTGAGGCGTAGTACACATTCGACTAAGCCAGTTAACTTGCCAGTTCTTCATCTCAATTCAATTACTCTTTGCTACCATTGTCTTTACATGACTATTTACTGTCTTCGGGAAAATAACTAGAACTCGTGTACTCTGTACGTCAAATATGCATAATAAATGGAAAGGGAAAAATTGTCAAGAGATCACACATGTTCTGGAATCTGGACAGTCTCATGCTCTCAGCAATCTGAAACTAGACAAACTGAGATGAGGGTAATTTGATAGTACTACCAGCAGACCAGGTAAGATCCACAGGAGATGTTCAAACTAATGAAGGTAGCAGATTTATTAGGGATGTTCTACTTGTTCCGGAGCTTGATCAAAATTTGTTAAGTGTTGTTGGACAGCTTTTGGAGCATGGTTACAAGCTTGATTTTGTTGGAGATGGATGCATTATTTTTTATTGTGAGAAGTCAGAGAAAGGTGGTGAAAAAGATAAAAATGCAGAACAATAGAAGCTTTCCATTCTATAGAAGGCACAAACTTTAGAGATTAATGTACACATAAATTAGAACAAAATCCGATGGAGAACATGAGCATCAGTATTCTGTGCAACTACTGGAGCCGAACTTGTCAAAAAAACCTAAACTTCGATTATTTGGTCTCTCCTCCAGCAGGGTTGAATTTGCAAAAGTTACAAGTGTTACGTGCGATTCCGTTCAGAGATGTCAAAAAGGTCCAAAACTAACCAGCATAAACTTTCTTCAAGCTTGCCATGTATGTCAAATATATGGTCCATAAAAACGAGAAGGAACTATTCAACAATGGCTGCCAGTAAGTAAACACACGGGAAGTATAAGACATCCGCCTTTTTTTAAATTCTTCGGAAAAGACAAAAAATAAGCAAAAAATGATACTCCAGTCTATATTGATGGATTGTATCGGAGCAGTTTGCAAAGTAGTAAATATGGAAATGCAGCCAATTATCTTGTAAACATACCTGTAAATGGATGGGGATGATTTTGTAAGTGAAGAAATCGCACATTGGCCAGTACAGAAGACCAGTCATCATTGTCGGAATCAGGTCACGCTTCAATCTGGCAGCTATCTCACCAACACTCTCACCTGAATTTGGCACAATAAATTAAAGCTCGAGGTGAAAGGAAAATATTAAGCCAACATCTTATACACTAGCCAGGAAAACTATAATAGGGAATGCAAGAAAGGTGAAAACTCCATTTATTCAAAAAGAGAAAATCAGCTCTCGTTATGCCTCAACATGGTATGCCTAAAATTCTGTGGACCTGCTTACTCTTCAGTATCCAATCTCACTGTATTCAACATTCAGATCTCATCATTATCACCAACGGATGAACAAAATGGTCCAAGGAATGGGTAAGGACTAGATACTTTTTTTTTCCATGCCACAAATGCAACGAAGCATTTGGGCTGTTCGGTACAAGTCAAATTAAGAGTGGTGCTGAGCTGCTGAGTCTGCTTTACATAATAGACTATGCAAACTTTGCTATAAATACTAAGCGAGCTCCAATACCAACACTCTTAAGTCAGAGAGATAATCCCATGTTACCTTACCCAATAAAGTCATGCTCATCCGACATCTTTTAGGTTTCAGTATCATATTCAATATTCATACTATCCTCTTTATCCCATGGTATCACATTCTATTCCTTTTGTATCAACTTATGCATCTATGGATTGGCAATGCAATTTAAATATTTGATTGTCCAGAGTAAACCACTTAATGAAACTGGTCTAATCATTTATGTCATTTCTTTCCATTTCCCTTGATTTAGAGTCATTACTAGTCTGTTCCAGTAGGGTAGTTTGACATGAAGATTTAGAGCATACTGTATGCCCCATGAATCCATCAGGCAAAGAAAAGAAAGCACCTTGATGTCAGTTGACATCACAAGATTTGTGGACGAGAACCCCCTTTGTAGAGCATTTTCATGGTGCAAATCACCAGTCGCAGAACAGAAGAGATATGAAAGCAACGTGTCTATTTGAAGATATAGAAACTATATAGTTTAGTAAGGCTATTTTTTTCTGTCTAGCCATAGAGCCTTTCAGTTGTGTTAAGTTGGAGCTCACACTTCTCTAGACTATGTAACAGTATTCTCGCCCCGCCCACAGAAATAAAAAAGTATGAAAACATAGATATGAAGCATCATCAATTCAACATTCACCTAGTGACAATGATAGTGGAAAATTTTGTTGCACCTTGTAGAGCTGCATTGAAGGAGAAAAAAAGGCCAGTTACAAAGGGTCCATAAGTTAGTTGCCCAAGTGTAAGCTTCTTCAAGGTAGTGACTAAGTCTCGCTTCGGAAGAACTCTCCCCATAAAATTAAACCACGCATGTTGTGCTGGCCCTAAAATAATCAGCCCATACCCAGCCATACGCAATGTCCTCAACAAGTCAATTGAGCTAGAAGGTGTCAATGTAATCATCTGATACACGTTAAGAGAATGAAGACAACTTATTCAGTAAAGAACACAAATAAACTACTTTGGCATGGTACATAATTCATGAACATCCCAAAATGATGAATCCGTTGAAATGATCATTTCAAGCAATACAAGGGGTTTAGGCCGACATAGAGCATAAGCGTGTATTGTACCGTGTCAAAGTACCATGGACATCATCAATCTAGGGATTCCTACAGGATTGGTTCTGCTTTATTAATTTTGTTCCACTGGCATAATTTGACTTGAAATATGTTCAAATAGGATAAACTTGATTACATGTAACTTACTATATGTGGATATAAAAACAAAATGAATAAGAGGGTTTACGATCCTTGTGAGGTTCCCTGTCAGTAAAGATTTCACTTGCGCAAGAAAGGATATTAAATTTCTCTTGCACCCACCGTACTGTAAATCTAACCAAAATTTGTTTGTTCAAACCCATGAATATGGCCTAATGGGATCTTAATGTTTTTCACTAGATCAGCAATTACAAAAAATAGATTTTTACTCTAGATAAACCCACAGTGACTAACTATGCAAAAAGTTTGATTCGCCATTTGAGCTTTGACTGTTAAATTTTATCGGGTGATTTCAGCTGCTTAATATTGGTCTAAGTAGCAGGAAGTATCAAAGGCCATAAACAATGTAGCACAAACTCGTAACAAGCCAACGCACTACAGCATGACATGGTAAAGAGGAGTGGGAATGGAAAAAATCTTCAATAACCAAACCACATAAATAAATACGCAACCATAGTTACCAGTCAACTTAATTAATATTTGGCTGGCATTAATCACTTCAATTAAAGAGAAAATACTCATTAAAACGGTCACAACACCATATTCCTATCAGGTATCACCAATCTGTTTACTTGGATAAAACATAACTAGATAATATTGTTGTCTCAGTACTATAACTAATAAGAAGATTGCCCCACCACTGTTTGTTCAATGGATTACTCATTCTTGCGATAATAGTACGTATACTTCGGCTAACGTATCTTTTGCAATCATTTTATATTCGCAGTAGTATAAACCTACTAACACCAATCATCTTCAAGAACTTAATACTCCCTCCGTTTCATATGATTTTCCCCTTCTAACTTTTTGCATGGTAAATAATGAGCAACGCAAATGCAAACGTATATATGCACTAAGTCTATCTTAAGAATTTGCAAAAAAGACAAAAGAGAACAAGTCAGTGTGAGGGAGGGAGAATGATCAACATGCATCTGCATATAGCCATATGGACGATTGGCCGGCATTAGTCCGTTCAATCATAGAAAAATATTCATCAAAATTGTAATTACAGGGTGTTATGACCAATCTTTTTTCATTAGATGAAGCAATTAACCTATAAGACCGCACCATCACTCCTTATTGAACGAAGGGATCTGATAATTATACACCAAAACTGAACCAACACACTCCATATCTCACATGAATAGTGCCCATTTGGAGTGTAGTAGTTCAATTTAGGAATGAGATCTTTGTGTCCCCTAAAATAAACAGCATTGAAACTCATAAGAAGATTACCTATTCAATGAAACTGCATTTTACCAACAAATAGAAGGAATGTTTCGTCGTATTAAAACTACTAACACCAGTCATCATACACACATCCAAAACTTGATATGATCAACATGCATCGATGAGAAGCTTCATGGAATTCACCTGGGAGGTCAAGTCGGCGGCCGCATAAATCAGGCACGACGAAACGCTCTTCGTAAGAATCGGACGTGACTCTAGCAAACCCAAGTACCACGTAAGAAAACCCATCTTCTTATTCGAAGAAGATGGAACTGATGAATACAAATGGCGAGGAGTGAAAACGTAAAATGGTCTTGTTGTGTGGCAATTCCCAGTCTTGATCGAATTACGAGGGGATTGAACGAGTGCCCTGCATTGTAATTGGTTTAGGATGAATTTGGATTGGGTCCAAACACCGGAACTTGCAGTGAAGCGTCGGTCCGAAAGCTGTCGGATGGCGCGTTTGGCTAAGATTGTTATGGGATTGACACCCATTTTCCTGCTACTTGTCGCCCCCTATTTTTATGGCATGGGTTTGAAAGGAACGAGTAGGTAAGCTGTTCTAATCAAAAGTGAACTCTAGCAAATACTAACGTGCGGGAAATGGAACCGACAGTTCCTGGTTTGAGAGAATTGCCCAACATGGAAGTCGGAGGGGTTAAGGCTCTCGTGAAAATGCGAACCAAACATTGAAAACTGTTGTGCAGTGTGTCGAAGAGTATTATTCGGCGGGGAAGTGGCGGTGTCGCAATGCCCCGTTTGGGGCAACACGCATGTTTAGATTGAAAGTAAATGTCTCAGCGACCAAAAATCGAATGGAATGTATATACCCCGAAAAGAACAAACCGAGGCAATTTAGACGGAGCTGAGAATTGGTTATGCTCCAAAGACAAAGGCGCAAGTAGAAAGATGACGATGGAAGTGCAGTCTCCGATGTTTAGGTGATTCGAGTCATTTGTAGGCAATTGATGATATCATAGACTTGTCGAGAGTCATCATATGTCGATGTTCCATTGTCTCGCAAAACTTCGCATTATTAGCCTTGAAAGACCGATTGGCAGAACGGTTGTCATACCGAAGAAAGCTCTCGGTACCGAAAAAATCTCTTGATCCAACTAGTTATCAAGTATTTCGGCTGACTCCCACGAAAGTGTCAAAAGATACGGAGAACTTGACGATGGTGGGAAAACCCGCATTCAACTATCTGGCGGATTAAGTGCAATGCCCTTAGGAAAATTGTTTCTCGTCTTGGAGTGGTCCAAATGTCATCAATTTTGGTATTCAAGATTAGTGCCTTGTATTGCATGTGTTTGAAGTGTTATGTGCTAGCCCTACGGGTATTAAACTTACACTTGCATCGAACTTTGATAACAACCAATATTGACACTTAAGTTGTCTAATGCATATTTAAGTTCATGAAGCTTTAGGTTCTAATCTTATTAGCCGTCATGGCACACGTGATGCATTGTCACATTCCGTAAAATGGATTTAGTATGTGAAAATCAAACATGCCCTTATTAGCAGTTATTTACCATTCAAGAATTTTATTTTTATATTATGTTTTTTTTTTAAATTAGAATGTCACATGTCACTATTTTACACAAATAGTTATGAAAAAAAAAAAAAAGAGATGTCAAAAATACATAGTGTAATATCTCCAACCTCAGGTAGTCAGGTTCTTAAAATCCTTAATAGTAGGGGTCTCTTTGTTATTTCTAGAAGTTTAGGGGGATGTAAGGGCAAGTGTTACTAGTCAGCATATATATATATAGGCGAAAAGAGAGAAAATAAGTCGATATTCTACGAGGAACAAAGCAAGAACGTCGAGATCTCTCGCAAGAGAGACTGGCAAGTCAGATCCCATATAACTTGTTTGCTCAATTGTTGTTTTAGCTTTTCACCGTACAAAAAACCCACAAATTTTCCATCTAAAGCAAGTAAGATATCCTTCTCTCACCACCTGCTTCCCTGTACATAATTCTCCACATAATTTGCAATGGACCCTTCAAATTCCATTATGAAGCTCCTTGAAGAGGACGAGGTTAGCACCAATGTTTTCTTTTCAAGTGGCTATGCCCAAAAGGGTGATTCTTGGATACTTAGGGATTGAAAAGATTAAATTGTATAACTGGGTTTTGTTTGCAGGACGAAACAATGCATTCTGGGGCTGACGTAGAGGCCTTCACAGCTGCATTAAACAGGGACATCAAAGGCGAAACGTCGACGTCTCACCCCTCTGATTCCGATACGGGTATGGGTCGTCGTTGAGATTTCAATTTACCGTGTTGTCCTTTATGGCATGTGCTGTTGAATTCTTGTGCATTGATGAACTGCAATTTGAGTATTTGGAGCTGGGTTATGGAGTTAGAATGGCTATGTGGATAAGATGTTAACTAAGAGCTGTTTATAATGAAAGAGAGTATGGAGAACTGAGTCTTTACATTGGGGTTCGTGCCAAACCCTTGCTTTGGAGCTGATTTTTGGTAAAAATTAGAACTAGAGTTAGAATAAATCTTTGAATAGCCCTTATTAAGAAGGAGCTGATGGCTTGAAGTGGCCGAATTAGGGGACGGAAAAATCTGTCTTGACATCACGGTTCATGCTGAACCACTCGATATTTTGGTTCATTCCAATGGTCAAAATGGAAGCCCTAAACAAGAGAACTACCTTAAAGTTAAGGACAAAATCTAAGGTTTTACATTAACCTTGAGTGACATTTCTCTAGTGCGAAGAACAGGGAATAGGAAAAAGAGTTACTCAAGTCTATTGACCTCAAATCACAGGATGATAAAAAGCCGAGTCTTTCATTAGTTCAGATAACATATTAGGTAATTGCCTTACCTTGCCTATTACCGGCCTCACTCTGCTCGTCGTATTGATTAGGGTTCCGCCTACTGGTCAAAAGGGAAACCCTAACAAGAGAAATCCAATGAAAGCTAAGACTTCACGGTAAGGTTGTAAAACCAACTTGAATTTAACTGTTTTCTAGAAGCATTAAAGAAGCGCGATGTTTGTTTAGAAGCTGAGCTGAGAACAAAAGAGTGATATCTGGTCCTCCGCCATAGGAAAAACAAATATTTTCAAGTCCCTGGGATCTGAAGGAAGGATCAGGCCGGGTTTTAAAGTCCTCCCGGTTGCTGGTTGTGCCCATAAGTGCAAGCTTTGTCGATGAGGCACAAGAATGACAATATTTTTGGTAGTGTTATATGCTGCTCTTGCTTGTAGCTGGGGTTTCAGGGGTCACACGTTCTCTTGGTTCCACTCCCAATGTAATCAATGCAAGTCAATATTCTAATCGGTTTAGTTACATTTGCCCATTAACTTTCATAGGTTAGTAGTTAGGGTAATAAAATGTACCTAATGTCGTAGAAAAGGTGAGCAAAGAAGCTTGATGACTGGTCAGAAGAGATTATCTTCTGACCTTTTCTTGTGCTCTTATCAGCTTCCAGATTCAGCCTCGGACAGTCTGTGCCGTCTCATCTTGACTTGGCGGAACTGGGATGTAGATAGGCTACGAAAACATTGGCACGATGTTATTGTGTGAAAGAGTTAAATAAGACAATGCAGTTTTTTCTATCAACGTAAAGAAAAAGATATTATCGTACAAGCGGTGTTTCTTTGTTTCTATTCTTACGTTTTTTCACTCTCTATGTTATGAACTTAGCTCCAACAAGTATCATTAGAAGTTTTCAATGATTGTAAATGCCTGTCCTGACTCAGTAGATTGCGTCTTTGTGTGTGGATGAATATTCACACTACGTCAACTGACAATAAAAGCAGCTATATTTCAAGGAAGCAATCATACTTCAAGTCAGTCAATTCCTAAGTGGGACAATTCCAGCCATGATGAAAATGCCAGTCGTGAGAGTCAACAAGATGTGCAGAATACACAGCAACAAGAGCCACTTTCATCTTTAGTGGATCCAAGACAACAGGGTTCTGGTTCTGATAATCAACAACAACAAAGTGGCTCCTCGCAACAGAAACAATTTCAAGATGATTTTCCACAACAACAAGCCGAACAGAGTAGCCATCATAAGAATCCTGGCCATGTTCAAGAGCCAGACAGAAACCTAGATCCCGATAGCGATGCTCGTTACCAGAGGTTACATAATATGAGTAATCAGCAGGCTATATCAACAGGACAGGCGATTAACGCAGTGGGTCGTAGTAAACAAGTGCCATTTGCCCTGTTGCTTCCAGTCATAGAACCTCAACTTGATAAAGATAAAGCCATGCAGCTCCAGACTCTCTATATCAGACTGAAGGTCAATCTCAGAAACTAGTTCTTTTGAATCATTCTGCCATTTTCTTTCATCGATGGGCCACCTTGTTTACTTTTTTCCTTTTCCCTCTTTTGCGGATTGATAATGCTGGACTGCTGTTATTTGTCAGAAAAATGAGATCTCAAAAGATGAGTTTGTCCGGCACATGAGAAATCTTGTAGGGGACCAGATGCTCAAGATGGCAGTGTACAAGTTGCAGGGACAGGTAACAAGGCAGTTTTATGCAATCATAATACTGTTTTTACTAGGATATTGATGTTTCAATGCTAAAACCAAGATTATGCATAGGCTGCAAGAAACTCACAGAGCGGACCCAAGCAATTCCCATTACAAGCTCAGGCTTTGGGTTCAGGGCAACAAAATCTACAAATGTCATCCCTTGGTTCAAAACAGTTCACTGGTTCGCAACCGTTTGCACAACTTCATCAGAAGAGTCTCATCTCTCCTTCAGATCCATCGCGAATCACGTCTTCAGCCGCACAAATGTTTACTGATTCTAATAATTCAACAATGGAAAATAATGCCCAGTCATCCCGAGATGTGGAACGCCAGTTAGATTCTCATGGGATGCAAGTAAGCCATATGTCTTCTTCTAGTTTGACCACTGTAAAGCAAGAAAGGGAGCGCAATTTCCCAATCCAGGGGCTTAGTAGGCAGCAGCAACAACATTTGCACTTCTCACAGCCAGCTTTTCCCGCTTATGGAAGTACTGGCGGTAATTTTCACCCAAATTCTGGACCAAATGTTAGCAGTTCGTCAAATTCCCTTAAACAGCAACCTTATGATTCACACATGAGGCAAGCACCGGTGCATCCAACCATGGGTGCAAGTCAGGCTATGAATGCGAAGCAAACGTCTTTTAGTGAACCGAAGAGAGCACAGGGTGGTACTTTATCTCACTTCACAACTAATTCAACATCGCTACAGGATTCAGTTCATTGGCAATCGTCATCCAATAAAGATCAGAGTGTTAAACAGGAGCCGCTTGATCAGGCAAATGAGAAACAACAGAAGTCCCAGAATCTCGTACAGGTTGAGCAGGGAAATGCAATTGCTGGGAGTTCAAATGACGATTCTTTTGAGACACACTCCTCTAGGATGGGGTTCTCAACATCTACGGGTATGGTTGCCTCAAATTCATCATCCATGATGACCCAACAGGATCCCAATTCATCGGTAATTCTTCCTGATGTTTGATACTTATATGAAAAGCAGCCCATTGTCAGCTCAGTTAACTAACCATTGTTGAGTTCAAATCTGCTAATGTTTCACTATCTACTTGTGCTTTATTGTTTAATTGATATATGGGAAACATGACCTTGCTGTTCGGAAGGATTATGTCCCGTAGAATGGAAATAATTAAAAGTAGGATTTGCCTAAGTTGTAAACCATGGGAAAGTTGGATTATGTCTGCACTTCATAGGTTGCTTCGCTTGGACCATGTGATGGCCTACTGAAGTCATTAGTAAATCTGAAATTCTTTTGGACTGGCTGTGGACAATATATTATTAAATGCTTAGGCATACAAGTTGTTATATGATGACAAATATTTTCATTTACGAGATGTATTAACTCTTGTAAGTCTTGATTAAAGGTAAATTATGTATGATTCTGCCATGTTTACTTTCTTAACTGGTTTCCCTTTCCTCGTCTATATTCTAGTCCCCATCCCCATGGGAATTTGTTGCTGCATCTCATGTCCGTATTATACGATCCGTATTTTTTATTTTTGCTTATTTAAATTGTTAGTAAGTGAGTACAAACTATGCACGTCCTCATTGTGTTTCTACATGCTACATTTCCAATATTTACAGTTGAGCTCTCGTATTCAATCTGCAACCTCTCTGGTTGGGACTGGGGTAAATTCAAAGGCAACCTTCAAAAAACCTTCTGTTGGCCAGAAAAAACCACTGGAAGCACTTGGCTCTTCACTACCTCTGTCAAGGTAGTATACCTTATTGCTCTACACAGGTGGTATGATTAGTGCATATTTATTACTGTTCCTCAGCGGTCTTTATATTTAACTTGTGAACGGAAACCTTTATCTCATCTTTAACAGTAAGAAGCAAAAGGTATCTGGGGCCTTTTCGGATCAAAGCATCGAACAACTCAATGATGTCACTGCTGTCAGTGGTGTAAATCTCAGGGTATGTTTTTTCCTTTTTCTTTTTCTTTTTCTGTGATAAGCATTGAATGAGCTCTGGCTCAGAAGTTCACTATCCTCGTTGTTTTTGGTCAATGTAGGAGGAGGAAGAACAACTACTATCTGGGCCCAAGGAAGATAGTCGAGTTTCAGAGGCATCTCGCAGGGTCGTGCAAGAAGAAGAGGAACGTCTTATTTTGCAGAAGATTCCGCTCCAAAAAAAATTGGCTGAAATTTGTTAAGGCTCTTTTCACTATGATAATAATCTTATAATTTGCGAAAATTGCATGTTGTTCATGGTGGCAATGCTTCCAGTCCACATGAATTGACATTTAGGGTTATGGGTGTGTCCCTTGCAGTGGGTAAATCTGGTGTAAAGAGTATAAGCAATGACGTGGAGAGATGCTTGTCATTGGTAAGATTTGAGTTATTTTTACACTAATTTATAAGCTGTTTACAGCGTTCCTTATGCAACTGAAACTTTTCAGTCCGTGGAGGAGCGAATGCGTGGTCTGATATGTAGTTTGATCAGACTTTCAAAACAGGTCAGTCGGTGGTTTTCCTCTCACCCATTTTTTAGTATAAAAAGGGAAGGGATAAGTGACTCATCATGGCTGTATGCAAATTGATCTGCAGCGGGTCGATATTGAGAAGTCAAGACACCGAACTGTTGTCACCTCAGATGTTCGGCGACAAATCATGATTATGAACCGCCAAGCGAGGGAGGAGTGGGAAAAAAGCCAGGCTGACTCGGGCAAAGTAATAAATGAAGTGAGTGTCTCCATTGTTCACTTATCATTATACTATGAGTAAGAGGATTCATGCTTTTACAAGCTCTATGTTTGATGTTTGGAAATGCAGCCTGATGGTAGTAATGGAGTTGATGGCGATAAGGAGAAGGATGAAGGCCGTGGGAAATCAGTTAAGGTATTGTGGATGATTGATTTCAAGGCAATGTTTATTGAACTTTGGAGAAGTGCCATTTTTACCATTTAGCTAGAACATGTAAACTTGTAACCTTTGTTTTTTGTTAAGTAAGAAATGTCATGATACAAATGTTGCTTGGGGTGGGGGGAGACCCACTGACATACGTATATGAAGCATAACAGGATGACAGCCACCCAAGATTGAACCAGAGCAAAACAAGAAGAGTAAGATACTCCTCCAAAAAAGAACCACTAACTCCCTCTCAAAGCCTTTACAGTACTTCCCCCCGAGTGAGGGAAATACATCTCTCTAACCATTTCCAGAATGAATCCAGACTCTAGCTCCCAATTCTGGATTCCACATTTTTATCCACTTCTGGTAGAGCTTACGGGCACTTTGCCTGCTGATCACGTCAAATTGAAGACTTGTCTAAGAGACAGAGATCTCACTCCCCCCTCCCCTCAGCCCACTTATCAATTCAGATTCTCACTCTCCTTGAGTTACCCATGAGAAAGGACACATAAACACAGATCATCCATTGCCTATTCTTCTCCACAGGCCAACCTCGTACAGTCCTTTGTCTGTTGGTGACACCTACCTGTTTTAGTATCCACCTCTATCCTCCAAAGGGCATCCTCTCCTCAACATATCTCCAGAACCATTGGCTGGGAAGTGCCTTAACTAAGTAGGCCAAATTCCTTTGAAAGAGCGCGAACACCTGAACTTGTCTTCATCAAGTCCATCTGAAGTCCATCAAGTCTCTACTTAACGGAAACAATAGACAAACATTAAGCCCGTTGACTGGTAAGTGTAATTTAGCCTTTCCTACTTATGCAGGTAAACAAAGAGGATGACGACAAGATGCGGACAACGGCTGCCAATGTTGCTGCTCGGGCTGCTGTAGGAGGAGATGACATGCTGTCAAAATGGCAACTAATGGCTGAGCAGGCTCGGCAGAAACGTGAAGGAGGGACTGATGCGTCATCTGGATTTCAGGGAGGTAAAGATGTGGGCCGCAAGCCTGTATCAACCTCAGCAGGAGATGCAAAGGAGAATCAAGAAGCAGAAAGAAGCAACTCAGCTGCCACTGCCTCATCTGGTAAGTCAAAATCCAAATGACTATTCTAAATTTAATGTGAAAATTATACTGCAGGATCAGCATAACGTTTATGTGCATACAATTGAGTTGAGGATTGCTTCGCTTGGTAGATATTTGCCGGAATTTTTAAATTGAAAATCACATAGGACTAATTTTTGAATTTAAACAAGTTGCCTTAAATTTATTTAGCCTCGTATGACTTGTCAAGTAGTAAACATATGACATCAACTTGCCGTCACCGATTGAGCACTAGGTATATTTCGATTAAAAAGGTTGCTCAAAATTTTGGGGCAGAGTATGATCTTGTTGCTTGAGCATTGACAGATAGGATTTAACTCTAATCAGTGACCATCTTGAGCCCTCGTAGTTGACTTGATGGGTGTGATTTCTGCATTCACGTGTTAACTCATTTTTCCCAATAGGTGCATTGCGAAAATTCGGAAGGAGTCAAGCTGTCATGCATCAAACTAGGGTGGCTCGAAGTATCTCCATTAAAGATGTTATTGCTGTCCTAGAAAGGGAGCCCCAGACATCGAAGTCTGCCTTAATTTATCGCTTGCACGAAAAAGTTCGTTCTGATGCCCCCGCTTAATAGTCGTGGTGCTTCTCAGTGCCAGTTTGATCTTCAGTCCATCTTCAAGTGTGTGAGCTCACCGCGCCAACTGGTCTTACGAACGATATTTCACTTATTTCTTATGTTGTGGAGGTCGGCCAATGTTGACCGAGATGGACTATAATGTAAATCGATTTAGCTATTTATGAGTTGTGGTGGCATTCAAAAATTTTGAACTCCAGCATGCGTTATGTTAGCTTAACCTTTGCTGCAGCTGAAAATGGGAGACATCTGTTCATAATTTAGAGAAATTGCAGCAACTTGTTGTCCACAAAAGAAATGAATTGCAACAACAGTTGCAGTGTAAACTCAAGGAGAACTTGTTCTTTTTTTCTTTTTTTTGGTAATAAGAGAATTGCATAGATAAATAAAAAGGTTCAGCCCTAAGGCCTTACAGAAAAGGGTTTATCAACCCACAAAACAAATAAAGAAGAACCGCTCAAAAGTGTCCAAAAGGAGCGGTAACACAACATCCACTACATACAGTACAATCCAACTTTTCTGTCAATCTTTAGCTGCACAGGTTGTCACTTATCCAATCTTGAAAGGAGAACATGTTCTTATAATCGTCCATTTATTTGCATTGGTGATCAACATTGAAAATCTCTATAGAAAAATATCACGGCCGCAATTCAGACACCAATGCACAAATGATTATTTTGCGCAAATCATTGAATAATTGCATAATCAACAATGTCTTTTTTTTTTTTTTTTTGGTTAATTCAACAATGTCCTTTTGTTAAGTACAAATTTAACGAATCAGCTATTTACATCAACCTCGTGATAATTGTATCGCAAAAAGTATAATACTTTGATTTTTACCGAATTGCTCAACGAGGTGATTGAAGGATTGTTCTGCTCGTTACGGAACTATAGTTCAAGTCTTTTCAAAGTTTTAATCACAGTCAGGTGAGACATGCTTTAGCCTGGTGATCTGACATAAACTAACACTTCTTTCTAACTCACGTATTAAAACACTCTCACAACATTGATAGAGATGCTACCGCTCCTTCCAACGCTTTTTCGGTAATAAAAAAGAACAAAAGATGAGCTAAAATAGAAAAATCAAGAAGTCATATATTATATAACATGAGTTTCTTGACTAAAAGGCCCACCTCGCGAGAGACTCAAACTGACCTAACCAAGCCGTGTGGCCAAAACCGGTTCGACTCAGCTAACACGCACTTTTACAGGCTTTCGAAGGCCATGATCGTCTCGAGGATAACGTATAAATCGGGCTCGACTTTCTTCAATCTTGGAGTGAAAAAAGTTCGGTAAAATTCTCCCGAACTTGCAATGTCACAGTCTCGAGTCTACGCAGACGTCAACGTTCACCGTCCAAGAGAATACTGGGACTACGAGTCCCTCTCCGTCCAATGGGGGTAAACCCTAATTTTCTGTGTTATGTCTTGATTGTTCTTTTGTTAATGTAATCTGACTAAATGATATATATGAATTGGTTATGCTCATAAATTCCATTTCAAATCTGGCTCGGTGCTTTCTTAAACAGTCGTCGAGGAGCACGAACATGTTCAGAAGGATTACCTTTCAAAAACCTGTGACATATGATTGTTAGCGGTTTTATTGCTATTAGTGGTATTGTGCACATTTTGCTTGGATTATGTGCTCCTGGATTTCTGTCTTGGACTTTTTTCGAAATCCTAGAATAGGTTTTGGTACATGTTAACAGTAAATTGAACTCAAGCAGTCAAAGATCAAGTATCGTTTGACAAGTCAAGCTACGTAAAGCAAGGACTAGAATGAACGTTTATATGTTCCAAATCTATCCTAGGGATTAAATGGAGTAAATTGAATGGAAAGGAAGGAGAATATAGCTATCTGTGGCATTTTGCTTCATTTTAGCAGGGATTATGCTCCTTTATATTACTCCCTTCATTCCATTCGATTTTTCTGTCTGACTTTTGCAAAATCCTAGCATAGATTTTGATAGATTTTGGTACATGTAAACATTGAATTAACATCAAGTAGCCATCATGGGTTAAATAAGTATTGTTTGACAAGTCAAGCTAGGATAAAAATAATGAGTGAAGTCAATGTTTACATGTATTAAATCTATTCTAGAAATTCGCAGAAGAAATTCGCAGAAAGTCAAAGTGGAAAACTCTTGATAAAACGGAGGGATTATTTGTTTGTTTTGTTTAGGTCACACTGATTCATTGTCTGTTATAGTTAATGGAACTGATAACAATATGAACATTCTTTGCCTACTTGCTGAGTTATTTTACTGAAAAATAGTAAGGGACACAATGTTTTGAAGGAGTTGGGTTCTTGTTTACACTTGACGGATGTTTTGGTCAGCTTCTGACTTGGACGGATCTGTATACTCCATAGTTTTAGCATTTATAAGTTCATAGGTTCAGTATTTCTGACTTGTATGCCCTTTGTCAACCCAGTGATCAAGATGACTACGAGGTTGTTCGGAAAGTTGGGAGGGGAAAATACAGCGAAGTGTTTGAAGGTATCAATGTCAACAGCAATGAAAAATGCGTCATCAAGATCCTTAAACCTGTCAAAAAGAAGAAGGTGATGTATATTAAATCTCCTTGAGGACCAGTTCTTCCGAGCCATTGCACGATATACAATATTACTTCATTTCTTCTCAATTATTTTCGACGTTATGCCATCCCCCAGACAATTTTATACGTTCCTGCATTTCTGAAATTATGCTGAAACTCTACTCTAATGTATCTGCTGTAGCTACGGGAGTTCAACAAGTTGTAATGCGCATATTACCCCTCGATATCTTAAAACATCACTGGAATCATGATTGAAGTGAATTCTAGGTTTAAGTCTTTTCTAGAACTCTTCCAGCACATCATCCTTACTGATGTTCCTCTTGTTGGTTTCCTATACTCTCTTGTTGCTTTATGTGTTGTTTGCTCATCTCCTTGAGGTTCATTTCAATCGCAATGCGGGCCTTGCGGGAGGGAGAGAGATTGTCCCTAAGGTTCTTTCCTTTTATATCAAGGATCTGATCAGGCTGTTCTTCTTTCTCATTCCCCTGTATTGGTTGAATGGGCTTCTTGTCGACAGTGTTATGTTGAAGTCTCCATTTCATTCTCTGGTGTAATTGAGTGTCAGTGTCACTGTTCGATGTTGGGGTTTCATGTCTTAGCATCTTGACAATGGGCATGAATGCGAAGCTTATGGGTGATCGGTGCAATTCGGATATGTTGTGTTCAGGGCTTGGTTTTTCATGTGGTCGTCCAATGTGGTTTGCCAGTGACCCTGAGATGCAGAGTATCCGATTGTTAGATTTGGTTAGGTTGCAATGGTTGTCAGACCTTTGGCCCCATTTACTTTTTCCCCTCCTTGGAGGATATCACGGGGCTCTTCGTCACTTTGTGTGAACTGGAGCTGGATTGCGCCACCTTTGCCTTTTCAATATAAGTGTTCAGTGTCAAAATAAAAGTTATCAAACAGTACATGCGCGGTAATAGGGAAATTTTTTATTTTGTCACAGCTTTGAATCTTGTTCAAAGCCTGTTGTGATTTTTAAGAGGTGTACTTATTTCTAGCTCTGTACATCATTCTTTTGTGCATTGCTATTTTCTGTTAATGCCTTTTAATGCTCATAGTCTGTCGCCTTGTCCCTGGAGATGGCCCTTATTAGAGGTACTTGGCATAGTTTTCCTCTTTGACACAAACTTGCTTGCTCAAGCATATTGTTCATGAGAAATCCAGGTTAGTAATTACAGAAATCAAGTGTCTGGAAATTTTTTTGGTATAGAAGTTGTAGAGGTTACCTGCCTGGCGCATGCGTGCAAGGTTCTTCGTTATTCATCCTAGTTTATTATGTTTCTTTATGACTATTTAGATTATTAGTCTTGGCACCCAAAAAAAGCCCTCTGACATAAATTTATTTTTTGTGCAGATAAAAAGGGAGATAAAAATACTTCAGAATCTTTGTGGAGGCCCAAATATTGTTAAACTTCTTGACATTGTCAGAGATCAGCACTCAAAAACTCCTAGCTTGATTTTTGAGTATGTGAACAGTACAGATTTCAAAGTCTTGTACCCTACACTGACAGATTATGACATACGCTACTACATATATGAGCTTCTCAAGGTTTCTCCTCACCTTGAACTCGTAGAGATTGCTGGTTTATTATCTGTTCTTTCTTATTTGCTTTTGGGTTTGGGGTGGTGGTAGTTGGTTTTATGTGTATCCAGTGCAGAAGTCAAAAGTGTTAGAATTTGTTGTCTATTTCTGTTATTTGTTTCATAGGGATAGAAGAGGCAGGTTCTTCATGCCTAGGTACAATAGTTTACGTGAAACTATCTTACATTTAATTAGCTTGTGACATCTATCTATGATTTTATCTGTCTATTTGTCCTAGTTAAATATCTGAATAGGAGTTGACCTTTATGAAGGTTTAGGTAGATTGGCATCCAACGGGATAAGTAAGTCCTGTTTAATAAGAGCTTGGCCAACACATTGGACTGGTTTGCCATGTACAGTATTATATCGTAGTTACCTTGAAATGATTACGATCTATGTTAATTGATGTAATAGATGTGATATACATCAGTTCCTGGGCTGTATACATGCATTTATCTGTTAGGGCCTGGGAATGGCAATCTTTTATTTTTAATTCATGTGTCTATGACTCTGATTGGGATGTACTCGTTTCATTAGTTATTCTTCCTAAAAGAGTAGCGATTAGGTTTTGTGAGAATATTGAGTGGCTTGGTCAGAGTATCATTGTTGTTTTTTGAGATATCGGTTCACTAGTCTTTCTCTATTTAGTTATGGGACAACCCATGTTGCTTTCCAATTCCTTTTTCTCTGTGTTGCAGTATCTTAATCTGGAAAGATTATCTTATCAAAGAAGGTTGCATCTCAGCTATGTTTCAGATGTACTAACTGGTACCTAATTGATTGTACCGCTTCAAACTCTGTAGGCGCTGGATTACTGCCATTCTCAGGGCATAATGCATAGGGATGTCAAGCCTCACAATGTCATGATTGATCACGAGCTGCGTAAACTTCGCTTGATCGATTGGGGTCTTGCTGAATTCTACCATCCTGGCAAAGAATATAATGTCCGAGTTGCTTCAAGGTAAGTTTCTAAGTTCAATTCTAGCTAATCCGTTTGAGTTGATCTTTGTTTGTCCACTTATGCCATCTTTTGGAGTTGCTTAGAACTATTTAGACCTGCCGGTAGTAACTAAATTTGTCTTTGACACCTGTGGATCACTGGATGTACTTTTGTCAGTTTGTGGTCTACACTATTCTTGCGCATATTACTTCAAGGTGTCATCATAAATGAACAACCTTATTACACTTTTTTTGGCATGTATCGAGGAAACATTAAGGAAAATATATCAATCAGGTGATCGAGATCTTTAATGTCAAGTCATTGTATACTTCGTGCCTCCTGCACTTTTGTAGTTGGGTTTTTTATGGATAGGTCGCTACTACCTTTTGCAGTTCACAAGCTTAGCATGCTAACACATTTAGCAAAAGAGTTCAATTCCTGTTTAATTAGCAGGATTACTGAATCCTATTTTCAGCAGATGTTACGATGATCGATGCAGTAGTATATAGTCCAGCCACGCTTCTTTGCTGTATTTACTTTCTCAACTACAATAACACTGGTGCTTGGGAAGCAAAAATGGTTTGAGACGTCTTTTAAAGTCGTTTTTTGCGGGAGATAGGGACTGCTGACTTTTTACGTGTGAGTAACTTTAAACTCCACCACTAGTATCTTCTAATAATTTTCAATTGCAGATACTTTAAGGGGCCTGAACTCCTTGTGGATTTGCAAGATTACGATTATTCTCTGGATATGTGGAGCTTGGGCTGTATGTTTGCTGGAATGGTAAGAACTATGCTGAAGGACTTTATCAACTAAATTAAATATCTTTTCTATCTTCATCATCTTTTAAATGAAATTCTATATGCCTTTAACCTGTAGATTTTTCGGAAGGAGCCATTCTTCTATGGTCACGACAACCATGATCAACTTGTCAAAATTGCCAAGGTAATGTCAATACTGCTATTTGATTGATGTACACAAGTTACTCGAACTATAGTTTGGTCAGCATACTGAGATGGACTCATTGTTTCATTAGAATAGCTGATGTTCAACTCTTGTAGAGACTGATTTCCACTCTTCCATTGGAACTTTCCCATTGTGATTCTATTTTGAAGTCAGAAACTCATAATGATTTGATCCTTCCGGCTTTTTCTTTGAGGTAGGATAAAATATTCAATATTATCAAAGGGTATTGAGGGACATGGGTTTGTCGAATACCACAGTGATCTCTCTGTACTGTGATTTTATGCTATCTAGCGGTGCTAGTGAAACATCAAATGTGAAATGTTTTCTTGGCCCTCCATCTCGTTTAGCTCAAGTGTAGCTTTAAGTGAATTATATTTATACAGAAACCTTGATTTACGTACTAGCAACACCAAATTTCTAGTTCAGCACTAATCGGTTGTTCAGCATATGCAACACCGTTAACTTTTCTAATATAGTTATCACTTGTGCGAAAAGCAATCTCAGTTTTTGTGTACTTGTAATGTCACAGGTTCTTGGGACAGATGAATTGAATGCATATCTAAACAAGTATCATTTAGAGCTGGATCCTCAGCTTGACGCTCTTGTGGGAAGGTAATTATGAGAATTTTAAACGTCTCTGTTTTTTATCTTTTGCTTTGAATAGGTGGTCTTAATTTGATAACTAGAGCATACTTCACACGGGTTAATCTATCTTGACATAACTTATTCAAGTAACTATTAAAATTGGATTAGCCAGAACATTATGCTCTCCCAAAGGTTGAAAAAGCTCCCCCCACCCCCCACACACACACACACACCCGAACCCAACCCAACCCTAATAGTTGTGCAAGTACTTACTTTTCCCAATTCTCTTGCAGGCACAGCAGGAAGCCTTGGTCGAGATTTATGAATGCCGACAATCAGCATCTAGTTTCCCCAGAGGTTATTTATTGTCATTGATCAGTTTCTAGATTGCTTTATGTGAGCTAAATCATGTATTTTAACTTGCAGGCCATTGATTTTCTTGATAAACTCCTCCGTTATGATCATCAAGATAGGCTTACAGCAAAAGAAGCAATGGTATATATTTTACCTGTGATTTTCATTTACATATTTTCTATATGTTTACTTGTCTACATTCATCCTTTGTCATATTTTCGTCTAAATAAGCCACTTAATGGCATTCAAGAAACTATGTTTTTAAGTTTTCAGCTCAGCTTTTTGCCCTGCCTTGGTTCCATATTCTTGAGTTGCTCTCTTCGAGAGGGGTGGGGGGTGGTTGTGGAGTTTCCTTGGCACCTGCATTTATTCCAGTTAGGTATTTAGACTATGTACTCAACACATCATTGTTTACATGCAACATTTGTTGTGAGGTCTGTCATCTGCCATGACATCTCAAAAAGGGTTGGGGTCAAAGGGTTCAATTCTGCATTAGCAAAGATTAACAAAATTGCGTTGTGTCCAAGTAGAGGTCATGCTTCAAGTGTTAGGCTTCTTGGCCTTTTGGGATTTAGATTAACTGTTTGTTCTATAAAAGCTTCCCCGCCCCCGGCGAAACACAACACCAAAAAAAATCCTAACACTTTTTCCCCCTCCCTTTAGTCAAGCTGTTGATAAAAGCAACAGTTTGTGCAGTGTTGGAGGGACACCACTTCTTGAATCGTTAGGGTCGACATGGATGACCTTCTTGTCTTGCCAATATACTTTCCCGTTGGCAGTGACCTATCCCTCTTTTTGCATTGCTGTGTTAACATTTCAAACCACTTTAAGGTCATTAGGCTCGACATGCCTGACCACCTTGTCTTGCCAATAGTTTCCAGTTAGCAACCTGATTTAAATCCTTGACCCAACACTTGGGCTAATCTAAAGTCTCTGCCTTTTCTTACTTTTGCTTTTGTTTCGTCTAATTGCAATGACTATCTTCTGGACAGTAACTAATATGCATCTGTATCTCTGCTTCAGGCTCATCCATACTTCTTTCAAGTGAGGGCTGCTGAAAACAGCAGGATGCGAACACAATAACCTTTGCCTTCCTTTGCACATGTGAAGCCAACAACACTTGCAAATGTGAATCCATATCTTGTTGTACTGCCTGACTCCATTCTTGGAACATATCCATCTTGATTAGCCTTTGTTTAGTTAGGAATTGTTTAGGATAGGACGCTTAATCCGATTGGAACATCGAAGATCGTAAATTCCGACCTACTGTATTTGATCCTTTCGAATTCTGGATTTAAATTTTTATGGAAAAGAAAAGAAACGTTCTTCTATCGTGCTTTCCTGTATGCATCTGTTCACGTGGGGAACAGAGCAAGTTCAGTAGTAAATTTCAGACCAAAACACAAACAAAGGTTTTGAGAACTGCAGGCACAGCCTCACTGTAGGGTATGGCCAACGCTTATTCATCGGTGTGCTAATTAGCAGGACTAGTTTGTAACTATCCCAATAGTGACTAGTAATAGTTGTCAAATATTGCCAATGGCATCTTTGTTAACACCTTTAGCGGTAATTTTTATTAGCTATTTTTAGTATCATTTGTTAAAAGCCGCAAAACAAATTCAGTGACTACTATTTGTCGGGGGTGTAGGGTCTTCTTACAACTCTAGGTTGTAGCAAAAAAAAAAAAGAATCATTGTGAAATGGATCAAATTCGAAAACACTTTTTAAACTAGAAAATGTCTATTTTCATACCATCGTATGCTAGTTCGCATCCTAAATTGCCGTTTAAAAGTTAACATCTCATCATTGTTGCATCATTAACAGCAAAGAAAAGTGTGAAAAAACATAATTATAGTACAGAGGTAGACGTTCTTTGAGTCATGGCAAGTAAGCTTTTCATTTGTGTTACCCACACCCTATAAGCCTTTTTAAGACAAAAGTTTCACCGTTCGCAAACCCATGCTCCAGTCGCTATTTTCACCAACCAATTTTCACCAACCATGCAATACAGTGCCACCCATACAAACACAAACTGTACATCTTTTCCCTAAATCTTGAAACTCTGCCCAAATTATTTGTACTTCCTTTCTAGTGGAAATTGTCAAAAAAAAAATCACTTTCTTTCAATCAATATCATACTCATTTTTTTAAACGAAAAACCAAATTTTAACAGAAAATAATCCAATCATTTTTGCTATATTCTCACAAATATCTGCTCGAACACACACACAGGGTGAAAAGAAATTCAAAATTAATGTCGATCTCCTCCGTAAGATCAGGAATACAGCAGATCGAATATATAACACAGCAAACTTAAGCCCTTCATCGAGCATGCTGCGATTTCGTCAATCGTTGGATCATCTCCTCTGTAACACCGGGTCAATCACAGCTGCATAGAGGTCAAGATGATGGCCAGCAACGATGGATGATTGATGGCCATGCGATGGGCATAGAAATTTGGTGGCCTCCCCAAAGATAAATCGTTGCAGTGATGGGGAGCAGGGGGACTGGTGATTACCAAACACACCCAATGTATATGAGGAGAAAAAAATTGGCCAAGGAAAACACAAGGAGATATTATGAACATGTTGCACACCATTTCAGATTTGCTTAGTTTGGAATAATTTCCAAATATCCACACTGGAAAAGCATCAACCTTAATCACATACATAGATCACAGACATTTGAAATCCATCCTTAAAGTTAGTTCAACATCCATGTTTACTTCTTAAGATGGGGGAAACACGCGGAAACATCAGACTTGGGGTGTTTTGCTTCGGCATGTTCCCTGCATTTCACCTCCGAAGTGGTGCAAATGAATGTCTGCATGCACACCTTGCACTGCATAACAAACCAACATGAATGAGATTTAATATGAGAAGTAAAAAGCTTACAGAGATTACTTAATAGCCAGTATATAGAAATTTTTATGATACATAACAAATATATAGAGATGAACCGCCTGAAATTCCATTAAAAAGACGTGAATAGCTCGCAAAATTGTGATTTCTCAAAAGATTATTCACCATCTCAAATCTTCTCTATGCAATCTTCTTTCTAGCAGGCGTGTTTTAACAAGAAACCGAGGGGGAAAGACCGTATAGCCTGCCACTATAACTTTAAATTTTGCCTAATGACCAAACTATATCAAGAGTGGAAGAAGGAAAAAACTTAACACAAGGCTATTCAATTCAATCAGCAGAGCACAGATATCCGACGTGTGCCAATAGAGACTCAAAGGTGAGCAATTTGAAGTATTCAAAGTTTGTTCTGTACCGCCAAAACTTTATTGCAACATCCATTCACAATGCCATGTCAAGAATGTGAGAACAAATTTTATCTGTGCTATATAACGTAAATCAACAAGGAAAAGTGGCTCTCTGGTCTTTCGAAGGCCCATGGACAAGAGAAACTTATAGCATGCCTCTTTCTATATCCACTTTTTGCATGGACACGTACAATAACGTGCTTATCATACGAGAATTACCATTATACATCTCTATCTCACTCAAATCATTCATTTATCTCCAAACTCCAGCAAAACGCCGTCCTTTTACCCAAATTTTACCTTTTAAGAGTTGTTGATCGAATCGAGTAGTTCATAGTCGTTTGACTCACTTTTTAATCACATCAGACGAAGAAAAAATTTTGAACTTTACAGATTTTCAATATTTAAGAATTAGCTTCACATACCATTACAGATTACAGATGTACACAAATTAGCAACAATCTTAACAAATAAAAACTCAAATTACACAGTTGAGCTCAAAGAAGCCGTAGATCTAACCTGGATGTTCATGGCTTTTTTGTTGGCTTCGAGCTGACTCCCTGCGCATACAGATCAGATCAGACCTTCGATCAGCTCAAAATCTCGGGTAAAATCCCCAAATTCTCACAATGACTTCGAACAGATAAAGAATCAGGACAATTGTCAAAACCCTAGGGGAGAGAACAACAGATGGAGATACCTTTGTTGGCTTTGGATTTCTCAATGTTCTTCTCGCGAGCCATCTTGGCCTTCTGTCCGTTACCTCCGCCCATGGCTAAAGCTGCCGCTCCGGTCTCGGTCGATTGGGAACCCTAATTCCTGAGCCTACAAAAATTGACTCTCACTGTGGAGAGGAGCTTCGTCCTGTGTGCACCATATTTATAATGGTGAGGAGGCGCACACGAAATCCACACGTAACAGGTATGGACGCTGGCACAAATACACTACTCGCCCCTCGTATTCTAGATAATTACATTAATTTACCTTGTAGAATTTAACCTAAGAATTAAGAAATAAAAATCGCAACGTCAAATTTATTTTATTTTATTTTTTTCGAGAGGGGGGAGGGGGGAAGCTAAATCAAAATAATGTTATCAAGGATTCAAAAGTACCCCAACGTATTTTTTAGGACAGAAAAAATACATGAATTGAACTTAATATAGTCCATTCATTCTGACACGAACTTTTAAGTTTCTGACTTTTTATGTTCTAGTTGTACTGCACGTGCAATGCACATTAGCATTCACAATCTGAAAAGCATAAAAAAAACAAATAAACGATGCATGAGTTGATAATACTTGCAAGCGAGTTTTTATTAATATGCTTAAGGATATTGTCTTGCTCCCCGAAGTCAACATGTAAGATCAAGATACATACGGGAGAGAGCGGAGCGGGGGAGAGAGCGGAGCGGAGGTGAGAGTGAGTCATCCGGAAGGAAAAGTCTAAAAAGATGAAAAGTCTTTAATTCATCGATGGCATGCACTTATAATAAAAAGAGTAAGAGTTACACAACGAAGGGATAATGTAATGTCTAACACAATAAATGGTACCACACTGGTATGTTCATTGGAAATAATTAAAGAAGATCGCTTGTATTTTAATTCAGTTCAAATATGATTTTCAAGTATTATAGAAATCCACAAAATTCTTGACAATTTTCAAGCAATCAACGACGAAGGGAAGAGTGAGACCAAAAATCAAATGGGAATTGCTTTGGAGGTAAAAAGCTAGATGTGACTTGTGAGGGGCGCATGTGTATTATTCCTTAAATAGTGGGGTTGAAAGTGTAAACATCCTAGTTTTTACCACCTTTATTTAAATTTTACCAACCCATTTTGACCATAAAATCTCTTTTTATCATTGACTTTTCATGTGGTGTTAAATTATATCGCATGTTCTAGTGCATGTAATTTAACAAATTAAAGGGATTTTAAAATAATTGAAGTGTAGTAATTCAACTCTCTGTATCGAACAGGTGCATCGTGCCTTTCACTCTTTTGTATCGACGGGTGCATCGCACCTTCCTCGTGTATTGCATGGACCATGAACATGATTCACCATGTTACAGATGGACCACTCAGTGGCGGAACCACGTTGTGACAAGGGGCTGCATCAGCACCCCCCCTGAACTTCAAAAAAAAAAAATTTCTTTTCACTTTCTCTCTCTCCCTATGGGCTCTCCATCACCTCTCTGGCCGAATCTCTCACCCACTAACCCACACACTCTCTCATTTCTCTTTGGTCAACAGACGACGACACATCACACATGGTCTTTCTGACTCTCTCTCTTCATTGAATCAAGACAACCGAGAAAAGATCGGGGAAGTTTCTTCCTTATGTCCCAGATCCAAGAGAAGATCGGCGACGGTGACGGCGTGTGATTGGCGAGACGGTAACGACGGCGAGTGACTGACGAAAACTCCATTGGCACCGACCAACATCCCTCCGTCGTCGATGACGACGAGGACTCCACCGCCGACAAACACTGCCTTTTGTCATTTCGGTACCTATTTTCTATCCTTTGTGATTTCTTCCTTTTGCGACTGCTAACATAATGGTTTTCTTCAAAATGAAATGTTATGATAATATGCTCTTTTTCTATTAAGTGAACTCTCTCTCTCTCTCTCTCTCTCTCTCTTTCTCTCTCTCTGAGACAAGAAGGAAAACATGTTTGGTTAGCCACGTGAAGCTAGCACTAATCTTCTAAATTTGTGGATAATAATAATCCTTAATGAGATTGGTTTGATATGGTTAGCGATGAGCCGGGGTCCGGGTTCGAACGCATACCAACTCTTTGATGAACTGGTTAGACTTGCCTAAAGGTAATAGCAATAGTTATTATACTATTAGTAGTAAAGCCTTCTCATTGTTAACTACCTTTGTTTGCATATGATCTAATACTAGTAGACATTCCTTTATCAGCTTTCATTGTACTATATACACTTTTTGAAGTTGATAATTATAAGATTTTATGGATTATATTTTGAGTTACTTTGAGAGGATATTGCTGGGTTAGTTTACTGGTGTTTGAAATTAGAGTAATTGATATTAAGAATTGAAATATTTTTGCATTTACAATGTTAAGAAAAAAAAAAGTACAAGTATCAATCTGAAAAGTTGCTGAAAATAAAAATAAAAATAAAAATGGTAAACATACACAAACATGCGCGAAAATAGTATATTTTTTGCACCCCTGGAGTGAAATCATGATTCTGCACTGGGACCACTACAAGTTGCTAGCTAAGGTCGCTAACTAAATAGGAAGTGACATCTCTATTTTATGTTGTGTAGGTACCATGCAAAAGTTTAAAGCGGTGGTTCCTCGTGTTAGTAAACATTTCATGATTCTGAATCATTGATTTTGACTAATTAGGATCGCTAAACAAAGAGGAATTGATACTGTAGTAAAAGAGTTTAAGAGAGCTTAGGAATCATTATACAATGTATGCAATTGTCCAAGATGATTGAAATCATTGATCACAGACCACACACTATTTTTTACTCGCCTCATAGTAGCAAACCATCTACAAACTAATCAATCCAAAAAATAAAAATAAAAATGAGAACCTGACTATCGGGCAACACTGACAAACCACCATTTAACAACGATCTCAATACTCCTGCGCAATTAAAATTATGATTGCCAATCATACACGATATACTCCCTGATCACCACATGACAATGATCTCATTACTCTTGAACAGTTATTCTAAAAGTTTAAAACTTATAAAGGACGAACCCAACAATTCTATCATGCTTAACATTCCAAATTAAAGTGCAACACCACTAAAAACACAAATCAACTAAGTGCAAAATTGCACTATAATAATAATAAGGAACCAAATAAGGCGGAAAGAATCAAACCTAAGATATTGTCAAATTGAAACTCTGATACCATATTATGTTATCATCTGCTCTAAAAAATTTAAAATTTTAAACAATAAACTTAAAAACGCTATCATGCTTAACAAAACTGAACAGTACGAAATGTAGCACACCGGATATCACGTGATTGTAGGTGGAAAGTTTTTAAGTTTTTTTCTTGGTAAATAAATGAAGTCACTCTACTTGGTGGCGGAAATTGGAAGTTCCATTAAATGAACCAAGTGATGGGCCCCTGAAACCCTTCAACAACCTAAGCCATAAATTAACGGGTTTGGTCACTGAGAAACTTTGCACCACCGTCCATCCGCCTTTATTGCTCACCGTCCCAACAATCTCCGGTCCAGTTGGACGTCGGTGCGTCGGTACGTACTTAATTAAATAAATAACACTTGACAGCATATGCTATCACAAAAATTTGGCATATCAAAAGCTCGTCACGTCACATAAACAGTAAGTAATGAAAAGTAGACCGCAAACACGAATTTTTCTAGTTGAAGTTGGACCATTTTAAAATCCTGACTAAACATGCCCCGAATTATTAAGCACATATGCCACTGGAAATCAAAATTGCACTACTTAAAGAGAATTACGACAACGTTAAAAATGAAATCGTAAATTGTACAAAATACTAGGTGGTTCGAGACCAATAACATCTACCATCTAATACCGTTGAGGGTACACAGTATAATAACTGGTGTGAAAGTTGTTATTGTAACCTCTCTCGCCCTTAACCCTTTTTCCTCCTATCGTACTGGTCTTTTTTTGTGCAATAATCTTAAAATGATCAACACAAATGCTGCATATACAATGTTCACCCTTAGCCATGCTATCTAGTCAACAATGACCAACCCTTACCTTCCTACAAGGCCCAAGGGCGTAATTTCGTGACATAATCCAAAAGCCTCCTCTTGGGCCTCCCTTGGATTTAATTGCACAGGTGGACTGAAATATAAGAAATTGGATCTCTTGGTTTGTAGGAAAAAAAGAGGGAATAACAATGAAACTGAATCCCCTCACGGGAACTCCCTAATTCCTTGTTTACTGAACTGTTTTTTTTCTTTTTCTGGAAGTCTATCTACCAACTAGACTTAGACCTGGCAAAATCTTACCTGGACCCGCGGGTTGATTCGTACCCGTTCAAAAAAGCCGGGTACGTATATTTGAGACCCGCTGAAATTAGACCTGTATTCAGATCGACCCGTAATTTTTGGTTCGGCTCGGGTACGGGTTACCCGGGTGTACCCGTGAATTTCACCTATATATACATTTATCTTGACATTTTCCTCATTTAGCCCAGCCATTTTTTTAGGGTTTGGTTTGGTTGCCGCCTCTCCCTCTCTCTTTTCCTCTTTCCCTCTTTCCCTCTTCCTCCCTCTCTCACACTAGTTGATAGTTTCAGTTCACTCACCAGTCACCATAGACTTGTCTCTTTCTCGCTCAGTCATAGATCTATAGACGATCACTGCACTCTGCTGTAAATTCACTCTCTTATAGAGACAGACCCACAGATCTGGCCGATCTCTTCGCCTCTCTCTCTTTCTTTCACACACTCAGATCCACTACGGCCACATATCTGCTGATGGTAAGTGTTTTTCCATCTGTCTCTCTTTCACTCAATCATAGATACATTTCCGATGGACATGGGAACTACCGCATTTTAGCCGACGGCAACTTTCCACGGATCCGTGGCAAACAACTCCATAGGACCACAGATCTGTCGAGCTACTGCACAGATCTGCCCCCAATCTTCCAGTCGCCGCCGATCGAGGACATTGATGTTGTATCTAAGTGAAAGTTCGATTGTGTTGTATTTTGGATTATTGGTAATGGTGGAAAATGTGATTATTCTATTTTAGATTTGTTTAACATGTTACTTGAGATAATTTTTAGTTTGTAATTTCTGTTTGTGAAATTGGAAATAATTCTAACAACTATTAAAAGGAAAAAACATGTTAGCTGAAAGAAGTAAAAGAAGAGAAAAATGCCTAACTGGAGAAAAATATTGTTTATTAAAAAACATTTTAAAAATTAATTATTTACCCGCGGGTAATACCCTACCCGTAAGGGTAGGGTACGGGCATGAAAAAAGAGTACCTGAAAAAATCGGATAAATTTTTACCCGGCCCATTTTTACTCAGACCTGACCGGGTATTACCCGTTTGTCAGGTCTACTACCAACCGGTCCAACCCGATAACTCCCTAGCGTCTTGTTTACTAAACTGTTTTTTCGTGGAAGTCTACCTACCAACCCGTTAGGTCTGGTTCACCTCACCGCTTGTGTAATCCTGATCGTGATCATAATGAGTGCATTTGATTCGCTGTTCAAAAATTCATGGTGATCGCAATCATCATTTATTACGAATGTCTGGTTCAAAGAATGAGTGATACAGCGCAATTAAATATTATAAATTCGTTTACAAGGTACGAGTTACAATTGGCCCATCCATTATTATTATTATTATTAATATTAATTAATACTTAACAGCCAAGCCTTTTCTATTCCAACTATGGTGGGGAAGAGATCACATGCTTTGAACCCCACTGCCATTACAAACTGGGCTCAGCTCAAGCTTTGGGATAAAGTTCCTACAAAAAAGAAGCCTTAACTCCGTTCCATCCCTTTTGACTTGCTCTCCCACGTTAGGCCGGAACATGTCTTCTTCCTGTTTTTAATTTCTGGTCCTCTCGCTTGCGTGTCCAATTTTCACGGGGAAGCCGTTTATCATTCGCTTGTACCAAAAGTAAGCTTTTCAATGGAGTGAAGTTATCACCATTTACAACTTTCATGATGCCGGTCAAGCACCCGAATTCATATTTCAACTCTTTTATTTAGGTCTTGTTGAATCGGTACAATAGTACCGATTCTGAAATGACATGGTGTGTCACGGTATCTTCAAACATCATTTTATGAATAAATAATGACAAGGCAAATCTTTAAAAAGGGATAAGAAGAAAGAGTGAAATCGTTATGGACGGTTGTAAGTTACGATAAATGTCAATTTTTGGTCACTAAGTTCTTTCTTGTATTATAAGAATCGATAGACTCAACGATTGAGTTAACTAAGGTTCCGTTTGAAAACACTTTCAGTTTTGATTTTTCTGTTTCAAAAAAAAAAAATCAGTTTAGTTTTTTTTCTTTTTACAAAAACAAATAGATGTTTGACTACCCAAATTTTATTTTGAGTTTTTTCTTTTGAGTGTTTGATTACCCAGTTTTTATTTTGAGTTTTTTCTTTGGTGGTGGTTTGCAGTAACGGTGGTGGGACGTGGCAGTGGCCGGCGGTGACTGCTTGCGGTGGCGGTGTGGCTGTGGTAAAAATCAAAATAAAATCCAAAACTCTAAATGAGAGTTTTCAAAAGCAGCCATGTTTTAAAAATTTGGTTTTCAAAACTAAGGAAAAAGAAAACGCTACATCATACGTATTTATTTTTTTAAATTTACAAAACTGAAAAAATAAACGATCCCAAACAGAGCTTATAATTGTTTTTCTTACCGCCTTGTTAAATATTTCCACGTAACAAAAGGCACATGGAAATTGTGACTTGTGGGTTCAGATTGAGTGTTCCAATTAAAACGAAGGAGCACAAAAGAGACGTGTAGACTGAGGCAGAGGATCTCTACATGACCTCGATACAAAAATTCCTGCGCTTTTCTTTCCGGTTTAACCAATGAGAAACACGAAGTGGACCCCACACTCCAAAAGAGAGGCACAGCGGCCCCACACCCAACACAGTGATGAAATGATGGCAACGCAGAGCAGAGAAAGGGAGAAAGAATATGCCTTCCTCTGCTCCGCAAATATCCACTTCTACGGCCATTCACAATTCCATCATGATCGTGGCCACCTGCGCCTAGATTTAACCCCTCTCAACATTCCCTCTTTTTCTTCTTTTATCTTCTTCCTCCTGATCATCAGATTGTAAAGATCCGACAAGCATGGAGATTCTTCTTGAGCTGGTAATGACGGCTTTGGTGGCGCTGGTGTTCTCGTTTCTGGTTGCGAAGCTCGTGTCGGCGGCCATGGCCGGTGATGCAGCTGGCGACCAGGATTCAGGGGTCAAATTGAAGAGAGCTGGCGATGGCGAAACGGTGAGGGTAGTTGAGAGAAGACTGAAAGCTGAAGGTGCAACGAGCAAAAAGAGGGTGCGATTTGCCGTCGAAGAATCTGTTGCCACGGTCGAAAAATTAGAAGGCGAAGGACCGCGTGCGGAGGTTGCCGGAGTAGCTGCAAAGTCGGTGGAGTCGCCGGAGGGAGGGCGTCGTGTGGATGACGCGGCGGCGGAGTGTTCAGTAGAGGCTGCCGAGGTAGTTGTAGAGTTTTCTGCAGGTGATGCGGCGGGGGCGACTGTCGGTGGAACTGCGGTGGACAAATTGGTTGCTAGAGAAAGGATTGAGGATGAAGTGGCCGATGACGTGGGAATCCGGGAATCGGTAAGGGACGACGTGGCGGCGGGAAGTCCTTGTGACGTGGCAGCGGCGACTATCGGTGGAATTGGTCAGGATGGATTGGCTGTTGAAGCAAAGATTGAGCATGACGTGGCTGATGACGTGGAATGTAGGGAATTGGTGAGGGATGATGACGTAGCAGGCGATCAACGTGGAGAAGCTAAAACTGTGGAGGCTGGTGGTGACGCGGAGGACGATGATTGGGAGGGGATAGAGAGGAGTGAGCTGGAGGAGGTGTTTGCCACCGCGGCGAATTACGTGGAAGGAAGGGGGAAGGAGGATGGGGATTGGAAGCTGGGGGGTGATCTGGAGATGCAGTTGTATGGGCTACACAAGGTTGCCATGGAAGGGCCTTGCTATGAGGCTCAACCCATGGCATTGAAGGTCTCCGCCAGAGCCAAATGGTATTGCACTTTCCTATGCATTTTAGTATCTCTGTGTTCTTGAGTGGTTTGCCTTGCAAATTGTCTGAACAAGTAAGAATGCTTGAAACAAATTTAAGGTAAGTGAGCATACATGCATATAGAATGGTAAGCTTTTTAAGAATGACATAACCATAGTGGTAGTGGTACATGACACTGAACCAATAGCTTCTGTAACTGCCCCTTCAAATATGATGAATGCGCTTTTCTAAGAACGTAAAAACCAAATTTGGATAAGTGGTTATTCCAATGCTGAGGGGGCTAGTAGTTAGATGCCATTGCAAAGCAATGCCGAGGAGGAGAGCTGTTGTACATAACGTGAATCTTTCTGTTTCTGATTTTGTGGAACTTGGTACCTCCGAAAAGCCAATGCTTTTGGCCTTTCAAGTTTTAACACCTTTGCAGTCCTTCTTTCTGTTTGTAGAAACTTCCATCCACTCCCTTCAAGTTCATTAGTCATTCTTTAAGGTATCATTTACCCGAGTTTAGGCAGCTAAATCAACAATTTTAAAGGCTGTACGAGGGCACGAAATGATATTGAGCCCTTATAGTGGGATGACAGCTGAAATTCTTGAGTTATACTGAGTCAAACATCTTGTGGAACTGGGACAAGTGTGCTGTATGTACAGAGCACGTTAGGGCCTACCCTTGAACAAATTTCAGGGTATAGTTTGATTGCTAGTTATATAACAGGGTTGACAGCTGCTATGTGTGAGTGATGGAGGGCACTGATTACGTTGTGCAAGGAATGCGTGGCAAAGACTAGGGAACATGACTCCGGAGGCGGCTATGGAGCAGTATATAGGCATTCTTTCAGAGAAAGATCCTGGATGGACGAAAGGCGATGTTGCTGTAAGTTACATATTTATTTTTTCGACATTTATCTATGTTCCTTCATTGACTTAGGATACAGAGAATGTGATGCGCGCTATTTTGATGCAATTTCACAGGGAGATGCTAAACTAGACTCTTCACAATTTGCAAAGCCTGGATTTCCGGAGCCTGATATGAGCACAGACGATCAACCAAATTCCAAGATGGAGAAGTAGGTCGTCCTTTTCATTTGTTCTTGTTGAATTCGTCATTAGCTTCTCTCTTCAAGTATTTAGACTCTTCGTCGTCCTGCTGTTTATCTCTTCCTCTTTGCAGGATACTAGAACTGAAGTCCGGAACTGATGGAGGTGATCTGACTGGGGTTCAAACTCCGTAAACACGGTATGATTGCAACGTCTAGTCATATTCCGCCTTGTTGTCCTAGTGCTTTGTGGTTGTCATCTGTTATCAGGTTTATGAGGAAAGAAAAGTTTTTGTAGGAATCTCTAGTTTCTACTCAGTGAACTTACAAGTAGTCATATGCATGGCTTACTTCGTCTAAGCTCAGCAGCATAATGTTGTAAACACACCGAGCTATTTACGCATCCTGGGTTGCTAGTTGTGTTAGTGATAAGCTTGAGCTACATTGACGTAGTGGAAGTTTTGAAGAATTGAACTTTGATTCTTCCAGGGACTTGTAGATTTGGGAATTTACGTTACAGGCAGAGGACATCGTATATATCTTGAAAAGAAAAAGAAAGTTGAACTGGAAAAGAAGAGAAATACGTCATCTTGTCATTCTTCCAAGTGCATGGTCATTCCGTCTTCTCATGCCTCAGTTATCGTTAAATTGGCCGTGATCTTCCAAGCCAGTTCATGTTTTTTCTGCTGTAAAAGCCTCATATTTCATTATGACTTGAGAATTTTGAACTTTCAAAAGTGGGAGGATGGGTGGTAGGTTCCACACCTCTAGTGGCATCCTTTCCTTATTGCAAAAGAAAAGGAAGTCCTTTAACTTTTAAAAGTTCTCCAACAAATTATGGTTTTGGGAAGATATGGCTCTCTCTAAGAACTTCTGTTTACTGTATTTAGAGTAAAACTCTTGCTAAAACAGAACATTATTCACAGAACCTCAAAGTTTATTTTTCTTGAAGGCTGCATGATAGATCAGGCCCTTGGGGCTAAATCATACTCGTGGAAACGGTGCTGGAATTTAGGAATGTTAATGACTTAGTGCTCCTTATCATACATAAATTGTCATTCAAGATTGTGAAAGAATCGTGCTACTTATATGCCTGTCAATTTAGTCACCCGTTATCTAATAGGTTATGTCTCGAGTATCAGTCTTTAAGACCTTTTTATGTACTTTGAAAGTAACATGGTTTGGTGTGATATTTTCAGCTTAAAAAATGACCAAGATTGCTCTTTATTTCACCAATAACAAGAGGAGTTTCACTGGATTCACTTAACCAGAACCTGGGCTAGTTCTTTCTGCCTATTACAGGAGTTGTGCTCAAGAAATGGAGGTGCTGTGTATAGTACTATCATTTATTTCATCGGTAACATTATCCTTCTATTGAATATCTATGATGCTGGTTATTCACGTAATCAGCAAATGTGTACATATCAAGTTTGTGTATATACAAATGCAAGAATATTGCAGTATGATAAAGAATGTACTCTATTATGCATCGATTTTGCTGGTATGCTTTTGCTTGTGTGAGGACTGAATGATAAGGGTTACCGAGGTTGTAGTAAGGTGACTAAGAAAGAAGCATTAGGCAGCGAGGGTAAGGGTTCAAGAAAAGAGGAGATTGTACCTTCTAAAGAATACTGCTGGGCTTCCCTAAACAACAAAATCGTACGCCATGTGAGGTAGGGATTCGTCATGTGTCACCAAAGGGCATATACGATGCATATATTCGTGCCTGCTTTTTTTTGGGGGGGGGGGGGGTTGGTTTACATGAGACCCATCTTATGAAAACTCTCAGCCTTCACAGGCATCATTGAGGATGGCAGATCCTAATAGCAAGCGCTGGTTCAAGAAGCCAAGGCAAACCTTTGAATGGAAATTTCCATGCAAGATGAATTAGGCAAGAGGTTGGCACGTCCGACTCAACTGTATAAGATGAATTTTTGAGATTTAGACTTGGTTCTTTTTGAGTCCATCAAGAATTTTTCTTTGGCATCAATGAATCTCAAGATTTATGTCAAGCAATTACGATTCTAGCATGAGTTTACTTCACTTTGGTAACAAGGAGCGGCCAAAGAATATTGTCAGATCCTTAACTTCATTAGCATATGGAAAATGACAAAGGGGTTGACGTTTGATGAGACACTTGGAGGTAGAGTTGGCAATAGCTTTACAAGGATTAAGAACCACAAACATGGCAAGTCACGGTACTTCTGCGTTGTGGTTGAAACCTACTTAGATGTCGTGTGTCATTAGTTCCTTGCATAATCACTTTTAGTAGAATGCTACGTCAAGCGTGGGGTAAGAAGATTAATGTTAAGGCACCTCAGGCAGGTTTACCTGATTTTCTTGGCAGGTAGCTTGATTGGGAACTGTCTACTCGATGGTTATGTATCCTTGTCATTACTCCGCAATATTAGATAATCTGAACCATTTGGGCAGATATAACTCTGTATTATTTGCACAAATTTAAGATGATGGCTTTGTTAAAGTTTGACGGTATTTGGTATGATGTCATCACATCACAGTACGGAACATTACAGTTGGTTGACGAATTTGCTGTAGCAGGAAATAGAACATCATATAATGGAGGAAATATTGATCCTTATTTTCTATGATCCTTAGTACTCAGACCCACAATTGCAACATTGCTTATTGCAAGTCTGCAATTTAGTAGTTCTTGCCTGGAGCAACGTAGGATCCTCCATGCCCCTCGCCTGAACCGTAGCCAGATCCATAGCCCCCATACTGACCATATCCTTGACCACCACCGCTGCCCGATCCTCCACCGCCCCCAGCACCAACACCCCCAACATTACCATACCCTGATCCTGAGCCCGACCCCCAGCCCCATCCGGACCCCTTTCCTCCACCATAACCTCCCTCACCAGTCCCTCCACCCCCGCCCCCTCCACCCCCTGAACCATAGCCACCTCCATTCCCGCTGCCAAAACCACCACCTTGACCCATACCAGAACCATATCCATTGCCCCCATTGCCAGTTCCACCTCCACCTCCGCCCCCATTACCACCACCGTAACCATATGCACTACCACTTTCGCCTACTCCGCCTCCACCCCCACTACCACTACCACTACCACCACCAGAACCATATCCACTACCACCGTTGCCACCTCCACCACCACCCCCATTACCACCACCATAGCCATGTCCATTGTTACCATCGCCTACTCCACCTCCACCTCCTCCTCCATTACCTGAACCATATCCACTGCCATCTCCACCTCCACCTCCACCTCCACCTCCACCACCACCTCCATAACCACCCCCTTTTCCCCCACCACTGCCCGAACCGCTCCCTGAACCTGATCCGTACCCACTCCCCCCTTTGCCAAAACCGCCACCGGAGCCTCCCCCGTTACCACCACCAAATCCAAGCAGTACTCTATCCGCGGCCTCATCAACATGATTGACACTTTTCTCTCCTTTGTCCACAACGCTCAAGAACCTTCCTTGTCTAGCAGCTTCGACAAAAACACAACCATAGAGCCCCAAACATACCATGACCAAGAAGAGTAGCGAGATGACATTGTCTCTTCCCATTGCTCTTCACAAAAAGTTGCAAAAATATGCACTTAGAAAAAACAACACACCCACACAGAGAAGCACGTCCAAACAGTTATTTATAGCCAACTTCACTTGGGAAGTAAACTATAAGGGAAAAAGACGGAGAATCTCAAAGAGAAGAATGCATGCATCGCACTGGAAAGTTAGTGCTTAACACCGTCGTCCCGGATGTCTCTTTTTGGTCTTCTCTACTACGTATGTTGCAGGGAACTCAAAAAGCTTAGCTACGAAACAAAAACGAACCCTTTTTGTGCAGTAGGGACCACGTAGCTTGTAGCTCATGCAAGCAAATTATTGGGAATGAAATGGGCGGAAAGACTTTGATACGGGGTGGTGGTTACGCCTGTGGTACAGATGATGGTGGTGGAGGTAGTGGCGGTCCTCTCTCTCTATATATAGGGTTGTTTCTTTTAGGGGTATGATGCAGATAAGGGGCACCATGAGCGGATGCGTGGGAGCTGGTTCTGGTGGCAAAGACGATTTGCATGAAACAAAGGATGCGAATTTGGTGTTTGCAGTGGAATCTTCTCAAAAGAGTTATGCTACATATTGGGCACTCAATATGAGCAAATATTGCATGATTCAACATTATTAGTTCGGTCCATTGAATTAGGAGAAACTGATGCAATAGAAGGTAGGACTAAATGCGACAGAGAGAGTTATTTTACAATATGTCCAACAATCCTAAATGTTAACACCATTGGTCCTAAACACTACTATTTACTAACTCAATTTGGGTTGTAATTAGAGCTTATGACGAGTGCAATATGCTGATTACATTGTCTAAGACGACGACACATGATTGTCCGTCTATTCGTTGCATGTCAAGATCAGGATTATGATTATCTAACTACTTTGGCTCGTGTAGGACGAGACACTTTACGTTCTATAATTTGGAGCTTGGTGTAAATATTGTAAGCACCTTACTTTGGTTGCCAGTCACTCAATATGTGTTTCTACCTGTAGATAATCATTGCAGAAAGTCCATTTCCTTTTATTTTTTGGGATTTTTTTTCAAAATTTAAATAGCCCTTTTAGGGGATATGCAAAAAAAGGAAGGGAGCTTCTTTCTGATGATAAGGAGAGGTGAATCCTTAGGCTCTTAAGTTTATCTTGCTGGGTTGAGCAAGGCTGGTGGATTCTCTCGCAATCGTGCAGCCTCTTGCTGTCCTTAAAATGTGTCTTTCTTGGTTTAGTTTAGTGGGCATTGACCTTCCTTATCTTCTTCTTCTTCTTCTTCATGATTTTCTTTCTTTTTTGCAGTTGTTAGAGCTTACATCTTATTTTGTTAGATTTTTGCTGATACCAGGGATAGTGTTTTGTGGTTGTTCACAGTCTATTGATTTTTCTGCAAAACCTTCAATTGGATTATAATAAGAACGAAAGGTTGGGATAACGAAACTATACGCTATTATCCGTTTTTCTTTAGCCTTGCGACCTAAATAAAATTATGGGATAATTGCGTAAAATACCCCTGTGGTTTGGGGTCGTTGCAAAAAAATTCCCCCCATTACAAAAATTGCAAGAAGACACCTAAGATATTAATTCTGTTGCAACCGTTAGAGAAATCGTCCAAATTGACGATGTGTGATATTCACTTTTTTAAAAAATGCGTTTGATAAATTTTAATATATTAAAAAGACTAAATTTCCCTGCTTTTTTTTTTCTCTCCCGTCCAAGTCCCAAATTCTTCTCCATTCCAATCAAACCCTAACCCTAGCCACCACCTCAACAATCAAAACCCTAGCCGCCCCCGCCGCCGCCCCCACCCAGCCCCCATCTACCGCCGCCGCCCATTTTGGCCACCACCCAGCCCTGCTGCGCCACCGCCGCTAGCGCCTTCATCAACTGGAGCCAATATCGTCGCCACCACTGCGAACTCCATTGCGAACTCCACGTCGCCATCCCCGTCATCTCCCCCACCTCTTACATCGCCGCTCACCCCGCGATCAACCCCAGTGACTTGCGTCGCGGCCAAGCCCACCATTAACCCTATCCAATTGCTCGACCGATTGCGCCGCCATAAACCCTATCCAATTGCGTCGCTGCCACAAGCCTGATTCAACAGCCAAAACCCGAGCCTATCCAAAGACCATTTGGGACAAAAAAAACCCTAAATCTGCGATTAGGATTTCGATCAAGCCCCGTTAGGCACTCGCCATTGGCCCTGTCCACCCACCATGACCAGCGTCGCCGCCCGCCAACCCCGCCATCAACCCCATACTTGCGCTGGCACCACCTTCTTGATCCACCACCACAAGCTGCCCCTATGCCTCCTGCCTAATACCAACACCATACATACAAAAGAAAAACCCTAGATCTACAATTACAATTACAGTTTATATGGATGGATAATTTAGTCATTTTCTTCGTTCCGTTACGGGAGTTAAGGGTGTAACACTTTTTTAAGCTTAGTTGTCTTCTTGCAATTTTTGTAAGGGGAGGGGTTTTTTTTGCAACGACCCCAAGTCACAGGGGTATTTTACGCAATTATCCCTAAAATTATATTTCCTTGTACTATCCCTTATTATTAATGAAGTTCTCGTTAAAAAAAAAAACCTTTTTGACCCGAAGAAACAGTAAGGAAAGATGGGCCTAGATCTAACTCATCATGAAGATGTAATCCGCAAACTCTATACAAATTTCTGAAGTATGGGCTATTGAGGATTATTGGTTCTGCCTTGGAAAGTGGCCTCCGAACATAGTGGCCCAACCCAGATACACCGCATTCGTTTAGCCTGCTAAAATGGTTTTGGTTGGCAGTCATTACAAAAAAAGTTAATGTCAACTAAAAATAGCTGCTCAATATATTGCATTGGATTTTTTTCATGCCAAAAGAAACAATTACTCACTGTGTTGCATTCGATCTTTTTCTTTTGATTTTTTTTCAAATTTCCGAAAAAATTCGGTATATGTAAAACTTTAATTTTACTATATATTTTAATCCTAGCTTGACCTGCCAACCTGTCTTATTTAATATTGAATTAGTATTTGAGTTCAATTTGAATGTTTATGCTTATCAAAACATCTCCTAAGATTTTACAAAAAGTGGAAGAGAGAAATTCAGAAAGGGAGAGCTGATAAAACAATACTCGTTGCTTGACTCAATCGCGAGTTTACACGTCAGACATTCTTTGCAGTGAAAAATCCGTTCCATATTTACAGTCCTTTTTTCATGTTTAAAATGATTTGAAACTTTTTAATTTTTTGGTTTGATTGTTTTTGGGTTTGAGAATGATTTGAAACTTCAACCCACACAATCTGAAATTAGACTTGAGTTACACATTACCTCACATGCCTTTTTCGAACCCGTTTCGAAATGTGATTAGAATTTCAGTTATTTTACGGTCCATCAGAGATCATTTGAGTTACATAATAGAGGGTAGCTTTCTTACTTTTCTTAATATCTGAATCTCTAACACTTGTGGTAATACGTTACATCTCTCTAGGTAGGACTATCAAGAGACTTTATCAGTCGAGTTGACTAATAACAGAATTTATCTGAATCACAAACTTTTAAGTACGACGCCAAAAAACTTTATCAACCGAACTAACTAATACGATTGAAATTTGATCGTAAAAACCATCAACAATTGTCATGTCCAGAAGCTATTGATGCATAAGGGTAGTCATTTAGTGACCACTCATTTGGCTGAGTTAGAATAATATTCGATGAAACATGGCATAAAGTTTCACTTTTTGGACCACCTAATTAGTGTACTGGCTTACCGACAAACAATAGTGTTATGGTTGGAGATGAAATAGATATGACAAATGAGCCGATAGAGATGCCTAACGAGTGACCATAAAATTGATGAAGAACGTGATTCAGTTGCAAAACGTAAGGTGGGGTGCGTCCAACATTCTTAACTATTTGTTACAGAATAATATATAAAAACAGGTCCTAATTGATTCCACTTCCATGATTGATGGTGGCCGTGCTTTATACGGGTGGATGTCGATTCTTATGTGTAATCATCGGTTCGTCGAATAGACACTTGCGCGATACAAAATTAAAGTAGAAGCGGGAAAGCGGACAAAACTAAGACGTCCCTGATGACAAAAAAAATAAGAGTATGGAGAGAGCGAATGCAAAACGAAGATCGAGAACGAGAGCGTGGCTTACTTATGCGTGGAGTTATAAAAAGTTGGGAAAATTGCGTAAAATACCCCCGTGGTTTGGGGTTGTTGCAAAAAGATCCCTCCCGTTACAAAAATTGCAATAAGACACCTAAAGTTTAAAAAGTGTTACATCCGTTAATAAATTCGTCTGTTTTAACCGCGTTTGTGGTAAACGCGCCTGAGTGGCAAGTGTCACTGCTAAATAATTTTTTAAATGTCGTTTTTACCCTGGATACCTCCTTGGACCAATATAACCTGCAAGCAAGAATCTTCAGCATCACGCCGGAGAATCAACGCACCATGCTCGAGGTCAACCGCACGTCGCAGAACACTCTGTCAGGTCTCCGCGGAGGCCAGCTCCAGACGCCGTCATTCAACCACCACATCAAGTCGTTCGCGGAAGGGAGGGACGACGACAACAACAACAATCTGTCGGTGGAGATCGACGAGGAGCCGGATCCGTCCGATTCCCGGAAGATCCGGCGGACCGACGACGATCTACTCGCAGGTGGACAACTGCAACGACGAGTCGTCGGCGAGGAACGCGGCGGCGGTCAAGCGGCCGCGCCTGGTGTGGACGCCGCAGCTGTCGAGCGAAGGGCCGTCGCCGGCGGACCGCTTGTTCGCGTCCACGCCGGTGCCGCAGAGCTTGCACGAGCCCGCCGGGAGCGGGCATATGCCGGTTCCGATGAATTATTCGCCGCAGATGATGCAGATGCCGGCTTACGGGCACCTAGGGGCTGGCGGGTCTTACCATGGGTTTGAGTCTCATCCTTACAACAATTGAGTCTCATAACAATAAGTGATTGTTGGAATTGAATTGGAGGGCAAAGAATTGATGCCAGTGCCGTTGAATTGCGACTCTTGTTAATTGTTATGGATAGGAAGTTAGTGTTAGAAAAGTTTCTCATTCTTGATTCGTGGATAGGAAGTTAGTGTTTGACAAACGAGACCAATGTGCTTATATACAGGGGTAGTTTAGGGAATTTCTTAATTCCGTAACGGAAGTTGACGGATGTAACATTTTTTAAACTTTAGGTGTCTTATTGCAATTTTTGTAACGGGAGAGGTCTTTTTGCAACAATCCCAAACCACAGGGATATTTTACGCAATTTTTCCTAAAAAGTTTTATTGAGTATCGAAGAGCACTAGAGAGAGTAGTATTCCGCTTTTTGAAAGGAGGTCATAACAATGATTTGGGTGCACCATTGCATGGAAAGATGACAATTGAGCAACTGTATTTGTTGAAATGCTGCTCTTCTTCTTCCTTTGTACCTTCTCTCTCTCTTTTCAACCACTGGGGGGCCATCCGAGGATTTTATATAGCAACTGTCTGATGCCTGCAAGACAATAAAGTTGCAAATGTCCAAGAGAATTAGTTGGTGTTCCAACATCAGTGTATGATAGACTGACACCTCTTCTACAACACTCCTTTAGTAAGTAACTAAGAAAGTGGCAAAAAGCTAATATACTCAGAGTTGAAAAGTCGGTTCGTGAAAAAAAGAAAAAAGAACTTGTCAATTTAGCACGCACTCCTTTTTAGTCATGCTCGCTGCTCGCAATTAACAACACTTAGGAAGTCACTGTGGTGCTGATAAATCGACTTCATCTCTACATGACTTTGGAGGACTATGCCATGCGTCGAACTTGCATGTGGTTTGTTAACCTGAAAACACCATTAGTAGTTGTCTATACTAAGACTGCACCTTAAATGACTAATACTTGTGTCCAATCTCTGCTTCTTGATTGAACACTGGATCTCCTTTTCTTGCATCGAGTATACTCCTCTTTTTTCTTTTTCTCTTCTTTCTTTTTTTCGGATAATCGCTTCCAAGAAATGACTCAGAAAGCAAGTCAAATTGCTTCAAGCGTGTAGGGTATGAATTCAGTTGAGACATAATATGAAGTAGGGAGTGCCATAGGGACACCTCAGGCACAATAGGTTGACGAATTTCTAGGGTTTATAAAAATCATCTCTCTCTCTTCATAAAATGATGAAAATGATGCATCTTGGTCCAAAGACCACATAGTTTTCATACATTAACTACTACAGGGGTTCCTATCATTGTCATTATTAGAATTGTAATACATTCTAACCAAGAAAAACAACCGTGCATAAATGTTACAAAAGACAGACGTCCTCCAATTCCTAACCATCACTTAATCATTACCGGAACCTACGATTAGAACCTTGGTAAGAATTTCAAGCAAAAAAATTGTGAAAGGGAGCCTCGTCGGAACTGAAAAGTAAACAAACAATGACAGAAGAAAGAATCAATGCACAGCACAAGCTGCTTGCGGATTATAGTTGTCTGTTCTCTCATTTGGACGCCTTTGATTTAGGTGCAGAAAGTAAAGGGATCGGATGCAAATGCTGCTGGCAAAAAGGAAGTACAGAAGTCTTTGCAAAAATTTCAACATTTGGTCATGGTCATGGGATCCACGGGTGGTCGTGTCAATCCTCAACTAATGGCCAGGCTATCAGGCATCCATCCAGTCATGAAACATAAAGGTGCTTGTCACACACCACACCAAGTGCATATAATTTCGTAATGTTGATTAGTGGCTCTAAGAGCAATTATTTAGTGGTGGGGGTCGATCCAGCTAACTTGGATGATGCCATCACTTTTTGCCGGCAAAAGTAGTTTCTACAACCATGTTTTTCCACAACTCTTAAGATCATCATTGGAGAGGGGAAAGCCTGATCCTTTTTTTCCATGAGCTAATTGCGTTCATAATTTGTGCTCTCTCCACTATGTGTGTGCGGATAATGACATTGTAGGTGGCGAATCATTAAAAAGGAAAAAAGCAAGTTTAGTTTGGTGCCAAGGTGATGAAGAAGAATTATAATCAAGTTAATGAGTCACAACTGTTCATAATGATACATGCAACGGATGGAAGGTAAACATAAAGCAATCGTCAACAAGGGTTGGTTCAGCGGTCCTCAGGATCTCAATTCAGGTTTTTCACCTGAGTTCGAATCTTGCCCGCCGCACTTGTTGGTCGCAAACTTACGACATCGCCCTGCTTGTGCTCCACACACGGGTCCTTATGCGCTTTGGCCCCGACATAGGTGCGAGAATCGGGGGCTCAGATGTATGTGGCGGCCTTGTAGGTCCCAAGGCGCAATACTCTATGCCGGTTGGATTAGAGCCTTACGGTCGAGCCTTTGTATAAAAAAAAAAAACATAAAGCAATCTAATCTTTCAATTATTGCATTTGATCACTATTTGTCGCTAAGGGGTGCATGTGTAACTGAAATATTGGATCCCAGTGAGAAGAGCAGTTGTTGGCAGTCAAGTCACATCTGGAATACACTGCAGAGAATCCTAATGAAATCATGTTGTTCTCCAGAGACTTATGATTTACGGTTGTAAAATCATCACTGCTTCTCCTACCTTGAGGTTTCTTCTTTTGCTACATTCAAGCTTCTTATCAAGCACAAACTAGATAAGAGATTAGGTAAGTGCCCATGCACCACAACTAGCTCCTTAACAAATACCACCATCTCTTTTTTATGTATAAAACTTTTTGTGCACTGTGATGCACCGGAGAATCTCTTGACAAGAGTGAGTGACTCAGATCGAATTATGCGCTGTGATACCCAAAAGAAGATTACCTACCGAAAGGATACACAAAATAATACTAAGGTAGAGTTTAAAAACACTTCCAATTTTGATTTTCTGTTTTTGAAAAAACAAAAATCAATTTAGTTTTTTTTTTAACAAAAACAAATGGGTGCTTGATTACCTAGTTTTTTTTTTTTTTTTTTTGAGTTTTTCTTTGGTGGTGGTTTGCGGTGGCGGTGATGGGGGGTGGCAGTGGCCGGCGGTGGGCGGTGGCTGTGGTAGTGGTCTCAAAATTGAAAATCCAAAACTCCAAATGAGAGTTTTCAAAAACAGCTATATTTTAAAAACTGGTTTTCAAAACTGAAGAAAAAAAAAATGAAAACTGTATGCCAACTATGTTTATTTTTTCCAATTTATAAAACTGAAAACAAAACTGAAAAAATAAACGATTTCAAACAGAGCCTTAAGTGCAGTGGATTTGAGAGGAGTCATTCATTGAACTCCACTAATAAGTGCGAGGTTAGCATATATGATAAATAATAAACCTGAAAAGAATCAACGTACATGCTGTAAGACATCGTATGTTTTCTTCTAAATCAAATTCACACATCAGCATATGAATTGGCTCCATAGCTAGATGGGGATACATAAAGACATTCCATTCCCAGTTCTACGCCAAGTAATGAGAGAAAAGCAAATTCTACATAGGCCAATCGATAATCTAGGTTTCTTTCAAGCAAAATAGGTGCCAAACACATAATTAAATTTATCAAACAGTACCTTCAGTAATGCAATTCACTTTTGGCTACTGAGTGGGTCCAATTTCATTTCTAAGCCTTGACAAAAGTCTACAAAAACCAAGTTGGGTTTCGCGTACTTGGCTTCATGGGTGGCCCTTAGTAAACACTAAACCAGCAGCCAACACTATTTAGCTCTCTCCCTCTCTTCTACCCACAAATCTTGTGCAGTAGCGTCTTTGTCACTACACTTATTGCACAAGAGACATTGCTAGAAAACCTCAGATCCTGCTCTCTTCAAAACAGGAATTGCAGCAACCTTGTGAAGATTATAACAAGTATGAAGCTCAGCCATGTAGCAGTGGTGACACTACTGGTGTGTCATTGTTTGTACACGGTTGCACAGGAGGAACACAACCAGAAGACCTACATCGTTCACATGGACAAGTCCTTTATGCCAACAAGTTATGATGATCACACCCAGTGGTACGAGTCGTCCTTAAAGTCAGCGTCGAGCTCTGCCGACATGCTTTACACCTACAACAACGTCATTCACGGCTTTGCCACAAGGCTGATGGCTGAAGAGGTTGAGTCGCTAAAAGGAAAGCAGGGAATTCTTTCAGTCCAAGAAGAAATGATATACCAGCTCCACACAACTAGGTCACCTGAGTTCCTTGGGCTGGGTAAGGGCGATGCACTGTTTCCAGAGTCCAACTCAGGGAGCGACGTCATTGTGGGAGTGATAGACACGGGGGCATGGCCTGAAAGTAGAAGTTACGACGACACTGGCCTCGGCCCAGTCCCCACTAGCTGGAAAGGTGAGTGCGAGGTAGGTAAGAACTTCAGTTCATCAAGCTGCAACCGCAAATTAATAGGCGCAAGGTTTTTTTCAAAAGCGTATGAGGCTGCTCGTGGACCAATCGATGGAAAAACTGAATCAAAGTCGCCAAGGGATGATGACGGTCACGGGACACACACCTCAACTACAGCAGCTGGTTCCGCAGTAGCTGGAGCTAGCCTTTTGGGTTATGCCGAGGGGACAGCACGTGGGATGGTTACGCAGGCCAGAGTGGCTGCTTACAAAGCATGCTGGCTTGGTGGATGTTTTGGCAGTGACATACTAGCAGCAATGGAGGCGGCCATTCAAGATGGAGTTAACGTACTATCACTATCCATAGGTGGCTCGATTTCTGATTACTTCAGAGACACTGTTGCTATTGGCGCATTCGCAGCCATGGCGAATGGAATCTTTGTATCGTGCTCGGCTGGAAACAGTGGCCCCAGTTCTGAGAGCTTGTCAAATGTTGCACCCTGGATAACTACTGTAGGTGCTGGAACCTTAGACCGTGACTTTCCAGCGTATGTAAGCCTTGCAAATGGGAAGAACTTTTCCGGTGTATCACTTTACAGTGGAAAACCATTGTCAGCTTCCTTAATGCCACTGGTGTTTGCTGGTAATGTCAGTAACTCAGTAAATGGTGATCTATGCATGACTGATACTCTAATTCCTGGGAAAGTTGCCGGGAAAATCGTGGTCTGCGATCGAGGTATGAACTCTAGGGCGGAAAAGGGTATGGCGGTGAAAAATGCTGGTGGTGCAGGAATGATTCTAGCAAACACGGATTCGTTTGGGGAAGAGCTGGTGGCTGATGCTCATCTCATTCCTACTGCAGCGGTGGGTCAGAAAGCTGGTGAGGCAATAAAGAAGTATATACTTTCGAATTCTAATCCAATGGCCACGGTAGTGTCTGGAGGCACCCACCTGGGTGTTCAACCATCACCAGTTGTAGCGGCATTCAGTTCTAGAGGTCCAAACCCGGTCACACCAGAAATACTTAAACCTGATCTCATAGCACCAGGTGTTAATATCCTTGCTGGTTGGACTGGAAAAGTTGGACCTACTGGGTTAGAGGCTGATTCTCGACATGTGGAGTTCAATATCGTTTCTGGCACATCCATGTCGTGCCCTCACATAAGTGGGTTGGCAGCATTAGTTAAAGCAGCACATCCAGAATGGAGCCCTGCGGCTATAAAGTCAGCTCTCATGACAACAGCATACAGCACCTACAAGAATGGAGAAACCATAGAAGATGTTGCAACAGGAATGCCATCAACACCATTTGACTATGGTGCCGGACATGTGGATCCGGTGTCAGCACTTGATCCAGGTCTTGTCTATGATGCCACAGTCGATGACTACCTAGGTTTCCTTTGTGCCCTAGACTACAGTTCAACCCAGATTAAAGCCCTTACAAAACGCGATTTCACATGCAAGTCGGGAAAGAAATACAGAGTGGAAGACTTTAATTACCCATCTATTGCGGTTCCTCTGCAGACAGCCTCAGGCAAAGGCGGCGGTAGCAGTGCACCGACCATAGTACAGTACACTAGGACTCTAACAAACGTGGGCACTCCGGCAACATACACGGTTTCCATGACTTCAGAAACACAGGCTGTGAAGATATTAGTCAAGCCAAAGTCGCTGAATTTCAGTGGAAAGAACGAGAAGAAGAGTTATACTGTGACATTCACTGCTAGTTCCATGCCATCAGGCATAATCAGCTTTGCCCGTCTGCAATGGTCAGATGGAAAACACATCGTTAGTAGTCCAATTGCTTTCAGTTGGACATGACTCCGTTAATATTTGAAGCAATACTTCTCCAGATCAAATACTGTATCTTGGCTGGAGCTCCTCTCTTATGTATGTTTTATCTGCATTACATTTCTGTCCAATGTTCTGGCAACTTTGGTAGTCTCAACAAAGTAGGTAATTGTACAGTGAAATACTTGGTGATTGAAAAACTAATAGAGGGTGGATTCCCAATAATGAATTCTAGAGGCCCCTAATGCTGCATTCTATTGCTCTGTCCGGTTTTTAGACCAGAATTGAGGATTGCAATTCTCGTAAAGAGAAAAAAAAAAAAGAAACGAGAAGCAAAATGCAATTTGCTGTTGTTGTAACATGCTTACAAATGATACCACTAGGAAAAGGTCCAACCAAAGCTATTGCTTCACCGTCATATTCGAACTATACCGCCATTCCAACTATGATTGTTCTGGAAGGGACAGTCAAAATATTGTGGCTTTCCTTGATATGTAGTAGATTTTCATGTTAGAAGTTTAAGGTGGAGAAGCTTTGAATTATGGTTTTCAGACTTGCTTTATCATCCAAGAATTCATCAATATCCTAAAGGGATAGGCACCGTATAAACCATTACGGGTCCAAACTCTGAAGATCAGGTTGCAGTTCATGTTAACCATAAGCATGTCCACTCTTTTTGAGCTCTCCATGGTTGAAGTGGTTTGACTATTAGGTCAGCATCTGACTAGTATGAAACTTGTATGATTAGCATGAAGATCCAGGGGCCATTTGAATAATGGGCTGAATTAGCAGTCTTCTCAGGAATATGCTTCAGAAACAACAACAACAACAATCCCCCCCCCCGCGCCCGCAGAGTATGTAAAAAGAGGAACTAACGAAGCTCCCTTCTGGAACCCCAAATTAACTTTCAGAGCAATCATCAGATCGATGTAACAAACTAGGAAGCCAGAAAGACAATCATGTAATGAAGCAAAAAAAGGGTCAATAAGCAAGAGATTGCATGATCACTCTCAACATTTTCCATCCAGACTTAATGCAAAAATGGAAGTTTACTAATTCTTCTGGTGCGACTATAACACATTGAAGATCTTACTCTTGTACCGACTGGCAAACAGGAAGGTAATATGTGTCTAACTCCCAATATTTGTGTTTCACACCCTCCCAGACTTCTTCTCCCAAACAATCCTTAACAGGTAAGGGAATCAACTGTGTTTCGTAACCCAAAGTCTGAAGTTCTAAAGAAACCAACTGACAGTAAACAACATGAAAAAAGGCATTACCCCCGCAAAGGCCATTAAAAAATGAGTAGATTCCTCCCGGCTTCAATAGAGTAGGAAGATGCTGGTGGAACTCCCTCATATCTTCATAATACTCTCCATAAGTGTCAAAAAAAATCCCTGAAAAGGTTGAACCGATTGCTCGAAGGATTAATTATTGTGATAATAAATAGAGCCACAAAAATTAGGTAGACATAAGTATAGTATTTAACATAGTACAATATTTACGTTTGGAACTTCATCATACTTTCCTTTAAGAAGCTATTTTCTCCATATACCCCACGAGCATACAAGCAACCCCCCCCCCAAACCCAAAAAAAAAAAAACAAACACAGACACCCTTTCCCCAGATAAATACCAATATTACTCGAAGAACAAACATGATTCTTCTTCATTTCCCCAGATAAATCTCACTCTAGAGACATGAACTATCGCTGTTAGACAGATAATATATAACAAATCCACAGCAAGACATATAAAACTAATTGCCCTCTATGACTTCTTGCCGCAAAACAGTAAACTATAGCAGATATGACTGCACAACAGACATATGGAGGCATGAATATAATTTGCAAAAGCAACTCTGTAGTATTTTACCATCGTAAGATTCAAGTTGAGAAAGGACATCCTGCCAACGACCAAATACTATCTTCACATTCTCCTTTTCACCCCAACCAGAACGAAGCATACGATCATAGACCTCTGGGTGAGCCTCAACGATGGTGTGTGTAACAGCTCCATATTTTTGTATGGCAGTATCCACAAGACCCATTCCAAATCCAATGTTCAGAATGTGACCACCTGCTGAACAAATGGCTTTCGCATGAGCTTCCATCAATGGTTTCTCCCAAGCCATCATGATAGCCTTACTACTAGAGTCCATCAGCTTATTCTCACTAAAAGTAATCCTGTCTTCTAAGTAGTCCCCATGAGAGTCACCATTGGTATCTGTTCTGGCAATTGTTCCCAGGATCAACTCAGCTTGTATACCTGTTTGGAATACACAGATCATTGCAGGAAAGGAAAAAAATTAAATAAGCATAAATTACATATCGTGTACAAAGACCAAAGCAAAAGAAAAGAAAAAAGAAAGACCAAAATCTCATCACGTTGTAAAAGTGTCTTAATGTAGCGTGAAGACTTAAGTACTAAGCAAGTCTCAAAGCCATTTTCGCACGTCAGTTTAGAAAAACTTACGGCAACTTGTGAGCAGTGGTTTGGTGTCTGCAATTTGGTATTCTGCCATCAAATGGCCTAGCAGAGATCCAAAGGAAATTCAATTCCAAATATCATTCAAGCTGCACTAGCTTTGACAGAGGTGGACGGGTGGTACCGCAAAATTGTCTTCCCGTATTATGTTTACACAGATGCAAAATGAACTAGTTGCTGGCTTTAAATATGTTAAAGATACACAAGTGATGCAGCACGTAACTGACTCCCTCCGTTTCATAAGTTTTGCAAATTCAAAGCATAGAGTTAGAACATAAATGTTAAACATAAGAATATGGACTTCGCTTATTATTTCTGCCCTAGTTTGACTTGTCACAAAAGACTTATTTAATCTGCTAGTAGTATTGAAGTCGTTGGCTTGAAATATGTTATAGACACTCGATTGATGCAGCATGCAAGTTACAGCTCCCGTCACTTTCTGCAAATTCCTAGAATCCAATTCAAACATAGAACATACACAGTGGTAACTCGTTGTTTTTGCCCAAGTTTGACTTGCCAAACAACAGCTACTTGATCCACATATACGATTAAATGTTTGAATCCTCTCAAGGACAAAACTAGGACACGTAAGGAGTATTTTGCTAAGCAGGTTCGTCTAATTATGTAACGGCTCAAATTTGATTCGATTGGTTAGTGTATTGCACGTGGAACGACAATGCCTGCGTAAAGAGTACAATTAACAGCAGTAACTGAACGAACCGGCGTTGAGGAGGAGGTCAAAGGCGTCCTGGTGGCCGGCGTCCATGGCGAAGTCGCCGGCGGATAGTTTGGACGGAGAGAGGGCGTTCCATGGGGCGCCGGCCGCAAGGAGGCTGCTCACCACCGCCGATTGGCCGTGCTTGGCGGCGTGCATCAGAGGCGTCAGGCCGTCCCCGTCGAAGTATGTCACGTCGGCCCCGGCGGATATCAAGGTTCTCACCCTGTCGGCGTCGCCGTTCCTCGCCGCCTCGCACAGTTGCTCGTCGTCCAACATGTTGGAATTTGAACGGAATATGTGGCTGTAGAACTTAGGGTTTATGAGATTTAGTGGGAAGTTTGGAACCATCCAACAAATTTCATTTTAAGTAGTCAAATTTTGTTGTTGGAATAATTAAATTCAATTTAGTATGATCGGATTTCATCCTATTTGAACTGAAAATAATTATTTATATATCTTAGATCTTCTTGAATCATTACGATAAACACAAGTATCATTTTCATTGTTACTGTTCCATATTCCGCTTTTACTACCACTATCAACACTATTACTTTTACCACTATACTATTGTCACTGTCACCACCAATGAACTGCTATACCTACCACCACTAGACAGTTACACCCACCATAATTGCAACACTATTGTCATCATCACTTTAAGACACCGCTGACGCCACCGCCACCACACTCACCATTGTTTGTCAAGTATGCTACATCACCACCACAACCACAAAATCCTCAATAGATTGACATCATCAATTCTGCCACCACACCAATCCTACCGACTATATCACTCCTAACACCACTACTGTCATTGTAGGCTATTGCCAATACCGTAAGACAACACCATTGCTAAGGCCACACCACCACCCTCGTTATCGTTACCATCTCCACCACTAGATCCACCTAAATACCACCACCACTAACATCTTTACTCTCACTTCACCACCCCCACCACTTTTACCGTCAATGCCCTACACCGCCACTTACATCGTGGCTATACACATTACGACACGATGTAGTGCTACTAGCACGCGAGAAACCACTTATCATAGTTAGTTTTTCATTGTAAACCAATTACGTAATTATAAAAAATATGGAATATTAATTATGTGATTTTAACTGCCTTTTGTTCCACAATTTTTTTTTTTACAAATCTAATTTCCATATTCCATATTTTTGATAATTACGTCCATTTTAATAAACACGGACCTAGAAGTTTAAACCTATAAAACTTTTGTTTCATTTATGTCTATATATCGAGTTTCTCTTTCTCGTTTAATGATGGATGGTGTTCAGGTTGTCTTACGATGCAGTAACACATGATACAAAAAGGAATATGAGATTCTCCAGTAATACTGGCAATAATAAAGAATAGGCAGGCCATTTTAGAGACAAAAGACAACTTCAGACAGTTATCGCAAAAATAAATTCATCGCAATTACATTATTTTATTTTTCGGATCACCTGTTTAATTAAAGACTCACGTTTATAAAATGACGATAAATGTAGTATCCACTTGAGTGCGCATTGTACAACGATGCGCCACCAAGAATGGTGTCCACTCGACCAGCAATGAAAGGTCAAAAACAACTTCTGGTCACCCACTAAAAATAATCGAAGGTTCTCTTCGTTGTCACAGGACGCTGCCACAAAATTAAAAAATTAATGAAAATTGTACACTCCTTTTGACCGCGCACCTTACACGCGCAGCCCATGAAAACGACGTCGAACGGCATCGCAACCTCTTATCTACTCCTTTATCGGACACCCGGGATCCCACTCAGCGCCACCAGCACCAATAAATCTAACTGTCCTTTTCCCTAATACAATTTCCCACCCGAAAACAAGAAAAAAGGTATCAATTCGATCGGACAAATCGAACATATTTATTGTATATCGCCTCTGGTCTGATTGTATCTGTGAGGCGATTGCTATCTTATCTATGAAATTGCGCAGCTAGGGCTTTTTTTTGTTGTTGTAGTTGAGCGATTGTTTGATTATCGCGTCATTTGAGCTTCAAATTTGGGGGAGATTTCGTGTAAGGAGCGTGATTTGTATTGAAAAAGAGATGGCGACGCATTTCGACCGGTGGGAGAAAGATCCGTTCTTCTCTGCCGCCGAGGAAGTCCAGGAATCCGCCGACAGGTACCTATTGATTGTGTTTTATCCAGGCCTTTGTCTAAGTTTTGTATGCTTCAAATTATGTTATGAATATGTTTATTTAGGTGTTAACTTTGGCGAATTCCTGAGATAGATTTTGACCATGATTTAAGCATCGAATAAAACTCAAATAGCTAGTCAAGCTAGGGTAAAAATAATGAGTTAAGTCGAAATTTATTCGTATGAAATTTATCCTAGGGATTCGCAAGAAGTTGATTGGGATATTCAATGGAAAAGATGGAGTAATTTTTATGTTTTAATTGCATATCTACTGAATCTTATGATATTGATGGGCTTCATTGATTTTGGTTGTTTTTGGTTTGTGGGTGACATATTGATTTGTGTTTTCTCAAAAGGATGGAGTCGACATATAGAACATGGATACATGCGGTGAAGGACTCTTCCAGTGCGTGGGACTCGGACGAGCTTCAAAGGGACCTGCATACTGCCCTTGGTACCACCAAATGGCAGGTAGTCCTCACCTCCTCTAACTTCCTGGATACTTCATGCATTTGGTTTTGAGTGGCATGATTTCTAATTTGGTTTCTCCCCCCGAAACGAATGTTATGTCTATGCATTAAAGTACACAAGAATTCTAAAGTAGGTGCTCCTATGGGCTATTTTATAAGTAAGGTTTAAAAAATTAAAATGTTATGAGTTGTTTTGTATATAATGTGATTTCGTGGACATTATTCTTTGTCAAACATGGCACTCAAATAGGGAGGGAGTACACAATCACACATGCACCCGCCCGCATGCTTACACGTAGGGGTGAGCATTTAAACTGTTGAAACCGAACCAACCAATCCGTCTATTTCCAAACCGATCTAAAAATCAATCGGTTTGGTTTTTTTTCCCCAAACCGTACATTTGGTTCGGTCGGTTCGGTTCGGATTTTTTTCCAAACCGTACAGCTCCTGTCACTTTCTACCCAAAAACCACTCTTGCACCACAAAATGGACCAATTAATAAGAATGTAAATGTGTGTGCACATTGTATGTGTAAGTTACACGTACAATGTGCACCCACATTTACATTACACCTACTATGTGCACACACATTTACATTCTTATTAATTGGTCCATTTGTGGTGCAAGAGTGGTTTTGGGTAGAAAAGGGGATTCGGGGTTCGTGGATGTTGAATGTGCTGTTGTTATGTGGTGCAGTTGGAGGAATTTGAACGTGCGGTGAGGTCGAGTTACAGTGGTAGCTCGGTCGAGGATGCGAAAGACAGGCATCACGACTTTATTGTTGCGATGGAGAGCCAGATTTCAAAAGTCGAAAGTTCATTACAGAAGTCAGCTGTTTCAGCAGGCAAGCCACCTCTGCCGTGGGTGCGCTTGGATGAGGGAGAAAGCAAGGAACTCGCTTTGTTTCTTTCGGGACCAGCATCATCAGGAGGCAGCATCTCTGCAGAAACTGATGGCAAGGAACAACAAACTGTTAAACCACTAGAGGCTGAAAAAGAATCAGCACCTCAGGGTTTTAAGAACATGTCTCATTCATCGGAATGGGATTTGTTGAAGGCTGGAGAAGATAAGTTGCCTGGCCATCGAAGAACGGCAAGTGCTGGTGCTGACATTGGTACCTGGAACATTGCAGTTTCTGATGATGTTTTCCCTAAAATTTCTTCCAATGCGCAACCTGAGCCACCACCTAGAAAGATACCTAGTTTTTCAGGGTTCCTTAACACAATGGAGTCTGCATCCAAGTTAAAGTGGTCAAAGAATGGTTACAGAAAGTTGAAGCTTCCGGAGCACCACCAAGACACTGATGCTGCATTGTTGCAATCTCAGCATCCGACTAGAGTGAGTAATTAATCATCCCGGTCCTGTTTTTCCTTCTCATTCAATATGCTTGCTGGTACCCACATTTTGATACGCTGCTAATGATAAATAACTTCTTTATTATGGAAGGGTATTGATGTGTGCTTTGAAAGAAATAAGAGTTGCCTCGATGGCTGTGATGATTGTTATGACAAACAAATTTATGGTTGGTATGGAGCCCTTCAGAGACAGCTTCAAAGGTCTCAGTATCAGATGCAATATAGACGGCCCATTCAAGTGCTCTTTTGGACTGTTCTTCTCCTTTGCTTTATTGGTGAGCTTGCTCGAACTTCATTCACTTATCAGAGATTTTTCTTGTGTGTGCATAAATTTGATCCTGATCTTTTCTTGGTGTTTAATTTTTTGAAGTTTGATTACTTAACTGCTTACTGGAAATGACCATCATTCGTAATTGCTGCTGTTAAAAGTTTTGAGCGTCGTAATTAATGATCTTATGTATACACGCTATCATTTCTCATACGTACGTCACATGGATGATACAAGGATGTATCATGGGGATTGCTTTTAGTGAAAGGCTATAGCTTTTATAGGACTGTGAAGGTGTAGTCTCATGCTGTGGTTGGAGTTTGTTGTGTTCGGCTTTTCCTTTTATTCCTCTCCCTATTGCTGGTACTTTTTCTTTATTTCTCTTGTTGGATTTTTGGAGGAGTGTGATTCCTTTGCGATTGTATAGATACTTGCTTTTATCTTGTGGTTATTATGAGTTCTGGTCCTGTTCTTGGTCTGACTTTATTCATATTAATGGGCTCAGACATTGTCCATAAGTCAACTAGGTTTCCTTCATTAGTGAGGAGACTTCAGTGGATTGTTGAGAGTCGTAGGTGGCATGTTAATGATAACATTGTTGCTTTTCCTTTTTATTTTGTGGCTCCATTGTGAGCCTGGGATGCACAACAGGGGATACCCTCTCGGCCTCTCCTTCTCGTAGTTTCCCCTCTCCACCATCCCGGACGTAGGTGGGGATTGATCCAATTTAGCCACTGGCTGTTCTGTGAATAACTGCTAACTGATACCTACTTTTTGCTTACTTGTAGAGAGGAAGGAAAATTAATTAAAAGGACAAACATGCTTTGCTTTGTGCATATTTTCAAAGGAAACTACTAGATGTTGTTGCAGTGCATCAGTTTCATACTAAATTGGGCAAGTCCATTGATTCTTTTAGGTTTAATTACACCTTTGGTTAGAAATTGAGATCCTGTTTTGCTTGAATCTTCTGTTCAACATGTTTTAATACTCATTTTACATCTGGAGTCCCTTGCTTACATGTTAAAGTGCGTATTACTTATCTGAAAAGAAGGCTTTAGAGTTTCTGATTTGTTCTCAAAAGTACACGTATTTTGTGGTAAAATGTAATTGATTATTTGTGCTGTAATAATCAAGTCACTAGATTACATGGTCGATCAATGTACACGAACAATGAGCATAGTGGTTAGAAAATTTTGGCCAAGGTAAAAAGTAGAGACCGCGGTTTGATCGATTCCACGTTGTTAGTAATTTTATGCTGTTCATCTGCATTAAGAAAAATGTACATATGTCTTCCCGGTCAAGTGCTGAATCAGTGTGTGTGGAGCTGGTACAAGGAAAATATGGTTAATTGCTAGTTATATGTTTGACTATATTTAGTAAATCAGAAATGAGGTTGAGATGGCATTATATTGCTGTATTATTAGTATCTCCAGTGGTAGTAATAATGGTACATACTTAAAGTGTTTGCTTTGATGCAGCCTATGCATCTGTACTGCACTAAAAGAAAAATGTACACTCGTCTAATTTAGTCATGATGGAACGATGAGTATTATTACTGTATCACTAGTTATTCCTAATGATGATGGTGCATGCGTAGACTATGTGTGAGTTTGTTCAGAACTGAGCAAATTCTTCCCAAATAATGAAAGCTCTCCCCCCCTCCCTCCTCGAACTGATGAAAGGGAGGCTATACCCCAGTTTATCCATTGAAGTCAGTTCTTGTTTTCTTACAAGCAGGCATCTGCATCTTATTTCTGAAAATTTAGCATTTCACTGTAGCTTTGAGTAGTTCCATTACTTTCAGTTAGCTGCTTTGGTTACTTATTTAAAACTTATAGAATTAACTCTGTATGTGGTAACTTCTTTAAAACTTATAGAATTTGGTGTGTGAAATCACCATTTTGAACGTCGCTTCTACATCTCCATTGCAATTATATGAGCCTGGGGCATGTCTCCGTTGCAAAATCCCTTTTCAACCAGAAAAAAGCGCTGCTTACCTCGGTGCAGTTCATATGCTCCTTCAGCGGATAAGTCATAATCATGGTTTTTACAGGGAATTTATTAGAATCACAGAAAAACATATAATCTTGGTGCTTGAAATGGAAGATAGGTCTTCCTTATATGGCCAATTCTTGCTTAAATTAAATACCATGAAAAAGTTGATATAATGGATAATTCGTTAATTGATGACATGTTTTAAGTACACTCTGGTGCAGTAACATGAGTCAATTTTTCTACTTGGGCGAAACTTAATCACCTCCCCTGGCTCCTGAGAAAATCTCGTGATATTTGAAATGTGGCAAAGGGGGCCCTTTCTTGGAGCCATGTAGTGAAGCGCGACATGTTGCCTTAGTGGTTGTTTGGGACTTTTAAACTTCCTACGTAGTATAGGCTTGGTTGCAAACTGCAAATTTGTATATAATTATGTAGAAACCTTATTGGCTGTGTTTAATGATCTAGCATGCATTTAGAAAAACTTAATTTATACTTTTTCAGTACGTCTGTGGGGCTTATTATGTTTTTGGCTCTCTGCAGTTCTTTTTGCAATGCGTGCAATCTAAAGAGCAGCAGTAGATTCTTTATTCAGCACCTCCAATAGGCAGCATCACGTGGTATGGAAGGACCAACTATGAGGTGGATTCTACACTCTCTAACCTGATAGAGGTCAGTGTGGTTTTATCGTTCGTTTTTATTGGTAGTATGGCATATTGCAATTGTTACCCATGTAGTTGATATATAGATGCTGTAGTAACAGTATCACCCTCTTTTGGTTTTCCAAAGGTAGAAAGAGGGCTAGATCTTGTAATGTATAGTTTCTTTTGTTAATGACTTGAGGATGCATTGTAATTTCAATCGTAGCAAGTAATTCTCTCTCTCTCTCTCTCTCTCTCTCTCTCCCCATCCAATTGCCCAACCAATCGTACATGATTGGGCTATTGCAGACTAGAAAATGCAAGTAACATGCAATTGTTACCCATGTAATTGATACTGCAGATTGTAAAATGCAATTTTAAAGGTTGGGCTATTGCAGACTGTAAAATTTAGAGTGAGAATGTTAGTTCAAGTATCCGACGCAGCGTTATATATTTGAGGACCGGTCTGAGTGAGCCTACTAAAGACGGTACTCTTTGATGACAAGTATGCAAACTTGTGAGTGGAATCAGTCCTGTGTTGAGCACCAACTTAAGATGATGCCACTGATACTTGGACGGCCCTTTTTTTATTTTTGGGTCATGCGAATTTTGTTCCAAGTGACCACAACCTCATCAACTTGTAAGCTTTCCATGGTCTTGACAATCAGTCGTCTAGAATAAATCTGGGATAGCCTCACTATTGCTCGCATAGTTGGCATACTAATTATATAGACACACTAGCCTTTTTCTCAATTTCCACGACTATTATTCACTCGTCATCCTAGTAGCAACATTTGTTGGTTTGGCAAACTTTACCGCTTTTCTCAATATTCATTCCCTTGATGTTCATCGGTTTTTGTTAATGTCATTCTAAGAGGGTGTTTGGGATTGATTAAATCTTGGTCAAACCTAATTTAATTTAGATTAAATCAGGTTTGTGGGTGTTTGGCAAAAGAGATTAACAGATTTAATCCATCTCCAAAAGTTAAAAACTGATTTAATCCATAATCCTCAAAATAATCACTTTTTTCATAATCAGGTTTGACCATGTAATTTACCATCCTATCCCTTTATTTTTTACAAAAAGACTTCTCATACCCCTTAATTAATTAGATAATTGCTGGAGTTTATCTCTTCTCTGCTAACCTCTTTTCCCTACTAATGTTCGTGATGCTATCTGTGATGCGATTTCTGCTAGATAAATTTTTTTTTTTGCTCAAGATAAACTTTATTTATAATTTGGAGATGTTATCGTACTATAAGTAATAACGTGAGATTGTTTATGTTTTTAATTTAAAATAAAAAGTAACAACTTTTGTAGGACGTGAAAATAATTATTTTCATAATTTATTTGGGCATTATAATTATTTACGAATAAAAGTTATGTTAACGTTGCTTGGATATTATAAAAAAAATTTATTGAATGCCCTCTATGGTCATTTTGTCATAGTGAAACTGATTTAAGTACTTTTTATCCAAACACTTTTTATAAATTTAATCTAATTTACAGCTACTTTTGCCAAACAGCAAACTGATTCTGATTAAATCAAATTTTGAAAACTGATTAAGATTTAAGTAAAATCTGTTTTTTTTAATCAATCCCAAACGGGTTCTAAGAGCAACATTTGTTAGATAGGTGAACTTTAGTCTTTTTTTTCTCATTTTCTTCTCCCATTACCCTGCTCTAATTCCTATAAGCGAATGCAATAGATTGTTTTTGCAAATAAAATATTGCAATGAATGACATGCTTTTTATTTGCAAACAATGACTGCTATAAGCACGAGTACGATCATACAAGATGTTACTCAAGTGCGACTACGTCTATCTCTGAGTCTGTTCACTACAGAAAAAGCTAGGGAAATCACTCAATCATATCACCAGCTCAGCTTGGATTGCAAAAATGGCAAAGTACTTAACACTAATCATTGTGAACCAAAGTACAAACAAGAATTCAGAGGGGTTCACATTAACTTGGTAAATATGCCTCAGGACAGTTGTGGCATTTATAACTTCGTAAAAGTTCTAAACATGATAACTTCATAAAAGAGTCCATAAGTTTCAAAGATCATCTAAGAGCTGAACTGGGCAGCGCCACTGATGTATCGGTAACCGAAGAAGCAGCTAGCCACCAAAATCGGCACAAAGAACTCGACGAAAGCCACATACTTGGTTCGAGGGTCGTCCTTGACCACAAAAGCCGTCATCTCTTTGGCCTTGGTCTCCTTAAAGGAAGCAGCATCACCGGCATCACCACCTTCTTGAATGTTGTAACCCTGGAGGTACCCCACTTGGTATTTCAGGAGCAAGTTCTTTGCTGCTTTGCTGTGGCCAACGTGTTCGAATTCCTTGGTAGCGTCCTTTCCGGCCGACTCGATCAAAACCTCTTCTCCTCCAGGGTGTTCTTCTAGGAACTTTGTAACGTTTAGCACCTGCCATATTCACCAGAATCAAGTCACACATGCGACTTTGCTCAGTTTAAAGATGTGGGCAACTAAGCATAAAGAAAAGAAGAGAGGATTACCCTGCCATTGATGACGAACCAGCAGTCCTTCTTGGATTTATGCTGGGCAACTTGCGAAAGGGTGAAAACTTGTCTCTTCTCCATTCTGCTCTTGTTGTGTGTGCGCGTTTGAGAGAGGAAGCCTGTTCTATGTTGTTATATATGTGGAGGAGGCAGAGTGAGGAAGGTCAGATTGATTAGATGGCCTCATGGGCTATAGCATGCTCAGCTACCCCAACCCTGCCCGGTAGCTTTTGTTTATTACTATATATGGATCGGATGATGACATGAAAGGAGAGAAAAATAAAGGGGCTCGCATCGTCGCTTTTTTAAAATATGATATTTCGCCTTTCGTTTCTTCGAATAATTGCCTTCAAAGATTTGCAAAGAACGATTAAAGTTGACACGTTATGTCTGCCGAACAATCTGAAATGAGCCTCTAGTGTTTGAGATGCACGTCAAACTGTGCAGAGATACCGATAGGGCAAGTTAGATAATTTCAAAAGGCTTGGGATATTTGTGAAAACTGGAACTAGATCCATCTCTGTTACAAAATGTTGCAAAGGGTGTTCAGACACTCCCAGGTTGTTGACTTCACTTACCAGTTTGATTTGGTAGGTAGCTATGGCTGGACAGTTAGGTGGTGTCCACATGAAAATAGAAATGCCAGATGCACAAGGCTTACACGCAAGACAATCTTCTACTGACAATAAACAACTCCATTTAATTATCCAATCAACTAAGTTTGTGATAACGTGATGCTAAATATGTTGTACTATATTTTCATTTTCTGCGAATCAAAATGTAGCCCTTCTCTTGTTTCCTGGAATGATGTTGCTTATTCAAATCCAACGGCCTGCTGATTTTGAAATCTATGGTATACTCTTTAGTCTTACCTATGGTTGATAATCCTGGGTAATGGTGAGTTTTTTGACGACTCCAGTACTTCTCAATCACTTCAACCACACTGCAAATAAGGAGTTTGAGGAAGAGCCAACCATTTATATATGATAATTTCCTAGTTAGCAATTGTACTATCGACATGAATTCACTACGATACCATATGGCAGATCTCTTGATACGCAAAATTGGAGATAACATGTCGTCGTGTAAACGTGTAGGCCATATAGCAATATCCCAACACACACAATCCCTTTAATCTACTGGTGATAGAGGGGCGTGGTGTAACAACGGATGAGAATCACATTTTCACAAATTGAGCAGAATATACTGTCAAACTGCAACTTCTCTTTTTTCACAAGTTTGAAACTCAACAAAGCACATTTCCAAAATGCAGGATGGTAGTGAAGCAAATCTATGGCCAAGTAAAAGCTATTGAGATGCGCGTGCTTTTGGAATTTTGGTTTGTACGTCAGAGTCTTTACGGTCATTGTCACTAGTTCTGCTGAAATCAATTCCCTGAAACGTGACTCTAGAATTCCGATACTGACTACCAAATGCTGTGCCAAATCCCCATCCAAGCCCAAGTCCAACTCCACATCCTCCACCTGAAAATGCAAGTGCGAAAGGATCACTAAGTGCAGCTAGTTTAATATAAATGATGATGTCGCGAGGTGCGTGATTTCTTGTATGTATGCGCAAATAACACTTCAGGTAAAGGCGGTTTAAAGGTTATACCTGCACCAAGACCCAACAAGTTCAAAGGCATGCCTGAATCAAACAAATAACATTAAGAAGGCAATTAGCTGTCTGATCAGATGTAGAGTGATAGTAATTTACTTTGTAAAGACAACAGGCAAGATAAAAAATAAAGCAAAGAAAGTAAAACAATCAAAAGAAATGCAGGGGAAATGAAGCAAAATTTCAACACAAAAGGCAGGAAATCCGTGGGAAATCATCACAGAGAAGATTTCTTCAATCAAGGACGTACACGTAAAATTCTGTTTTCCTTCTATATAGATCAATTATGTCATCAACACATGCCAAAAGTGCCCAAAAGACAATCATATGCATTAAATATCAAACATTTCATGAACAAAAATATCATATGATCAATCACCAAACTCCAACAGAAGTAACATTAGCGCTAAGGTTCTTACAGCAAAACTTGTACAGAGATTATACCAACATATATAGTCTTTAAGCATTGGTTCTTACAGCATAACATGTATGAAGATTATGCAAACATATTATAGTCTTTAAGCATCTAGCAGATGCTCCAGCAAATTAATCCAAGAAAACATAATTAAGTCAAATGATCAATACCAACTATGACAGAAAAATTACAACAAACTCAAAAGCGCCTTCTAAAAATATTATGTTGAGGTTGATTACATGAATCCTTTCTTCCACCGACCGCTATCCTAACTCATGTTACCTTGCAGCCAAGTCATTCTCACCACGCCTATCGATGTTATTTGGGTCTTGCCATACCTCATCTTACCCCATAAACTAGGACATATAGAAGCAGGTAAATCTAATCTCTAATCATCTACAGATGCTTTTCTAGAGAACCTAAAGTATGATGACTATGTATGTAATCATTGTCGTGATTAACTTATTTTCTTCTGTTATATTCCCTCCCTTCCAGAAATTCGAGATCGTCGATACAATGCCTGACACGGACATATAGGCCTTATAGAATTACGCCTCAAGGAAATTGCCGGGTGCCATATGCTGTCAGGTATAATGTCAATAAATTTGAGGTTGCCAGGAAATATCATCAATCACACTGAACAATAAAGGCCAAGGTGTGAAAGAGCACAACATTCTTCTTAGTCTTGGTGTTCACAGCTTAAGGAAGTGCAACTTAGAAATTTTGTTGAAGATTGCTGAGGGGGTAGATTGGAGCCTCAAGAAGTAAAATCGAGAGTGAAAAACTTCGTCCCTTCATTATCCAAAGGTTCCCGACCTTTCTTGAGAGGAGCCGAAGGATGCCAAACAGAATTGCATGGAAAAGTTTCCACAGCTCCAGAAGTAAGCACAGAATAGTAAGAATTGACTGATAAAATGTCCTTTGGAACTTTTCCTCCAAGCCACCGGATTTTACACACCTTGATAACACCATTCAGTTTCCCAATCTTAAAAAAGGACTTTCAGCGAACACCAACCAGATTAAGCTGAATATTTAAGGAAGTTAAACATGGCCTTCCAATCCAGGCTACAATTCCATGCCACTTCCCTTGCATGCTAACAATAATTACATACCATCTGAAGATCTAATCGTCAGACTAAAAATTGGTATACAGGGACCATCTCATTACATCTTAGATAAGTGTGCTACTGGTAGTTTCATCACCATCCATATTCAGACAAGCATGTCGCCTAATGCACTAGGTTGCAGCCATTGCAGGGCCTCGGGAACGGCATATGTACCCAGCATTATCCCCATATCCCACCCCACATTGTGAAAAGCGTTCTCCTGTCACAAGCTAGTGCCAAGGCTCTAATCAAAGGTTGTGAGGAACAACCAAAAAAGCAAGACACAACTAGCTAAAATAAGAGTTGCACATCGAATATCAAATGGAGTAACCTCATCATCTTTCAACAAGTTTCATAGTGCCACAATGACCAGGTAAGGTTAACCTGCTCTCGTGATCATGATCAAGAAAAAGACTGACATCTCTCTGAATTAACGTTGTCATTATATCCATTAATGAACTACTAACTACTAACATTGCAACATGTTTCTTCAAAGTTATAAAACTCCCTCCGTTTCATTGGATTTGTCGCCTTTGATTTCTTGCAAATTCCTAGTGTAGATTTAGTAGATGCAAACACCGACCTTTACTCATTGTTTTACTTTACCTTAACTTGCCAAAAGATAATTATTAAATTTATAACAACTATTTGAGTTCAATTTAACATTTACACGTACTGAATTAATCTAAGGAATCGCAAAGAGTCAAAAAGAACAATCCAATCAAACGCAGGAGTATGCGAGTAATACATGTAAGACAAGTCAAAACAGACCTCCGAAACCCCATCCGACACCGAAACCACAGCCGACTCCGAAACCTAGAAAGTAGCATAAACAAATTTAGGAGATATCAAAACCAAATTAGAAAAAGAAATTCTAAGTGAACGAAGATAGAAGCGCACCGAATCCAATGCCAGCTCCGTTGAAGTTCGTGAGCACCATTTGCGTACTAGGGAAATCAAAGAAACGTGAATTATGCACCTACAGATGACTCTGGAGAAGAAGAAATTTTGCCCGAAATGTATCGGACGATGTTCTGAAGAGACCTAATTTGCAATTGTGAAGTTGATTGCAATTTTGGGATAATTGCAATTTGGTCCCGTTGCTTTGGTCTAGTTTTTACTTCATGACCTTTGACTCTAAGAAGTTGCATTAAACCCCCTTCTTCAAAAGGAAACTGTGAAAAATACACGTCAGTTGTTTGCTCAAAGCATCTTTGAACTAATAATCGTTGTATCGTAAACATCAGGAATGAATCTAGGAAGTATAATATGGAAATAAAAAAATATTATTATTTCGTAAAATATATGATGACAATAATGTATGTATAAGAAATTCGTAATCTTGCATAAAAGAAAGTGCATGTATTAATTAATACAAGCAGCGATTGACATTGTCTTGCTTCTATAAGAAAAACTAATCTAGAAAGAGATTTGTAGAATTTAGATAATAAAATATTAAATAAGCCAACTAACCTTAATGTATTCTTTCTTGTATGTAATCTAAAGATTTGGAAGGAGGAAGATGGAGTATAAGAGAGAAACCCAACCAAAAAAAAGAAAACCTTATTCTATTTAAGAGTATAGTATTTATAATTATATCAAAGCTGGTACCCTTATATAAGAAAATCATAAAATTTTAGAAATTTTGGGGGTTGACTATGGTCCTCTCTATGGGTGAGAATTAAACTGTTCAAACTGATCCAATCCGAACCGTTTAAAAATTTTAACGGTTCGGTTTCACATATCTCAAGCCAACCTCGGTTCATAATTCATTATTTTGAAATCGATTACAAATCCACTTATTATATCTCATTAACTTTAGTGGCATTCATTGATAAATTTCACATAAATGGTGCTAAGCAAATCCAATTAAACATAGTCTTGAAATTTGAAGGAAAAGAAATTAATGATAGTAGTTATAACACAAAAGTCTAATGATCAATATCTTTTGTACATTTACTCATTCTTTATCGTACATCAATGACAAATGCATAACTGAGTTTTTAGTGTGTGTGTGTATATATCTTGAATACTACTTATATATATCTTATGTTAACACAACCATGTAAATATTGAATGTAAGATTAAGCGCAGTTAAGAGAAAATATAATTTCAACTTCGAATAATAATATTTAGAATTAATAATAGGTTGTTGCAAAGCGAGAACTTTTTTAAATGGACACAAAACGATCTAAACCGAACTGTTTAAACCGACTAAAGCGAACCGTCCAAACGATGATGTTTAGTTCAGTTTGAAATTTTCTAGACCGAAGAATAATGATTAGGTTCGCGGTGCGATCCCCAAACCGAACCGTGCTCACCCCTTCTCTCTCTCCCCCCCCCCCCCCCCGTCACTAATGAACGCTTTATTTTTCTATAAAGTAAAAGTAATAGAACGCTGGTTGAAACTTTTGAAAACTACAAAGGAGTTTGGTGCAACTGGCCTAGGGTAAAGGGAACAGGTTTAATTTTGTTGCTGTGGAACATAATTATTCTTGAAGCAATTGACAGCAAAGAGAAATGACTTGAGCTTAAGTTGTTTTTTTATTTTTATTTTATAACATCGAGAATTGCATAGACAAAGAGCTCAGTTATGAGCTTAAGTTGTTGAGGTTTAGCATTCGCTGGTTTGGTACCAGATCGAATCATGTGATGCTATATAATATTCATTCTTTGAAATTGTTAAATTTTAAGAATAAGACCTCTAATAGTTGTTTTATTGAGCCGTATCGCGTTACTAAGATCTTTAATAGTTATTGTTATATCGAGTACTTCCACGTCATTACGCAACCTTAATGTTGGATCGTCCCCGGAGAATCACACTTCTATGAAGTGATCAGATGAGCCTATAGTTATGTTTTATAAGAAGTCTCTTTAAAGTCATCTTGGACCAAAAACGCTATTTACTAAGCATCTTGAGACTCATAGGGTTGAAAGTGCAATTAAGTACACTTGGAACGGATAAAAGAAGATCCAAATGTTATTCATGGCTAGCAATAATTACTTTTTAAATTTTAGACCGTAAAAGATCTACGAACTTATTCACTACGGTTGGCCGCAATCGTGGCACCATTCATGCAAAAATGATATTTCGTCTGTTTTCAAAAAAAGGTTGATCATTTTTGTTTTTGAACTGTCCCAGAAAAAAACTGACCACTTTTCAAATTAAGAAAGATTCTGTAAGTACTGTTTTTCAATGTTTATCCTTTTTATATATTTTTATTTTATTTTTCTCTCCACATTTAATTATCCATTAAAAACACACAATACATAACACATATCTTTAATATGTGTGCCGAGTCAAAAGGAAGCAATTCTTTTACGAAAATTACAAAGTAAAATTTTAAAGTACGACCGAAGCAAAAGATTTTTTGTGATGTTAAACTTTGTAGTTCAAAGTTTGTTCCCAACCTATTCTGGTCGCACCCAAAGGCCCACTGTGGTCGCACTTTGCATGACACGTCCGCACAAGCAACAGACATTTTCAACGCTCACAACCGGTCAAAGCATGTACGCTCAAGTAACGTGACCAAGCCTCATGACACTTCGACCGTCGCACTTCGCCCGTTGCCCGTCGACGCGCCATGGCACTTGCCCAAGGAGGTTGGCCTTGGCCTCCCCCTTGGGGTCGGCCTCGGCCTTGGCCTCCCCCTTGGGGTCGGCCTCGGCCTTGGCCTTCCCCTTGGGGTCGGCCTCGGCCTTCCCTTGGGGTTGGCCTTGGCCTCCCCCTATGGGTTGGCCTTGGCCTTCCCCCAAGGGTTGGCCTTTGGCCTCCATCCTTAGCACCTTCACTTCTCTTCAAGAGACCATACACAACTCCGCGACCCCCGTCGCCCGGACACAACTCCGCGACCCCCGTCGCCCGGACACAACTCCGCGACCCCCGTCGCCCGGACACAACTCCGCGACCCCATCGCCCGGACACAACTCCACGACGCTCATCGTCCGTCGCCCGGACGTCGTCTCCGTGACTCCCGTCACCGACGTTCCGGCGTCACACTCCAAAACTTTGCCGCGCCCGTGCGCCGCGCCTCTGATACAGCCGTGCCCCCAGGCTCTCTGTCACAATACCGTGCCCCCGACAACTTACGCATTATGTCGCGCCCATGCGCCACCATTGACACAAACATGCCCCCGGCACCTTACGCACTCCGTCGCGCCCATGCGCCGCGCCATTGACATAGACGTGCTCCCGGCACCTTACTCACTTCATTGCGCCCATGCGCCACAATCATGTCATCATGCCCCCGGGCACCACACTCACTCATCACACCATGTGCACCTTGCCTTGGTCATGGAACATGCTTCAACCCACTCTCCGGAGTGTACATCATCCGCGGGGATAGGCGACTCCTCCGGAACACTATCTCTGCCAGGGAGCTCTTCAACTCCCCTTCCGCCAGGTAGACGGCTCCTCCGGGATGCTACCTCGGCCAGTCGGGTAGACGGATCCTCCGAGATGCTACCTTGACATGCTCCGAGTGCTCCGGCACAAGGACTCACCCGCGGGGATAGGCGACTCCTCCGGGACACTATCTCTGCCAGGGAGCTTTTCAACTCCCCTTCCGCCAGGTAGACGGCTCCTCCGGGATGCTACCTCGGCCAGTCGGGTAGACGGCTCCTCCGGGATGCTACCTTGACTCGCTCCGAGTGCTCCGGCACAAGGACTCACCCGCGGGGATAGACGACTCCTCCGGGACACTATCTCCGCCATGGAGCTCTTCAACTCCCCTTCGCCAGGTAAAAAGCTCCTCCGGGATGCTACCTCGGCCAGTCGGGTAGACGGCTCCTCCGGGATGCTACCTTGACTCGCTCCGAGTGCTCCAGCATAAGGACTCATCCGCGAGGATAGGCGACTCCTCCGGGACACTATCTACGCCAGGGAGCTCTTCAACTCCTCTTCCGCCAGGTAGACGGCTCCTCCGGGATGCTACCTCAGCCAGTCGGGTAGACGGCTCCTTCGGGATGCTACCTTGACATGCTCCGAGTGCTCCGGCACAAGGACTCACCCGCGGGGATATGTGACTCATCCGGGACACTATCTCTGCCAGGGAGCTCCAAGTGCTCCGGCACGAAGACTCCCCTTCTGCCAGGTAGACGGCTCCTCCGGGATGCTACCTTGGCCGGTCAGGTAGACGGCTCCTCCGGGATGCTACCTCGGCTTGTGGAATAGGCGAATCCTCCGGGACACTATCTCTGTCAGGGTGCCTGCGTGACTGGCCTACGTGCTCTGGCACTGGGGGCTTGCGTCGGCACCCCTAGGGACTATGACCCCCGGGTCACTCCGAGACGGGAGCAGGTCTTCGGAGGGCATCGCGCCTAGTTCACCTGGCAGTTGGGCGTCGGGTCTTCCCCACCGCTGCCAGGCCTGTGGGACTCCGCAAGGGCTTGGATTGGAATCTAGATCAAGGGGGTTCTCTGGCCACACCGACGTTGTGGCAGCCAGTCTTTCCAGACAGACAGAACGACGCTGTGTGGGGCATGCCGGTTGAATATGCGATCTGACAGTCCATGGAGCACCGGCACCCGTGGACCCTCCGGTGACGTGTCACTCCCGGGGAACGCCACGTGTCGGTTAATGACATCATCATCTCAATCTCTATAAATAGAGGTCTTGAGAATTCATTTGGAAGAGAAGAGAATGGTTGGACATTTTCAAGACTTCTTCTTCATTCTCTCACATTTTCACTTTCTCACTCTAGAATCTTAGAGAGAGAAACATACAGGACCCTGACTTTGGACCTAAGTATCGGACTGTGACTGTCGTCGTATATTCATCCTGCGCTATCGCCCTCGTAGCACTGCCACCCTCAAGCTCTGTCTGGGAAGCCCTTGGTCTCTGCCCTTGTTCCAGCCTTGCTGTGTCTCACATCAACATACTTGGAAGCTGACGCGGACTGCAGCCTTTGTGGCACCTCCACGTAAGTACGAACCCACTTTCCCTGGCATCAAAGTTTTAATTGCTAGTAAGATCTTTTCTTAACTATATGCTGCTTCTTACTTCTTAGTCATGATTTATGAAGGAAAATGTGTATCCCTATTCTACGACGAGGAACTAGGCCCCGTATGCTTATTATATTCGTTTTCTGTTTTTAGCAATGATGATGAAAAAGATTCTTTTTTTGCGTACTTTTACCATTTTCTGTTTTCGTTTTGGATAAAATTACTCAAATAGTAATAAAAAACTGAAAACACCTAAAAAGTGTTTTTAGCTTTTTTCACTCAAACTTAACCCAATATAAGAAAAAATAGCTAAATATTTTTTTTGAAAATGATAAAAGTATAGGAACGGATTTTCAAACTGAATATGAAAATCATGAAAATAAAAACAAAAAATAAATATGGTAAGTGTACGGGGCGACACTCCAGTTTCTCACATAAATAGTAAGCTTGAAGTAACATAAATTAGTTTATTCTTTCAGCATAGCTAATAAGTTGCTTATTTTCTAGTCCATTCATCGATTCTCTCTCTTTGCCAAGCCATAAGCGTTGGTTCAGGAAAGGTTTACTCCAATTGAACGTTTCAGTCACCTGAACATTCATGCTTCTCTTCGTCCTTATTCTATGCAAACTCCACCATCACCTTCAATTTCAAGCCTTAACTTCATTTACGGTATAATCTTGTAAGCTTTCATCTTGTCAATGCAAGAAACAAAAGACTTCTGCGAGTTCCTGAACCCCACAAACCCATGCTCCTTGTTCTTGTTCATGCTGCTCAACAGATTCTCAGACATAAACGCAATATCAGCAAACCAAAACGCCGCAATGTTCTCCAGCTTGGTGGGCACCAATTTATTTTCCTTCACAATCTCATCCCAGACTGGACCCTTGTCCTTCATCATCTCCTGCAAGCTCACCTGCTCCTTGCCCTCTTCATAGCCCACCATTTCCACCCCGAACTGCTCAGCCAAAGTCTTCCATATATGCTTCCACTTGAAAACATCTCCATTGTTGCAGTTAAACACTTGATTCTTTGCATTCGGTTCCACCGCGGTCCATATCTGGTGCTCAGCAATTAGGTCCGCATCCACAGCATCAGCGTAACAGTTCCACGAAGCTTTCGTCCCCGGATAGACTAATGGTGTTTTCTCGTGCTTGCATATTGTGGCGTACACGGAAAGTGTGCTTACTATGTTCATCATGCTGCATGGAGAAAACCCGAAAATGAGAGCAGGTCTGTGGACTGACCATGTCAAGCCTCTCTTAGCTGTTTCTTCATACAGAATGTCTTCGAGATTGTGGTAAAAGTTGGGTTGGTTCAGCCTTGGGAGGTCTTCGGTGAAAGGGGAATCGTGTGGCTCGCTTTTGGTATCGGTTTCAAATAGGCCGAAATAGTGTTTGATGCCGGTTTGGAGGCAAATGTGTTTGAGATTTGGTGCGTTTGGGATGACTGCGTCGAAGATGTTTTGGAACATGACCGCGTTTACTTTGCACTCTTCGGATCCCATCCAGGAGACATAGAAGATGTGGGTGATGTCGGTGAGAGGGGAGAGCTTGGCGATGGTTTCGTCTGTGTTGGATACGTCGCATTGGATGTAGTGGATAGGGTGGTTTTCATTCCAGGCGGGGCGTGGGCGGCGGGCAAGGCCATAGACCTTCCATGGACCGCCGGGTGTGTCGGGGAGGGGGAGGATTTCTGCCAAACTGCTGCCAACGATGCCTGTTATACCGACGATCAGGGCGACACTCTGGTAGCTTGTTGCTCCATTTTCTGTCACTTCCTTCTGCACATGAAAGTATTCAAGATTATAGGACTTGAAGGACTGGCATCTTCTTTTACAAAATCCATGACAAGAATCTAAAATGTAAAACATAATCAAGTTCAAGTGATCTTTGTTACATCACTCGCAGTAAGTCGGTAATATATATCTTCGCTATCATCTCGTTAGCCGTGTTTGTTCTTTCCTTTTCTTCCTTGTTCATTTGCTGATACTGTCCTTTTAGGCCATCATAGATCTCGCCAATAAGTTGCGTCAACAGGGGTTTAAGAAATTCGAGTGTTCACTATGCATATGCATTGCCTACATTTTGGGATGGAGGAATTTCTGGTTTATGGTTACGCATGCACAGCCGATCGATAGTTTACAAAGACGTTCAAGACTGAAATGTGTGCTTGCAGATATTTCTCCAAACTGGTCAAGATTTGCTGTGGGTATCAGGACAATTGCAAAAAGGAATAGAAAGGAAAGGAAAGAAACAAAGAGAGAAACTAAACACTGCGGTATATACATGCCTTTTCATCACCAAGGGACCTCGTCCACCACCAGCTCATTGTGTGTTAGACTGCCTGGTCCAGGAGGAGAGGAAATGGTGGAGATGGACAAAGGGAGACAGAGAAGTGCAAGAAAAAATCAGCAGCTGAAAACTTAAGGAGTCATGAGGTGGCTTTTATTGAGCACCAAAGTGTCATGAGGAAAGAGGGAGAGAGGCTACGATTATTAGTGTTACGGAGTATCTTTTATGAGGTGGTTTTTATAAATAAAAAACCACAGTACGATTTTGCTTGAGGTAGCAAGAAGATTTGGTAGGGGACAGGACATTAATTGACATAAGAAGGACTGATTTTGTTATACTTATGAGTTAGACTAAAGGACATGCATAATATTGTGGACTGACTTGTGAATAAACAAATCAAGCGAGGGTCACATGCACCATATTTCGATGACAGGCTACACTACAAAAGTACAAAGCCAGAAACTTGGGCACAGCACTCAGTTTATTCAAAAGAAAGGGACCAGTGCCTGTCGAATAAGGGCCAAAAAAGAGAGAAAGATCCGAGGGTGAGCGCATATTTTGGCCTCTTCGCTTTCGCTTCTTTGGAAAGTTTATTTCCTCTTGAATAGAATAAATCAGCAAGGGTCTCGTGCACTTATAAAACTGAAAACCTTTGATTGATGGGGTTAGAAAAATATTTCACGTAGATCAGGGTACACATTTCTTTCTTCCTGTTGCGTGGGTCATGGAGGGGGATTAATATTCGTACGTTGTGCATGAAGCATCACCGCTGTAACAACCTTAGTAATAAAAGGTTGTTACTAAAAATAGTTTGTCGATGTTCTTAAAATCATATTAATAGGCTTTTGTCGCCAAAATATATTTAACGATATTCTTCTGTTGTTACATATATGCTGTACAGCAAAAATCGTAATGCGATGAAGGGATACGAAGATGGACCTTTCACTCATTATGTATTGAGGGCGTAGCGGGTAAGTACTAAAAGGAAATACGAAATGATGCATCAAGACAATGAATAGAAGCAAGCCATACTACAATAAACCAATTCCGTTTGCTATTTTTCCCATTTCTGCTCTAGGTATGTAGAGGCTCCAGGCAACAATTGCACTGATAATTGTGTTGTCAATTCATGCCACACTTGTCGATTAAGCTATTTTCTCCCGGCGTCAGAAGTTTTTAGGTGAAAAGGTTGTTGTTAAAATTGATTCGTCGCTTTAGTGGGATATCGTGCCTAAAGGGCACCACCTTCAGATGTGGGACGGCTGCAGTATTAGCCTTGGCTTCTAATAATGAAATGACTGCATGCTCCAAGGGCTTGTTTATAACTACTACTTGAGTATACATAACGAAACTTCTCCATATGAAGATAACTGATTCCCCCTCCCAAATGTCGTGTACCAAGGATATCGTCGAGACCGTAACCATATATGACTCGTCTATATAGTATCGTTTCCATTATCTCAGTATCAACACGGCAACATCAACACAACTACCTTGTCACACCCGCATAGGCGTTCATCAGGATTGGGTGCACAACGCGTTGCTGTAAAGCATCTTATGCTCCTTTTTTATTATTTTGGTCCCGGATGTGATATAATTTTTAGGATCTTAGTGAATAATTGCCGTAGTAGCGTTGATAACTGTAGATATTTGTGTCTTTTTTACGACCTGTCAGGATGTTAAAAGTTTAAAGCTATAAGGCTATAATGACAAACGCTATACCTATATTTTAGTAACGCAATTCTCATGCATGGTCTACCAAAAAAATTTTGATAAAAGAAAAGGGCAAAATATTTTGAACTTTAGTCGTTAAAAGCTTCTTTAGCAAACACTTTTGGGACGACAGCACATCTATAGATCGAGCATGAGACCCGGATCGATTGTAGGAACTATTATGGGTAAGGATCAGTATACACTTAGCTACCAAAAAAATACAGAAGTGACCACAAATCTGCAACAGAATAATATGCAAAACTTACTTATCAACATGTATGTAAGCCCCCATAACCACTATTTTTTTTTTTTGAACAAACCTTGGCTCCTATCTGGGTTGTAGGAATCTTCCTCCAACCCCGTATATAGTGACAATTAACAGTCACTAAATATTTCTAGTGACTTTTCTTCTAACACTTTCAGCGATAATTATTAGTCGCATTTTTTTAGCGTCACTAAATAAAAGCCATTAGAAATATTTAGAAACGACTGATTGTCGTTATATAAGGGGTAGGAAGAATATTCCTCCAAGGTCCAACCAGGGAGCAGCCAATTTTTTTCCTTTTTTTTTTGTAAGTAGTAAGTCCCAACCACTCTCAATATCATCCCACCCATGATGCCACACACAAACACCATAGGAATCATGGGTTGTCCAAATTTCATATGCCAAATAACCCCTTATCATTAGCCCTATTTTAATCAAAAATTTAGAAAAAAATAATTGTTAACTTGAAGATGATAAGAAAGCTACTACATACTATATAATTGAACCCCTTGTCATGCCACCCTGTGTCCTTCACATTATTACTGACCAGTTTTTTTTTTAATCGATCCTCCACGACCAGGTCGACCACCCATCCTCTCTAGCATATCTCCTCCTCCTCCTGCTAAAATGAGCTGGTGGTGGTCCGGTGCAATCGGCGCTGCAAAGGCACGTAACTCTATGTTCTTACCTTTCATATCAACCGGATATTTTGTTATCAATGTTCTCTATGTTCATTTTGCCACATTTCTAACATTTAATCTTGTTATCGCAGAAAAAACTTGACAACGAAGAGGAAGCACCGAAGAGCTACCAAAGCGTAGGCCTAATCATCGGCGTAACCGGCATAGTCGGCAACAGCCTAGCCGAAATCCTCCCCCTCTCCGACACCCCAGGGGGTCCATGGAAGGTCTACGGCGTTGCACGCCGCCCACGTCCATCGTGGAACGCCGACCACCCCGTCGACTACATCCAATGCGACATCTCAAACGCCGATGACACCCTAGCTAAACTTTCCCCCCTTACAGATATCACCCACATTTTCTGGGTCACCTGGGCCAACCGGGCAACCGAGGCTCAATGCTGCGACATCAACGGCGCCATGCTCCGTAACGTCCTGAACGCCGTTGTGCCAAATTCCCCCAATCTCACCCACATCTCTCTCCAAACTGGCCATAAGCACTACATAGGCCCATTCGAGACCTTCGGCAAAATTGCACCACAAGACACCCCGTTTATCGAAGATTTGCCAAGACTAGAAGTTACAAACTTTTATTACACCCTGGAGGACATGATCCTAGAAGAAGCTGCCAAGAAGGAGTCCTTAACATGGTCTGTCCACAGGCCTGCCGTAATTTTTGGGTTCTCTCCGTACAGCATGATGAACTTGGTGGGGACTATTTGCGTTTACGCTGCGATTTGCAAGTACGAAAACGTGCCTCTAAAATTCCCTGGCACGAAGGCCGCCTGGAATTGTTACTCGGTTGCATCCGATGCTGATTTGATAGCTGAACACCAGATTTGGGCTGCGGTTGACCCGTATGCTAAGAATGAAGGGTTCAATTGTAGTAATGGAGACGTGTTCAAGTGGAAGCATTTGTGGAAGGTTCTGGCTGAGCAGTTTGGGGTAGAGTATGTGGAGTTTGATGAGAGCGAGCCGGCAGTGAGCCTAGCGGAGAGGATGAAGGACAAGGGCCCTGTGTGGGAAGAGATGGTGAAGGAGAATCAGCTGACGCCGACAAAATTGGAGGAGGTGGCGTCCTTTTGGTTTGCAGATGTGATATTTAGTGGAGAGTGCATGTTGGACAGCATGAACAAGAGCAAGGAGCATGGATTCTTGGGTTTCAGGAACACCACCAACTCGCTCATTAGTGTCATTGACAAAATGAAAGCTTACAAGATTGTTCCATGAGATGATGGTTGTTTATTTCGGTACTCTCAATAAGGATCTGAAGGGTATCAGCATGATTTTCTTTTGGAGAAATTGGGCTTTTTCCCCTGGTGTCGTGTATCTTGTAAGAGCATAATTATTCAAGGGTCTATTAGCAGGTTCCTATTCATTCTCGATGAGTCTTCTTAAATGTGGAATCTTACTTGTCATCCTGACAATAAACGAGGATGCGCTTGTTCAGACTTGAACTTAGCTTGTTGAAAATTGCAAGTGAACTCTTGAGCAACTGATCAAATCACTTGCAACCTTAACTAAAACAGAAGAAAACCCTATGAAATGTAGATGTTAAGACACCGATTTAGGTGAGAACGGATTGATGCGGCGACTAAAGAGACATTTGGAGGCAACCACTATGAATGTGGATCGATTAATTGTTCAGTAAAGCGACAGAGGGATAACATTTTCATTGACATTTGGTACCTACTTTTAGGACCAAACAGTGGGTGAATACGTGAAAAAGAATATGGATTACTTTTCAATTAGCCAGTCCAAACAAATAAGAGCGTAATAATAAACAAACGATATTCACATAATAACATTGACATGGTATTTATAATACAGACAACTTAGTCAACATCAGCACACGGAGATATAGTACAAGGACTGCTAGACATGCTTCTAACTATCTAGTGGTCCTTCAGCCCGATCTTGACACCAGCTGCCCCCTCTGTGAGTCATCTAAGGAAACTGCTACCCACTTGTTCATTGCTTGTCCCTTGACAAGATTATTGTGGGCTTCTTCTCCAGCAGGATTTCGTCCCCCTCAAGGTATTGATAACCATATTCATTGGCTGTTCTTCTTTCTTGACCCCCCAGACATCTCCCGTGAAGATAGAAGTCTATACACCATCTTTGCATCCTCACTGCTGGATCAAGTTTGGCTTGCCAGGAACAAGAAGATCCATGAAGCTAAAGCATTCAATCCGTTGTCAATTGCCACCAATATCATTTCCTCTTCTCTGAAGTATTCTGATGTTATCTCTAAGTCTGTAAATCCCCATGTTATGCCCGCAGCACTAGAGGCATCTTGGTCACCCCCTCCCTTTGGCTGGCACAAAATTAATTTCGATGCTGCAATTAGGGGTAATAAGGCATGCATTGCGACCTTATGCCGCAATTCCGATGGAGAGATTGAGTACGGCAACATTTCCTTAATCAGTACTGATTCGCCTGAGATCGCAGAGGCTAGAGCTGCTCTACTCGCCATCAAAACAGCCTTTGGTCAACAAAAAAAGTTTATCATCCTAGAAGGCGATGCAGAAAACATTATCAAAACAATCTCTGAGACTGATGCAAGTCCTAGCTGGAACATAAGAGCTTTCATGGAAGATTCTAAATGGTTGCTAGATCATTTTAGTGGTTGGGAAGCTGTGTATTGCCCTAGATCTGCCAACAGGGCTGCCCATAATTTAGCAGCCAATGCCTTTGCTTGTAATCATTTTGCCTTTGTTCCTCCTTCATCCAACCTTTTGCTTAATTTGGAGGAAGTGAGGAACAATGCTCTTTAGCTGTATTTCCTCTCTGTTTCTGTTTTAATATGAAATATCCTTCTTACCAAAAAAAAAAAAAAACTACCATTGTCGCAACCAAAAGTTCCACCCCAGCCTTGTCATAACAAAAGCACCATTTTAACGGCACAAAACAGCCTATAGCAGCCCTCATTTACATTCACAACCAACTACTACAAGCAAACTTAAGGAACAATTTTGTTACCCCTCAGCTTGGCTATCCAGGAAATGAAGGACTTTTTATGTTCCTAAACCCCAAGAACTACGGGTGAGCACCAAACCTTTCAAACCGATCAAACCGAACCATCCAAAAATCTTAACGGTTTGGTTTAACATTTTTCAAACCAAACTTGGTTCGGTCTGGTTCACATTTTTTAAACCGATTACAAACCGAACCGAACCGAACCGAACCGACCTATGATATGTTAATGTATTTTTAGTAAGATTTCATTGATAATTACATGTTATGTTTGCCCACATCCTTACTTTTTAGCGACAAATGACGTGCGGACAAGCATATAAGAGCATGCAATAGACATTTCCTATTAAATTATTTGAGAGAGTCACGCCATACAAATAAATCTTCGTAATACTAAGAATATAAAGTGTTAAATCAATTTATGGTGCAAAGATACTTGCCCTTGCAGCTCCGATAGCACCGGCCCACCACCAGCTCATTTTGAGCTTGACCAAGATGAAATTTTAGCTAGGGAGTTGGACAGGGAAAGACTAGGAAGTAGAAGTGTTCTTGAGGAGGCAAAGAGCACAGCGCTGCATGAGCTTAACTCTGGACGAATACGTGGGCTTTAAAGGACAAAAAGAGGAGGAGGAGGAGGAAGAAGACATGAAGCTTGTTTGGCGTAAAATTGGGATCATCTTGAAATGAATGTGGTGGGGGTTTGTGGATGTGGAGGGTTTTCGTGAATCGGTTCTTTTAGGGCTATTCAAAGTGTCCAAGGTTGCTGATGCTTTGCTGGTTTACGTTTCAAGGGAGCTTCCATTCCTTAATTTGTAGGAGGAAGTACTGGTAGACCTGCGTAGAGTATCACCAAAGGGGGTTATTCATGTGTTTTTTCAAGACAACATAGCATTTGGCAAGTGGAGTTGAACCCAAGACACCAGTTAGCGTGCTTGGATTATGCTAACAAGTAACAACCATGCATGCGTAGTAAAAAAGGAGAATGGTTGTTAGAAGACAAAGGGTTAGCAGTTTCAACGTAATGCACACACGTGCATGACCTCAAAAGCCTGAATTTCATGAATACTATTGTTTTGTTTTGTTCTTACGATTATCGGATGTAGAACTTTAGACCCTAAGCTCTGCCAAAACGAAGAGAAGAATATTTGGAAGAAAAGTGGTCTGAGACTCGGACTGGTGAAATAGACAAAAAACAAAATGTATTATTTATCTTTTGGGTACTTTTGAGGGTGAAGTACAAGTCAAATCGATCTAGGGTTAAACCTACTTTCAAAGAATGCGTAAAGTCTAAACCTTTATGTAGTGCTATTTTGGTGCAAACCTGCCTAACTTCCTACCTTCGAGAGATCGCACTAGTAGAAACCAGTGAGTTAAAAAATAAAAAATGAAACTTTCAAATTCTCAACATATGTTTGATAAGTATTAGCAGTCCTCAGAATAGATGAAATTAATAAAAACATTTATATTTTCAGATTCAATATTCTGATATCTTCCTAAAGATTAAGAGCTCAAATCAATCTATCTGTTGTTTTTTGGCGCCACGTATCATCAATAAAAATGGACACTTCTTGTTCAACTGTTTTTAACTTTCTTTCGCTTTTACTGCTCTTAAATATAATGACGGATATATCAAACAGTTGCTCTCAGATAGCGTTGAGTGAATGTGATGCAAAGATTTACACTTTCTATCGCTAAACGAGGCAAATTTACTGGGCACATTATATATCTACGCTTTAGTATGACTAGTAAGAATCACGTCCTTGCACGTTATATAGTAATTCGAAAATAAAAATGTTATAAACCTTGATGAAAAACACAATTTAAAATTAATTAATACGATTATTCTAATCAAATCATAATAAATAAATCAGTTATTAACCACTAATCAAAGGCTTTAGTAGCAGAAAGTTCATTGCACAAGATATGGGCTTGTTTTCAAATCCCAATTGTTAATATCAATTATCACTAATATTTATAGCATACTTATTCTTTTGTTACATCAAGTTACTACTAAAAGGAGTCCTACTTGTTTTATAATATATCTTGTTATCCAATGTACACTAACACTATAATCAGTTTCAAACATCTTCCGCAAATATCTAATTCTCAGGAACAATACAAGTTTGACATTATAGTTACAAAAGTGAAAAAGTGTTTTAGAAATAATTAACGTCAAGTGTGTATGTTAGAGTTGTCCAATTTCTTGTAATGTATTTCAATGGCATGTATATAAGCATAATAAGTGAAACTGAGGATAAGTTTGAACTATAACAGTGATATTAACAAAAAATTACCCAAGAAGGATTTCGAAAATAAAGTGTCTAATGGGAAGAAGTTGTGATTAATAAATGTATAACAAAGTTTATAAAACGAAAGCAATTAGGAGCTTAAGTTTTGCATCTTTAAAATCCATAATTCAAATGAACTCAAGAGATCTAGTAGGGCACATATGAAGACTAATCAATTGCTTAGGTAACAAATCTAATAGTTATAGCTTTTAAGAATTTTTAAATTTTTTCTATCATTCACTTTTACAGTTTTAGACATTTTTTCTGCAAGCATCACCACTAAAATTCAAAATATCATCACTTAGGACTTCTAATACCATTCATTATCCATTTTGTTTCTTTACAAGATGATCATTTCTTATAGGGATGATTGTTGAGGGTCAAAATAACCCCTATGTTTATTTTCTTTTAGTATTGATACAGTCTACTAAAGTATAATTTTCATGTATCTCTTATTTGAAGATTAAGGAACAAAGTAAGCCCTTTTTAAAAAAATTCTAGCTCATGTTTTAAATTTCGAGTACAACTTGTCTAAAATTACACTTAACCTTAATGTTACTTTCTTTTTTCTACTTTCCAGTTGAAAAATCCGAAGTGTACTCTAAATTTTAGTCATTTAATCCCTTGAGATTATTTTATGTGTTGGGGCTATAGATCCTCACCCGTTTTGGTTGTATCCATAGTTTTTTATCATGAACTTTTAACCTCTTTAGTGAAAAAAATATCTAAAGTTAGCAAAAAAGGTTGTAATTTAGCATCAACTTTTTAAAAGTCATAAGCAACCCCATGATTAAGAAACCTTTTAAACATAAATAGAGTATTTGAAGAAAATAATGTTCAGTCATTTAACCCTTTGCACATCAAAACTCGAGTGTTTTTAGGTTAAAAGAATATTAGTAATTTAAGCTCAAATAAATTGGAGTCATTATTGTTGGCAGATCGGAGGTTGGCCGCGTCCATCTACTCCCTTGTGTACTCGACCGTGTGTGATGGCTGTTGTGCCAGGACTATAAGGAAATAAAGTTGTACCCTTACTAACAACAATTACTTTTGGTACAGTGGTAAGCGCTTGATCCTATCAATTATTAATTATGTTTTACCTAATCCTATCACTTATAAGAGTTGGATATACAAAGCCGTATAAAGAATATATTATCATGTAAATATATGGTATTCCGGGGTTACAGTGAACCATAGAAAGACAACAATCATATGAAGAATATGTTATCATGCAAATAAGTGTATTCCAATTACTCTAAGATGAACATAGGATCATTTACTTGTCACAAATTCAAATTATAATTAGGAACTGAATAGTCTGATGTAGCAATTCTTATACATTTAAAATTTTCTAAAATATGATAGCTTTCTTATACCAATATATTCATATTTAAAATCTAGAATTAAACTTCAAAATTAAAATTGTATCAATGTCATAATACACTTGCACTGAAATCTACATATATGCACAATATGAAATACAAAATTAAAAAGGGATTGAGTTTCTGATAAAATATTTAATTTAATTAGTTGAGGTGTATTTTATTTCTTCTAAAAGGCTATAGAAATTTATAATTTGTTTTTTTATCGAATTTGATAGAAAAGATGAAGGAGCTCTCGATCTAGGTAATTTAGTTTTAACATGAATAGAGACAATATATATTGTTAAGAATTTTTTCAGTAATCAGAGAGCATGTAGGAGTTCCGGATTTTCATAGGATTTTTTTCTTTATTTTAGTAAAAATCAAAACAACTCTTAGGAATATATTATCATAAGGGTATTTTAAGGAAATAGGGTATTATGAGAAGTCAAAAACACCCTCTTTTTTTAAATAGCACTGTAATTTAAAAAGAGTATTTCATGAAAAAAGAGGTTTTAAGAAAAAATAGCCTCGATCACTAATAGTCTTCTATGAAGATTTCAATTGAGAAGGGTATCTTAAGAAAGAAAAAAAAAAAGGATTAGACATTTAAGCTCATATATGCTTTTATATATGCATAGATATAGATAGATATAGAAATAGATATAAATATAGATAGATATAGATGTGGGGCAACAGATAGACGAGCCGAAGAAATTAGATCTTCACCACAATCTAGCACCAAATGATATCGATAACAATGACAGAATCTGATGTGCACGAGTCAAAAAGAGTTAAGCTCCTGAATCAAGCAAACAAACAACCTATTTGAGAACATTGTGTAATAATATGAGCCATTCTGTTATCTATCTGGCTAGCAGATGATTGGATTTACCGAGTAAAAGTGCAAAGGCCACCAGATGAAGTGGTGGAAGGTGTGACTTTGTTTAAAGAAAACTTCTCGTATGACAAGTATTTTAATCAATATGGAATTGTGGTCCTCTCCACCACCTCCGATCTTCTTCATGCACAGTGGTGGGGTGGGGTTGGGGTGGTGGAAGGTGGAAGGTGTGTCACCTTATCGTCTTCCTCACTCAAAGTATCAAATTTTAAATCCTCATAAAAAGTCAGATGATTTCAAGCCTATTGATGCAAGCTTGTAGATAGCATCTCCTAATCAAAATTTCAGATACAGTGGTATAACAGTAAGTTTATGCCTCTGCTACATCTGTGAAGACAGTTAAGTTTTTCGACTTACGCTGATCAAGCCAAGATGGCCTACTTTCTTTGCCTAGCTCTTTCTAGCTTTCTCCTGGTACTCCCATCCTTTGTGATAAAAGGTTCTTCTAAAATGGTGGACAGACCTGCAAAAGAATAAAGGGATAATTCAGTGATCACATGTGATAATGGCATAATACGATAAGGTGACAACTTCTTTGGGCAACCCATGTTAGAGAAGAAACCCATTTAAATTCTGAATGATCACTGATACATAATGGTAGTCCCATACTTTGTTTGATTAAGTATGTAACTGACCTGTCATGAAACCCTTGTTCCCACTGGTCATTGTTGTACCTTCATGCCATTGTGGTACTTTATCGACATCATTGTTTATTATCTTTGACTGGGCAGCGGCAAAAAGCCATGTTGCATCCACCTGCTTGCTGATCATGCGCATGGCGTAATGAGGAATTTTCGCATGTTCTGCAGTATCTAGTTTCATGCAGCCACTAACGAACATTAGACAGTCCATTAAACTCTCTTTAGCCAACCCTTTCATATCATAAGCCTGTGATCTTCTCCATAGGCTTTTGGTATGAGAATTCGGAGGATCTGAAAGGCAAAGAGCTCTAGTTGTGTCACTAATGGCAGCATCTGGATCACTAAGCAACAAATGACACTGAGCTCTGTTACTAAAAAGAACAGCTCTCTCTTTTCTAAGTCCCAGTGGACACAATGTTAAAGCCTCTGTGTACTTGACCAAAGCTGCTTCAACCTTCCCTATCCAAAAACTATGATTTCCTTCCTGTTTAATCAAACTCACCAAAAGCCTTTTCTCTTCTATTCTCTCCACAGACACCATATGCTCTCGCTTTCTCCTCTCTACCTTCAAAGCCCAAATTTCTTCTAGTGCTCTCTCAACTTCGGAATTATTAATTATTGACTTTCGTCGTTTAAAATCACAAAGGAGTACTTTTGTGATCATTTCACCAACTTTTGATCTTCCTCCAAGGGTTCTAAGTTCAGCCAAATCAATCAGATGAAAGGTGGAAATTTCAATTATTTTGTACCTCGTATTTGGATCGCTGAGAAGTAATACAAGGCAATCAATTCCCATGTACTGCCAATCATCCGAAGATCTTGAGAGCTTACAAAGATTCTCTATAATCTCCTCTGATCCTGCGATGCTTGTTCTTCCAACTTTATTGTAACACAGAAGTCTAATAAGTCCAACCCCAGCAGGCGATGAGTGATTCACCAACCCACCCCACATTTCACACAGGTCCTTCAAGAATTCAGGTGTACAAATAAGATCTATAGACCTATTTTTGACAGCAAAGCAGTTTAGCAGATGTATAGACCAGCACTGCATTTGGCTAGCCCATTCCTCGGCCTTCCTGTTCTGCATCTCTAACCCTCCTATCCCTCTTGTAAGCAAATCCTTATGGTACTTCAACCTTTTTCTCTCATTCTTCTCTCCTACAAACATATTGTACACTACTTCAAGGCAGGTAGAAGCTAAATGCATTGCTGATTTTACCAACTCTTCTTCATGATTTGCGACAGCTTCAAAGGTCCTTTCATAGCTTGCCAGGTGGCCAAGTGCTCTAACAGCCACCCTTTGCTCGACCCAACTCATCTCGCCTCTCATTAGATCCAATAATGGCGGTATAACACCTGATGCCACGCCTTTTTCAGCAAACTCAACCTTTGTCATAGTATACGAACCAATAATATGAGCTGCATAGTAAGGAATATACACATTTTGGTCCCTACAAAGCCAAGCTCTATCATTGATGCCTTTATAGATTAAACTCACCATGCAGTCAAAGATACCTAGAGATGGAAACTCTGGATCATCGGGTTGAGTCATGGCGATGTTCCATAGACCGCTCAGCACCAGAACAACTTCTTCGTCATCTATGAGAGGCATTTTTTTGAATAAATTTTTGATTCTCTCTCTCCTTGTCAATGAGTTTGGTTCCTTGATGATGCAGAAGAAACAACTAGATTTAGTGCAATTCTGATCTACGTTCATGTAGCAGGTACTGCCAGTGGAGGTGGCGGGGTTAGTCTTTTTCTTTTGAGAATCCATGGATGATGAAAAGATTTGAATGTAGGGTTTTGGCTTTGAGGTAGGCTTTAGGGTTTTACATGTAAAGATTTTGCAGATAGAAAGGATGAGAGAGGTATATGGAGTTGGCCGAGTGGGGTGGTGGTGACAACTAGCCGCGCATGAAAATATATAGTATGCAATCTTGTGCCAGTGTGTGCTCTAGATGTGCTCGTTCCAGTTACCTTTAAAGTTCATGGTTATGACACAGTCAAGGCAGTCGATAACTTTATATTAAGCACAGAAGCAGCAGTTTAATAAGGAATCCATAAGTCAATGAAGGGAAAATGATCAAATAAACTCATCAATTCAATGTTCAGTATGAATTGGGTCTGACTGTTCTACTCTTGCTCACACAACTGATGATGAAGGCTTTCTCTACATCTTAATAAATTAAGAACTGATATTAGTTCATCTACTAATCTTCTCTTTTTGTCATCTCATGCAGGTGCTTCCCACCTCAGACTAACAAGCTGTTCTTTCGCACTTAAATTTTTAGGTTAAAACTTATCTGATGGACCACGGAACATAGACAATAGGGCCTATGGTAACTTCTTATTCTTAATCTACTCTTTCTAGTCCAACTTCACTTTAATCTTCTTCTGGTGTAAAGGTTTTTTGTCTTATGTGACAAATGATTGTGCAGGCGAGATTGCAAATCTACTCGCATTATGAGGGAACAATAGTTACTGACCTTTGTAACGAATCTGATTTCCTGTTTAAATTTTGGCATCTAGCCTTTTAGCGATATCTGGATGTGAACTAAAATTTTCTATCATGTTGTCTAGAATCTAAGGTTTCAAATTGTGCCTAATCCTATCCACCAACACCAACCTCCACCATGAAAGAAGAAAGAGGCTATAGAATATAAGCCTTCTATACCTTCTTATCCATATGAACAGGGTGCTAGATTAACGTTTCAGTCTCTTCTCTACAGATCAAGTGATCTGATCAGAAGCATAGTTTTGAACCACAATTTCTGGCTGAACTTACTTCTAGAGGATAGTTTAAGAAACAAATTCCAAGTTCTAACCCACGTTCGCTAAGAGACCAGGTCAGATTCTGTTTAGGATTGGGCTATTTTTGCACAGTTTTGTCACTAACAGTGCATCAGCGGCAGGATTTATCGCAATTTCCTTCCCAGCTTTTGTGGGTTAAGAATGTTTCTGCAATCAACATATGCAGATGTGCTGCAACAGGGTGGATGGACCACAACTTTAAAATGGGAACTTGTCCCTTCAAACCAAAAGCAAAATTGTGGTCCCTTCTCACTTTTAAACACTGTTCCTCAAACAATATGAGCTCTAGAACTAGTGAAGCTTAGGATAGAAGCCATGAATAGATCAAGAACAGTGTGAGACAATAGAAGGGAAAGGTCTCGAGATTATACGGCTGCTATATATAGATATAGTTGGGGAAAGCAGGAAAGGCATAATTAAAGAAACAGTCTTCACCAAGTGATGCTAATTGCAAGTATAAACAATTTGCTCCTGCCTATGCCTGGCGTACCTTCCACTTTTCAACATAGCACCTTCAATTAAAAATGTACTTTCTATCAGCAAAGCTAAAGAAGCTTGAATAGATTAAGAATTAAGAACAGCGTGAAGCCCGTAGGGGGAAGGTCTCAAGAATATGTGGCTGCAGGCTGCGATATATAAATAGGAAAAAGCACGAAAAGCAGATATCCGGATATTAGTTCTCATCAAGTAAAGCTAATTGGTATAAACGCTGTTTCTGCCTAAGAATGGTCTGCTTGTGATGGTATAATAATCATGATGATCTAGTGAGCTGTAATTCCTAGAAGGACATCTGATTTTTGTCGGGACATGTATCTTGATTTTGTTTAATAGTTATCGTACAACTGTCGTGAAAAATACTTACTTTTGGTTCTAAGCTCGTGATTAGGAGACCTGATTTGTAATCTAGTTGCACTGAACTAGGTGAAACCAGAAGAAGGAAGTATGTTTCTGCACTATTCTAAATTGAACGTGCAGAACCTTCTCGTTATCTCAATGAGTTGTAATTGAATTATCAACAAGTCATTCTGCATTTTTCAAGCCAGTTGGTCTATCAGGGTGACTCACTTTCTTGAATATGCTATAACATGTGACTCCCCTCTAAGATGTTGCAACTTGCAAGGGGCAGAACAACAGTAAGACATGATTAGATAAAGCGTGGAGCTGCAAATCCAAGCGTGCTGAATTGGAGTTTCAGCATTAGACTACCTTGTTCCTGACAAAGGATTTCAAGTTACCTAAAGGCCTACAGAAGTAGTGCATTCAAAGGCCTACAGAAGTCATCCCTGAGCTTAATGAACTATGAAGAAAATTGGCAGCGTGCTTTAGATGTATGCTAAAAGGATCAGAACTAATAGACTCCATAAACTTCGCATACCTTCAATCACAGTCTTATAGTGGTCGAAACCTATTACTAGTGCCCCTAATTGACCTTAGTCCCCCATAATTATGAACAAATAGGATTGAATAAAATTATATTTGCAGAGCACACTACATACTCCGTATATTTTAAGGTGAGAGAAGGCACTTGGAATACCAGAAATCTGGACAGATATGAATTCAAATTCAAATCTGGCATAAAACACTATTCCAACATAAACATACAAAACAATTCAACACACTCCCCTCAAAAGCCAGAAGATCTACAGATAGATGGCCAAAAGTACTTCATACTACATCTGAATACAAGGACCCATTTCTGGCTTTGCAGCCATGGAAATGCCTAATAGGTTCTATTAGCGTTCCTTCCTTAGGATGGTACATAGGCGTCTAAGCCACAGGCATCCCTGTAGAATTAAGTCCATGGCAAAAAAAATAAATTTGCAGTCATACTAATAAGAAGCCAGGAAGTCTGATAGGAGTAGGACATGCATCATCCATTTTAACCTAAGCTGGAGGATGGAAGTGTCTTGGCAGAACAACTTCATGACAATCAAACACAAACATTTGTAGTAGTACTAAGAAGCTTGAGATTATAATGGTAGTTCAACTAAATCTAAGACTAGACGTCATCTATCTGTTACAAGTAAAAAATTTCTTTTGATTGATGCCTTGTCTTGAGGAGATCTGATTTTCAGCATTAATATCGATATTTCCTGCACAAAAATTAAAGAAAATCTATTTTTTCACCTCATGTATGAGCGCTTATATTTTACCAATCTAAATACCTAAGATATACACTGACCTCCTTTTGGATCTTGAAAGTCGTATCAATGGACAAGAGAGAGGGAGGAGTAGATGCTATGATTACCGAGACTCATGAGTTACTTTATTAGTGCTCATATTTACCTATCAAAAACCTAAAATACACACTGACCTCCTTTTGGATCTTGAAAGTCTTATAAAATGGACAAGAGAAAGGGAGGAGAAGATGCTATGATTACCAAGACTCAAAGTCATCCCATGTGCAACCGAGCCGATGGCCAGAACTTTTGTGACCCAAGATTAAGTTAAGCACATGAGCTCAGTGAATGATCAGGTTGGCTACAACTGTTCGTGGGCTTCAGGTGCTGCTGTGTAGCCCTATAACACTAGGAGTCAGGGTAACTCATTTTTAGACCTTAGGGTTTATCTTTTCACAAACATATGAACATCGTATGCTAATAGCAATTAGTAGAACAAAACTAACTGATCAACAGCTTCAGGCTCCTCTACTCTTCATACTGTAGATTTTCCATTTCCTGTGTTTAAGGCTTCAAAAGGAAGGCAGGGCAAGCTGCAAGTGATCTATCTAGTTGGCTCAGTTGGGAGGTTCAGCCCCTTCCATTTGACTTTGGACAACTAGGAATGGTAGAATCAGGTCTTAAAGTCACACATAATACACATGCATATGTTTTGCCAACAGTTTGTGAACTTAGGAGTTTGCCTTCTAGCTAAAACTCTCCCACGGTTTGGGAAGCACGAAGTCATCTAAGAATAGCTCTCGTCATATCTATTTACTTCTAATGATTGGCCCTGTATCACGATGGGACGGGACGAACAGTGCAATCGGCGCAAACGGCACAATATTTCTGTGGGAAAGACTAGGTATATATCCAATGGTTCAAGGAGAGATCCTTGTTAGAGACAAGGTTTACATTGAAGGAATTAGCTCTCTTAGATCAATCAATCCAGTCAGACACATATACATGTGTATGTCTCTGTGTGTGTATGTGTGTACTTTGACAAGTATGAGCTTTATGTGTAAGGAGCTCATATAGCAGGGGAAGACCCTTGTACAAAGGAATCTGTACAGAATCAAAAGGCCTCACAAAACCAAAACAAAAGAAGCGCCAGAAGATATCCACTCAATCTACCTAGCCAATCAACCAAAAACCCAACCCCCAACCGCTACAAGAAGATGCAGACGATAACTACTTCAATGTTCACCTAGTAAATTCGTCAACAAAATCCTCAAACGAATCAACCACGTCAATATGTGCAGGGAGCTAACCAGAGTTGTTGTGGATACTTGTGTAGACAGGATACGCAATGCCTTAGTCCAGAATGAATGGCATAGTACCAGTTTCTAGAAAGATGCACAAAAAGATGAATAACCCTTTACTTCTCAAAATTTGTGATTTATGCTGCACGTCTTGTTGCCGATGCAAAATCTTACAAACACCATGACTGAGATTAATGTTGTGCTTTCATTTGGGCAGTAGCACAGAAATGTGCTGACATGAGTTGATCATCAACAGGAAAAGGTTGAGAATCTTTGTTAACAAAAGCAATTCAAACCACGGACTCCCAACAAGTTCTTGCAGTGAATCCTTGCCTAAAGATCTAAAAAACTAGAAAAGCATCATCCATTCGTTGAATTTTCCGCATTCCTATATATAGTGTACAGTATGCTCACAATGAAAGAGATGAGAAGGAGATCACTTAGATCAGTGCTGGTAATAGCATTTTCAAATCTAAATTGTATTAAGTAGGAAGTAAGTTGAAAAGGGTGTGAAATGAGAGACAGAGAGACTCACGACATGTGCTGAACACTTGCTCGGGAAAAAAAGAGATAGCAGACCAGCGACTACAATTCACCATTTAGTTTAGAGCTTGAAACTCGGACATATCGAACATGCACTTCCAATTAAATGCTCTGCCAATGGATTGCGAAACTGTAAATGTGCGCGTTAAGGAAAATAAGATTCTACCAATATTTAGCATCAAGGTGGCTTCATACCTTGACCACACAAAATGAATTGCACCCACTTCCTCTCCTCCATATGTTGTTTGCCCTTTACTTCGCTGGGTATCCATGATAAATAATTACACGTAGTAGTAACTTTATATATTTCACGCAATAGAGTGCCTTTACTTCCATTTAACAAAGGTTAGTGAACACAAAAATCAACGGTTAGCCATTTCAGGGGATGAAAGGAGCCACCGCTAAAACATAAATTAGTGAAGCAGTTAAAGCCCCATTTCAGATGTCAATTTGAAAACCTGCTTCAAAAACTGGAGTAATCCAAAGGGAACTGCTCCAGAAAAGCTGCCATACGGTTTTTATGGTACAGATTGGACCAACAGTGATGGAAGGATGTGTGCATCTTCCTAGTGCTCCCAGAGCATCACATTTTGAATGTCGCAACTTTATTAGTTTGCTAATGCACAATATGCAAAATCCTCCACCTAGTTAACAGACCAAATCCGCATCGCAAATGCTTAGAGCTGGAAAAAGTCTTTGTTCAGTTCTGGGTAACACATCAGCTACGAAGAAGTATGTGATGGTCAAAGCTAATTTAAAATTGCCGCCCTTCGGAGTAATAGGATCGACCTACTACTCTGAGATAATGTCTCCCACTACCAAGTTGCATTTAATTTTCTCATACAACTTGAGTTCCATGGGATTGTCAATAGTTTTCCAGGTCTTGAAGATTAGTTATAAGAAACCAATACCAGGGTATGTATATTTCTGCAAGTTTCTAATGCCCCATTAGTTACCTTGATCATGCTTGTTTCCTTTCTCATCTTTTAGTACATAGATCAGTTCTTAACAAAAAGCACTGTCAAGCTTTTGCACATTAATGATAAAGTTATCTTCCATAATAGCCGCTTTCGTGACTAATCCACCCTAAGATCCCAACGAACTAGCCGCAATCAAGGACCGCAGCTTCGATATTAATATGACTGATGGCACAATCCAACGACTCCCATTCAAGTGACCAGTATCTTATTTACCAGCTCATGGTTCTGTAGAAATAGGCAAGGAAAGCAAAAGAAATACCAGTACCAGCAAATTGAAAGGGAAATTAGAGAGAAACTTGAGAACATCATTGGCACTCTGAGGGACAGAAGTGGTCCACATAGTTCCTAATGAGGGACTAAGGTTCCTTTACAAAAGTTGAGATGATTATTTATTTGGAAGGTAAGTCATGAAGGAAAGGATACATATATGTACCCATTAAATTTGACGGAACATCATGATTTGCTTACACCTTTCCCAGCAGCATTCAGTGTCGTAGCCCACAACCAGAACCCACCTTCTAAAAGTAATTACCATAAGACCAAAGCCTATATTTTTACCACAAGCTATAAAAGGAGAAAAGCAAACACATAAATCAACTCCGTAGAACTGAATTTAGGAATGCAGGCATGTGATCCTTTTCGCATGAGAATTGTACATATTTGTATGAAACATTTGATCCTCAGGGAATTACAGCTGTTAGGTCTTCACATAAGTGATTTTACAAAAGTGGGTCTCGCAAGTCACAGTTACACCAAATCTGTGTATTAAATTGGGGAAAACAAACCTCCATTAGCTTCATATCCCGCAAGAAACGACCCTACTCGACGATGGAACTCTTGATGTAGAGTTGATAACTTTGCCAGGCTCATGGCACATCCTGATAATATTTACAGATTGAAGGAGACTTGCATCGTTTTGAAAATTCCTCAATCGAGTTCCCACCTTACCAGAACAATCAAATTATGTCAGCCTATTTGTAAGCCTTCCCTTTCTTATATATTCATCTTAAAGCAATATTATTGTTGTTGTTGTCATGTGATTTCTCCAGTGCTGCAACTTTGGCTCGATACGCTGCTGCTGCCACAGTGGTCTTTACCATCTCACCCTGAGGAAGCTCGCAGGCTTCACTAATAGAACCATATCTTAGTTCAGCAGGAGGAATGAAACAGTCTACTGAAAGGCCAGGAACATTGAAAGCCACTTCTTCAATAGCCCATGCTTCTTCCATCCGTGTCTTGGTGTGACTCAACGCTGTCTCTCCAAACCTGAATAGGGTTACAACTGATCGCCCCGAGTGAGCAATCATGATTCCCTCAACAGGCCTGTAATCATCCAGGAATGAATTGATTGTGGTCTCCCAGTACACAGCATCACCTCCATTGGTTTGGATGCGTGTCAAGTGAGAGTCTTCCAAGTGCACAAGAAGCCCCGTCTTCTGACTGAAATAGCCAAACAAAACGTGCCTTATGATTTCTGCTGGCCCTTCGCTCCTGGTTTTCAATGTATGTGGATCAGCACAAAGCTTGAGGATGAAACAATCCTCTCCATCGATATTTTTTTCTCCAGTGCATCTTGCATTGGTGAACATGCTCGCAGTGGTCCTTGGGTCAAGACCCTACAAGTACAAAGGATGTCAGATCATTAAAATTTTAACCAGCAAGGGGCAAATCAAGTCAAAGTGACAAAGAAACTCTGCATTGATAAAGCACAAGCATCTTCACCTGAAGTGCACGACGCAAGGGCCTAACAGGCCCTTTTGCAGCATGTGCACCAAGCCAGGGCGTGTGCCTCCACACAAGCTTCCCATTGCAACCGGCATGAACTTTACTGTCACCAAGCGCAAGCTCCACATACCACATGTCTGGATCCATCTGCCAGAGCACAAAACCACCTGTCTCTGCTGTTTTGGAGGAATTTCTGCTCTTTATCACCTTTGTAGCGGTCTCGATATCAAAGGCTAACATCTTCACCTTTCCCATAGCATAAGCATTATGCATTGAGTTTTGAAGCTTTTGTCCTCCTGACGCTGCTGTGTATTGCTGCAATATGTACTGAGCAGACGAAGTTTCCTGCAAAAACAGCCCAAAAGCAAGAGATGCATCTTCAGAGAAATCTTAATTAATCTTCAATCATGGAACACCCAAATTAGAAATCAGCATGTGCCCAACCATTTTCTTAATTCTTATCTATTCCAATTGTAAATGAAGAAAACAGACTGTGTACCAACTAACATGTGTCCAGTAGTCCTCATTCTGGTTGCCTCAATTTCAAACGGAATATGCAACAATTTACGATAATCAATAGTGACCTCTCCCATCTCCAACTTCCCCTCCCCCCTCCCCCTTCACCCTCCCCCCACCAATGAAGGTGGACCAAATAATTACTAGGACAGCCATAAAGTGCACATCAACGTCCCTTACACAAAAACACCCACAACAATCGGCCACCACAAATATAATGCAAGATAACAGAGGAGATGCAAGCAGGAAGTTTCTTATTTTTACAGAGACAAAATTATGGGCGATCAAAAAAAATAATAAATGAAGAAAATGACCGTCTACCTACTAACATGTGCACAATAGTCCCTCATCTTTGTAGCCTCAACTCCAACACAGAAGATGAAATAACATGCAAAAGTTCACAAATTCTATTAAAAAAAATCTGTTAACATGGCAATATAAACCTTAAACTTGATGGATTACTTCATCATATATATATATAGAAATAAAACAAATACCCTTCTGATATACGACCCATTTAACATGAAATTAGTTAAAGTAAGCCAAAAATGTATATTCATAACACACATTGTTCAACCTTTCACTCAACCACCAGTATCAAAACCCAGCAGGTCTAAATATTACACGCATGAGTTTACTAGAACACCCTTGAAATTAAGCACCAACTTAAAATCAGAAATTTCACAAAGAGAATAGTAAAACAAAAAAGTAAAAGAAAACTCACAAAAGGGCATAACATGCTAGAGATTAGTAGAGAAAAGACTAACAATGGGAGTGTCTTTGATGCTGAGGTGAGGGAAAGGATCACTGTTGCTAACGTGCACCGGCGCCAGCGGCGCACCCAAGACGCCCAGCAGCAGCCTCAGATCGGACCGTTGGTACGACGAGCCGGCCGAAACGGACGGAGCCCTCGACAGCTGTCCCTTCATCCAGTGGCCCCACCTCTCCGCCTTCGAATCCCCGCCGTCTATCGCCTCGTTCGGGTCAGTGGGCCCCTCCATCAACGGCGACAGTGCCTCCAGCGGCCTCAGGCTGCCCGATCTCGCAATCATCTGCTCCAGCTGCGCCATGTGGCGCCCCTTCCGCCGTCGGCTCGGGGACCCATTTCTCCCCCCGGGTTTTGGACTCGGGCTCGGAGTCTTCCCCCTTGACCGACCCGGAGATAACCCTCTGACTACCTCCTCCTTCAATGCCGAGAAGAACCCTTGCTTTCTCTCCATTTCCAGAAACACGCACTAAAATGTGAGAAAAAACACGCAGGGGGGCGGTGCTTTTGCTGCTTACTGCTTAGTGCTCACACACACTCTGCAGAAAAGAGCGAACTAAAATCTAAAAAGAGCTGAAGGCTGTGCCAAACGCTTCCTTAACTTCCACTTTATATGAATCTTACGGGTAGCACGCTCCACTTTAGTTTCTAAGTCATAAAACTGTCGCTAAATACTTTTACAAATGAAGCTAAAAGTATATTGAGAAGGCACATAATTAAGGGCAGAGATTAAGCACCAAATTTATGTGTACAACACTCTTCTCGTTCGAATAAATTCTTCCAAATTTGTTAGTCCGCCGGCATAAGAGTTGTTGGTTTTTTTTAATGTAACTTGACTTAACGATATAAATTTACTCTATGATTTATGCTAAGTTCACTTCGATGTCTACGATTCTAAATTAAATAACTTACAAAAATCAAAAGGAGACTATCCAATGGAACGGAGAAGGTAACACGAGCGATAATATTCTCAATCTCAGCTTCTCTTTCTATGATATATCTATTGACACTGCTTAATTCATCTCTAGAGCAAGAATATAAAATACTCTATCCGTCTTAAATTATTTGATCATGTTTGACTTGTACACAATTACTCATGATATAAATTATATTTTATGAGTTTTTCATTATACTTTAAAAGAGAAAAAGAGAGAAGGGTAAACATGAAAAAAATAGGGATAACATCTTTTTTAATTCGAAAAGTGATCAATATTTATAAAATAACTTTTAAAAAAAGATATAATTAATTTTTGTAAAACAGAAAGAGTATTACGCTATCATTTTGAAGCGACACCAAGACAAAGGACAATGCGAGTGATGAAAGTGCCGGTAATACAGTGGAGTGGCACGAGAGAAACGATACCGTGGGTGTGGAGTGGTGGGCGGTAGTTAGGTGGGTTACATATATTCTGCGCGTTTTTTGGGTATTTGTCGAGACGGGAGTTTTGCCTTTTTTGGGGGGCGGAGGGGATTGGATGGTGAGGGAGGTGGTGGGTCGTAGGTGTGCGAATATTGGACGAGCTGTTGACGAGTCTTTCTCGTGACCCTCTGAGAATGATTACACCGAAACGCCTGACTCACTGTTTTCCAACCTCTGCGAAACGGCCTTGGTTATGCCAAAATGGCCAAGTGCGCTCCCAGTTCTGGTACCCACTTGCTAACTCCAGTCCACTGGCATTCCTGCCAAAGTTTCTTTTTCTTGCTCTCAAGGGAAAACTTGGAGTAAATGAAGCTACGTGGGTAACTCTTATGAACTCTCGGATCTATCACCATTAAATTAAAAATGAAGCAAACCATCTGGTTTCATCGTATGTTGCTTGCGTGTACGGTACGAAAATCACTTTATTTTTAGTAGTCATTTTTAGTGTTATGTTACTTGTTAGACTTCTTTTTTTTTATCGCGCTTTTGGCTACTTTTAATCATTTTTGTTGAATATAACTGTCTAATTTTACAAAATTAAGCCTTGGGGGCTATATGTTTATGTTTTGTGTGTTTTATTTTGTATTTTCACAATTTTTGTGTAGAGTTAGAAAACACGCTCGTGTATTGTTATTATTTTCACGAAAAAAAATTAGCTGCTTTTTCAGACATCGAGTTAATTTTTGGTTGAAAAAAGCTGAAAACACCTCCAAGGAACTTTCAGATTTTTGACACTATTTGATTATTGTATCCAAAATGAAAACAAAAAATAATAAAAGTACACATTAAAATGCATCTTTTTCATTATCATTGTAAAAAATTGGGAAAACGAAAATGATAAACATACTGCCCCGAACTTGCTTTACCTTAGATATTGCTTGACACTCGAGCATTTTTTTGCAGAATCTTTTTATATTTACTGAAACTATTATCGCATAGGTTTTTTAAAATATGCACTAATTTAACAGATTATACTAAAAAATACTTCTATGTTCATGAACTAAAACCTTTAACAGGCTACAATTAAAAACCTTTCATTTCTTCCACTATTGTCAAACATAACACATTACTAAAGTTCCCTTGAACGGTTGGTGAAAGCCAAACAGAGGGGACCCAAAATAAATTCTCTCTGCCTTCTCTCTAAAGAACAAAGCCCGACAGACAGCCACCATGGCCGCCCCACCGTGCTCCCGCTCGCGTGGGGCGGCAGCCTCTCCGGCGTGTCGTCTTGTTTTTCCTTGATTTCGTCTTGTGTGGTGGTAGCATTATGGCTTGATCAATGGGTGGCCGGCGAAGCCACGGATGGGCGGATGGTAGCGGAGCGCGTCCCACCAGATCTGATCGGAGACGGCGAGCTCTCGGTAGTCTCCGATCTCGATCGATCTTGGTAGATCCAAACAGATCTGGCCATTTCGTCTTCTTTTGCACCTTCACCGGAGCTTCACTGGCGGTGATCGGAATTACGCCGGCGGTGATCGGAATTACGCCGGCGGTGACCGGAATTACGCCGGCGGTACTTGAATGACATTTCTAAAAACTCCTTCATTTTTTATGCTCTTCATTCCTATCTGTTCCCTGCTGTACATTGGTGGATATGGGGTTTGTGGTTGGTTGTGTGATCTTTGGTAGTTGCAGGATGGCTTGGTTTTGAAGGGGCTTAGCCATAGGTTTTGGATTGTTCGGTGGATCCTGGGGTCTTGGGCGGGTGGGGTGGGGGGGATAAGGTCTCGGGGGTGGGGTGGGGTGCGCTCTGTTGGGAAAAAAAGGGGGGATTCGAGGCTTTGGGTGGGGGGTTGGGATGGGGGAGCTCTGTCTAGGGTTCGGACAATCTGTTCTTGGGTTGGGGGGGGGTTCCTTTCGGTGATTTAGCGTCCTGTGTCTACCGTGATCTGTTGTGGGTGAGTAGTGTTGTTCTCCGCCATGTCCGGTGAAAGTTGGTTCAGATTTGAGAAAAGGATAGTAGAAGGTTTAAATTTGCGGTGTTGATGATCTTGGTGGTGTGCTGCACCGTATTTAACGGTTTGCTCACCTTTGGTTCGTGCGGTTCCCGTTGTCTGCTCTATTGTTACCACGTTACTCTTGTGCCTTTTTTATTTTTATGTTTCGTTTGTTTTGGTATGCTAATCTGTAAATTGGGCATGTTACTTTAAGTTGAGTTAAAGTGTAGGATTTGCTCTGCTTTAGTTCAATTGTAATGTGTATAAGTTTACGAGGTTAGTTGTTATAAATTTCTGTGTACACAGAGTCACGGGTTTGTCGTGACCTTTTATACAGTTTGGCGATTGTAATTGCTGAAAAAGCTCTTTATCAATGCTATTCTCGATCTTATCAAAAAAAAAAAACACATTACTATGTAATTCAACAAAAACAAGTGGTCAAGAAGGTCAAGTCTTAAAGGTCAGTCTGCCAATAAAATAACACTGGCACATCACACTGGGACAATGTTCGAGTCGAAAAATCAAGCCACCACCCACCGGCGGCCCCCCCGCCGGGAGGCGGGGGTTCTTTTCTGCCCACCAATGGCACAGAGAAGCTTTCTCTAGTACAGTGATTAGGAAACTACCAAACTAGGTTGACTCTCTGTCCACAATGATGATTATGCCGCGTAAATATACCTCCGCAGCATTGGCTGAGTTTAATGATGTCCCTTTAATTAATGAACCTTTAATAGGCATGGTCCTCATCATCATGACTTGTACAAACTATTATGAAACCATTGGCTAGCATGCTCTATCCTCTCATATCATGCCTAGTTACGTAGGTGTTGCATGACTATAAACTATTGATGACTTTGATTGTTTTGCACGCTTGATAAATGAAAGCTAATGTAATTTGAAGAGCTGCTAGGAATTATACAGTATAGTCCCGTTTGACATTTTTTTTTTTCAGTTTTGTAAATTGAAAAAAATAAGCACGTTTAACATATAGTTTTTGTTTTTTTTTTTCTTCAGTTTGAAAATTCAGTTTTTAAACTAGGGCTGTTTTTAAAAACTTCAAAAATGAGTTTCGGTTTCGGTTTCAGTTTTGGTTTTTATTTTGAAACCATCGCCACTGTCCACCACCGGCCGGTGACTGCCACTGTCGGTGACTATCGCCGGCGACTGCCGACAGCCACCGCCGACGACTGTCGCGCGGCCGGCAGTCACCACCACCGTCGGCCACTGCCACATCAAATTACCACCAAAGAAAAAACTCAAAATAAAAACTGGGTTATCAAACACAACTTGTTTTTGTAAAAAATAAAATAAACTGGTTTTGATTATTATTTTTTTGAAAACAGAAAACCAAAACTAAAAGTGTTATCAAACGGAGCCTATTACCGATTTTAAATAATCAAGATCATTAGTTCCAAACAAATCAATATTTTTTAATAAATAAAAGTATATTTAAAAATTATATAAAGAATTAAAATCTTTGAAAAGTCAAATAGCCGACCAGAAAGGTTGCATGTAACACGCTCGTTATTGACACCACCTTCTCTTACTCGTTAGTGGCACATTGTGTTTAATAACTTTAAGGTGGTGACTCCTCTTCGTTCTTGATACATAAAACAAAGAACGATGATCTAGAGGGCATATAGCTTGTTATAAGAACTAATAAAAAATGGTCGTCACAGGGATGCCAATCTTAATTTCATCAAAAGTTTTTTCTTAAAACGAGTGCCACGTTTAGGTTCAATTGTAACTCGTAAGCCTATTTGGAATTAATTGTCAAAAGTAAATTTTCCTATATGTCATTACAATACATAGTACTTTTGAAATGAAGTAATTTTCTATTTGCCCCTAAAGTTCACTATTGTAACATACTTGGTCATTTTTTCCTTTTGGTACGTACTTGATCCTTTAATTAAAAAAAAATCACATCCTATAAAACTTTTTGTTTGGACAAAAACGTTATCCGACTTATCTTGGCCACACTTGACATTCTCGTGAGGGTAAAAGCAAAAATCACTATAAAAAAAATTAATGAAACATTTTAACTGAAATTACGATATAATTCCAGTCCCATCACTAAGCAGCACCTTCTCTTAACTATACTTGGCAAAAACCTGTCTGTATATGTCGGTCGAGCCGGACCGTTGAAAAAATCAGGGTATGGGTGTAAAGAATAGAGACATGTTCATAATTTACATGTACTCGGATCGGCCCGTAAATTAAGGTCTGGTTAGAGTCGGGTATAGGTTACCCAGGGTTACCCGTATAGTAGTAGTATATAAGTTTCTCTTTCTCATCCGTTCTTCTCTCAACTTAGCTGCCACACACACACACACACACACACAAAAACACTATATCTCTCTCTCTCTCTCACACACACACACACATTTCACTCCCTTCTCTATCACAAATACAGTGACCGAAGGTAACCACTGCTTCACACCTCCCGTCTCTCTCTCTCTCTCTCTCATTTCATTCCATTCCCTATCACAAATACAACGATCGAAGGTAAGCTTCACACCTCTCTCTCTCTCTCTCTCTCTCTCTCTCATTTCACTCCCTTCCCTATCACAAATACAGCAACCGAAGGTAACCACTGCTTCAGACCTCTCTCTCTCTCACACACACACACACATTTCACTCCCTTCCCTATCACAAATACAGTGACCGAAGGTAACCACTGCTTCACACACAACTCTATGTTTTCAAGTGTAGTCTGTGAAGATTAATTCAAAAGAGACCTGGATTAATTACTCAGACTCCTTTCTAAACTTCAAAAAAAAAAATATATCAGTGGAGTTTTTGGGATTAATTCAGTTGGAATTAATTTTGTAAAATTAATCTTGTGGTATTTTTTTTTGGAGTTTTTGAGATTTATTAAAAGTGATATTGTCCCATTAGGGTGTTGCAGTAAAAAAAAGAAACATGAGGAGGTGTTGAGATTAATTTTGTTGGAATTGATTTTGTGGTGATCTTTTGGAGCTTTTATTTATATAAAGTGATCTTATCCCATTGAAGCATTTTAGTTAAAAAAAAAAAAAACACAGGAGGAAAATTACGGCCCTGTTTGACACTCATTTTTTTTTTCAGTTTTGAAAATTGGAAAAAAAAACGCGTTTGGTAACCATTTTTTTTTTCTTCTCCAATTTAGAAAACCAGTTTTTTAACTGAAGAAGAAAAAAAAACTCCAAAAATGAGTTTTTTTTTTTCACTTTTGGAAATTTTTTTTGAGACCACCAGCCACCTCCGGGCATCGTAAACCACCACAAAAAAATTCAAAATAAAACTGAGTTATCAAACACTCACTTGTTTTTTGTAAAAAATAAATTTTAACTGCTCTTTAATATTTTTTTTTTAGAAACTGAAAACCATTTTTTTTTTATTTATCAAACTTATCTTACGTTTATAATTGGTATTTAAAATTTTGAAAATTACTCTTTTTATCCACTGTATGTGGTTGCTGATGGTGGTTTTGGTTGGTGGTGGTGATAAGTGGTACTGACGAAACTAAAATTAGGTGGCATGGGTTTGTATATGATGCCAGTGTTGGTGCATTTGGTGTGTTGTGGTGGTGTTATTCACCATTGATCTTCAGAAGGCCACATCATCGGTCGATTCTTCCACCATCGCCCATGGTATGATTCCTCTTATCACCACCCATCACTGTCGCAGAAAAAAAATTGCATACCTCTCGTCCTCTTTGAACCCCAGTTGAATCTGAACCAACAGAGCTTGAGTCGTCAGAATTCATCCCAACTTCAAACTCTCCCTAATGTTACGATTTTAACAAGAATTGGCATGTGGGGTTATTTAGCGACATTCGTAAGGCATTACGTATTGTGCTTTCTTGGTCATCGATGGAGGTTTGTTGAGCTTGTTGCAACATAATAATGGGTAAAATAACGGTGTTGTTAAGGCTAAAATGGTGGCGACACGAATGGTATAAGTTATTCCTATTGCAATTTAAATCTTTCTGAACATCTATCGTATATGTGTTTGGATTTGGTTGACATCTTCTATGCCGTTCAAATCTCTAATCATATTTTCTTAAATTCTTACAAATTTAAAATAGAGTTAAATAGGTACTAAATTTTGATTGGCACAAAATAACTTCCAACTACATGAACACTTTCGATCTAATCCCATGACCTTCTTTCCCTCACTTTATAATTAACTGCGAGGGTGTTTGTGATTGATTATAGAGTGGTCAAACCTGATTAAATCAAGTTTGAAGTGTTTGACAAATGTAAAAACTGATTAAATCCATAATCCTTGTTTTTTGGATTAAGATTTAATCAGTTTCGGAGAATTAGGTTTGACCAAGAAAATTACCAGTATATCCTCACATATAAAAGACATTAAATGTTTCCTTCTAATTTGAATACACTACATGGTAATTTTGCCACACTAAACCTACTTTAATCTCTTTTTATCCAAACACCTTCAATAACTTTTAATATGTTATACTTAAAATGAATTAAAGCTGATTTTAAAAATTAATTTGATTTAATTTTAATTAAGTTTTGAGAATCAATCCCAAACAGTTTCAACGTCCCTTTCCTTGCTATTTTAGCTAATAAAAAAAAGAGAAGAGAAATCCCAGCACCGCACTTCCCGGTCCAAACATAAGAACGAAAGGAGTGAAAAAAGGAACCCAGCACCGCAATTCCCGCTAAAATGAGCAACCCAAAGTCTGGAAAAGATTGCGATTCTTTCAACGGAATCTGGTCAGGCCGTACACTTTTGTTAAGTTTTTTCTTTTATATATTTTATTCATTCATTTATACAAAATCTCTATAATCACTTTAATTGCTCCTAGGTTACAATTAATTGCTCCTAATGTGTCTCATTCGCTTGTCTCCTCCCCATTTTCACACATTCCCTCTCTCCTAAAATCCCTCCATTGCCATATTAGCCTTATCTTCTTCCTTTTTCAGATTTTGGAAAAATCAAATATTATTCAACTTTTCAGTTGCTTTAAGAAACAATAAAGCCTAATGAGGATTATGAATTTAATCAGTTTTGAATACATTAAAGCATATTTAATCAGTTTAATTTTTGTTACCAAACACTTCAAACCCGATAAAATCTATATTTATTCAAATTTGACTATTTTATAATCAATCTCAAATACCCTATAACTCTTTAACCATGTCTACGCGTCTATATTATCGCATTTGCTTATTTGGCGTTATACCAAAAAAATAAATATATATATGTTGCTTATACAACGTAAAAGTTTTTATCCGGCTTTTTGACTTTTCATATTTTCATGTCTAATTTGGTACTCTGATTTTTAATCTTAATTAAGCTCTTTATTGTTCGACGTCTATCTCCCTCGTAACACTGTCAGTCCTAAGTAATCAGGTACACTCCTCATATGCTTTTAGTTCAATAGCTGCTTTGGGGTACGGCCTTTAATTTAAATGTTAATTGTGTGATTCATACCTTTGTCCTCTAACTGTTCTCCAATTTTTTTAATATTTTTTTCCCAGCATTAAATAAAACCTTTGGTGCTTTGTTTAAGCTATTATTTGTTCTTGACTTGCGCATTGCCTTTGAATTTGCCATATTGGCTTTGTCTTTTTGCATTTTCCAAATTCTATCTAAACAAAGTTAGTTGCTATCAGTTTCAAAAGTCCTTTGTTTATTATCCACTCCTAATCCATTTCTTCCTAGTCTTTTTTAATTAATTTTTGTTCTTTTATGAGACCTAATATAAAAGATGTCAAAGACTTTGCTTTTAACGTAACATGAATTATTTGTTCATGTTGCGGTGTAAATGCATTTATCATTACATGAAATATTTAAATTTTTTTTACGTACACATTTTTCAAAAAAATATGTAAGCAGTGCTTCATTCATACATATAAGATTTTTAAAATCACATTTTCTGTTTATTAGCGTAGGTTTTATTTGGGACTATAGTAGTTTTATAATGCTCGCACACGACACTCGGGTTCATGTCATAACTTTTTGATATCATGTATTCCTTTTACTTATTTTCCATTTGAGATCATGTTTGTCGTCAGAGATGAAATTACGAATGTCCTTGATGCCATCTGATGTGGTGCTCCCGTGTGCTATGCATGGTCGGACTGGTGCTAAACGAGGTTGCTTTTCCAATTGAGCTTCATGCTGTTTATCCTACTCAAGTTCTGGTGAACTAAAAGAAAGGGAAAGAAAAAAAAAGGAAAGAAAGAAAAATCACTCAATGATCACATTAAGCAAGAATTTATATCGATATTTTCTTGGAAGGTAAATATAGTCATCCTCCGGCTCCAACGGGATTTAGGATATATTAAAATATGTGCGATAAACATTTTATGCCAACGATTGTTTTTTTTTTTTCCCTTATCACAAAGCAACCATGGACAAGGCATGAAACAGCAACAGCCATGGTTGGTATTGTTTTTTTTTTTTTTTCTTTCTGAAGCCACGGCATAGGACTAATCTATATTTGTCTTTGTTCTCCCTTGCTTTTTTGGGGGGTGGGGTGGACGTTAAGGCAAATGTAATATTTTAACTGGGATATGACACCCTTGCAGGCTTCTGGTTTCCGGTCACTATTTACAAACTCACGTGATTATCAAAAGTGATAAAAACACGAAGATAAATTGCACATTTCATGCATGGCTGGCAAGGAGCATCTACAGTTGTTCATAGGTATAAATTGGTATCAATCCTACGTCGGATAAATAATAAACAATACTTCAATATATGTGTATTGTAAGCCTCTATCTTCGTAACTAATTGGTTTTGAAATGGATGCTTTCACATGGTATCAGGACTGGTCGATTCAGACCCAACAGACAATGCATAATTAGTTCCTCGCCGTCACCCAGTTAATTTTTCAACGTGTTTGGCCCACTCAAAAATCAGTCGGACCACACATGAGGGAGAGTATTGAGAAATATAAACCTCACATTGGGTATCAATCCCACATTTGGTAAATAATAAACAATACTTCAATATATATGTTTTTTAGGCCTCTCCTCTCATAACCAATTGATTTTGAGTTGGATGATTTTAATTACAATCTTCACCTTTAGTTGACTTACTGGGACCTGCAATTGCCAAATTTGAGTATTTTACTCTCTTAGGGTTTGTTTCCAATGCCCTATAGGGTTAAAACCACATTTAGTAGCAAACCAATCAAAAAAAAAAAAAAAGAATGGTTGCACATATATTTGTCGTGGTTAAGGGTTAAGTACACCGGCATATGAAACGTGATTGACAAGTTATTCAGTGTGAAAATTCTTGGCAGTGCAAAAGAAACGGGAATTTTCATCCGCATTTGAATGGCAAATTAAACTTTAATGGAGAGAAACTCTTAACCCTAGACCACCCAATGGTTTAGCGCATGAACAATTGTGTGTTTCACTTCAAGAGCATTGGTAGAGCCCGAAAAGGGGTGATTTAAATCCTCTAGTGAAGCACACGGCTTCTATACAATACATTGTTCTCTTCCTCTTTTAGCGAAGCACACAACTTATTTTATGGCTTCGTGTATATTTGAGTTGTTTATACACCTTTTACCATGAGTTAAGTTTAATTTTGCACGCATGGGAATTAGAAGAAAAACTCAACTTATTAATTAACTACCCAGACGAGGGTATTATTTTGAACAAGATCGTTACACAAACACGCTTGCACAATCATGATATTGTGCAAACAGTAAGCGCTTTAAATCTAAGTTTAATTTAAGCAGCATAATCTAAGTACAAAGCATTGTGTAGTCCATGACGAATGATATCAATCACTTAAGACTCTTAGATCTATTGTACAATAGTTCCTTTCTTCTCATAGCCCTTACTTCTATTACATCAGTTCCTCTTGATCGAACGATTTTAAATAGTCGGGACCAATAGTCTGGAACCATCCAAATATACATCTACTTGAACTAAAGAACTACGAAATTCTCGCTGCTCAACCGGTGCCAACAGTAAGTTTGCTCCCATCTCCTCTTTAAATTCTTTGAAGCCTTCAACATGAACTAAATAAATGCATTCTCTCTCATAATTCATTCTTCTCATAGTTAGCTTTGCCACTGTTAGAGGGGCACACTTGACTATCCATGGGAGAGTGTTTAAAGTCTAGAACCCTTATCAGTGAAACCTACAAAAAAGATAGAGAGACAGCCTAACATGTTAGGTAATCAAAGATTGCGAAGAGAACAAAGGGGAAGAAGTCAGAGAGGGACGGTGGGTTTCCACAGAGATTCAAAGCTCTAATAACAACCGGAGAAAAGGATAGAAGTTTGGTGGGGGATGGGGACTTTCTGGCGCAGATTGCGGAGGGCAAAAGCTGACCAAACATTGAAGTTCGTGATAACTGGGAACTAATCTGAAAGCAACCCCGTTATTCCCAACTTGTTGAAGTAGAGAACGGCTCAAGTCTCCATCGGGCGTCAGCTCATAATCTCATACAGAAAAGCTACAGTTTGTTGTATTTTATGCTTGAGGTTGGTACCCCATGGATGCCATATAACTAATCTCTCCAAAGTCGAATCTTTCACTCCAAGTTGCGTTATTTATATGTAACACAGAATAGAGTAACTTGGTTTAGTTTTGAAGTGTGGTGCAACAATTTCTTTAATAATGTTGATAGTGTTGTATTGATTCTTACTTGCATGTTCAAAAGCAGAAAAAAGAAGTTATCGATTTTGCGATGGAGAAAGTTAACAATTGACTATGTGTCATAACTCAAAATCTCTGAAATTTCTTGCAAAATAAAAACTAAAAAAAAGAAGAACATGTGACACCAAATTCCATCATATAGACGGATTTTCTGTGTAATGATGTTTGAATAGTTTTAATGAAATAAATGACATGTTAGCAAAAAAAAAAAAAAAAAATTATTCTATCAGGTAGTGTTTCAATGTGATATTTTGGTGCTCCAGTGAAGATATCCTCCATTCGAAATCAATAAAAAGCTAAATATTCATTTTTTTATTTCGCGGAATCATCTTTCGAGGACACGAGAGAAAGATTGGCGAACCCGAAATAAAAACGAATTAAGAAAGATGCATGTAGAGGTTCCATTTGCAACTTTAGATGAATTTAATCTAAATTCAGGAATAATCCTCATAGTCAACACTCGTTAGAGAAGTGACGATTATTGAATTTCTGCAGGCTACTTTGATGGAGAAAATACATTTGAGGGTTCTTATTGATATGATTTCTGTCAAATGCACAGTCCCTTGGTCCATAGTCGATTGCATTGCTAAAGTTGGTCATACTTTTGATTCGTAGCATTTTGTCTTCTTTCTTAACTATTGCGAAGCAAATGTAGGAGAGGATTCTCTGACTAAGTTTTTAGTTGATTGAGTTGATCTCGTAAAGAGGAGCATCTATTTTTACACTACGTTATGTTTGTCCACGTCTTCATTTGTCAGTAAAAAATGCACTAAAGACAATTTAACATATTTTTTAGCGATAAACAATACTCCCTCTGTCCTAAAAAAATTGGTCACTTCGCAAATTTTTTTTTTTTGTAGGTATCTTTCCATGTTACCCTTTTTACACTTATTTTTATTTTATTTTCTCGCCACATTTAATCCTCTACCACTCCCCCCCCCCTCTCTCTCTCTCTCTCTCTCTCGATAGAATGAGAAAGTCATAAATATGACTCATATCTTAAATAAATATGCAAGCAGAAAACAATCAATAATTATAAGACGAAAGGAGTATGAAAAGAATTATATAAGAGCGCAAAAAGTGACATTTTTTTTTTGGGTGCAAAAAAAGAGACATTTTCGCGACAAGGAAGTTATGCTAGGAGATAGAGACTTCCGCCTTGCTCTTGCTAGAAGAGCTGCTAGATTGGAAAAAGTTCAAACTTTTTCGATGCAATTTGTGAATGCTCAGTTTTATGAACAAAGCCGGAGGAAGTAGACACTCGTTTTTAAACCTGATGTAGGCCTTAGGCTAGTTATGGGGCTTTTTATCAGGAAAATGCAACCCAAAATGGTCTAAGAAAGCCCAATGGGAGTTGGGATGATAGCCTTCAAAGTCTTGAATTTTCTTTTTTACAATTTTGAGCACAAAGTCTTAATTATTCATATTACTATGAACAAGGCTTAATTTGATTATTTTAATTTTCAGTTTTTTCTTCCTGCAATCCAAGTGGGCAACTAATTTGAGTGATGCCGGAATATGAAATGAATCCCACCATGAATTAGGCCCAAAGTATTGTTTAAAGACCAAACTAAAGATCAAGGGTTGTTATAGTTGGGCCTCAAATAGGCATTTATGAATTAATAATTCTTACATATCCGATCACTCGAGGATTGATTCGAAACGGCCAGCGAACCACATTTCTTTTTTTAGGATGCAGGATTTTAAGTTTCCGCTCTGATATCGTGTAATAAAAAATAAAAAAGACGCTAATCAATTGATATACATGCGAGTCACTCATGTGAGGTTCTTTTTGCAGAGTAAGTCGTAAATCATGTGAGGCGCACGCGAAAGAGAGGGAGAAGTTAAAGTACACAAAGCACCGAACACAATATAATGACACAAAACATTAATGGAGAGATCAAAACTAACAAGGCGTGCAGAGTTTTCCAAAACAGCAAGGGTAAGATGTTTCTTATCTTTTGACCTCATCCATCGATTGTACCTGCCATTATTGTTTTAAAACTTTGTACATTGAGCGGTCCTGGTAGCGATCGATCTAGAATCCTTTGAGTTGTAACAAGTGCAAAACTTTTGCAATAGTAAAAATTTGTGTACTGAACTAGTAAATAGGATCAATTCTCATTTATTCAAACTCAATTTGGCTTGATTATCCTAACAACCCTATGGGGTCAGATCCCTGTGTAGTCCTATACCTGCCTACCCAGGACCAGAAGATTAATGAACCAACAATGAAATCACTACAAGAATAAGGCTCAAAGAAGCATTAGCGAAAGCAGGGCATTCGCTCAATCGCGACTCGCAAGATTGTTGGTGTCGTGTGATTTGCTTATGTACAAGACTGCAAAGGGGTCCCCCTTTTAGTCAAACAATGGTCGCTAAAGATGCAGCAAACTGCGACCGACCAGTCCAGATGATTGCTAACTCTTTGACGACGGATCGAGGATGTAACTACCGAAAAAGGGATAACCTACAGTGGTCGCTATATGCCTACAGAGACCGACAAATCGCTCAATAGTGACTGCTTTGACACTATCTATAGACTTTTTTTTTTGTAGTGAGAAAAAGTTAAATAAGAATGATCTTTCTTGATTTTACACAGAAAAGGCTAAATCTTGAACGATCATAGATAGAGGCGAACCAGCTGCATGACTCGGGGAGGGGGGGTGGGGGGCACGACCAACCCCCAAATTTTGGGAAATTTTTTTTATAATTTTTAAGTAATGGTAAATTATATTTGAAATATTTAAGAAAATATCAATATTAACTTTTTTGTGCCATCAGCCGTCATAGTCTTTATCTCTTTCTCTTTCCCTTGCTCTATTTTCATTATTTCAAATTCAAATTCTGAATCTCCATATTACAAAGGAATACGATGGAACAAAATTAGTTCTTTTTGTTAGTTTAGATTTTTATAGTATGTTAACTTATGTATGCACTATTATTCTCGTATAATTAGTAATCACATTAGTAATGCAAATATACATGTAAGAGTTAAGTTTCTTTCATGCAAGATTAATAATTGTTGTTAACTAACTTTACCAAGTTAAATAAATTACTATGAACAGTGAAATTATTTGATTAGATAACTCATGTTTTATGTGAAATTAAATTTATCGAATTTTTTAATGCGAACCACCAATTTTTTTAATTACTTATTGGTACTCCCCGTTAAGCTTCCTAGGTCGCACTGATCATAGAGAAGATCATTGTTACGATATTATGCAGATCATTGTTACAATTTCTAGTGATGTAATCGTGATGCCAAATTGTTCCTACGAGCTTCTTCTAGCAGTTCACCAACCTTTATGCGGGTCAGTTCTCTTGCTTCCTCTCAGACTCGGCCATTGGACATAAGTTAGGCATAGAGATCAATTTGGCAACAGTCGCAACCAAAATGATCCCTTTTTTCCGAAGCATATGATCATCATCCTGTAAAATTCCAAGGCAACTGCGAAGCTATTTTCGTGAAGTTGATCAGTTCAAAAAAGCTGAACAGTGGCAAGTCTGGTTTGTTTCACATCGCAATGAGTGTAACATATGGTGATCTGTGTTAGTTATTATCAACTATTTTACTAGTGAAAAATGGAAAAAATGATGTCCAAAAATGTTTACCAATCCGCTTCATCATCTCTCGTAGATAAATGGACTCCTTAATCCATTGAGCTTATTTCATATTCCGATTCATCGAATCCTATCAAGTAAAACGAGTTCTTAGAAGGAAAGACTCAATTCCCGTAGTATGGATAGCTTACCACTCCCTTGAGAGCCACCTTATTTGTCGCTAAATAATGAGTGTCATCTGCTGAAACTGGCCTTATGATACGCCCTCTATGAGAGTCATGTGTAACACTGGACTAATTATTGTAAACAGATATTCTAAGCATCTTTTGGACTCAAACTCAGCACTATTGAATGAGAACGCCTACCCTCGTCTTTAATGTCTCAGTTGGACGCACTACTCACTCACACTCCTCTCTTTAGAATCCCAATTGGCCCTTCTGTACAAAATTAGTAACCTGGTGATGCCATTGCCATCAATGCTTGTTACTTTGTCTATGCAAATAGATGGATTCTCGAAAGAGTCTACATGTGAAACAACCTCATCATTCAAGACAGTGGAGACCAAAGTCAGAATCCAACGCGTCACCGTGTGTTTTAAGGTTAAAAGAACTACACCTCTGCTTTAGTGTTCCAAGTGTAAGGGAAGAGATGAGGCCAGCTTTTGTCCTCCTCCTGGTTCTTGTCCTCGCCTCTTTTCTCCTTCAGACAACAGTGGCTGATTCAAGTAAGCCCCACACCTTAGAGTTCCCTAGCACCTTCTTGGTTGTGGGTTCTTAATTTTCTCACCTGCTTTTATGATCGTGTGTATGTACAACATTTGACCACAAATCCGGACTCATGTCGCATCCAACCTTCTTGTGCTAGTCCCTCAATCACTTAAGCAGGGTGAGGAGTGAGAAAATCTGGCTAGTGTAGAAGAATTTTTTGAAATCAAGATGGACAAAGCCCTATATGATGCATAACCCTTGTCATAACTCACAACTAACTATGTTTACACCTCACAAAAGTTAGTTCTGGAATCCATGTGTATCTACAGTTACAAAAGTATGACATATAAACTACTGTTCCCATGGATTTTTATGTGTACAAGTGATTTTGTGCTAATTTTGCTAGGTTTCTGTGGCACGAAATGCGCGGCGAGGTGTTCGAAAGCAGCAGTGCAGGACAGGTGCTTGAAGTACTGTGGAATATGCTGTGAGGAGTGCAAGTGCGTGCCTTCTGGGACATATGGAAACAAGCATGAGTGCCCTTGCTACAGGGACAAGAAGAACTCCAAGGGCAAGCCCAAGTGCCCTTAGAGAGAGCCTAAGCCTCAGGGGTGTCGTATCGTACCCAATGCATTAAGTCATGGACTCTATTAAGTTAATAGGGTGAGGGAGAGCTATCACATAGCGGGTTTATCAGAGTTTGTAAGAAATAAATGGTTGCCTAATAACTTATATGTGTGCGCGCACCTGCGTGCGTGAGAAGAAATTGGTGTACAAATAATTTGGATATGGATGGCTTTAAGTTCTCAAAAAACTCTAGAGGTCACCTTTGGAGATCTTCAGCTTACAAAATGAAAATGGGGTCGGTGTCATTGCTTAGACGCATGCTCTAAACGAGAAACTACTAATTTTTTATGGAATGGGCCAGTACTTGAATACCAAATGAGATTAAAAAATAAAAGCAGTGCCCTCCTAAGGGTTTAGAAGTGGATGGGTGGCCTTCTCCATGCTCAGACTCTTCTATTCTCATTCCAAAGAGCCCCACAGAGAGGAGGATTTGCCATGGCAACTTGGCAAGCTGTAAGTGATTTATTGTCCGAGTTCCACTTTGGAGCACCTTACCTAAGTGAGACTCTATCTGCTCATCGCCTTATTTGTGTACAAAAATTTTGAAACTGATAAATACCCAACAAAGTTGTACACAGTAAGCATGCATGATGCCTTCGGTCAAATATTTCTCTAGAGGAGTTGGTATCATTATGGAACCAACGTGAAAGTAGAGTTTTATGTGCTGTTGTAGAGTACAACGTCTGTATAACCTCGAACATCTCTACATCGTCGGTAACGAATTACCGACAAAATGCGGAGCGTTTGTATCCTTTTTGGGGGTTAATAGTTTCTTTCTAGATTACTTTTATCGCCACCTAGAAGTTTATAAGCTTGTCCACAAAACGGAATATCACATGCATCCTTAGGCTTGGTAGACCCTTGGCTTCGACATCATGTTGAGGTTGACCGCAGGTCAATTCGGTGTACGATGAAACAGACACTTCAGCTGTGTAGAGGTCCCCATGTTTATATATGGAGCGCTATAGCTAGCAGAATTAGTACATGCCACGTGAAATTCTCACTGTACCTGACTAGCATTTCAAAAAGCTTGTTTGCCATTCAATGTTGTAAGTTTGTTCTAGTTACTCTTTCAAACTATATGCAATGCGAAAATCTTTTCCTGCAATTTCTCCAAACTATGCTCCCAATTTGATGCGCATTGTGATGCCCTAACAACTTGCTGCAATTGGGGCATCACAAGTATTCAAACTCTCCTTGCGTGACACTGTGACAGATAAGCGTCTCCACATGGCTGATCTAAGGACGTGTTGTGAGCACCTCTCGAAATAAAATGATGCTAAATTGTGTATAGACTATTAGTAGAATCGAAAGGCAACAGGATAACGTGTTGCCGGTTGTTAGATTTGATTATCATAGGAAACAACCCTCCAGCTAACTATAAGTACTATGAGATATGAATGAAATGTAGATTACAAGAAATGAACATTTAAATTACAATGCAAATCTAACATGCTATAGTGACGGAAGTTTGAAAATAAGTAGTATTATTTTACAGTCTAAACAATCTTACAGAGCATGTACAACATATAACAACCGTCATCGGAGGAACTCAGATACACACTCGGACAATTTGTCATCCCTCCATAAAATACCCGCGTCAAGAGGATTTCTATACAAATCCAACGACAATTTATACCTCTGGTTCTTCACGGCTATGGTGAAATATTTTACCCTGAGTTTTGTAACTGCTAGGACGGTATAACAGTCAGAGAAAAAAACTAGACTACATTCCGAAGTACTACAGCTGAGACTAAAAGTTATGCATACCCACCAGGAAGAGGAGATGGAACAATGAGAATAAGGTACATACCAGTTACCCTGGGAGTTAGAGATCATCTCCTCCCACTTGTACACGTCTACAGTTAGAACAGTTTCCGCTTGTCAAACCAGGCAAGGACCTTTTTCCCATAGAGATTGCTTCGCATGGATGGAGCAAACACTCTAACTAGACTAAAAAGATCATTGCGCACCTTCCCCTGCCCTTGCAAAACAGGCCACAATCAAACAAGAAGCTAGATAACGGTTCGAACCAGAATGAGACATTAGAGTAACCAAGAAGATAAAAATCGTCTGAGAGATGAATTTGCTGCAAAGAACAAGTATACTGTTCCAAAAACCAATGCTTCATCATTATCACATAAAAGATTCAGAACCAGAATATTGTTGCCCAATTATCATTCCGCTATACATGGAATTATGAACAGAAGAACGCAAAAATTATTTTCTTTGTATATCTTAACGGGTAGATAGCTTTAGTATTTGACATCCATGGCGTTGCGGGGTACTGCACCATTGTTTTGGTGAGGTGAAACAAGTCAGGGAATGGAACTGTTTTAATGATAAGGGTGGGGATGGTATCACAGAAGGGCCCCCAAAATGCGGGAAGGCAGGGTTGCAAAGAAGGCTAGAACATTTACTTCATCAGCAAAATTATTATTTCCCAACTTAAAAAGAGTTTGACATCACTATGTAAATTCAATAAGAAGATGATAAACCTAGAGACCCTGAAAAGTTACGGACATCAGCAAATCAATTTCCACGCAGCGGTTGCCTAAAATGGCAGGGCATTTTTAAAGCTCATACAACTATAAGTTACAATTGCTATCCCTACCATGGAGAACGCTGAAAGCCATTCATTAATGGAATTTTTGTCTATTCTATGATTCCAGTGCACAGAGATTATATTCTGCGGGTGTCACTTATACATGATTAGATCAGTGGTTAATAAGCAAGAAGAGTCAACCGACAACCAGACCTTCTCCTAGGTATATCAGACAAGCGCACGGAAGTGAGACAACAAACTAACCGTAGACACCGATAGTGCTGACTGAATGACAAAGTTTCCATATGGATCCACTAGAAGCAAGGAAGCATTCGGACTTTTGAGCAGCTCACTTATAATTTCTGTGGAATGCTCTTGACCAGATTCAACCAAACATTTCTCCACAACATTACTAGCATATTTATTGCAGGAGAGAGATACATAATTCCCTTTGAGCTTTCTCAGAAGATCTGCTGTGATTTCAGGTATCCTCAGCCCAAGCATATGTTGCAGCACATAGTTACTAGATGTAATGAAAAGAACAATTGAAGCATGTTAATCTCAGTTCCACTTGAGCTGGGAAAGAGTAAAAAAAGTTGGAGAACAAACCCATAAGGATCTTCTGCTAGGTGTATTGCGTTAGCCATGATCTCGGATACTAAGCGATCTCTAGGTTCTCCTCTAGAGTGCTCCACACACGACTGCAGCACACAACACCCACTTCTGTCGGTGGCAACCCCAAAACAGTTCTTTGTTATCTCATCTAGAAGATGCTGTGAACGACAGCCATGAGTTAGATAAAGTGATTGAGCCAGGAAGACTTAGATCAAGAGGGGTTGGTGTAAAGTGAGCCATGGAACTGGTCACTTAATGTGGTAATAATGATACACGTGAGAATAAAAAATTTCAGAACTATCTGGAATGAAGGAAAGAGATGTCAAAATAGTATTTTTCCAGGTGAATTGTAATTTGTAACCAAAAGATACTAAGGACTCATCATCATTTTAGCTTCATGCATAAGGTCCCCTAAGTAAGTAAATTTCCAAACCTGTTTCTAACAGGAGGCAAACAAATTATAAATCCTTTTCATTGTACAATGATACGGAAATACATGTGTCTTGTGCAAACATAAGAACAATATCCTGAAACAACTAGTACTCTGTACCTTGGGAAAACAAGAATGAGGTAAGTGTTTTAAAACAAAGTACAGAGCTAGAGGCACATAAGACATAAAACAGGTAAAAATACTTTGAATACTACTACTGATGCACGAAGCCACATCAAAAAAGTGGCATGAAACTCTCGAGTGACTTAGATGTAATTTTAAAAGCTGTTTTCAGGTTGAACAATGACAATGCTATGGTTAACCTTAACACATCAACTAACAAAAGTTGGAGCTGTTCTTGGAATATTCTGCAGTTCAACCGCGCTTTATGGAAGTGCAAAAGTGTTGATTTTGGAAGAAATTGCACTGGATAATTGCACGGTGGCCAAAAAGTACCAAGTGGCATTGGATAACTAGAGTTTACATAGTAGTGGATATAATATTTATGGCAACAGAAATAGTGGCGGTGTTCAATCCAGTAACTATTACCTGGAGAGGCTAGATGTAAGATTCTGAGGCAATATCAAGGAAGATATATTGCAAACTTTTTGACCTTTAATGTACATTTTGACAATCTTGACCTCGCCCCTAGCCATGTAGAACAAGATTGCACAATATAGAAAATTGTTAAAGGTCATGTTTGCAATTTGTTTCCCCTTTGCTTATTTTCAAGCGTGCCAACTTACAACCAGAAAGCAGGACAATTTGCAACACAAGCAGCTAGCTAGTTCTAAGTCCAATAAGGGGAATGGCAGATCTACATGTCGCTCAAGGGGTTCAATTAACCATCTTATGTTTCGGAATTGTCTTTTTATTCGTACTAAATGCAATAATTTTGAATATTTGAGTTTAAATTGCACTTCGACCGCCGGATTTCTCTTGATCTATACATTAGCGTTTGAATCCTTTGCAAAGTGTTTCTGACTCCTCCATTAAAATCTGATATTTGCAACAAAGTCTTTGATTGGTCCAGACATCAAAAGAGGCTAACATATAACTTGCTTCTATACGAGCAAGTTATCTGTCGTAGAAAAAATCTTACAACAAAGATCTGACGAGCACAAACTAACAAGTAACTCATTACCTTCAAACTAGGATCAGAATACCTTTCTTTAGATAAAGATACTCTCATTCTGGAGTATAGCCTCATCATGACAAAAGTTGGATGTAATGAAGTACACCACGGAAAACACATTATACAAGTAATTAACCGATCACAAAAGCACATCAAGTGGAAATGGCAAATATTACCTTGTTGTCTTCACTGGAGAAATGTACCAAGCAAAATTGGATCACATGATGACCATTCTGGTCATTGGCCAATGTGGCAGCCCCGGGGCTCAGGGCTGACATTACTAAGGACACTTGGTGAGGTGTACTAACATGTTCCAGCAATTTCTGCACTGTTCGAGCCCTTTATCAAAAGAGCACAAACATCTTTAGGCATCAGCAAAACATTTGCGCTACTAAAAACAAATTCAACCCAGCAATGAATAATTAAACGTACCCATGTTGGTTGAGACATATACCAATGAGTTGAAAAGGAGCCTTGGTCACAGACAGAATGATTCGAGTCCTCTGCTCTTCATCACATACCACAACAAGCTTCTGAATTAGGTGGTTCCCAAATTGGTTCTTCATCAAATCACCAACATGGTCAATCAACTCGGGTAACACAACTTCAATTTCATCCCAACTTGGGTCGTCGAACTTTGTTTGCAAAATTTTAGACCCATATTGATCTTTAGCCCAAGCAACAATCCTTCCCCCCAAATTTTCCAAAGAAAAGTTACTCAATTGGTAGAAATTATGCGAATCGCACAAATTAGACCTCAAAAAGTTTGTGTTATCAGACATTGAATTGACCATTACTCTGTTAAAATGGGGCAAAAATCCGAATTGGGCATCAAGATTCCTGGGCAATTGTTGCTTGTGCAGCAAGTAAGAGCCATTGTACCTTTGGTCAAACTCAGAGCAAGAAGTCAAACGGTCGTCAATGTACCATGGTACTTCGAGAGCAGCAGCCGTCGGATCAAAGCTCCTGGACCCCACAAGTGGAATGTGGTGCCCCACACCAGAACCCATCTGCCCTTTAAGGAACCTTAGCCTTTCCAAGCTCACGTCGCTTTCACACCCCTCCGAGTAGAACGGAGCCAAACCCTCGGCGCAGGCGATCCGGCCGACGTCATCGAGAGTCGCCGGGAGGCACGGCGGCTGCTGGCTGTGCTGGTGGTACGCCGCCGGCGAGAGGTTCAGAGAAGAAAAGGCGGCCTCCAGGGTTTGATCAGGATCGTAGAAAAAGGGACTCTGCCGGTCGCCGGCCGGAAAAACTCTCCGGCCAATTGGGTCTTGGTTGTTTCCCGTCCATGAAGAGGACCCACGTGTGGGAATTGAGAAATCAAACGGCGGCGTTCCGGTTCCGAAATGCGGGTCGGCGATTCCGTGGTCCATCGTAACGGAACAGTGGAATTATAGGGAGAAAAGAAGTCCGGAAGAGTGAAAGAGTTAAGGGTTTTGATGTGGGGTTTTATAGTGGTTTATTAGGGACATTAATTAAGAATTAAGGACTCCATCGTTGAAGAAAGAGCATGGGAAAGTGATTCTGATTCGAGGGTATTACGAAAATTTCGGAGATTGAAGTGTAGATTTGATTTGCACATTTCCTTGATAAAAAGACTGAAGAAGAGAAAATAGAGTGTTACATGGGGAGGGAAGGGAAAGACTGGGGAATCAATGCATGCAATTTATAGTAATGTTTTCACACGCTAGTGCGGTGGGGGGTGTGTACGCTTTGAATTTGGATTGCGTTTATCGATTCTTCTCGTCGTTACGTCGTATGTTTCTCTGCTAGTTCGCAATTTGATTTGACGTTTTTTCACTACTCTTTACACGCTTTTATGTGATAAAAGTCAAATCTCATTTTTTTCTCTCTAAGCATAGAAATGTAAAAAAGTAAGACGCGTCTTTTCTTAATGACATTTGCTTAAATAGGAAAGAAAAAGTAGGAAGCAAATGAGCAATTTTCGGGCTATAATACCAGGAGACTTTAGGTGCCATATACGTCGCAAAATTATGAATTTGCTGAAGTATTGATAGACATTTTTCAAGTGTAATAGAGTAGTGTTGCCTTGTTCATTTTAGAAGGAAGAAGTTCCATTCTCATGAATATATAAGTACTCGAATGACTGTATAAAGATGATTTTGTAAAAAGGTGCATCTCCCGTATTTTTATATTCTCACCCTTTCTCCTTACTTCCCTGCGAAGAAAAATTCGGCCATTGCTTTATATTTGATAATTCAGCTACTGTGCGAGTAAATATTGTTTAATTCGTGCATTCTGAGTTTATCATCAAGCATGTATGCAAATTTGTTCTTCAAGACCATTTTTATTGAAGAAATTTGAACTACTGTTGTGCAAGGAGCTAGAAACATTTATGGTTTTGAGACCAAATATTTGGGAATACTGACCATAATCAACACACAACAGCGACAATATGGTGCTTTCTTTACAAAAGTTTAAAAAAATGTCAATTGGAGTTTAGAGATAAATACAACAAACTCCTTGAGGTGAGGGGGTAATTAACATGCGTCCATTGCCTACAAAAAATATCAGATACGTCCTTCGATTGGGTGCAATACCAACAGCCTTGACGTTTTGGATGAAATGATGATTCTACCCCTTTCTTTGGGTTGAATTTTCCTTTCTATTTTTCTTTCGAACAGAACACCCCATCCCCATTGTGGTCTTTAATTTTCTCTTCAAGTTCAACACCACCACTAACCACCAAGCACAAGCACAAGCACAACCACAACGCCACCACCAATCACAACCACTAATCTCACACACATACACACACTCTGAGTGAATCTCTTGACACTTGCGCGCGCGCGTGCACACACACACACACACACATTCACTCACACACACTCTCTCTCTCTCTTAATGATTCAATTCATATTCACCCTCTACACTTTGTGCTACCATGGTAGCCCACCACAACCCATCACAGCTCCCATTACCAAACGTTGCAGCCCTCGACAAGCTGCACCACCCACCACCACAACCAACATGAAACGCCATACCCACAACTAGTTGTTCCTCTCCCTGCAGAATCACCACGCAAAGGCGCACACCTCTATGCACATGCACATATTACCACACACACGCATGCACCCATTGTTGCTTCCATAGGGAGTGGTGATTGTGGGTGAATCGAAAAAGTATACGTGTGTATGTGCATGGGTGTGCATGTATGTGATTGTGTGCGTGTGCGTGCACATGTCTGTGATTGTGGGTGATTTGATCTGTGTGTGTGTGTGTGTTTGCACGCACGAGCATGTGCGTGTGTGTGGATTTGCAAAGGGTGGAGGTTGAAGGTGGGGTGGGTGTGTTGAAGGGTATAAAAAACTTTATGGGTTTTTAATATACCGTACATAAGAAAAAAATATATATAGAACACAGATGATGTTATAACAAAAAGATATATGTGTTACAAATCTTTACAATTCTGATCTGACATGTAACGTTTGGAAAGTCGATGTGGTCGACTGTAATTAACTTTCTGATGTCAAGGAAAGTGGGTTCGTACCTACGTGGAGGTGTCACAAAGGCAGCAGTCCGAGTCAGATGCCAAGTATGTTGATGTGAGACACAACAAGGGTGGAACAAGGGCAGAGACCAAGGGCTTCCCAAACAGAGCTTGAGGGTGGCAGTGCTACGAGGGCGATAGCGCAGGATGAATACACGACGACAGTCACAGTCCGATGCTTAGGTCCAGAGTCAAGGTCATGTATATTTCTCTCTCTAGGATTCTAGAATGAGAAAGTGAAAATGTTCTGAAAATGTCCAACCGAGCGAATGAATTCTCAAGACATCTATTTATAAAGATTGAGATGATGATGATGTCATTAACCAACACGTGGTGCTCCCCCGGAGTGACACGTCACCGGGGGGTCCACGAGTACCAGTGCTCCACGGACTGTCGGATCGCATATTCACCCGGTCTGCCCCGCATAGCGTCGCTTTATCTGTCTGGAAGAACTAGCTCCCACAACGTCTGTGTGGCCAGAGAACCCCCTTGATCTAGCCTCTAATCCAAGCCCTTGCAGAGTCCCACAGGCCTGGCAGCGGTGGGGAAGACCCGATGCCCAACTGCTAGGTGAACTAGGCGCGATGCCCTCCGAAGACCTGCTCCCGTCTCGGAGTGACCCGGGGGTCATAGTCCCTAGAGGTGCCGACGCAAGCCCCCAGTGCCGGAGCACGTAGGCCAGTTACGCAGGCACCCTGGCGGAGATAGTGTCCCGAAGGAGTCGCCTATTCCGCAGGCCGAGGTAGCATCCCTGGGGATCCGTCTACCTGGCTGACCAAGGTAGCATCCTGGAGGAGCTGTCTACCTGGCAGAAGGGGAGTCTTAGTGCTGGAGCACTTGGAGCTCTGTGTCAAAGATAGTGTCCCGGAGGAGTCGCCTATCCCCGCGGGTGAGTCCTTGTGCCAGAGCACTTGGAGCGAGTCAAGGTAGCATCCCGGAGGAGCCGTCTACCTGGCGAAAGGGGATTTGAAGAGCTCCCTGGCGGAGATAGTGTCCCGAAAGAGTCGCCTATCTCTGCGGGTGAGTCCTTGTGCCAGAGCACTCGGAGCATGTCAAGGTAGCATCCCGAATGAGTCGTCTACCCGATTGGCCGAGGTAGCATCATGGAGGAGCCGTCTACCTGGGGGAAGGGGAGTTGAAGAGCTCCCTGGCGGATATAGTGTCTCGGAGGAGTTGCCTACCCCCGCGGGTGAGTCGTTGTGCCGGAACACTCGGAGCATGTCAAGGTAGCATCATGGAGGAGCCGTCTACCCGACTGGCCAAGGTAGTATCCCGGAAGAGCCGTCTACCTGGTGAAATGGGAGTTGAAGAGCTCCATGGCGAAGATAGTGTCCCAGAAGAGTCGCCTATCCCCGCGGGTGAGTCATTGTGCTAGAGCACTCGGAGCACGTCAATGTAGCATCCTGGAGGAGCCGTCTACCTAGCAGAAGAGGAGTTAAAGAGCTTCCTGGCGGAGATAGTGTCCTGGAGGAGTCGCCTATCCCCGCAGGATGTTGCACACTCTAGAGAGTGGGTCGAAGTATGTTCCACGACCAAGGCAAGGTGTGCATGGTGTGGTGAATGAGTGTGGTGCCCGTGGGCATGTAACATGATTGTGGCGCATGTACGCGATGAAGTGAGTAAGGTGCCGGGGGCACGTCTTTGTTAGTGGCGCGGCGCATGGGCGCGACGTAGTGCATATGGTGCCGGGGGCACGGTAGTGTGACAGAGAGCATGTGGGCACGACTGTCTCAACGGCGCAGCGCACGGGCGCGGCGGAGTGTTGAAGTGCGGCGCCCGGATGCCGGCGACGGGGTGGCGGAGTTGTGTCCGGGCGACGGGGTGGCGGAGTTGTGTCCGGGCGACGGACGACGAGGGTCACGAACAATGTAAGGCCTCTTGAAGAGTAGTGAAGGTGCTGAGGATGGAGGCCAAAGGCCAACCCTTGGGGGAAGCCAAGGCCGACCCCAAGGGGAGGCCGAGGCCGACCCCAAGGGGAAGGCCAAGGCCGAGCCTCCTTGGGCAAGTGCCATGGCACGCCGACTGGCGACGGGCGAAGTGCGACGCTTGAAGCGTGATGCGGCGTCGCACAAGGATAAGTTTCTTAGTGACGAAGTCACGTCACGAAAGTGAGAAGTGCACGTGACTTGAGCGTGCATGCTTTGACCGGTTGTGAGCGTTGAAAATGTTTGTTGCTTGTGCGGACGTGTCATGCAAAATGTGACGATAGTGGGCCTTTGCGTGCGACCAGAATAGGTTGTGAACACTTTCTAACCTCAACGGATTAGGGGGTAATTACACCTATAGCGGCAAGGTATATGGTACACACATCAGTCATCAATGTACCATGGTACCGTAAGTACCCCCTACCAAACAATAACCTCCATTCGTCAAGTGAATGAACAATACATTCACCTATCTTTCTTTAAGAGCATGGCCTTATACTTACCAAATGATGTATCAATCAAAGGTCTAAAACATCCACATTGACCACCTTAAAATATTATATACAGACACTTGGTTGAGGCGCGAACTCAGTTGTTTTCTTTAAGACGTATGTATTGACGTGTCGCTTCCTGAATACAATAACCCAGTTCAAATTGTTACTTCACTTGTATTTAGCACTACCAAATCAAGCAGAAGTTTCAAAAAACACCATTTTTTGTCCAAATTCTTTATCGAAGTAAACATTACTAGAATATAATGTCAATAAAAAAGACACCTCACTTTGACATATCGCATATGTCACAAAAGTGATTTGTTGTATGGTGGTGGTGTCGTGACCCAAAAGGTAACAAAGACAAAGACGAGCAGGAGTCTTGAACTGACCCGTAAATTCCGGTCCGGTTTGGGTCGGATACGGGTTACCCGGATATTATGCTATATAAATGGTCTTAGGGTTTCTAACCCTTCATTTCACTTCAAGCCGCCGCACTCTCTCTCTATCTATCAGACTGTCCACTCCACAGCAACTCCAGACGACGGTCATCGGTCATCACCACCCTCCACAGTCAAAGACTCCATAGTCCACAAGATCACAGATCCGAGTCTCCGCCGCCGACTATTTCCACCGTCCACCGCATATTTGTTCCCCTTAGACCACAATCGGAGTTCGCAGGACCACTGCAGTCGTCGATCTACTTCCACCGACATCGCTAACGTCGACCGCCATAATCACCTTCGCCGTCATCACCGAGCGCTTTGAACAACTCCGCCGGCCACTTTCACTTAACCATATCTACCTTTATCATTGTCCTATGATTAGTCTAATCGAATTAGGTTTTGTTATAGTTTCATCAAGCTATTTAACTAATTAGACCTTGTTTAATGATTTGTGTTAGTTTAGTACCGTTGCTATGAATAATTTTGTGATGTATTTATAATTTGTATGCAGTTGTTATTTTGTTTGGTGGTTTGATAGAAGTTGGATGGCTTTGTTCGATGTATGTATGTGTTATTTGGATATGTGTGTTTGTATTTTGAATCACAGGTGGATTATGTTATTGGTTTTTTTGTTTATTTTGGAGGGTTTAAAACTGATTTGTAAATTTATCATGAAGGAAAAAAAATACTTTTAACAACAAACAATATGTTAGTGGTCAAAAAGAAGGAGAAATAAAAAAAACATGTCAATATTTTTTGTCAGAATTAGTCACTAAATGAAATTTGGTAAAAAAAGTAACAGAATTATAAATTTACCCGTTTACCTGCGGATTTACCCGGTTTGTCTAGATAGGGTACGGGTACATGAAAAGGCTACCCGTAAAAATTTGGATAATTTTTACCCGTACCCGACCGATATTACGTGTACCCGGTGAGTTTACCCGTTTGCCAGGTCTACTAGTAAGTGATACAAAGAGGCAAAGCAATCAAACATGGAAGAGAAACTTCTTAAGAAAGGGAGGTATGAGCTGAATGTCTGTATTAGTTTATAATAGTACTGATCTTTACACAGTCCTAGTTAGGAAACTTCGGATAGAGTCATTGGGCCCACTTTTTTAGGGGGAAATTTTGATAATTACACTTTATTTCACCTTTCGAGCAAAAAAAATTCACTTTTTATATGCATAATAATTTCGGTTAAAGTTGTAGAAGAGTTTGGAAGGAGCAAAGACTAATAGCCCACATGCTATTTGGTAGCACATGTTTACCATTTGAAATCTCCTTATGTTCGCTCAATTGCCACCGTAGGCGAAGACTCCATAATGGCACGAGCCGTGTGTATTAGACTGCCTTCTTAATTATCAATGTAGGCGTATATCCTAGCGCATAGAATCGGAACCAAGTGAAAAGAAGCCACATATGTAGCAGCAAGGGTGCAGATAGCAATACCTAAAAGCAATCCATTAACCATGTAGAAGAAAAAATCCACCAAAAATTAGGCCATGATCACTGATACTAGGGCAGCCACGGTGCACTGGAGCAGTGCATAAGGAATGGACGAACTCTCCTCTCACTTTCATAAGTGTGCACTCAGCTTTTACTTCCATGCATCACTAATTCCAGGCATAGTCAATGGCTAAACTTTACTCTGCAATCACTGTAAGCAAAGTAGAGGTTAAGAAAATTTGGAAGAAACGAGGGGTAATTCTTCGTGAGATCAGCAGCAAGGGTTAGTTTTATTCAGTCCAGGACAATGATAACTTCAAAAAATTCACCTCTAAATTAGACCCAACTTTAAAATCTCCCAGAGCTGCTATGAGGTTTAGCAGTGGTTGAGGCACATTATTTCAGGTGCTAGTGCAAACGACTTCTGCCATCAATATAAGGAAACACTGGAATCAACATTCAGCTGGTAAAGGAAAGTCGTTTGACCATACCATGACTGCGCGCGCTTAGTAACCAAATCAAATTTTGGTAGTAAAAAGCTTTTCTAATTTTGGTGACAGGGAGTTATTGTGACCAACATGTGTGAATTGAAACTTTTACCTCCAAAGTAAGCCCAAGAGTTGCTCATTTGATGCTAGTTTTAGCAAACATCCCGGCAAATGATAATGCCATAGCTGGAAGAAAATTGTGAAAACAGATTCCAATGTTCTCACTCTGTAGTTCTCCATTTTTCCGTTCAGGTTAAATTTGAAAATTCCAAGTATAAGCAGATGGAAAGAGTATGAAGAGCGGATGTAAAGAGTACGAAGAAATCTAGGAGATTAGTAAATCTTTCATGTCACTAAGCAAGATTTTCAGTTTTGAGTTTTGTTTTTATTTTGAGATCCACCAACCTTTAAGCTTCACTAGAAGTAATTTGCAACCCACATGATTACAAATGAATAATATTATAGAACCCTTCGAGGTTACGGCATAATTACACGTGTGTCCATCGAATATGAAAAAGATTAAACATTTCCTTGGACCAAACAATATATAAATGGAGCTAACGTATTTTAGAAAATGACTTGATTACCCTTTATTGCTTTGAGTTTGTCTTTCACATGCCATCTTTTTTGTTTCTCTACATCTTTATAACAAAAACACCAACCCAATGGCCACTGTGTAATAGCAACAACTGTGGCAAGCGCCACCCCCATGGCTGTCACGGCGAGTGCCACCCTACAGCCGCACCCACCTCAGGCTTCTGCTCCACTGCGGACTACCTTCTCTCTCTCTCTGGCTCCACACATATCGGCCACCATCACTCCAGTAGCACTGCATCGCCCCCGGCACCACCATCAAATCCACCATTGCACCAGCCACCATACGCAAACTAATCGCACCTCTAGATCTGCAAATTAAAACATGAAAGGTTAAATTAGGGAGAGAAAGGAGAAATCCAGAGAGATGTGGAGAGATTGCAAAGTCCTCTTTGTTGGGTCTTCCACTTTATATTTACTTTTTCAATGTAATGAATTTTCACCGGGATGAAAATAATTTTGCAAGAGAAGAATTTAAATTGGAGGAAAATTGGATTGGGACACACATGAGCTTTACATTTGAATTTGACATGGATTTGAGGGTTGAATTTGAGGTGACCATGGGCCAAGGTGATGTTGCGGAAATGCCAGGAACAGAAGGCAGATGGGGGTGTTATAATGGAAAGATATATGCGTTACGAATCTTCTAGTCGGGCATGTCAAATTTGAGATGTCAATGGGGTTGACTATAATTATCCTCTAATGTCAAGGGGTTCAGTGATATTATTTATTTTGAAAAACTCACTTCTCATTTCATGACTTCCACCGGTTACCCTGCAAGCCCTAACACCTGCGACGCTCAACGTACTATTGTCACCAATCACCATCCCATCGTCGTCACAACCAACCTGACGTCAACCGACCACTGTCATCCCACACCGTCGACAACCGTGAGCTCGATCCCCCCACCCCCCCCCCCCCCCCCCCCCACAACCCAATCGTCACACATCTAGCCCATCGCCACCACACCCATAAATCTCCCCCACCATCACATTGGTTGCCATCACCACCAATACTCCGCCACTTCAACAACCATGACCAAGCCCACCGTCACCAGGCTCACTACTAAACTAATTGGCAACTTTGATGGTGGCTTTAATATTGGTTATGATCCGGTGGTGATAAGTGATGGAGGTGGTGAAAGATGGTGGCCTCAATGGGTGATTAATTGTTTTTGTGTGAAAAAATTTGATCAATAGGGTGATTCTTTAAGTAGTTGCTAAGGTTTTATGGTGGTAGGGTTATGATTTGATTATGGTGGTAGTGTTGAGAGTTAGTTGATTGGCAATGGTGGCGTTGATCGGCGGTGGTGCTTCAGAGGTGGCCTGGAGGGATTTTGTACGAGCTTTTCAACATTGAAGGAAATATTATGAAACAAAAAAGCAAAGAAAAAAACTCACAAAAAAAAAAAAAAAGAAGAAAGAAAGAAGAAAAAAGAATAAAAGATGGCTAACCAAACAAACATAAGTTTTTATTAAAAAACGAAAATTCAAAAACCACAGGGGTTTCTAATGAATACAAAACTTTGGTCTTTTTGCCGCATTAAAACTGCTTTCGGTACCTTTTATCCAAACATAATCTGCAGCTTAAAGGTAATAACGCTTTAAAAAACCTTAAACTGATTTTGACAATCAATCCGAAGCAGGTTCTAAGACGATTAGCTATCTACGATCACACTTCGCGAAGGATGCTTCTTTGGTAGGCTGTTAGGTAAATATTCATTGGATGAATTGGGCAGAAAAAAAAAAGCACAAAAGTTAAAGGTAAACATCCACTTTAAAGAGTAAGGTCCAAAGTAAAAGTGATGGCACGAAAGTAAAACAAAAGTGTGTGAGAGAAATTTACATTGATATAACCTGTCCAAGAAAAGGGAAAGATAAGATTTGCTAGTTACAGCATGACTCATTTTGATGTACCTGAAGCGAGACACAAAAAGGATCTTTTAGAGTGCTTTCGAAAGCAGCTTTATCCAGGGCAAAGACCATATCAATGACCAGTCAGTGACCGCCCAAAATGCAGCGGAGTGCCTCGGATCATTTCTTGTATGATCAGCGTTCGTATACACGAAAGTTAGTGACCACTCCGGTCAAAGAATGTTTCAGTTGACGGTTAATTTCTGTATCGGCAACAGTTTAAAGGCCAGGGAGTAGGAGGCTGACATGTCGAAGCTTCTTCAAGGAGACCAGAAATGCGTAGCTCAATTCTCAATATAGGCATAACCCTTGGAAAGTATCAGGTTGAACCAAGTTGAAGGAGTGGAACTACGGTGTGAAATAAGATATACTATAAAGGCCACATATGCAGCAGTCGCTGTGGAGACTACAAAGCCAAACAGCACTCCATTAACTTCAGACAAGAAAAAATCCAGCAAGAGATACCCATTGATCACCATTACCAGGGCAGCAACCGTCCACGCAACCCTCTACAACAGAAGTTAAAAAACAAAAAAGTATGAGAAAGTTGGAGCAGTTCGTTATGTTTCAATCATTTGACAGTCAATTTGAGTCGCATCTGAAAAACTAATCATACAATCAGCGCCATGTTAAAGACAACTTGCCAAGACAAGCAACAAACATTGCCATACAGGCGTCTAAAACTTCAGCGAGGGGGTTTAGTGGTGGTAAAAGTCACAATTTTTTTAGCATACACTTCCTCGCTGATTTCCTTAATTTAATTTTATATTTAAGCTTCCCGCAACATTGGCAAGTCAATCGCACATCATTGCACACAACTTTGACATGTTATGAAATGCTTGTGTGGTAATTAAGAGTTGTAGGTCTAGCATAGCTAAAAAGATGGTAAATCAAGTTGTTGGAAAGTTTCTATGGTGGTGAAGTAACTGTTAATATATGAATAACTAAAGGTTGATTCCCAAGTGTACTAAGCATCACCAAATTCTCCGAACAGGGGGCTGCATATTTGTCAGGCACTGCCGAGGGTTGAGGTCCATATAGAGCTAGAATGCTTATTACTTTGTCAATCTGACCAATATGATGACAAGCTCCAAAGTAAAAGCTTGGTTTCACTTATCTCGTAATCAATTCAAATGAGCCTTCAACTGAGCCAATTTAGTTGCGGTTTTGTAGAATGATTCTTATTATCATAACATCTTAAAATCCATTCCAAAGGCACTGTCTAGTTTACCGCCACATGGACAATCTATGTGGGACACTCAACAGTTAGATATACTATGACATACATTTCTAGTAACTAAGAGGTCTTTGTAATAGGCTCACTTTGTTTCCTATGTGCATAAAGCTAGTAAAGTGCCAAGCTTGAACACGGTATTCCAATGAAACACCATGTATACAAGCTTATGTTTTTTCAATGAAGCATTATGATACTAATTCTATTTTGAAATCAATATCCTCAATATGAACCCAAAGTGGTCATTGAGCTTTACCTTAATGGAGTACATATATACATTTATACATACACAGGCACACACATTTATGCTTATCTGTGTAAATCCAATAAAAGAATCAACCTAATTAACTATAACCGCTCCCCTGCCTTGTGAACTCCACTGATCTAACCTCGCATCCCTAGTCACTCAGACGGCGCAAATTAGTAGCCTCAATCTTATTAAGATTGGCCTCTTGCTCTGCTAGCTACGCCTTAGACTAACCTTCTCAAATAGGTGACTGTTTTAGAACCTTCGAAAAATCACTTCTTTTTACTTTTTGCAAACCAGCCTTACAAAAATTAGGAACAGCAAATAGCCCATGATAGAAGAAACTTTTCATGTGAGAGTTACTCGTTTTCTTTTCTCCTTTGTTTTTCTTTTTACTTACCCGAGATACAACAATAAATGAGAGTGAAGTACTTTTAGAACAGTGTTGATCATGTTCTTAACAAGGGGACAGTAAAATAACAGAACAGCGAGCTGAAACTCTTACCTCTAAAGTAGGTCCAATTTTAAAGATTCCCATGACCTGCTCCTTCGACACCAAGGTAAGTAGCGGGATAAGTGCAAAAGGGATCTGTACAGACTGAAGCACATTAAGCCATTCATTGAGAACATCTAATGAAGCCTCAGATCTGTTGAAAATAAGAGCTACTATTATAGTTGGCACAATGGCACAACTACGGGTGATCAATGCCCTCAACCATTTCTTCAGTCGAAGGTTCAGAAACCCTCCCATGATAAATTGTCCGGCATAAGTCCCAGTTATGGTGCTACTTTGCCCAGCTGCCAACAAGCCAATACCCCATATATAGAGAATTGGCATCAATCCTCCACCATACTTCTCTTGAAGATACTGCCCTGCATTTACTAGGCCTATACTATCGGCCTTATTAGTACCATAGAATCCCTTAGCGAATACAGTTGTGACAAACACATTGATCATGAAAGAGACAAGAAGGGCAGCAGACGACTCAATCGAGTAGTACTTGAGTGCCTCTCTGACTTTGCCTTCCTTTTTCGGGTCAATCTTCCTCGACTGCACCAGCGCCGAATGCAAAAATACATTGTGAGGCATTATAACACATCCCACTACTCCTACAGCCTGGCGTATCGTCCTTGAGCTGATTTTTGGAACCAAAAGACCTGCCAAGTATATTACATACAGATAGACCAGTAATTATCTTTAAAATCAAAGGAGGAAGAGGAAAAACGAAAATAAACAAAGTCAAAAGCCTGAATTCTGACCTATTAGAAGTTCCTTTCCACTAGGCTGAGTGTCGGCAAACATCCAGGCAAATGATACTCCCATAGCTAAGATGAGAACTGCAAAAACAGCTTCCAACTTCCTCACTCCATAGTTCTCAAGAAGTAAAAAAATGAAACTGTTCACCGAGGTAATATGCAACAACAGAGTTAAAAAGATGGACACTTCCATTTTAAATGTGAGATATCAAATTTCAGCTAGACTATTAATCAACTAAGCTACCAACGACTCTATACAAACGAAAACCAAAAATCAAGAAATATGCAAAAGCGACAACTTAAAAAATCTAATCTTTACTTCATATGCAACAATTTCAAGACCAAAATTCAACACATTTTTGATACACTAGAACGCAGGGAGAAGTTCTCGCTTAGATTTTCCCACGTCGCTGCAATGCAGCGGGACTGGCCGATACCATGTTAAGTTACCATGTAGAAAAGCTTAAACAGTTAAAGTGGTCCACACATGCGAAAAATAAGGAAGTTATACTCACCAATCAGAAGCCGTGATCAAAACCCCAGCCCAAAGGGGCAAAACCCCACGGCTAAGAATCTTGATAGCAATGGCGCTTCCAATGACTTCCTGAATATCAGCCCCAATTAAGGCCAGCTCAGCCATGAACCAAAGCAGCAGGCTGGCCCAATACGGGTACTCCTCACGGCACAGCTCGGCCAGGTGCCGGCCCGTCGCCACGCCAACTCTCGCCGACAGCAGCTGGATGAGCAGTCCCATTGCCGTGGCCCACATAAGCAACCACAGAAGCGAGTAGCCCGCAATCGCCCCCGCCTGTAAATCCCCCTCCAGGTTGCCCGGATCCAGAAAGGCTATGCTCATCAAGAAACCCGGGCCGGTAAACAGCCAGAGCTTCTTCCACGAGAAGGGCGGGGGGGTCAGGTAATCGGCGTCGGATTCGGACAGACCCGATTCGGGATCGCTGATTAGGATCTTCTCTCGCGACTCGTACGCCACCTCATCGTCGGCGTCCGATAACGGCGGCGAGGATAGCGGCGACGGGGATTGGGAGGACAGGAGGCGGTGGGCCTCTTCTTCTTTCTCGGGATCCGCGGTGTCCTCTCGGGGCAGAGAGGTCATTGTCGGTGTTGGTCGCCGGCCAGAGTGGTCAACGTGTGGCGCTCTTCCCCGATGCTGAATGTATAGATTTGTTGGGTTGGGGTACCGTGGGGGTGAGGGTTATTTTCAGTGCGGAAGAATAGTCAATACTGGGGTGACACGTGGTGGGGGAGTGGGTTTCTTTGTCATCTCAAGAACAGGGCACCCTTTGCATTGTGTCGCCGGCTCCGTCATATATGGCGACAAAGCCTAAAGAGCATGAGAAGAACCGATTTACTAAAGATTGAATATGCTGTTGCTATATTACGTTAGAAAAGTTAGAGGAATATGCACGTCTCTCTCTGAACACACATATACATCGTGTTTTCGATAGCTACTTATAACTAATCAAGAAAAATAACAAATAGTCTATTCTATCATTACGAATTTTTAACGATGATGAACACTAGCAAAAGGAATAAAAAATATCTTTTTTTTTATTAATTTAGAGTGACGAAGGACTTCAAATCCTTTTGGGTTTAGCATTCGAGTGTTGCAAGCCACAAGTCAACCCACAGCCATTGGTTGATTAGGCTATGGAGTGCAACATTAGTGCAAATTGGTCTGGGCTGTGTTATCACACTCTGTGTCTGGATGGAAAGGAAAAATAAGAAGTATTAGTTGATTGAGTGATGCTGAGGACTGAGACCGTGCAGTTTGTCTAATTGAGATTCCTCAGCTGCGTAGGAAGTAAGAAGCATTAGACATCTATCAGTTGATTGGGTGATATCTGAGGACAGATCGTGCAGTTTGTCAAATTGAGATTCCTCAGCTGCATACGAAGTAAGAAATCTGGCACTCCTGTATGCGTCTGTGTATTCCAGATCATGCTATAATGAAGCTAGCTGTGACTAATTTGCTGTGTAGCATGGGGCATATTACTTGTATTGTGTAATCGATTGTGCTTTCATGAAGTAAAGTGTTTCAACAAGAAAAAGAACATCAACATGGTGGAAGTTGAAACAAGAAGAGAAAGAACATCAACATGCATGGTAGAAGTTGAACACAACTGCCTTGTATTGTGTAATTGATTGTGCTTTCATGAAGTAAAGTATCTTTCAACAAGAAAATGAACATCAACATGGTGGAAGTTGAACACAATCGCTGGTCCTCCTTCACGATTCTTTTGGCCCATTTGATACATATATTTGCCCTATATCAATGATCAATGATAGTATGGATCACCCTTTTACTAAGGGTTAAGGACGGACTCAATATACAAAGCAACATAGCTAGTCATTCATCTTTGTAGAGCTTCCATATGCTGCAGATTCAACATGGTATACCATTATTACAATTTATCGACTAATCTGAAGCACTTGGTCTCCTCTCCAAGTCCTGGAGTTTACGTTCTAACGCTCGAGTCAGTTCAGAAGAGAAAGAAGGCCAGTAGCGGCTGCTCGTGGCTGACACTTGGCCATCAAAGGTGTAGCCTTTGACATTGTGACTGCGGTCCCTTCGGTCATGTCCACCAACTCCTTGCTAATCCTTTCCCAATCAAAGCATTGCAGTAGTGATCCCACTGCCAATCCAACCATACGCATGGCCAAGTTCTCCCCAGGACAACCCCTCCTCCCTGAACCAAAAGGCATCAACTTGAACCCGTTTTTGGTCCCTTCAGGACCTTCAAATCTCTCAGGCATGAACTTGTCCGGGTCAACCCAAACCTTTGGATCATTTTGTATGCCCCACACGTTCACCATCAGCATAGTTCCACTTGGGATGCGGAAACCTCCTACAGTGCACTCCTCTGATGACTCGTGAGGTACTAGGAATGGGGCTGGCGGGTTCATCCGCAATGTCTCTGTGATGATGCAATTGAGGTAAGGAAGTTCACCTACATCCGATTCAGCAAACAAACGATTGTGTCCAACATGATTGTCTATTTCAGTCTGCGCCTTCTTTAGGATCTGTGGATTGTTGAGGAGATGTGATATTGCCCACTCCATAGTCCCAACCGACGTATCTGAACCAGCTTGGAACAATACCTACACAGGTAATGAATGGCCTTTTCGTTACTTCTAGGAAATTATACGGCTGAAAAAAAACTTGAGGAATGGTAGCCAATCAATATTTCTTGTAGGCTGACTGATCAGTTATGTTGTACAGTAAGTGAATTTGGATTTAGAGTTCCATGTTGTGCGACTTCAGCATTCTGGTGTCCTTCACTCAGAAACAGTTACCACCTAAGCCTACTTTTGGCTAATGAAAAGGAAATTTACATCATTGTTTGACAACGGAAAGTCTGCGACAACTTTCAGTAATTCTCATGAAATGTCAGAATATATACCGGTAAGGTTGCATGTATATTTCCCTGCTGAGAATTGATTTAGCTGTGATTTATGCAGTTCGAAAAACTTAAGGTTGAGCTTGACACATTCTATCCTACGTTCCTACCCCATCAGGAGACAAAATTTACAAATCCCTTAAGGACTGAGGACTCTTACTCACATTAATTACATATATACATGTGTGTGTGTGTGTGTGTGTGTGCACATGATATCTCTTTGTAATGCTGTTACGATGCAAAAATTAGTTTGAAAGACAGAATGACTTTAGCACCTAGTTACAGTAACCCTCACGTTATGCAACAGTTTGCAACAGCAGTCACACTGAGAATAATTTAGTTGAGGGGAGAATCAAAGCTTTTTAGTCATGGTACTCTCTGCCATCTTCTCTTTTCTGACATTGATTCCCTCTCCTTCTGGCCCTCGTTTTCCTCTCTCTTACCATCAAATTAGTAACGATACTCTTAGGCTGCATTTGGCGCGCGGGATAAGTCAGTCGGATAAGATATGATAAGTCAGAATAACATATCCTGACGGATAAGGCCGGATAAGATAATTATCTTGTCCAGCGTTTGGATCAAACCAGGATTACATGCCGGATAAGTAGTTATATCCTGCTGATTATGTTTGGCAGCACAACGGATATAAGCCAGATAATATAAATTATAGTAATATTACGACTAGACCTGGCAAAAATTGATCTGGACCCGCGGGTCTACCCGTACCTGGGTACGGGTACATGTTTTGAATACCCGCCGAAAATAGACCAGTACCCGAACCGACCCTTAAAATCCGGGTAAGTTCGGGTCGGTTACCGTGTACCCAGTTTTATGCCTATATATGTAATTTTTAGGGTTGAAGCATCTCATTTTCTCATCTTCTCACTTTCTGTTGGGTTTACCCGTATGCCAGGTCTAATTACGACATGTTAATAATTGTTTTCAGTTTTTTAAAACGACTTTCTTACACATTTTCAAAAGCATGAGAACAAAAACGAAGATCATGACAGGCAAATGTAGTGTAAAAGTGTAGGATTGTTACGAAAAACGTTACATTACAAGATTGACGCTGATATATTTACTAACAGCAACGTCCAATATCATACATCTCAAAATACACACCTTTAGCCCAAAAGAAAACAGTAAACACAGCAATGGATAGCGTTTTCAGTCCAACTTCCCTACTATATCTTCATCAATGATGCTTTAGAACATGCACGTATTTTCAACGGCACATCATAAGTTTGCAACTTGAATTGTTGCTGAAGTGCCCATAAGCTTCATCATTTTAGCTTCTATGCAGATTTCCAAGTTCAAATTAAAGCATCATTCTTTCGGACATTTTATCAAACATTTGGTGGATGTAATAAATTTACAAAAAACAGAACTTATTACATAAAAAAATCAAACTAGATACAAAGACTTACTATTGTGTGGAATCCATCTAAAAAAGACATCATAAATAATGGATCAAAGCTGGAATCCATCTAAGAAACACAAGACACAACGGAAAAAAGGAAGAAAAGACGAAAATTTTGTAGAGAAGAGTGAAGAGATCGGAGGAGAAAGAGGACGGAAAGGGACTTAACGGTCGGAGAAGGTTGGCGGCGGAGATGGGTCTTGCTGGCGGCAGAGTTTGCTGAGAAAGGAGGGAGTCGGCGGCACAGATATGTTTTGCTGCAAGTTTGGGGCTCCTTTCCCCCTTTGCTGGTAGCCTGAATTTTTCTTATCCCAAGTGCTTGGGATTAAAACAATACCACCTTCCCCAAAGTATAGAATTATCCCACTTAAGTGGGATAAAACCCATCCTCCAGATTTCTTATCCATCCATTATTAGCATGTCCAAACGCGGGATAAGATTATTTTTATTATATCCAGAGGTCTTATTCCGCCGCGCCAAACACAATCTTAGGGCAGACAAGACCAATAGGACTTACTCACACACACCATAAAGCAATTGGTAACTCAAGGTTACAACAGTTGGCATCAGAGGCAGGAGCATCAAGACAATTGTCTCACAAACTCAAGGACTAATCCTTACCCAATCAAAAGCAATTGGAGCATATCAAAATTGGATCAATAGTGCAACCGTGGGAAGCACAAAAGGACATGATGATCACGCCTAAGTTGGAAATATCATTCAGGATTCATGAGGCGAACTGCAGCTGCTACTACAAGTTGGAAAACATGACTACTGGCACACAAACAGCCCCAGTTAATGCGAAGTTTTTCAACACCTATTACTCCTAGATAGTCACCCTTTTGTGTCCCCATCAGTTGATAAGAACTACATGGATCACAAACAAAACGCAAAGTTTTTGGAGATCTAGCACAATTGAATAAAATTGCATATTACTCTTACCACAATGAGGCCTCTGATGGTTTCATCGGTATAATATTCAGGTTCAGTTTCATGGAGAGACAGTAGAACTTCGATCATGGTCTTCTCCCTCCCTTTAGAAGAAGCATCAAACTTCCTTTCGCGATGCCCTTGTATCAAGTCTTGCATGAACCTATCTCTCTTTTCATGTATCTCCATCAACTTTTCTGCTCCTTTATTCCCAAACCACCGCATAATTGGCAAGAAGTCTCCAACAGCACCGGACCATATCGGTCCGAAACCTTCTGCAGTGATCTATGGAAAGGTTTCTTCAGCAGGTATAGGTGGCCTATTATGGGTAGGCACGGAAATGGGCTTGGCGGAAGATTTTGGAGCTTGCGGTAGACATGCTGAGTTAGCAGAGTGAGAGCTAGAAAGAGCGCTGGAAGATATACACTGAACGGTATCTCCATGGATTGATTGACAAGATGAAACAGGCATCAGAGCCCTTATATTCCTTTTGTGTTCTTTCAAACGATATAGGACAAGATGATACTTGATCTGAATCTTGTTATTCCATTGAAGTTTATACTTTTAGATACTGTCAGCTTGTGTTAGTACAATGGCAAAAGTTAAATCGAGGTTAAGACTGAACCCAAATTTATAAGTAGTCATTGCTCATGAGTGGTAGACGACTTGCTTGGCTTGGACCTTGCAGACAGGTGGATGAAATGGTATCAATGCCATTAAGCATTTCTTAATTCATTTATATACAATTTGTGGGCTGCATCTTTTGGTTATCTTAATCTACTTTGTCCTTCATTTGGGTAGACGACTTGCTTGGCTTGGACCTTGCAGACAGGTGGATGAAATGGTATCAATGCCATTTCTTAATTCATTTATATACAATTTGTGGGCTGCATCTTTTGGTTATCCTAATCTACTTTGTCCTTCATTGGGGTGGTTGGGGCTGGTGCATCCTTTTCGCGGAATACATTAGCCTTCTTCTGAGGGTTGACTAGGCTACTTGACAATCATGGACATTGGTAGACTAGGCTAAGTAGTGCAACATTCAGCGTCTATCCATCTATATTTATACTAGTTATAAAGGAAACACCGATTTTGGGTTGCAAAAATCTGTTTAAAACTATGATACTTGACATTTCAAGAAAAAAAGCGACACAAAATAAAATTTTTAAAGAGTAGTTTTTATAAAGTTCATTGAAAAGATGTAGTTAAAAATATTTCTAAATGTCTAAATTTATATTATAAAAATATCATATTACTAATTTCGTTATTGCACATGCATCGCATCGTGTGCGCCACGATAACTACTTAAAATAGCCCAAATTAGTTTTTACTGTTGCTACTTTCAGCATTTGGATGCAAAGGAAAAAAAGAACCATCATAGCAGCTACGAGCTGGTGATGTCTGAGGATTGAGATCACGCAGTTTGTCAAACTCCTAAGGTGGAAGAAACATCTTTGGAAGTAAGGAAAGTGGCTCTCGCGAATGTATTGATGCATTTCAGATCCTGTTATGTCGTAATTAGCTGTGACTAACTAGCTAATGTGCCCGTGCAAATGCACGGGACGTGATGCAATTTGATGTAGTACCAATAAGGTACTTTAACATAGCCTATTCAGTTCAAACTTTCAAAAGACAAAGAAAGATAATTAATTTTAAAGGTGAATGAACTATTTTATTTATACATCTTAAACGTAATAGCTGACATCACTCAGGTAATTAAGTTTTTTCAATAAATTAGTCAAGTGCCTAATATATAAGAATCATAGCAAAACAGAGAAAAATTTAAGCCCAGACATCGATTATTGACCATTTTATCATCTAAAAATACTATCAAGGGAATAGATGTACGACAGATTTCGTCAAAATTCTATTTTTGAGTCCTTTTATGCTCATTAACTGTTTTGTGAACCAGAATCTAGTAAAGAATATTTGCACATTGTATATAATGATAGGTCTAACAGTTTCTTTTAGTAACAAAAGAGTGTGAGTTTGGCAAAAAAGAGTATTGATTTACTGTTACTTTCTCTTTCTTTTGTGTAAACTATTGACAAATCTACATATATCTAGTCACGCCTGATATATTCTTTCATGAGAAGCACAATATTACATGTGCTTTTTAGATCATTTCATACCATTAGGAAATTGTTCAAACCTCAAAAACGACCTCTTCAGCAAAGATAACTTTTGGATAATTGTACATGGGTACCAAAACATGATAGGGAGAGAAGCCCCTCTAGTGAAGCAGTAAGACTTCCTAGTTTCAGGATAACTTTTCTACAACATGCAAGTTTTGTCGAATAACTAAACCTAGAACAGTCATTGATTAATCTATTGACCATTAGTCTAATTAGTGCTCTCAACATTATTGTCCCACTATCTTATAGTAACACACCAACACCTTAGTGCTACCATTTTCGCTACCATAACCTCTATTATAGTCACAAATCAATATCGCTCCTACCATTTTTACAGTCACGATACTACTACCATTACCACCACCAATTTTGTTGTATTCCGACTTGCATGTACATGTAACACTGTCGTAGTGAACCACCACTACCCAAGCCCCAACAACCACCATTGCCAAAAATTATAATACCATACACATATACAACATCAGTTTAAACGTTACTGCGATGCCATGTCTACCTCCATTTTTTTGCTAGCATTAAAAGTTGTAATTTTTGTAATGGAGTTAAAATTTGCCTTAGATCTCATTTACCTTACATTCTTTCTATTCTCCAAAAATATTTAGATCGAAAGTACTTATTCCCCAATCAAATTCAATTACTTCTTGTAATTTAATTAAGGAAAGGATCGGTTCTAAACCAAGTGTATGATGTTAAAGTTAAAAAATTAGTGCATGACGCGACAAATTTATGGAAAAGGTTACGAAAACATATAATTTTGTCCAAAGCTACTTTTAACAATCTCAATAGAACAATTGCTACTCTATTTTAAATTTCTTGTAGTTTCTAAGCCTTTTTTCACTATTCTGGAATGAAATATATGACAGAAACTGCAATTAGTTATGTAGCAATAAATCAATAGTTAATGATACGATGATCCACCAAGTATAATAGATTAATAGTTTCCTAAAATTGAAAAACATGATTATGTTCATAACATAATTTAACATTATGTTCTTCCAAAAATTAGCTAGAACGTAATTGACATTATAGACCGCGGGTAGTGTGTTCAATCAAGGTGTCAATAGGTCTACTTTCAAAATGAGTGTTCAATCAAGGTGTCAATAGGTCTACTTTCAAAATGTACTTTCGTAGTCTACTTAATTTTTTCTAATGATAAATGCTCGAAAAGGCTCTCTTAAATCAACCACCGCTTCCATTTGATACGTAATTGGCTTATAGCAAAAATCATATTAAACTTGATCACATATTCATATGCAATCAGAGGAAGGCTGTATGAACTACGGCTAGAATAAGCGTAATGCATACTAAATGACTTTTGAAAAATATATGCCGTGACATACTTGAAGGATGCATACAGTTGATGACCTGAGATGTGAAACGCTTTAAGTACCAGTGTAGCCATAAAAGAAAAAGAAAGAGAAAAAGATCGAGTTTACCTTGTATGGTGGTCTGTTGAGTGTGACGTCTCCTTGTGATCATGGAACCGTTACATACCTGGAGAAAATCAAGCTCTTGCAAAGCAATTTGCTGGCAGCTCATACAGTTTGGGTCAATAGGTAAGTCTCCAGGTTCATTCTCATTCTCATTCTCATTCTCATTCTCATGTAGTAACATATGTAATAGTGAAGATTTTTCTTTAATTACCAACCAAATTTTCGGAATTGTTTATAAGAGGATTTTTTTGACAAACCAGCAGAAGTTCACATTGAGTGGGGGTGAATGCTTCTCGAGTTGTAAAACCTACACATCTTCTTAGATGGCAACTATGATTACGACTAACCGGAAAACAAATAATTAAAACATATAGACACACACATCAATGGACAAATATAGGAAAATGTTTTACCGCTGATTCATTTATTTCTCTTCTGTATTCTGAAGTTGGACTTCATCTTGGGTGGTTGAATTGCTAACCATTGTATTCTGAACTTCAGTCAATAATTTGGTGCAGTGTTTTGTATCTAACTGCTATCTCCTCTCAGATTGCTTTTCTTTCAAGGGCCGGGGTTAAGGTATCTCACTGCCCAGCTGCTGCGATGCGTATACTTGGATGTGCACCTATTGATGAGATGCTTGATGCCGGCATTTGTGTGTCATTGGGAACGGATGGAGCCATGGTTTTGCACTTGATAAAGATTGATTTATGAGGTTTTTGTCATTGAGTAGGACACTAAATTAAAGTTACACATAAAAAAAAAGTGTTGTACTTTTGCTATTAATTTGATCTCTTAGTTGATAAAAGAGGAGTCCAAGCAAACTGGGGGTCTCTAACCATGAAAGTTGGTTTTGATTTGGCACATGGAGAAGACTCCAAAAAGTTACAAAAATCTGTGAAGGAGTTTTCTATGAGAAGGAGACTCTAAGAATGAAAGTTGAATCCTATGTGGCAAGCAACAATGAGTTCCAAAATTCTCACGTGGCGTAAATATAGAGCTCTAAAAATCCTACGTATCGCGATTCTAAGCGAAGGTTTCAGCTTTTTATATATACTAGTTCAGTCACCCGGGCCTTGCCCGGGTGAATTTTATTTAAATGCTATGAGTATGTTTGAATTTTAACATATTATTGTAGAGTTAAGGTTGAGTATTTAAGCGTCATGTTGATAGTTTTGAAAATTACTATTTATTCGTATCCACTTGAAGTGAACAATCGAATTCAAAACATATCACGTTCATGCATTTCACATTTAAGCGGTATCATACTCAAGAAAAATTCAATGAAAGCATAACCCTGAAATGGTTTCAAAATAGTAAAGCATGCTATAGTGCTTAAAGAATTAGTAAGATTCAAAAGTTCAAAAAAAAGTATTCAAAATCTGAAGCATACAATGAGTAATCAATTATTTCGCATCAAATTAAAATGTTACTTTATTCTTTAGTATTTTAGGTAGTAGTTTTGTTTTTGTACGAAAAAGCTATATTTCAAGAGTTCATACACAAAATTATATTTACGCTATTCATTTTGCTAACCATATTTACATAAGTGTGAGACATTTTTTTAGTTTTTCACGTTATGTGGTTCATCATCATTGATCAATAGTTTTATGTTATAAGTAGTCTTGATAGAACTCCTTATCATATATTAAATTAGACATTTACTTTAGTCCTTTACAACGAAATTTAACATTTATAAAAGAAAGTACAAAAATGTACAAACAATTGTTTTCGTAAATTGTTGTCTAGATTGAATAAACCTACTCAAAACATGCCATGAAAATCTTAGAGCAAAAATGGAAGTGACTGGAGCTATGTTACTTCCTTTCAGACAACCAACCTTTTAAAATGTAGGAATAATCATGAAAAAAGAAACTATAGTGTTTTAGTGGCAATATTTGTATTCTAATTGCTTCACTTCATGGTCATGTTCGGCTCTTTTTTGACCATCCATTTAATTTTGAATTTTTTCTAAGACTATTAATTTGAAAAAAAAGGTGTATATTAGACAGTTAATTATTGTTCGAATGATCATAAAAATGTCATATCATTTTACAAAACCTTTTTTTTATGTTTGATGTTAAACAATTATATGGCGGTGAATATTCGTATAGTTGTCTAGACCGTAGTACATGGGTAATGGCGTAAGATTACAAAATTCTTATACTTTATCTTTGATTTGTAGATTGTTTATTAAATTTTAAGCTTATAGTATATTAAGGTGATTGTAAAAGTTTGTAAAGTTAGAATATCACATATTTAACATTCTTTTTTGTAGATTACCCTATATATACTCAAGAATTAAAACATAAATGAATTAAAAATCAGTCGCAGTCATTTGTATCGGAAAAAACATCCTAAAAAATGTGTAAGAACTATACAATTATTAATTTATTGTGCAGACATAAATAGTCAACTAAAAATAGACATTGAACTGAAATGGAAGCAAGTGGAGTAATTTTAATTCATTTCAAATAATGAATTATTTTTACCTACCGGCCATGAAAATCCCTACAACCCTCTATACAAAAAAGTTAATGATCGATAAATATTCTTAGTGTCATTTTTGTTGACACCGTAACTAACAATTTTTAAAAAGTTAAGGTCACTAAATAAGTGCCACTAAAAGTATACAATGACCATTGATTTTCATTGTATGAGAGGTCGTAAGCATCTTCCTATGATCTAGGTAAAAAGGAAAAAGAATACTAAGAAAAAACTTATGTGTCGCCTTCACAACGCTTCGTCTATTATATATTTATATGATATGATAAACTCCTAGTAAGCTTTAACATTTATTTCAATATATTATTTTGTCTCTCATGTTTTTACATTATTTCTGATTTAAACTTTTTATCTTTCCTTAGCTTTTCCTCTTTAGATTTTTGGTTCTTATCTCGTCGAATACTTTAGGTGATAAAATTTATAATTTAGTTTATTATTAAGTATAGTATAAAAGAATCCCCAACTTATGAGATATATCACTTATTTCATTATATAATTTTGTCACTCATGTTTTTTGAAAGCGCAAATTGTTCAGCGTATCAACTTATCTCTAAAAGCCTTATAACTTAGTTTTTATTTGACATATGGATTTACTCTTGTATTAAAGTTTCTTTAGTATTGATCAATGTACAGATTTTACTTTATGGCAGCATCCTTATCTAAAAGCATTATTACAATGCAATATAATGAGTATTTTTTGTATCCTTATGAATCGAATATTACTCTATCATTTTTCTTACTTATATCGATTCTATTCACTTTGTTTTTTTATGAAGTTGGCATAATAAATATTGCCTTAGAGCCTTAGATTTTCTTAAAAAACGTAAAAAAAACTTGTTCATGACATAAATTAGGTATTTGGGAGTGGGGACTTTTCTAAAGTCCCACTCCCAAATACCTAAACAATCATTATCCAACTTGGCATCCGTAAGACAATTGTATTACCCGGTAACATTCCAGGTCTTTGAAGTTGTTAATGACACGTCCCACGTACTTCTTTGCACTCCTTGTACACCCACAAAATCAATAATGCAAAAAGATGCATGAATTTGCCAATTAAACTCTTACAAAATCACCATTTAATTTATCTTTGATTTCATACATGATTTTCGTATTTGATACTTGTGAGATTTTACTTTGTTTTTAAAGTACTTTTGAGGTGTTAGTAGTCAAAATTGAGGTCTAATATGTTGGTTTAATGAATAGGCAGAGTTTTAGAAGGTACAAAGTTGGTTTTTTACTCTTATACAGTTTAGTCAAAATATGTCAATAATACCTACAAATGTTTTAATAATAAATAGTTAAGAGTCATGGTGCATGTGTGTCTCTAATAAGTAGAAGTGAAAAAGGAATGTGATGTCAAAACAAATACGATGACGTGTCGCATAAGTAAAAGGCGATGACGTGTCGTAAAATTAAAAGGGGTAAAAAGGGGAAAATAGTGCTAAAAAAAGCTTATGTGTTGCCTCCACGACGCACAACGCTTTGTCTATTATATATTTATATATGATATGATATAGATTTGTTGTGTGGCGTGGGGTATATTACTTGTTTTGATTGTGTAATTCATCGTGCTTTCATGAAGTAAAAGGATCTTTCAACAAGAAAAGATCATCAACATGGTGAAAGTTGAATCCTTTCTTCTGGCCCATTTGATACATACTATACTGCTTTTGCCCTGTATCAATGATTTACGGTAATATGGATCCTCTTTTACCAAGGGTAAATGAAGGACTTAATACACAAAGGAACATATAGCTTGTCATTCATCTTTGTAGAGATCCGGATGCTGCAGATTCAAGATAGTATACCATTATTACCACATCAACTACTCTGGAAACACTCGTCTCCCCAAGCCTAGCCAAGAAGTCTACATTCTCATGTTGGAGTCAGTTCAGAATGGAGAAAGAAGGCCAGCAGCAGCTGCTCGTGGCTGACACTTGGCCATCAAAGGTGCAGCCTTAGACATTGTGGCTGCAGTCCCTTCGGTCATGTCCACCAACTCCTTGCCAATCCTTTCCCAGTCAAAGCATTGTAGTAGTGATCCCACTGCCAATCCAACCATACGTATTGCCAAGTTCTCCCCAGGACAACCCCTCCTCCCTGAACCAAAAGGCATCCACTTGAACCCGTTTTTGGTCCCTTCAGGACCTTCAAATCTCTCAGGCATGAACTTTTCCGGGTCAACCCAAACCTTTGGATCATTTTGTATGCCCCACACGTTCACCATCAGCATAGTTCCACTTGGGATGCAGAAACCTCCTACGGTGCACTCCTCCGATGACTCGTGAGGTACTAGGAATGGGGCTGGCGGGTTCATCCGCAATGTCTCTTTGATGATGCAATTGAGGTAAGGAAGTTCACCTACATCCGATTCAGCAATCAAACGGATATGTCCAACATGGTTGTCTATTTCAGTCTGAACCTTCTTTAGGATCTGTGGGTTGTTGAGGAGATGTGACATTGCCCACTCCATAGTCCCAACTGACGTATCTGCACCTGCTTGGAACAATACCTACACAGGTAGCAAATGACATTTGCATTACTATGACATGTTCATTACTTCTAGGAAATTACATGGCCAGCTAAAAACTTGAGGAATAGTAGCAAATCACATTTTTTTGTCGACCGAGCGATCAGTTTTGTTGTACTGTAATGAATTTGGATTTTGAGTTCCATGTTCTGCAACCGCAGCATTCTGGGATCCTTCACTGATAGACAGTTAACACCTAAGCCTAAATTTGGCTAATAATAAAATGGACAATTTACATCATTGTTTGCCAACCAAAAGTCTGCTCTATACAACTTTCAGTAATTTCTCATGCAATGTCAAAGTATATACTGGTGAGGTTGCATGTGTATATCCTGCTGACAATTGATTTAGCTGCAATTTATGCAGTTTGAAAAACTTAAGGTTTAGCTTGGGACTAACCCTATCCTACCCCATCAGGAGACAACATTTACTAATTACCTGAGAAGTGAGTACTCTTAACCACGAGATCATATGTTCATGTGCATGTGTGTGCTGGTGATCGATACCTCTTTGTAATGCTGTTACAATGCAAAGATTAGTTTGGAAGACAATAATGAGTTTTACATCTAGTTAAAATAACCCTCCTGCTATGCTGTAGTTATGCAGCAGCACTGATATTATGATTGATTAGTCGTAGGGGAGTATGAAAGCTTCAGTATGGTAATCTCTCCCATCTTTAATTTCTTACAATTCTAACAATGATTCCTCTCCTTCTATACCTCGTTTAACCTCTTTCTAACCATCAAATTAGTAACAAACTTGTGGGGGAGAAAAGATGAATAGTGCTTACACACACACCGTGAAACATTATAAACTCAAGGTTACAACAGTTGGCATCAGAGGCATAACATCAAGACCATTGTCTCACAAACTCAAGGACTAACCCTTACCAATTAGAAGCAATTGATGCATCCTCTCATTTGAAGCATATCAAAATTGGATCCATAATGCAACACTGGGAAGCACAAAAGCGCATGATGATCACGCTTAAGTTGGAAAGGTCGTTCAGGATTCATGAGGCGAGCTCTAGCTAGCGGCTACTTCAAGTTGGAAAACATGACTACTGGCACAAAAACAGCCCCATTTAACGCTAAATTCCTCAACACCTTTTTACTCGTAGAGAGCGACTCTTTTGTCTCCCTATCATTTGATAAGAACTACCTAGATCACAATCAAAACTGAACAATTTTTTAGATTTAGCAGGATTAAATAAAATGCATATGTATGTTACCACAATAAGGCCTCTGATGGTTTCATCAGTATAATTTTCAGGTTCAGTTTCATGGAGAGACAGTAGAACTTCGATCATGGTTTTTCCCCTCCCCTGAGAAAAAGCATCAAACTTACTTTCGCGATGCCCTTGAATCAAGTCTTGCATGAACCCATCTCTCTTTTCATGTATCTCCATCAACTTTTCTGCCCCTTTATTCCCAAACCACCGCATGATTGGCAAGAAGTCTCCAACAGTCGATGCCGCTCCAACCCGAGATACCTCTAAAACAATGTCTTGAAATCTCTTGGCTTCCTCCGTATGTGCCACGTCCTTGCCATAATACCTCTTGCCAGCAATCATCCTCATCAAGACGTTGAAAATGAGCTCAAAGAACGCCGATTGCAAGTCTATCGTCCCATCTGGATTCTCAGTCGAGGCTTGAAAGAGGCGGCGAATCAGTGACTGAACCTCGTCAACGCGGATGTGAGAGAGCATTTGCAACCGACGGGAGGATAGTAGTTCAAGTGAAGTGATGCGGCGGAGGTTTCGCCAGTGATCCCCATAGGGTGCCCAGGCTAAGCTGGTGTAGTTGTAGCCAAGGAGTTTCCCCAAGAGGAGGCGAGGGCGGTTGGCGAAGATAATGTCATTCTTGGTGAAGCATTCTTCAGCAGCTTCTGGGGAGGTAACAAGGAGGACGAGGCGGGATCCAAACCAAAGAAATAGCACCGGACCATATCGGTCCGAAACCTTCTGCAGTGATCTATGGAAAGGTTTCTTCAGCAGGTATAGGTGGCCTATTAAAGGTAGGGAGGGGAAAGGGCTCGGTGGAAGATGTTGGAGCTTGCGATAGACATGCTGAGTTAACACCGTGAGAGCTAGAAAGAGTGCTGCAAGATATATGCTGATTGGTATGTCCATGGGTTGATTGATACGATGAAATAGGTGTTGGAGCCATTATACCCCTTATGTTCATATAGGACAAGATGATAACTGATCTGAATCTTGTTATGCCAAATGAAGTTATGCCTTTAGATACTTGTCAAGCTAGTGTTTCTATAAAATGAAAAACACAAGTAACATTTTAAGCAGCAAAACCTCTGCACACGATTGAGGATAAGACCGAACCTAATTATTCAAGTTATCATCTTTCATCGAGTGGTAGACGCATTTCTTGGTTTGGACCTTGCAGACAGGGTGAAATGGGAGTGCCCGTTTGGTATCAACCCAATTAAGTAATCTTAAGTCAATTATTATATACAGGAGTTGGTAGGCGCGCTGCATCTTTTGATTATCTTATTCGACTGTCTTCAATCTTCATTGTGGGGATTGGGCCTGGTGGCATCTTTTTCAAGGAATTGCCTTCTTCTGAGGGATTGACTATCATAAACTAACCTTACTTCATTTAAAAAGCTTATCTTACCATAGCAATTTCTTGAGAGAACACTCGCAATGACATGAACGCCGACTTCGACACAAAAATGCATAAGGGTCACTTGATTCTTGCTCTGACATTCTGTCCCCGGAATTATATTTCTTCGGGTGCAAGGTTATAACCATGTTCAAGTTTTGGCTAGCATCAGGAGACTTGATTCTCGAGTCCGAAACAAGAAGAAGGAAGAGCAAGCAAAATAAAATTCACGTGAAAAGAACGTTTCCCGGATTCATATATAGGCCCAAACACATTAAAGCCGTTACTCACTTTACTCATACAGGATCTTACATTTCTAGAACAACTGAAGGCATTAGCAGTAGGCTTAGCAGCTGACCTTCCCATAGCAATGCAATGGCGCAGGCGAAATGGTCCACGACCAAATTGGTTCAAGTATGCGAAAGTAGGTTCAACATCATTGGGCATGGCCGACACTTTGCTACCAAGGTACTGAAGCATTTGAGGTCAGACTAATTTTCTGCTCTTCTGATCTTTCCTCCTCTACATCACATCGCGATCAAGGTAATATATTGCTCTCTTTGTTTTCAAAGTTTCCAACAGACCGCAGATTTCAAAAGTTGGATGCTAGGATTCTCAATTTTTTTTGTAGACTGCAATCCTAAAATAACTGCACTAGATTGCAACAAAGAACTTACAGCGCGCTTTAATCTATGAGCTGTAAGTGTAACATAATAGAAGAGTTGCTATATAGTAGAGTGACAATTACAGAGCGGTGAAAATCAGAAGTAACAGGACACTTTCCAGCTATTGTTACAATAAATTTACAGGCCAAACATGCCTAACGAGTTGTAAGTTTCGTCATAAAAAATAAAACACGATGATATTCAGCTGTGGGCTGACCAGCTGTGAAATTCCAATGCCATGGTCAGTCCAACTGGTTCAGATCTGAGAAAAGAAATGTACGTGCGTGGACTCAAAAGAAAAGCAATGTACATAAAGGCATCATGGCCGGTCCAGGCCCAAACTGGTTCAGATCTGAGAAAGTAGGTGCACCATTATGGGACGAGGACGACACGTCGCTACCAGAGGTTGAGCCTTGGGCATGGTAAGTCCAGGTCCTTCGGTCATGTCAACCATCTCCTTGCTAACCCTTTCCCAATCAAAGCACTGAAGAAGCGATCCTAGAGCCAACCCAACAACACGCATCGCAAGGCTCTCGCCAGGGCACGCTCTCCTTCCATACCCAAAGGGCACAAACTTAAACCCATCCCTCGACCCTTCTAGGCCTTCAAACCTTTCTGGCTTGAACTTTCTCGGGTCTTCCCAAATTTTGGGGTCATTTTGCATAGCCCACATATTCACCAGTAGCATGGTGCCCTGCGGGATTCGGTAACCTCCTACCATGCATTCCTGTGATGACTCGTGAGGCACTAGTAGAGGGCCTGCTGGGTACATACGTAATGCCTCGTTCATAATACAACGGAGATAAGGTAGGTCAGCTATGTCCGACTCATCGACTAAACGATCTTGTCCGATGCAATTGTCGATCTCAGCCTGTGCTTTCTTTAAATGATCAGGATTGTTTAGCAAAAGTGACAACGTCCACTCCATAGTTCCAGCTGAAGTGTCAGTTCCAGCTGCTAATAAGTTCTATGCACAAGGTAAAACAATCAAATTTATGCTCGCAACAGATAGAGGGGTGAGTTCAAATCATTGACACTAGACACCAGGACCTCAGCCTTTTTAAGCTTTTTTAACAGTTTTACATCAGTACAAAATTAGAACATAGATCGTTAGCTGAGCAGATCATAACTTTGGCCAGATATACTTTTCTTTCCTCTTTATGCTTTCCTTATTTTCTCATTTCCTATATGGTCCCCCAAGAAGTTGTGAATCAGCCCCATACTCTATCCATGATATACATTAAAATAGACTATATCTCATCTTTTGGCCCCCACAGTCTTAAATGATTTTTGTTACCTTCCAAATCACAAAGTCATCTTCAGGATATCTTTTCTATTTTTTTGTAAAACTAATCACTTAACATTATGAATATTTGCATTGGAAGTCCAGGTTAAAGATGACAAGTGTGATATATGTCACTCATACTATACAGTCGTCCTGGCCCCAATAGACAAAAAGAGATATAGAACTCATCTCAAAGTCAGCTGAAGGGGAAGATGCAAGCAATGACCGCATACTTTTCAATTTTTCTATATAACATTATGGCAAGAGGGAGTATGATAATGCATCCAAATGCAGTGTATCGAATTTACTTCGAGATAACTAATCCCTGGCATCCAATTAAAAATTCAAAGCTACAAAGAAAAGTAAAAGCAGAGCAGATCCACTACTTCAGTTAGAGGCTAACTTGAACGATTTGTAAGATTATCAAGCCAACTTCTTAGGATGTTACAAAGCTCGTCCACTTATAAAGCTGGATTCAGACTCGCTCCATAAGCTATTAACAACTCGACCTCACAATAGGTAGGACTTAGGAGTGGAATGGTCCATATTATGAACGAGCAAAACTCAAGGCTCGATTCTCATACAATTAGTCCAATTTTGCACAACAATTGCACAAAGCCACAAACGTATTAGACAAATGCAAAAAGTAAAATCACGCCCTCACAACCCCCCACCCCCCTCCTCCTTTGCATTTCCATGCCTATTACTCAACTGTTCTTTCTTTACCCCCACCAAAAATAGCAACCAACTTTTAGAAAACACGCCCTCCCAACCACCCACCCCCCTCCTCCTTTGCATTTCCATGCCTATTACTCAACTGTTCTTTCTTTACCCCCACCAAAAATAGCAACCAACTTTTAGAAAACTTAAATGACGTTGCATGTTTCCAGTAACCAGATAAACACAAAGGCATGTTACCGAAAATTACATAGGCTTATTGGCACAAATTAACCACGGCTATGGAGCTGAGGAACATTTAGGTGGAAGGGCTTCATCTCTATCTTTAGATTCGGCAACAGTCGAGTCAAAAAGATTGCCAATTGGATGCTCCTATTCCGCGATATGACATTCGAAAAAGGATGCCTTTAGCTCTTCCTAAACCGGAAAGATAGATGAGGTAAGTATGAAATTCTACTCCTGGGCAGGCAAGCTTCGACCTAAAGTCCATCTTTTTAAGCGGCCTTTCCCTTCGGAAGTGGTAGAGCCTTGATTCAAAGCAGGCCCTTGTATTTGACCCGTCTCGTTGAAAGGTTCCATACGTCTGCCAATTACTGAAGACGACCTGGTCATGGCGGTTCATTCTCGAAAGCCTGAGGCCTTGAATCCCAAGATAGGATAATGTCCATGAAAACAGGTCCGACAATTTTGATTTTAGCCCGGAAAATTAAGCGACCACCTTAATTATCTAGAATAACCGGAAATTTGAAAAATTATAGTTCAACTTCTATTGAACGATCAATCCTCCCAGGAATTTATTAATCAATGAATCAATTTTTTCTTTCTCGTTCTCAAATTCATCAACGAATGCGGCACTCAATACTCAAAGCTCTTATTGTCTTAATCCTAAGCGTCAATAGAATTTCAAACTTCCAAGGTTGGACCAATTTTAACGAGAATAAGAAGATGCCAATTGCGAGCGAGCATGTAAAAGTTCAAGAGAGAGCAAAAAGCTTACCAGCATGATGCCTTTAACAATCTCATCCGTGTAATACTCCGGCTCCTCCGCTTGCAGCCCTAACAGCACTTCAATCATAGTCTTATTTCTCCCCTCCGCCTCATCTCCACCGCCACTGCCACCCCCACCTCTACGCTCATCCACCAAACCCTGAGCAAACGCATCTATCTTCACCTGCAACGCCACCAGCCTCTTCTCCATCCCCCCAACGCCCATCCACCTCACCACCGGCAAAAAATCAGCCAGGTTCGTCGCTCCGTTCACCTTAAATGTCTCCATCACGATCTCCCGAAACCTCCGCGCCTCCTCGGCCTCCGCCGCCCTCTCGCCGTAGTACCTCTTCCCTGCAATCACCCTCATCATCACATTCAGCATCATCTCAAAGAACACCGATTTCATCTCCACAGCCGGTTTTCCGTTCAAAAACAGCCTGCGCAACGTCAGCCTGACCTCATCCGCGCGTATGGCTTGAAGCGCGTGGAGCCGGTGAGCGGACAGGATCTCGACGGAGGCGATGCGGCGGAGGTTGCGCCAGTGGGGGCCGTATGGGGCCCAGGCGACGGTGGAGAAGTTGTAGCCGAGGTGTTTGCCCGCGAGGAAGCGGGGGCGGTTGGCGAAGACGACGTCGTTCTTGGTCAGACATTCCTCGGCGGCCGAAGGGGAGGAGACCAGGAGGACGGGGCGCGAGCCGAAGTGGAGGAGGAGGACTGGGCCGTGCCGGGTCGAGAGCTTGCATAGGGCCCGGTGGAGCGGGGGTTTGAGGAGGTGGAGGTGGCCCAGGATGGGGAGGGCCGGGAATGGGCTCGGCGGGAGGTTTCTGAGCTCGTGGAGGAAGTGGGTGGTGAAGGTGTAGAGGGCTAGTATGAGCGGGAGGTACAGAAAGTAGTATAGGGTGTCCATTTAGATACAATAAAATGATTGATCGCCTAAAGTCGTTACCTCTATGATTTATAGTCTAATGTCGTATGGACTCCTAGGAAGGGATCGTAGACCGCCGTAACATATCTCAACCGGCTTCCTACGTTTGTGTGACTCATCTTATTAATTAAATAAAAGTTTTCCTGATTTCTCAAAATTATATATATATATATATTAAGCGGCTTCACATTTGACTTCATTAATGACTTTTAAAAATAGTATAAATAAATTTTACGCAATTTGGCTTTACATGTTTCAGCGGCTTTACATGTGCTAACTGTTTTGAATCTTGTTGTAATTCTTAAAAATTGTTTGTATTTTTACTTTTTAATTTAAAGAGAATATTTTAATACAAAATCTGATCTAGTATCTAAGAAGTATTTGTTTGAAATTTTGAGTTCTATGCGGTAATATATCGAAGCAATTCATACACAAGGCAAGTATGATTCAATACTATTGAAGATCGAGTCAGAATCGTCGAGTCCTCAAATCTTTAATTTATTGTTATTAGTTTAGAGGCAACTGTATTGATTTTCTTGTTATTTGATATTACAAATGTATCAAACGTCTGTAAAAACTTGGAGACGCCCAATGCAATTGATTCTATTAATTTATGTAAAAATGTTGGCTTTGCGATTTGAGAATTTCGTCATCCAAACTATCAACCATTCATTTTAGTGTGACAGTAATATTTTCTATATGCATACCGACAGCAACACCAAACCATACAGGTGGAACTAGCTGACATAGATGATCAATGGGGTGTGATGGAGAATTATGAAAGTTTGGGTGTAGTCTATCCCGTAATAGTTGTCGGAGGAGGATTATTTTTTTGAAATAAATTTGGCTGTTATCCCCAGGGACAATCAATCGTCTCTAAATATTTTGAGTGACTTTTATTTAGTGACGTTAAAAAAATGCTCCTAATAAATGTCGCTGAAAGTGTTACAAGAAAAGTCACTACAAACATTTAACGATCATTAATTATCACTATACACCGAGTTAGAAGAAGATTCTTACGACTCGGGCAGGAGTTAAAGTTTCTTCAATTTTTTTTGGGCATATGCAAGGACAAGAGGTTACCTTAAAATTGGGTTTTTTGGTTTTGTTGTTGACAACTAGTAATGATGATATAAGGATGCCAAATGGAGCCGGAGGCTACTGCAGTCTGCAGGCCCATTTGTTACTATCCGAGGATTTGAGTTTTGAGTCAAAACTCATGTACCATTTATACGTTTGTTGCTGTTCTGTTTTCGTCATTCATTTCTTCTCAACTTGTGCAGCCATCGAAACACATGGATTGTTGGAGACTACAGAGTAAATAGTGATGCTTCAGATGATGATGATGATTCTTCCGCCCAATCAGCCCAACTCTTCTTACATTTAGGAATCAAGAACTAAATGGGGTCTTTAAGCTTTCCTCTGGTAGGCTGGCTCTGTTCGGAACTCCTCGGCTGACTGATTTCCGATTTTAGGCAACAGTCAGTTTCGCATGGTCTTTGTTGGCAATACTACAACTCTGATCAAGATTTCCATCAGATGAAGCTTCCCTTGCGTTCACGTATTCAAAACGCTGTCCATTATTCTTAGGCAGTACAACGGATTGACCACATGCTGTATCATGATGTCCCGATGGCATCTTTCTCAAGTCTCCTCTACTTGATGGTAATTCTCCATGAACATTTTCGTTGGCCACTCGGGCATTTTTAGCATGTATAGGTTTCCCAAATGATAATTTTCAATGGCAACCACCACCAGCACCCTCTTGCGCACATGCTCTTCTCTGGACTCCATTGTTGAATGACCATGGGCATCTTCTTGGTTGTGTAAATGGAATCTCGGAGTTCCTGCACCAGGAGACGGAGAACCATGCGCTTTCTTGCATGTGAAACCTGTCTTAACTCCATTTTCAGCATATATAAATTTCTGAAATGATAATTTTCGACTGCAACCACCAGCAGCATCCTCTTGCGCACATGCTCTTCTATGGACTCCATTGTTGAATGACCATGGGCATCTTCTTGGTTCTGCAAATGGAACTCTCAGGTTTCCTGCACCAGAAGACAGAGATGCATGCGCCATCTTGCATGCGAAACCTGCCTCAACTCCATTTGTGCTAACCCAATATTGTCATTCCTTTCGCTGCCAAAATCAGCTTCTCTTTCATATGAGCTTCCAGTATAAGATTCATTTGCAGCCATAGTTTGGGAAGAAGAGTGTAAACCATGTCTCAGTCCAAATGAAGTGCACTCTGGAACTCCTTTATTGAACCTAAAGAAATTACTCTTGTCCTCACGATGTTTCCAAAATTGTGTTTGCATTCCCACGCCGTAATCTTCCCCCCATGGCCCCATGCAGCTGGCATTACAGGTGGTTGAGATTCTAATTCAGCCAGGGTTTGCATGGCACATTCAAATGATTTGGCGTATGTTTCATGAATTGGAGAAGATGAAACCTCAGGGAGATCTGCTACTTGAGGTGTGGACTCTGCCGAAGGCTATGGGTCGACCTGAGTAACATTCTTACTATTTGATATTATTAATTAGCACAACATAAGATCCCGCAAACTAATGCGCAATGTGTCATGAATCATTAATAGAGTGCTAATATAGCTGCGCTTGTTGTAATTTGCTAAATTATTTGTGTTTGTGTAATTGATTTGTTTGGGATGGCTATTCACGATTTATGTCATCCGGAAAAGCTTTGTTTTTGTTGATTATAAGTCGTCCCAGCTATACAGAGTTTAGCAAAATGCTAGTACTGTCCAAAAACATACGGAGATATGCCCTGACAATCTTTATAAGCTACATCTATGAATATCTAATTCTGGTGGTGACCGGCTCATACAAACGTGGGATATTGTTCAATATGCAAAAGAGCCATGGAGGTTGCTTCAGTCAGTATGTCATCTTTTTCTTCTGAGTATAGTTCTACACGATTTTAAAGATGTACTGTAAAAGCATATATCATTTATATTGGACCAGCTGCAGCACTAATGGCCTCCTTCCATGTCATCTTATCAAGCAAATAGTTTATATCAGTATATATGATGATGTGACTGAAATTCTGATCTTTCACCCAATTCAGCACTTTCATGACCGCGAGAGTGCTTATGATATGAAGGGGTCTGAACTATTATAGGGGAAAGCAGCTAATCCTCGTCGTACTCCCAATGGCTTCATGGCACAAATGTTACTCTAGCTCTCAGTCTGTCGTGTTGGAACTTACACCCAACACTTATAAAACAAGTGTGACATCGTAGGTAGTGACAAGGTCCATTTGTTCTTGGATTGTTCTCAAGATCGATTTGTTTTTGGATTGCAGGGTAGATTTGATTAAGCTAGTCCAAACATTGTTTCTAAGTTGCTGGGACCTGTCGATGGTGGAGGAGTGGTTAATTAGCAATTTGTCAGAACATGATCTCATTTCGATGTAACCAGATTACCCAAATAGTTGAGTAAATGGTTGTAGTTCCTTTGGATTCAAATGGACCCGGAGGCTACTGCAGGTCCAGTACTACTATCGGAGAACTTGAGTTGTTCCTTTGGATTCAAATGGACCCGGAGGCTACTGTAGGTCCGGTACTACCATCAGAGAACTTGAGTTGTGTCTTGAACGTTTCTCTAAATGCAAGCATTGCTTCTGATTTTCGTTCAAGTGGGTAGAAATCCAATATTATTATGAAAGTGCAAATTGGGAGTTCGACAGAAACAAAAGCCAGTAGGTCACTCCGCATGCCTATATGTTCACTCATATCATTGTGCCACAGGGAAAACTGCACTCTCGCGCTGCGTTTTGCATTCCATCGATGAATACTGGGCTGGGAACAATGGGGTCAGCTGAGTACATCCGGAGCGTCTGATCTTGATTCCCTGGAGGCGGCAAGCTGAGAGTCATCTACTTGTCTAGATTGCTCTGGCTAGGCGGGCGTGAATTTCGTCACATGCCTTCTTCAAGGACCCCTGATTCTTTAGCAAAATCTCACTCCACTTCCCAATATGAAGTAGCGGTCCCTGCTGATATGATTCCCTGTACGTAAGATGAACTTGGCTCACAATCTTGAAATCTTATGATAACAACCTCACAGTGCTATTTGTTGCATCCACATTTGCATATTAGTCAAGCATCTACAGCCTGCTGAAGTCATGGAGGCTGGAGCCATGTGATGAGCACCTAGCAATCTATTATCCCTCCTTCTACTAAAGAATACCGTCCGTGTGCACGACTTTTGGAGGGATTTTCTTCGAAGAAATTTCCTAAAATTCCTAGTTTAGAAGTTTGGATAGTAGCAAATAGATCGAATTAGCAATAACACACGTGTGCATCATGGTACTCAAAGAAGATTTGAAATGATCAGAGCATTAAAAGATCAGAGAATAAACGATAGTAGGGATTATCTTTGCTCCTCTTTCTGTGATCTTCCCTTAAAATTCCATTTCAGAACTGACAGAAAATCTCCAATGAGTTGCTGTCCGCTTACTGATAAAGTCGCTATCACCAACTCTTTGTACCTTGTTTCCCTCCAATCCAGCCACATTCTCAACATAATCATTTTTCCCGCAAGTGTCCTCACTATTAGGTTAATCATGATCTCTCTAAAGGATTGGATGGAGGCATTTCCATCTGCCTTAGGTGAAATTCTCCTCTGCAGCCTCTAAGTAGGAGTGAAATAAGCTAGACCAGCAAATTTTTGATGCGCTTGGTATTTTAAGGAGTTGCCTCTGGTCGCCTTCTGAGGTCCAACCAACCGTCCAAACAGTCATAATCGAGGTGTTTCCAGCAAGAAACCTTGGTTTGTCACTGAAGACTAAAATAAAAAATAAGACGAAAAAATGACTTTTCTCTTTTAAAGAAAAAAACAATTTGTGAAGATTGTGAAGGAGACCAAAACGGTGAAAGAAAACCAGTTGGTGAGGGCCTTGTTTGGTGTACTGTCTAATACAGGTAATCTGCTTGATGACAGAATCATTCCAATAGCACACAAGCACAAGAGAATTGACTGTGGAAAGGACTTCACTGTAAACTATTACTAAAATACATCAAAAAGTTCTCGCTATGTATCATACATGTCTCGAGTTAAAAAGAACAGATGAAAGTGGCAGCCAAAACCAAGAAAATTCAACAAAAATGCTGTTTCACTTGGAACAAAGACACCACAAATAAGAAAGAATAGTTTCTCAAATGGATTAAAGCCTCATCTGAAAGCTCTAGCGCTAGTTATAACTTCGTTGTCTTCACCCTATCTCCTGTTTCCTCTTTTTGCTGAATATCTGAACATCTGAGCTGCCAAGTTCAGCATAATCCCATTAACCTCATACTTTGATGCTGTTCTGGTATCACTGGTTTCTCCACTGCTATAAAATTTCTCAAGCAAATCCCAAAAAACGACGATACTAGTCCTAAGGAATTATCAATTTCCTCACTTTGTGAATGAGCCTGCGACATATTGGGCAGACCTTGCTCTCCGCCTCCATAATTCTGCAGGATAACATGTCAATTAATTATCAATATATCTGTTTAAAAACGAGGGTGATGACTGGGATATTTTGCATAGGGGTTTCCTATAGTTCCTGTAATTATTTCCCTCTGATTCCCAGTGAATCTTTGACATAGTCACATTCCAAATCAATTTCTACCTGTTTTAAGATACCTACCTCTGAGCACAGTCATAACAAGTGGCACAGTGTCCACAAGGAACAAAGAAGCAATTTCTTGGCATGTCGTAACAGATTACACAAATCTTTCCATCGTATAAGTCCTCTGAAGAGCTCGAACTGCCGGACTCCTCATCCTCTTCACCTGTTCCATATGGTGTTCGGAATGTCTTCTCTGGCAACAATGGATACGTCTCACTTATCTCTTGGACAGGAAATTCCTCTTGGTGACTCTCAGCATCACATGCTCCAAAGTAGTTCCACATCAGAAAAATGATGATCACTATGAATCCTGGAAACAAGTTTGATATTAAGAGGTGTTTATAGACGTAGCCAGAATTGCTACGAGAAAGGAAGGTTGTGTTAGGCAGCAGATAATCAGCGTAAAGTTATATAGCTGATCATTAGTGATCAAGCTCATTACTGAAGCAATTACTAGGAAGTAGTGAATCTGAATTTATTTAATGGAATACATACCTAAAATTGCAACATAGGTTACAAAACGAGCCACAAAGGAGAGCTCAACATACCATCCACCAAGATCTCCCTGCAGTTAGTTTGTCGGTATATTAGCCAGCGCTGTGGTGAATATTTATAAAGGGCGAAGGAATAGAGGATGCATACATTGGCGGGTGTAGTAACTACGACGAACTGGGAATTAGGAAAGGGGAGATTGAGCCGGCATGATCCTCTTATTGTTGAACACATGGTCTTTGCTTTTGTAGTATCGTACATCTTCGATGAAACATAAACACTCATTGTCATTATGATGTGTCTAGGGTTTGAATTTATGATGCCAATATAGTACCTATCTTCTTCCTCAATGCTGTATGTAGCTTCACTACCTGCAGTTTACAAACAATTTAGTCGATCGCATGATCAAGTCCATAAGGAGAGGCTTGACAGGTAAGGGCCCTATTAATGGTGTGCGTGGACATTCCTTCAAAATGCAATCAACACATACTTTCTGTGTTTGCTAATTGGTTGCAATATTATTGGTGTGTTAGGACAATTGCTCAATGGCTTCAAACTAAGGGCATTTCGAATAGAAGGTGATCCTCCTGTCACTCCCTTTTCTGCTCCTTCTATGTCGGGGGCATAACAAGGTATAGTCATGCATAGCTACGCAAGAAACGTCAGGAGCATCACCATTACCAAGGGTAGTCCTTAACGCTTTCTCATGTACAATCTACCATCTGTGATTAGAGGTTGAATGCTAGATGCTTTATTCAGTCACATAGAAAAGTAGACATGGTCTTGAAGGTCATCATTTTTTTCTTCTCTCTCTTTTCTCTTTTTTTGCACAAGGGAGAGTGCCTGGAACATTACCAGGACTCCAGCACATAAGGCTTTGCCAATAGGTGGGAACCTTGTCCCAGTACAGGGATGTAACTGGCTTTCTTTTCATTTTTGTAATAACTTGGGTTTGTCCAGGGAGCTTTGTGGCTTTCCCTGAGTATCTAGTTTGTCAAGTTGTACTAAAATTAATATGCTTGCGTACCTACAAATACAAATGTCAATCCCGATATGAAAATCAAACATGAAACAGATACTTAAAAATTGTTATACTTTCATATAGCGGAAGCAAAATCGGTTACCATCTATTGCTTGATTTAGGGTATGAGCATCTAGGGAACTTTTGGAGTCTGGCTGCAATGTTTCAAATCTTCGTTCCCCTGTTTATGACATGAATGCATATTTTAACACCACATGTAATGGACCCAAGGAGTAAATCCCAAATTGAATGGACTTGTATACCAGGAGTTTGAACTAAACGAGGGTACCTTTAACGAGAGACACATAAATTTGGCTAAAAATACTAGTCTGAGCATCCCATCTTAGCCGGATACTTGAACCTTTGTTCAACCACAGAGAGTATCCCTGCTAAACAATTATCCGAAATTCATTTTCATCAAATTGAAGCAAGAAACATACAAAGATAACAAAGAAAACTACAGTTTTAAAGAAACATCATCTCCTCTATGCACGTCCTTACCAGCGGGACCTATTTCCTAAGTAAACGAGAAATTTCGTGACATTTATTTTTCACTTTCAAATCATATCAAGAAACAAGGTCTTTTCTAAAGAGACGAAGAGCTCATGGTCGCTTTTCTAAAGAGACGAAGAAATCATACCTTGCGACCGTAAGATCCAACACTCACGTAATTTGACACACTCCAATTCGTTTCCAAGCTCAATTCAGGATTCTCCGAAAACCCATAAAGCAAAACCTCTTTCTTTTCGTCTCTGACTTCAACTTGCTTCACAAACAACGAACTCGCCCCTACCAACCGTGACGAGCTAGGTCCAAGCACCATCCGGCAATCCCCATAATACCCGTACCTCAGAACCACCGCAACTGCCAAAAAAGTAAAGCAAAAATGCTTGTTTCAGAAGAGAGGTTTAAGAAAGAACAATGGCGTAAAAGGCGAAGATTACATGCCACAAATCCAGAGAGTCAAAGGAACAAGCAAGCGAGCCACAGTCTCTTGCCACCCCTGAGATTGATGATGATGCCTGATAGGTGCAAAGACTGGTCTGTACATGGCAAAACTGGTAGATGACAGGGTGAGGGAGGGCAAAAAAGAGCCAAAAGTGTAGTGTGAAAGAGAGGGAAACCACGGAGGAAGAAGACTAGTAGATATACATATTTTGGAATGTGGTTGGTTACGGTTTTTTGTGTTTCCGGTTTCAACAAACAGTTTTGTTGAGATTGGCGGGTAATTGAATGGTAGTGCACTTGAATGTTAGGTGCATTTTGTTATTTTGAAGTTTGGCTAGGCCTGCCCTGGATATGGGAAGTGTCAGCCTGTCTTGTTAGAAAAAGCACCCCTCTTAACATTCTGCTCTTTTGTCGTTTGACTTCAATAACTTTTGCGTGCAAAATAAGATCAACGCTATTTATAAATTTTACTTCCTCAACTTTAGCAGATCTTGATCCCTGTTGAAGATAAAATTTGAGTTTAAGTAAATTGTGCTACGAGGGGAAGTAGCTTAGGCCATCCGGCTCAATGGTGCACCTCATCGAAGATTTCTCTCACAGAGACTCATAGTACGTTGAGACGCGTAGTAGTACGTTGCTATTTCCTTTTCTTTTTTGTTGATGTTTACGGTTTAGGTTCATTGAAAGTTACAAGGGCGTCGACACGACACGATTTCGAGAGACTTAATTAATCGCTTAGTTGTCACACTATATTAGTACTTTTGCTATCCTCACTATTTATTTGCAGAAAAGGCATAGGCGACAGAAATGGCCGTTTTGGGCTTTAATAATGAATCTCAAAAGACTAAAAGACCTTCGCCACCTCCAGCCCATATTCTAACTAAATTTTTGTGTGAAAAGCCCGTTATAACTTATTTGGGTCTACGTTTTTATATAAGCCCAAGGCTGTAGGCCAGATGGTTGGACCAGGGTTAAAAATCAAGACCTGACAAAGCAGGGAAGCAAAGATGTTTGTGTATGGTTGCTTCTGTATTGCGTACCTGGAGGTGCCCTTTGTATATAGTAGGCTCTGGAACCCTAATAGAGTTAAGACTGAATATGGGCATAGGCCCGTTTTTGGGAAGCAAGTTTGGATCTTACTTGATTTTTATGATAACCCTGAATTAGGGTTACAAACTAACTTTGACTCTAAGTTGACCAAAGCTTGTCTATTAGACCACAATTCACAATCTAATTGGTTATATAGAATTTTATCCTTATCACTTGCGATTTGAACCAGCCAAACTATTCAAACTTTAGGGTTATTTGTTCGATTAGCGAAACGCTCGAACCAACTCGTCGAGTAGAGCTATCAAACTAGCTATAACATGTATGGGATATCATTATGGAGCTGGCTCAAAAATCACAATTCTCAAGCCCTGCTCATTTGGTCGTCAAACAAGCCATGACTTCCATAAAATAACTAACACGGTTTGTGGAACTCAGTACGTATAACCGGCTCAACTTGTTTGCAAATACTACAGCCATGTGCTAGAGATTGGCAAGCTTTAAAATTTTCCTTTCATATGTACCCTTAACCTTCGAAGGAATAAATCGCCCCTTTATCCCAAAAAAAAAATTAACCATGAGTTTGTATATCTCACGAATCATATATAACTAGCATCATGCAAAACTTGTGTGATCAAAGATAGATCTTCTTCATTTTCTGTAGTAAATCAAAACTTTGGCTTTGGTGATCTCCCATCAAGATGCAGAAAGAGGAAGGTATGAACATAAAAACAGGAAGGTCGGACGAAAACAAAAGGGTACCAAGCAAGACACGTAACAGTTGCTAACTTTGTTGTGGCAGAAAATGAGGAAAAGGGTATCCTCCTCGTTAACCTCGCCCCCTCAACTGAAAGTACATTGACTTGGACTCAAACTGGAACTCGGCTCCACTCACCTGTTTTTCCTTATACTCTCCTCCTGCACCATTTTAACCTAGGCCTCTCAACTCTAATATCAGCTTAAGGTAGTTTTGTTTCTTAGTTTATTCCCCAAAAATGAAAAACCATTGCTAGCTGCAAATTTTTTGTTGTGCATAGTTTCTTAGGCAGCAAGTTTAACATATCAGTCTCAATCGTGAGTTGAATATCACCTATATTTGCTTATAAACTTCTTTCACTAAGGAGTTGGTTCAGCAGTTCCCAAGGTCTCAATCCAGACATATCACCTGAGTTCGAGTCTCATATCTGTCGCTATTTGTTGGTGATAGACTTACGTTCTCTCCCTGCATGTGCTTCACAAGTGAGTTCTCCATGCACTTCGGTCTCGACATAAGTGCGGAAATCGAGGCTCATATATGTGGTGGCCTCGTAGGTTCAGAGTATTACAATCCCATCATTTTCACATTAAAAAATGAAAGGAAAAAAAAAATTCACCGAGGGGCTTCTAGCTAGCCAAGACACCGCCTCTTTCTTTCTCTCTCGCTCGTCATCTTCTGTGAACAGCCTGACACTGACAAAAACCAGTGGCTAATCTTCTTCTTCCTTCATAACTTCTTTTCTTCGTGTTACATCAATTTCAGGAGCAATTTTTATCTAGGCATCAGGGTTGTGGAGTATTAAATACTTCCAGCTTATCTGAGAGAGACAGATCTGATCTCCGTAGTACTATATTTAGTCACCCTCCCGAAAAGGTGTAGGCTTCCACAAGTAAGAATTTGGAATATATAATATCTGAAGAAAGAAGTATCATGGGGAGAGTGAAGCTTCAGATCAAGAAAATTGAGAACACAACCAATAGGCAAGTCACTTTCTCCAAAAGAAGAAATGGGCTTATCAAGAAAGCTTATGAACTTTCGGTTCTCTGCGATGTCGATGTTGCTCTCATCATGTTTTCTCCTTCCGGGAGGATCAGTATTTTCTCTGGAAATAGGAGGTGATCTCAGTGATACAAGTCTTGGTTCATATTTTTCTCTGGCTTCACAATTATGCAAAGAAAATGATATAAGCATAGCTAAAAAAGAAATGTTGTCACAATAGTGCACAAACATGAATAGCAAACAGATAGCGGTATATATGAAGAACTTATAGCTATTTAACTGATTGTGAAGATCAAGTAATTGAATTCCTTTTTCGCTCTTTCGTTTGGGTTTTGGTCCGTGAAAGCATTGAAGAAATTATGGCGCGGTATGTGGACCTTCCAGAGCATGAGCGAGGACGGTAAGGACATCTGCGCCTTTGGTTATAGAAGTTTTTTGTAGATTTAAATTCTCCGTATTGATGCTGATGGTGTCTTTTTCTCTCTCCTTCCCATCTTTCTATCTGGATCTGTCTCCATGTCACCATACAATCATGCAGGCTGCATAACCAAGAGGTAATTTAGCATCCCACGTACATCCTTAGTATTGTTGAATGGGCAGGTCATGATCTCTAGTTCTTCTCTGAAACGATTTGCACATTTGCAGTATCTCCAGAGGACTCTTGGTAAGCTGAAAGTTGAAGCAGATAGATCTCATCAAGCAGCCAGGTTCAGAAACTTCTTCTTTTAGTTTATTTTGGTGGCCACCTGTATACTTTCGGCTTTCCCTACGGTTTTAAATTAGCTGAAAAAGGCTCTTGACTCCTTAACCTTTATTTCTCATTGCTGTTGCATATAGCAGCCCAGTCAGTGTTGATTCTCAGCTTGAGGTATTGTATACAGGAAACTTAAAAGCCGAAAATGTCATCATTCTAGCAAGCTAATTGCTTTTCTACATTCTGTGTCACTAGTTATAATACATTTATGTTGGTTACAGGAGATTCAGCAAGAAATCTTTAGATGCAAGTCTCAAATAGAGGATATGGAGAGACGACTAAGGTGAGACTCGTTTCTTAGCTACATCTGCTATTTAGAAAACCTAGCGATCTTTGTTGGATTTCAAACCTAAATAGTGCGGTAAGCATTAGGTATTACAGCTGATCTATGCTTGTTATTCAGGGTTTTTGAAGGTGATCCTTCTGAAATTACAACATTGTGTGAGGTGGAGCACCGCGAGCAAATCCTTGAGGATACTTTGAAACATGTCCGTATGCGCAAGGTAAGATCCACATTATTGAGCTTTTTCTTAGATAAAACTTTTCTACCTTATGTTTTCTATGATCCTAACAAAAGAAAAATATTGTCGAGCAGCAAGTTTTGGAGGAGAAATATACATCTGCCGGACCACATCCAACTTCACAGGTTTGTATATCTAGATGGACTACAGAATCCGCTACATATTCTGATCTTCGAGTCTAGCGATCTTGATAATCTACTAAGAATTCGCGTCAGTAACCCTGAATGTGAAACAATTTCGAACCATAAGTTATGAAACTTATGAAGTCATTTGGAGAAAAGATTACAATCTTCCTTTTTGTATTTAGGTACATCTGCCTCCAGAGACAGTAAACATGGATGGTTTTGTTACCAGGAACCCAAACTACATTTTGAGTTGGCTGCCACAGAGAGATCCACAAATCCAGATTCTGAATTTTTTGGATTCTAATGGCCTTCTTCCTCTCAGGTGCTCATTTTTTGGCTTAGGTTAGACAATTTTCTAGGTTCCTGATAATTAATGTCATGACTATATGGACAAGCTGTAATTCAATTCTGATTTGTCTTGGTATTAATAATTCCTTGGCATATATATACATGGTTGTTGAAGAGATCATCCTCATCACGTAGACAACATGTTATCACCGCCTTCGGGTACGATTCTCGGTGGACAAAACATGCAACTGGATGATCAGCATATGAGCCCAAGCAGTGGGATGGAAGACGATAATATTGTTCAACAACCCCAATTCGGACAAGTTACTGATGTCAACCTCTCCCCGTGGACAGATTTCTATCAAACAGGTTTTTGCTTGCTTTTCTTTTGTCCCATTGCATGCATGAGCTTAGCCTACATCTAATCATCTCTCTCTCTCTCTCTCTCTCTCTCTCTCTCTCTCTCACACACACACACACACACACACTCACGAACACAAGCGCGCGTGCGCACATCAAAGCGTACTAAAATGACTGAAAGCCTCGAAGCTAGAAGCAGAACAGCAGCCAAGGAAACTCCTGTCGAAAAGCATAATTTCTACTAGGATAGGAGTCATTCAGCCCATGTTTGGTCACACTGTTTTCCCTTATAATCCTTGTCACTCTTTTAAAAGATAAACTTTATGTTTGTTCATCCGTTTCCAATATACGAGTCAAAAAATTTTAATTTACAGTTTTTATTTCCTTGTCACAAATTCATTGCATATATTTTTTGTTCTTCTGAAAGAATAAACTTCTCCACAAGCATATAAAGATTTTAGAAATATGATATCCGAAAATGTTGTTTGAGTTCCTCATAACATGAAACAGAGAGAACACAACAGATAATTATAAAGCACGATAAAACGTATCACAACTTCACATGTGACGAGCAGATCGAAACTATGACTATTTTGATTTGGATGTGCTATTTTGGCAGGAAATGGCCCCTTTCCAGCTACACAACCCAGAGAACGAGCATTACTTGAACTTTTCTTGTCGCAGTTTACGCCATGAACAACAACAACCCTCTTTTGGAAGTTGGAACACTAGGGTTTCACTGAATGATAATTTTTATGAACATTCTAAGCTTTGTGTGTACTATAATATGAGCCTGATAGCAATATGTATGCACTTGCATGCATGCTCGATCTTATGTATAAAGGGCTCACCAAGTTTCTTTTTCTTTCAAAGCATGAAGACAGAAATGAAAAGGGTAATACACCAGTACGGAGCTTGAACCCATGAATGGTCCTCAGTCCTCACTGTTCTATTTATGTGTACACCACATACCGCTTGGAATGAATGAACCATCAGGCATGTTTTCAATTAAAATACATTTATTTCCCTAAAATGGAGATTAAGGCATTCTCTCTTCAATGTTCAGATATCAAGAAAACGGAATTGCATTGGTTCTTACTCAATTTAGTTCTCTTAGTAGAAATAAATGGATCTCGAATCCTAATACCATTTGGCAGGAGTATGTGTAACTGCGCCTATTTTGTGGACTTGACCTAACTTGCACACGCATAGAATCGACTTTTCTGCCAAGCGCTGAAAGAGTCTTTTGTTTGTGAATTTATCTCATGCAGACTTACCATCTTCCGGTCGCATTAGAATGAATGCTTAACATAAACAAAGACTATTGTATTTTTAGGGGATGTACCAGTCGTGGGCTAGGTAATAGTTCAATGGATTCGTTACATCTGGCGCCTTCAAGTTTACCCACAGTAGCGCGAAGTTTTATCAGTTTGGCGTCTAACTCGATCACCCGAGTAGTGATTTGACTCAACTTTGGGTGACATTTTTTACTGATCACTCTCTTTCTCTTTCTAATCCGTCTTCGTCTTCCTTTCCATCGAACCGGCAATGAATATATGCCCTCAACCACCACGATCGCCAACCGCCAATAAACCCACCACTATCGATCTACCAATTTATGAGTCACCACCGAGCCACACCCCCACCCTTTCATATCCGACAGCACACATGTAGGAACCACAACCACCGCACAAATCACCACACCACACACTGCCGCACGAACCACCACACCACACGGACAACCACCACACACCACACAGACCACCACCATGCACCACATTAACCACCTACACACCACCACAACCAAACCGTCCGTGACCATCAAACCGCAGTCGCCGTCACCATTATATCACCAACCACCGCCTCCACCAATCAGCATAACCACCACCGCCACCGCTTGCTGATTCGCCCTCGCCCCAGCCTTCAAATCACCATCCCCAATTAACACCAAATCCACTATACAAAAGTGAAAGAGAGTGATTTGCCAAAATTCGTCACCGGAATGGGTCTGTGGTGGAGAGAGAGGTGGCCGGTGTCGGGGAGGATGAAGATGGATCGGAAAGAGAACGAGAGTGATCTGCCAAAAATGCCCCCAAAAAATAAGCCATGTCACCATCGGGAGTGTCAAACTTATAAAACTCGGTGCAAATTAAAAAAAAAACTGAAATTTATGATGTAGACCACTGCCTTAGGGGTGCCAAATCCCATAAACCCTAGTTCAGTAGACCAACATTTCTAACTGAAGCCGAGAAAGAAAATACGCGGTCACAGCGGATTCCAAGTTGCTGCAAAGATATTGAAAGTAGTTGCCATAACTTGCATTGAATACTAGTACCGGAGCGATATGTGTTAAGTACAAAATATTCATTCAATTGTGTCTTATCAATTATAATAAAATAATATAATATAAAAATAATTAAAATGCTAATAATAAGTTGACTTCCATTTTTATTCCATAGTTGATTTCTATGGGTGAAGTTCTTGTATCCAAAAAGAAAGGAGAAAAACAATAATATCACATGATCGTAAATGTAATATTTTTCCATGCAGTGCAGATAAAGGGTTGTAAAACAACTATCAAAGTACTGAATTAAAATTATCATTAGTTTTATCAATAATATTAAAACAATTTGTTATTATATGTACATAAAATCAAAAGTAGATGTATAACATGCAATAATAACAACTATATATGTTACATCAAACTTAAACAATGCATATGATGACGTACTGTTGTTGTGAAGAGCAAAGGGTTTGAAAAAGATTACGTGCAGAGGATGAAAGAAGACAATGTGAGTCGTATTTAATTATCTTATGACTTTATGAAGGTATTGTTTTCTAAATTATGAAAATATACAGTTGCCGGAGTAATTTGTGGGGATTAGCTTAATTAAGAGTGAAATTCATAAATAAATTTTTTGTTACCAAAACTTTCGGAAAAATCAGAGAAAGAGTACGATATGTGAGGGAGGGACGCAAATGAAAGATATAATTATTTCTTCAAATTTGAAGAGTTTATGTAAGAAAATGGAGGTCCTTCAAGTAAGCGTTTACTTGGTAATATTAAAGGATATATCGATATATAGGCATATAGGCATATCTTATTAAAAAATTCTATTTTGTACAAAAATTTTGCGAATGATTGTGAAATCAGATTTTAATTGAATTAATGAGGAAGCCATAATTACGGAAACTTGACTAAATTGCTGTAATTATAAATTACTTTTGAAATTTGAATGATGAGCTTAATTAAAGTTTTGACATTTAATTGATAAAATAAACTCTATCAAATTGAGAATCAAATTTAAAAAGGGAAGTAATAATTTAACAACCAAATTCAAAAAGGGAAGTGATAATTCAAAGTTACTAAAATTGGTTTTATATAAGAAATAAATTAAATCCATGTGGCGAAAGGAAATAATGTTCACGTAGCATAGGCGGTGACGTCTCTATATAACTAGATTTATTCTAATGGGTCCCCTTAAGAGAGGTGCAATGAGATATCATCTCCCTTGGGAAATGCCTCACACCAATATGAACCGAGACGTCTTATCGAGGTTGAATTCTGAAACAACATCGACAATAATTTTCACAAAAATCTATGATCACGACCTACAGATTGCAATTTCAATGGAATGGCTTGAGTTGACAGAATTCTGTACGCCTGGAGCCTTAAGAGGTCATTCTCACCAATTACCAAAAATTCAACATGATATATGGTAGTGGCCGTAAGCTAAGCAAGTAGTCACGAAGCTGGCTGACAAGAATCGATGAAGAAAGCTGGCATTCTGTTTTGGAGTGATTCCCCTTGAACGGTGGATAGAAGACTTAACCCACCTAATCTTTGAAAATCCAGTTGGTGTTGATCCTTTCAAGCCGGGTGGGCTTAAGGGAGGTTGCGTACAGTAGGGCGTGACCAGATCTGAATATCTGTGGGAAGAGAGCACAACCAAGACCCGATTACTCGTGTATGAAACCAAATTAGCTATTGACGTCGAGAATGAGAGCAAGACCACAACAATGAAGAAATATCAGACGAGTTACGTGATATCCTTGAAATTTGCATGTTGCATTCACATAGTAACGTCCTTATCACCATTTACTTTTCGTTACATTGTGGGGAGTGGATTGGTGCAAGCCTATAACTACTCAAGAAGTGCCCTATTCTTCCTACAAGAATCTTCAACCATTTTCACGTGCCATTTCATGCCTGCAGCCAAAACCAAATTTTCTCTACATATGGGTTTCCCCTACCTTGTTATACTCTTACTAGTTCTTCCCATTTCCGGTATAGGCAGATTTGTTTTTGCAGAGTCCATCACACCAGACCTTGCCACAGACAGGGAGGCCTTGATCTCATTCAAGTCTCAGTTAAGTACGGAACCTCCTAGTGTTCTATCCACATGGAACCAGACGTTGTCCCCTTGCAACTGGACCCGAGTAAAATGCGACATGTATGGCCAAAGGGTGGTTGAACTTGATCTTTCAGGGTTGGGACTAATTGGTTCCATAAGCCCTCATATTGGCAATCTTTCCTTCCTAAGGTCACTCCAACTCCAGAATAATAGATTCACCGGAATACTTCCTAATCAACTCGGCAATCTTTATCGTCTGACAGTTTTCAACGCGAGTTCCAACAGCATAGAAGGTGTCTTACCTCCAAACATAAGCCGGTGCACGGAGCTGAGGATCGTAGACTTGATGCGAAACGAGATCTCGGGAGAAATTCCTAAAGAGCTCAACCACCTCATAAACCTCCAAGTTTTGAACTTGGGACGAAACCGCTTTTTGGGTTCAATTCCGCCATCCTTAGGTAACCTTTCATCACTCGATGTCTTGAACTTGGGCACTAATACACTAGGTGGCATGATACCCCCTGACTTGGGTCGTCTTGGAAATCTAAAGCATCTTGATTTGACCATTAACAGTCTCACTGGTGTTGTCCCTCCTTCCATCTACAACATGTCTTCACTAGTTTCTTTAGCCTTGGCTTCTAATAATTTGTGGGGATCAATTCCTACAAATGTTGGTGTTACGCTCCCAAATCTTCTAGTCTTTAATTTTTGCTTCAATAACTTCACTGGCACCATTCCGGGCTCTTTGCACAACCTCACAAAGATACAAATTATTCGCATGGCAAATAACTCTTTGCATGGAACGGTACCACCAGGATTAGCAAATCTCCCGGTCCTAGAGATGTATAACATTGGGTTCAATAAGATCGTTAGCTCGGGCACCAACGGTCTCAGTTTCCTTACCTCTTTGACAAATAGTACCCGTCTGGACTTCCTTGCAATAGATGGTAACCTTTTAGAAGGTGTAATTCCGGACTCCATTGGCAATCTTTCAAAGATTCTAACAACCTTGTACATGGGAGGGAATAATATTTCTGGTCGGATACCAGCCTCAATTGGACAACTTAGGGGCCTCGAGTTGCTTGATTTGAGCGGCAATGCGCTTTTCGGTGAAATTCCAGTGGAAGTAGGCCAGTTGGAGAAATTGCAAGAGTTGGGTTTGGCTAGTAATCATTTCTCTGGCCATATCCCAAATTCGCTTGGTTATCTTCAGAGTCTGAATATGATTGATTTATCATGGAATGAGCTTGCGGGAACTATACCAACTACTTTTGGAAACTTTAATAAGCTACTTTCAATGGATTTGTCAAATAACATGCTCAATGGAAGCATACCAAAAGAAGTTCTCAATCTCCCTAGCTTAAGCACCTTCCTGAATCTTTCTAAAAACTTTCTTGATGGTCCTTTGCCTCAAGAAATTGGAATGCTGCAAAGTGTTGCCACGATCAACCTATCTGAGAACCTTTTGTCAGGTAATATCCCGGACTCAATTGGGAATTGTAAGAGCTTAGAGGAATTTTTTGCATCGAAAAATAAGCTTAATGGTCCGATTCCAGCTTCCTTAGGAGAAGTTAAAGGACTGGAAACTCTTGATGTTTCCTTAAACCAACTCTCTGGCTCACTTCCTCGTGCTTTAGAAGATTTGGAGGCTTTGCAATTGTTGAACCTATCTTTCAACAACCTAGAAGGCGAACTTCCTAAAGGTGGGGTCTTTACAAATCTCTCTTATAAAGTTCATTTAGAAGGTAATACAAAGCTCTGCTTACGTTTAGCATGTCAAAATCACCGTAATCACAGCGTAAGATCATCCTTTGTTCGTATCGTAGTCCCTACTGCTGCTGCAACACTAGCAGTATGTTTGGCCTTTGCATTGTTCTTATACATGAGAAAGAGCAAAGAAATGATCATCAGACCATCTGAGTCCCTAAAGAGGCACCATCCGATGGTCACTTATGATGAGCTTCGTCTTGCGACTGAAAACTTCAGCCAACAAAATCTGATTGGATGGGGTAGCTTTGGATCGGTGTACAGGGGGTATCTAAAAGAAGGGATTGCAATAGCAGTCAAGGTCCTTGATGTACAAAGGACCGGATCCTGGAAGGGCTTCTCTGCAGAATGTGCAGCTTTGAGGCACTCAAAGCACCGAAATCTGTTAAAACTAATTACATCATGTTCGAGTATTGATTCCAAGAACATGGAATTTTTGGCGCTGGTTTATGAGTTCATGAGTAATGGGAGCCTGGAGGATTGGGTTAAGGGCAATGGAAGAGAACAGAATGGAATTGGATGGAGTATTATGGATAGACTGAATGTGGCAATTGATGTTGCATGTGCCTTGAACTATTTGCACCATGAGTGTGAGACTCCAGTGGTGCACTGCGATTTGAAGCCAAGCAATATCCTTTTGGACGAAGACATGACAGCTAAAGTTGGGGATTTCGGGCTTGCCAGGTTGCTGATGGAGAGAACCGAGGGTCGAGAATCTGTCACCTCCACAAATGCTCTTAAGGGTTCCATTGGTTACATACCCCCAGGTCAGTATTTTGCTTCCTTACCTGCTACTACTAGTCAAATTAAGCGTTAATGCCATCTCCCAAAGTTAAAGTCATCACATAATGTTTCAAAAGAATACTTATGAATTTCAATTTCCTGTAAATAGAATGCTCCACTCACAAAAAAATGTGCCTATAGAATCTCATGATGTTTATGCTTTTATAATCACTGCCGTTGCCACTGCTCTCGTTGTCTGCTTGATCGCGCTGGATAAATTGCCAAATGAAAACTAGAAAAAGTTCAAAATTTTGTAAATATCACTCTACTTATTGAAAATATAGCAAATCAATGTTAAATGAATGCTGAAAGTCCACAAATACATACAGCTTGGGATAACCCAAGTACGCCCTTGATGAACTTCTCGTGTCAATGATCTAGTCCCTAACCTGTTCAATATTTGAGTAACCACTTGCGCATTCCGAGGTTAAAATTTTTACCAAAAGTTAAAATTGTCTTTACCTCATTTGAGTAATCAGGATTAGATATTTCTGAAACATCATGTAATCCTATTATTTTTTAGTGGATATATAATAAAACTTAAATAAAATGTTTTGTATGGAACGATCACAAGATAAAAGTCCTGTGTTCCAGAATATGGCATGGGAGCAAAACCATCGACTGCAGGAGATGTGTACAGCTATGGCATCGTGTTGCTCGAGCTTTTTACTGGGAAGAGTCCAACTCATGAAAGTTTTGTTGCTGGGCTAAGCTTAAAAAATTGGGTGCAGCAAGCTTTTCCTGCCAACATTGAGCAAGTGCTGGACCCTGAGCTGCTTCTAAAAATGGGTGATTCATGCCATTATGATCAACTCATTAGCACTGAAACGCAGCTCGATTGCTTGATTACAGTCATGGGAGTTGGGCTATCTTGCAGTTCTGATTCTCCTGATGGACGCATGATCATGAAAGATGTTGTTCGCAAGCTGAAAAGCGCTAAAGACTCCTTTCTTAAACCCGATCTCACCATAAACAAAGGCATTTACTGATGATTCGGTTGTTGATCAGTCTGGTATGGCTATTTTGTCAAGGTGAGGATCATGCGGGTGTCTTCTTTTCAGCTTCCTCGTTCTTCAACCGGAAAGCTAGCAATCCTCGTGCTATTGTGTCTAAAGTGGACCAGCTGCTTCTAGCTAAAGCTCTTCAGTGGAAGCAAGTTCCCAGAACACCGGAGAGTATTGTACAATATGTAATCAGATGATCTTTGCTTTATATGTTTTTGGTGCTGTGTGTAGTTTTCTTGAGCTCGAGAGTGCCTTGAGCTCCGAGCCTTTGTTGAGCCTTTGCACTTCTGTAGTTTGCACTATGAAAAGTATGTATGACATTTTCTCGTAATACTCCATGAGGTTGGCCATTCTTTGCTTGTTTGTTTTTAGACAGGTGTATGTCCGCAAATAATTCCTACACAATTGTATTGGAAGCGTCTATATCAAAGAGAGTGATTTGTATTACAAAAGGTGTAAAGACTGAGGTTGACGATGATGCCTGATTGGTGTAAAGACTGATAGGTGTAAAAAATTTAATCGTCTACCCAATTCTTAGAGCGAAACTACGCAGACGAGATATGTCACTTTTTCAAATTTTAGAAATTCAACGTCCAAACAAGTTTTTTGAGTTCCTTAGAAAATGAAACAGAGAGAATAATGTTGAAAAATTTTGTGTATACTTGTGCAGAAAATCAATTTCAAAAATGCTGAACATGCAAAATGTACAAAGTTTCTAAAACAATGAACCAACAGAATCAAAAAAACAAGACTATATTTATCTACTCACTATTAGAATTACTAAACATCAAAGGAAAGAACTAGGGTATGAATTTGATTCATTGTCCTTAAGACTTCCTTCATCCCACAACGATGCTAACGGCCTCTGGCAAAAGTCTCCAAGGATACAACGGCAGTAAAGTCAGAGAATAGAAAAACTCCAAATTCGCTGACCCAGCGAAGCAAAACAATGCAGAACTCTTTTTGTATGGTACTCAGGAAAGTGATGAACAGAAGAATGTTGAAGAAAAAAAAATTATAATTGTTATTAAGAAGCCTAGACACTGTATTTATACAGTGAAAGAGAACTCTTCACTGAAAGATGCATATGTTAAAGGTTACAACTTTTCGGAGAAGAATAATTTACATAAGAAAAAATTATCTATTTAAAAAAAATTTGTCCCAAAAAGAGTAATGTCTGATGAGCCAAGCCACGGACCAGGATGGGTGGGCGGCGCGCCTGTAGACTTTGGGTCAGCCTAAGTCCTCTCTGTTTACAAATTTTGGATACTTCCAAGGGGCCCAAATTCCAAAACTAGATCATATAATGATGTAATATTTTTTTATTTCTTCAATATGGGATTCTCTTTTTCCCTTCAAGTTGAATCACCAACTTCAACTTCAATTTTTTCATGCACTTCTCATTTCTTTTAAACTTGTGAATATGTTATGATCATATGCTCCAACAGACGAACATGTATATACTTGTTCCTAACCAAGTTATGGTATATAACCTATTTGGAAATTGAGTTAAAAATGATTTCTCAAAATGAGTTTAAAACTCAAATGCCAACAAATAAAAGCACGATAAAATGTATCACATTTCACAAGCGACTCTTGGGATTTGGTTGTGCTATTTTGGCAGGAAATGACTCCTTTCCAGCTGCACAACCCAAAGAACGAGCATTATATGAACTTTTCTCGTTGCAATTTACGCCATGAACAACGACAACCTCTAAGGACTGTTGGAAATTGGAATACTCGGGTTTCGCTGTGATATGACTCAAATTTAACTCTCAATAATTGGGGAATACCCAGCAATCCCAGTCAAACTGGGAGATCGATAATTATCTTATCAGAGATTGTGACGTGATTCTCAAGAATCCTGACGTGATCTTAACACATCTGGCTCATGGCTCAGTCCTACTAGGACTCTCCTCCTACAGCTATATAAAGGGGTATACCCCCATGTATAAAGAGAATGTAGCTGCGCTCTGACTTAAGCATCGAAGAGTTCTCCACCAGGAACCCCACCCGGCGGTTACTCGTTTTCTGTCTTGCCATCGGTCCAGGCTCGGGTTCTGGAATTTACGCGGAACGTATTTTAGCAGCAACAGATTGACGTCATCCGTGAGACCCACCAGCCTGGCCGTTTTGACCTCAAGAAAATCCTAAATTGTCGGTGAGAAGGCATCTGGAACCACCGAAACTGTCTTTCAAGTTAGGAGTGGTCGGAAAGTAAAAAGGAACTAACATTTTGGGACCGTTGGTCTCAAGACCAAAACATTAATTAATGTCTTTTTTCTTTCCCTTCGTAACATTGAAGTAGCCAAATGGGAACAAAACTATGATAAGGGTTAACCACAAACTTACATTTTTCGCACTCCTAGAGGAGATGTTACTTTGCAACTTCTTCACGATTTGCAGAGTTCAGGTCACTTCTAAGAGTCATCGACGGGCCACAGTAGAGATACGAAGCAAGGTCACGAGCATCACCAAATCTAACCAGCCGCATACTGGCTTTACATGTGCGATCATTTGTAGCTCAATTTTCCAGTACGCGTGCAACTTGTTCTGTTATGTTGGAAATAAGAAACGCAGGAAAAGGGGTCACCTTATTGCCTGAAGAAGCACTAAAACTAACTTACATAGGAAGTTCTCCAACTCAGAACAGCCAAACAGCCTTCGGAGCCACTGAACAATTCTTCTGCAGCTTTTGCTTCAGAAGCAAATCAAATTACGATCCTGGACGAGCAACTGCTAATTCCGGTGACAAAGTATGCACAATATTCAACTGTTGAGGTCTTGTGACTGATGAACTTGTTTGCAACAATAACAAGGTTTCAAGTAACAGCTCATTCCAGGGGTAGCTTTGAGATTCTGTTTAAGCTCACCCTCTTCAAGAAGCAAAAAAGGTGAGCAAGATAATAAACAGGTAGGAGGTGACTTTATATTCCTGATCCATTACCCAGTACTTGAACTTATTTTAAAGGCATACCTTTTCATCGCTTTTCAAGGTCCTATACTAATTTACCAAAACTCAGCAGCTTCAGTTCATTAAACCCTGATATCCACCATTTTGTACTCTGATAGAACTAGAAGCCATAATGAAAAAAAAGTCCCAATTTCTTCAGTAAGGATTTGCACTTACATTTCACTAACGATTATGGCTAGCTTTTACTCATGGAAGCATCACAAAGCACAATGGCCAGCTATCAATCACATTACTAGCTATGTTCAACCATTAGTCTATTTCATAACTAGATCATATTTTCTGTTTACCACCAGCCTCAATTACCTAATCAGCTAAATTACACTTTAGAGAAATAGGTTGACTTTGGACTTGAATTTTCAAGTCAAATTCATCTGATATAAGAAAAGTTTGATTTTACTAACTTCAAAATTCATGGGAAGTTTGAAGCTAGTAATAGTATAACAATAGGTATGGAATGACAAACAAGGACTGTCATGTTATAACTCACAAATCAAAAATCCTAAACATAACAATTCCCTCAAAATTGAAGCATTCACAATCAGGGTCGGTTACATGCAGTAAGAAAATCTTATCAAGTCAAAACAATTCATTGTTTCTAGAGAAATACAAACTAATCCTTTTATCCATGTCAGGAAGAACTACAGTAGATCTTCATAACCACCTGTGTCAGCAGTTGGATTCATGCTCTAAACCTAGGTCTTCAAGCTGTAGACCAGGACAGCATCAGAAGTAGCAGCAGCAGCAGTTGTACAGAACTAAATTAGTAAGATATTTGCTATCAGGCAGGAACTAGCAAAATCTTCTGGGGTAAGATTAAACATCAAGACATTCCTTTAGCGTCCAGGATTTGTCTATAAGGTACATCCTCACCGAACCACCAAAGACTTCAAACCCGCTCTATTGTTACCATCATACTTTAACATCATCAAAGAAGGAATTTGGTATCTCTGGAGGAGATGGCAATGCTGATACAGATTTGAACTGTAGCAGAAAGTCATGTAACTCCAGTGAGATAGCTATTTTACACCAAAACCACCTCTTATAAGGTCATTATGAGTATAAAGCACTATATACCTTATGCTTCTTGTATTTATCTCTAATTGCTACCAAAGAGGATCCTCGTCTACTCAACTGCAAGTCATGTATGATAAGGACACATTCTTTCAAATCTGACGGCTTATATCCCGAGTGATGTTGCAGGGTTGAACTCTGTAAAATGCAGTGAAATTTGTTCAGTAACCTCTACACAGGAACAGCAAAACTTCCTAGAGTATTAATGAAAAGATCCTTACCCAAGGATGCAGCTTTGGTCTAATTGTGAACCGCGAAAGGTATACAACAGATGCAGCTACCAAAGAAGGTAAGAACTTGAGACAGCCATAATCTAACAAACTTAATTCTGCTAAATAATAACCCAAGAACTCCAGCTGCAAGTTGGGAGTCTGCAGAAACCACAAGACAAGTATTGTTAAGCACCCGCCAGAAACCCTTATAGTTTGTACAGGGACACACATAAAACGGAGATTAATCTTACTTTGTAATCTTCTTGAGCAACCCTGGTAAATCTTCTGTAACAAACATATGGTAAAGGAAACAAAGATCAGCTATATGTGCAAATTTCATTGTTATAGAACAATAGTTATCTTTGACAGTGTGTCCTACACTCCTACCTGAGAAATGTCTTAACTGTGGGATTGCCCATCTCAAACTTCAGACGACCAAGTACCTCAGCTTCCATCCTCAATACTTCTTCCTTGGTGTAAGTATTATCAGTGATGTCACAAAATTCCTCCACATTCCGAGGTTTGATCTCTTCATATTTCCTGTTAGCCACAACAAATACATAGATCTATCAGCCTAAAAGAAAATTAAAATTCTCAAAAATTGCTTTGAATTAGAAAATTTTGACTGCTTACGAGGCAATAAGCATCGAAGAGATGCCAAGAAGCTGAAGCCTTTGCCTATTGATGGCACTCATTGATAGAAATCTGTCGATATACGAAACAGTTAGGTACAAGGTGTCTGAAAGAAGAGTGTATTCCTCTGCAACCTCGACCAACCAATCCACCAAAACCCCTCTCATATTAACACTCACGTCCTTCTGAACATCCTCAATATAATCTGCACGTGGTCTTCTTTTTACCTCCATCTGATATTAGAAAAACCTCAAATTACAAAAATCTCAAAAATCCAAATTTAACATTACACGTTCTATGTAGTGTAGCCATCTACATAATACAAACAACTATTCCAAAAGAAAAAAACAAGATATTGGATACAATGATTACTGAATCATAGATTTCCTAGTATACTAAAAGGTGAACCGGTGAAGTGCAATAGAAACATTATATAATCTTTTTTAGTGACAGAATGAGATGTGATCTGTGTATCTATAAAATTTGGCAGTCAGTATCCAGTAAGTAGTCACCCCAATCTTGAAGTTGTAGATAAAGAAAAACCCAAAATCCCTCAACCCATTACACATTCCCAAACTAATGCCAAAGCAGAACAAACGATAATTTGATCTGTAGATTTACAAATTCCTAGATTGACATCTCTCCCAAGTTTTTACCTCCATGATTTGAAGGTTTGGTTACATACAAAAGCAAATCACAAAAACCTACAAACCCCTATGGCCCTTTACAGAATTCCAATATAAAGTGGCATGATTTACTGGACTGAAGTCAAATCAAAGAAGGAATAAAACCCCAAAAACATGTTACACAACTCATTTCCAAATAAATCCATGTCACATACAGATAAACAATAAGTACGTCTATAAAATGACAAGCATAGATGTACAAAGTTTATCACTTTTTTACCTCCATGTTTTGAAGATACTCGTATATATCATCTGCATAAGCGCTGCACATCTGTGGATCATCCGGCGTCGTATACACATCTAAAACTCCACCTTTCTTGATCCTCTTCCTCGGCCTACATTCCGCTTTCTCGGGGACCGGCCCCGCATCCCCAGCCGCCTTACAGCCCAACACGTTCGACAGCTCGCCCAGCACCACCCTCTTTCTGGTGTCAACTGCCATTGACTCCGCCGCCCTCTTTTTCGCCAGGCGAGTGACCCTGACGCAGTTCTCCTGGTTCTCCATCCCCACTAATCAGTAGATGGGTGTTTTGGAAACTAGGGTTTTGGGTTTCCAGATAGGGCGGGGGCAGCGAGAAAGGCGGATGAAGGTGGGGAGCGGAGATCTGTGGGGGTTTGTTCGGGAGGAGATATAAGAAGGAGAGATGTGCCGCCATTTGCCATTTGCGTTTTGTTTCAAAAATTTTCTAAAGTTTCCGCTTTTTTGGGTTTGAGTTTGAGTTTTTGGAGTTTTTGGTTTTGGGAAGATTGTGGGTGGGTGGGGATTTGTGGTGTTCCAAATGTTTCAAATTTGGGTTTTGGGGGGTTTTTGAAGTTTCCATGTTTAGCTCTTGTCCGCCTTCGACATGTGTTTGGGCGTGAATCAGGTACCTCCGTTTCAGCTTGAGCCCGGGACAACTGTTTGACTTCATATCCACATGTCATCCCCCCCCCCCCCCACCTAAGATGTTGGTCAAGATGTGTTTTCGACTCAGTAGGCCCCACGAACAATCGTTTTTTATTTGTTATCTCCATACTCCGTAATACAATTAAATTACTAATGGTATTTCTACGATTTCGCTCAAACTAAAAATATAAAAAACTCTAACGTGAGAATGTCACTGTACCTAACTACGATATATACCTCCCAACAAAAAAACAAATGGGAACAAACTGACGAGTTAGTTTGGGCCGATGACGAGCTGTTTGGGGCTAACTCTCTAATTGTGTAGAGGCACAATTTTATCAGCAGCAAGGATCAGGGGGTCAACAGACCGCCCAACAGACAAAAAAAAAAGTTTATAATAGTACATAATGTACCACAATCTTATTTCAGGCTTTTCTAATTCATGAATGATATGAAAATTGAATAACATGTGACCTTTTCTCATGTTTTACATGTGTTGTAAAATAGTTTAATATGCATTTGTACAATTGCATTAGATTACATTTTTTTCCTTTCTTATTCTCTTGCTAAATAAATCATGCATAAGAAATTATAGGTACATCCATGTTCACTAAATCGTTTATGTATAAAAAAGGAAGTCCTATAATCGATATGTTATACAGATAACACAATATTTTGGGAAAATTGCGTGAAATACCCTCGTGGTTTGGGCCATTTGCAAAAAAAACTCTATTGTTACAAAAGTTGCAAATAAACGTCTACGATTGCAAAAGTGTTGCAACCAACGGTTTTCGTAACGAGATGAATAAATTGTCCAAAATACCCCTGTCTCGAGCAGAGAAGCGGCGCCACTACCCCAGCCACACCGTCGTCGCCTGCCCTTCATCAACACAAGCCCAAGCCTTCTCTCTCTTTCTCTCTCTCTCGTAACCACGCAACCCCCACCATCATCACCCAGCCATGCCCGTCATTTTCCACAGATCTGATTAACCCAAATTGTAGAGAATTTGAGTTCAAAGATTAGGCCATTAGACAAATGGGTTGTGCGATTTGGGCGGTTGAAACCCTAGATCTAGGTTTTCAAATCGCAATGTGCGATTGAAACCCTAGATCTGCAATTTGGGTAAATCAGATCTGGGGTTGGGCGAGGTTGTGCGATTAGGGTTCGAATTGTCGGTGGCTGATGACGGGATTGGGGCCGCAGTTGGTGGCGACGGGATTAGATGAGGCAGATGGTGGCACCGGTTATGGGTGGCAGACAGGGTGGTAGAGGCAGGATATGAAGTGACTTACATCGACGGTGCACGGCGACGGGGCTGGCAACAGCTCACGATGACAGGGCGGGGTGGCGGCAGAGAACGACACAAGGCTGGGTAGTGGTATAAAGGGGGCAGTGGTGGCAGAAATGCGCGGCGGTGGTGGTGGTGGCGGATGGGGATTGTTGATGGTGGCGGCTAGGATTTAGGCTTGAGGGGGCTGATGGCGGCAAGCAATTGGGTGGAGCAGGCGACGGCAGCAGCGGTGATTGTGATGAGGCAAGCGGCGATTGTGATGAAAGAAATTGTAATTTGGGGAGAGAAGAAGAAATAAAGGGTATTTTTGTCATTTTGTTAAATTAATCTCTACCAAACGCACTATTGATGAGCGTGAATATCACGTGCCGTTAGTTTGAACGGATTTTTTGACGGTTGCAACACTTTTGCAATTATAGGTATTTATTTGCAATTTTCGTAACATGAGGGATTTTTTTGCAACGATCCCAAACCACAGGGGTATTTTACGCAATTTTCCCTATTTACTAGATGTGTAATTTTTCTTGTAATACATTTATACAGTAATGTTGCATAAACATTATGCTGTAACAGAATAATGTTATTCAAGTTCATGCCAGGATTTGACTTGGACTTCATGCACACCATGACAACTTATTTCTTTTAAAATTGGCTTATAGACATAACCAAAAACTCTAAAACCTCCAAGAGGTGAGATTGGAACGAGATATCCAAATAATTTTATAAAATCTAAACTTTCTATGCCTCTGAACTATAGATTGCATATGTTCAAGCTACAAGAGAGTTTTTATATTGGACCGATTCAAAACATAACATGGAAGCACTAAATACATATAATAAGCTGTGTAACTTATACCTCTTTGGTGTTATAAGACGTAGCTCATATTCCTTCAGTTGATTGAGCAGACGTCATTGCAGATAACGATCACGCAAGGATCCACAGTCAACTCTAGGGCCTTATGCAAGACATTGTCACTAAACACTGTCGCGGAGCTTACTGAGACAGTTTATTTTCTAGCACGTCATTACGTATATATTGCATGTCCAATGATCTGGGATCACTGCGTCAGAATAACAATTTTATTTGAAAGGAACCTAAGGGATACAGACGTTATATTATAACATTTTTCAATGGTTTTAATTATATGGGCAACATTGGTCTGATCACCCAAAATATTTTACCTACCATGACCTTTACTTTGATGGATGTTCTGTGTTTAGTGTTTAAGGCCTCTGCTATAATTTCATTTGGTCTCATCAATTCAGATTTTCACTTACGAGTACTGCATGGTATACTCTTCTTTGATATTGATATCCATTTATGCCGTGCTTACTATATTGTCACCAGCCCATTTGTTCAGTTTACAAGTTTGGTCAAAAAATAATCAGGTTCTTTTGATTCTCTATTACTGAATTGTTCATGAAGCCTGATTATCTTGTCTGGTACCAACTTTGAATTTTGAGTTAATGCTCTACATTGTTCCTTTTTTTTTCCGGCTAATAATACAAGCATCGTATTAAAAATCGAAGGGAACCGGTTAACTCCATAATTCATCGATTATTGACGAGACGCGTTGACAATTGATTGGCTATCAGGTTTTTTGTACTGTCATGAACAGATTTACTAGCTCTTTTAATTTTCTCTATCTCTGATTTGTATGTTTCATGTAAACTGCCAGATGATTTGTCTCCATTGGGGTTGTATTAGCCGGAGGATTCGTTGACCAAATTTAACCATGTACACACTGCGATGATTCTAGCATTGAACCCCTAGACTGCAAGAGTCCATTTAATTATTACTCGAAAACCTTCAACGAATTTAAAATCTTCATAGTATGTCTCAGTTATATCCACTTGTCCACGTTCAGTCCTCTCGAAATGATCCTGCTCGAATAATTAATTTTGCCTTCATTGATAATTGATTTATTAATTTGACAGTTAATCTAGATTGATCGGTATATAAATTTTCAATCGGATGAATAAAAATAATATGAAAAATTAGATCGTGTGTAGAACACTGGGATTTAAGCATGGAGAAATCCAAACATAGAAGACTAGGGTATTCACATTTCTAAGATGAAATATGGCTGAAATTGGTTTTTCACGAATCTCAAAAGATCACGGGTTAATCTTGCAATTCCAAAAGCAATAACAAACCAAATATTGCTTTATATCTTTCAATATATCATTGTTGAACTAGCTGTTTATAAATCCGGTCAAAGTAATAGAAAGTAAACGAATAAAACTTGTTGAGGAGTGTTAGTAAGATTGTTTCTCGTCAAAAGAATTACATCGAGATTAAGCGTGTTTAAATATCCCAACCGCCTAATTTAATGAAGATTATATATAATTTGACAATCTCAAAAACGAATCACAACTTTTTCTTCGTTCCATACAATTTGATCCTTATGATAAAAAACGGTCGTCTTACTATTATTGAAACAAGAGCATCATTTTAAAAAAATTCTTTTGAACTTTTAACTACACCACTTTGCACTATATTGACCTCTAACAAAAGAAAAATTAACACAGGTCACTTTTAGAATATGTCTTAACTGTCTAACACCACTACAATTTAGTAATTTACACTTCTTCCTCACCGATATTAACAGGCCCCACTTTTATCCAACCGACAAGAGCACTATTCTTTCCTCTTGGTCTTCATTTCCAGGATATATCATTTTCTGGTTATATGCTTATGATTATTTGTATTGTCAATGTTAGCCTTATGGTTGATGACTCAAGCTTACATTTTATTTTGACGATAACAACATATAATTTGTGTTTTTATGCATGCTTTGAGTCGATGCCTAGTAAATATATTAATATTCACTCGTGAATACACATTTGAGAAAGTGAATACGAATGTCATGATCAAATGAGCTTGAAGTTATTGCGGGGATGTTAAGAAAGATTCGTTAAGTCAAATATCAAAGAGTAACAAATAGTGCATAGGATAAGTTGCTCTCAATTGTTACTAATATTTATTACTATGTAATTAGTTTTGGTTTGATGCATGGATCGACGAGTATGACCTTATGATTTCTGCATTGTATGTGAGTTTATGATCTTTGTAACAAGTGAGTTTCTTGAAAATTGACAAACATTTGAGATAACTCAGGTTTTATAAAAAAAAAATGTTGTTGGAAATAATCTTTTCATATTATGATACACTTTTTCATTAGCTTTCAGAAAGAAAGAAAGAAAAAAGGCACATCAAATTGATTTTCCTATAAAAAGTTATGTCTAGAATAAGAAAATGATTATACTAGGAAAACCAAATGCAACCAATTGTATCGAGGTACTAGGCCTCCAAAAGTGGATTGTAGTCTAGCGCATTATATTAAAATTGTCTGTAAGCCCAGGAATTCGAAAATAACGGCTAGTTTTGCTAAATTTTATGCTAAATTTTTTTACAACGACTATATTTCATATCCACCTTGTAGAAATAATTTGGGGTTTCAATAAAAACATAATTCTAAGCCTCCATAGATTATTAGGTAAATATAAAAATTCAAGCAATTTACATTTTCTCTATTCAATATCATGATTTCATATTGTTAAAAGAGTATCGTTTTGAGCAAACCATTATTGAGCGTGAACAATTTTTGAGCCATCAATTATTCCATCTCTTTATTATAGTAAAACTTCATTTGTACTTATTTCTAAGAACGTTCTTGTGTACACAATTGATTCTTGTACAAGAATTGTGATAAAGATTTGGGGTTGTTAAGTCTGGACTAAATTTTGTGGATTAAAGGCTTGTGATTGGTTTGGAGCATTTTTATTAAAGGTGCATGTGTACTCAAGGCGCAAAGGATCCTTAAAGCCTACGCGCAAGGTGTAATGGGCGGGGTCGCGTTGTTTTGATACGGGGTGCGAAATAGAAATAAATAAATTTTGGTGTATTAAACCAATAAAACGTAAAAAAATATATAGATTATGAAAATTGAACAAACTTCCAAAAGTATATAAAAAAAAAGATTCAAATTGATGATAAGTAGTTAATCTTACGTGAACATGACACTCTCATCGGTATCATTAGTCAAGTTCAAAGCAACAATGCTTTGTTCACAAGGAGTCGTATGCTCCAATTCTGATAGAGATTCTTCAATTTTAGTAGATTAGTAGATCTACTTTAAAAGGAACAGTAGCGACGATGGGAAAATGGAACAGTGAACCGTAACAAAAGAATCAAGTGATTGGGGTTTTGGAGTTTTTGGTTTTATTTTGATTTAAATATTTATTGAAAAAATAATTAAAAACAATGAACTATTTAGATGATGTTATGATGGCAAAAACCAAAGACTTGATTTTTTTTGTGTTTTTATTTGCACCTCTACTTGTGTCTTGCGCCGAGCACACAAGATCTTTGAAGAGGTTGCATCCAACATAAGCCCAGGCATTCCATGTGCACTTTTGGTTTGGAAATATTACCAAGTGTTTGTAAGAGTTTTGAATTTGACCCGAAAGAAGATTGTTGCCGGTCGATTCTAGTACTTTTGCAAGAGGTTTCGTTTAAAAATATGGATGTTGACTTGAGGTAGTTCAACCCGAACCATTTGAATCTCTTTATCAAGTACCTCTAACTCAATCGATTTACTTATTGCTCTTTGATTGTTTGAGATTCAACATTTAGTATGTTGGTTGAGTTTGTTCACTGATTTGATTGCCATGCATGTTTATGGCTAACTTAAATCCCTAGTTAATTTTCAGAAACCCTATTCACCTCTATAGGGTTGTTTTGTTAATTTAACCATTATATTAGTACTTATCTTATAACTGCACACGCATTGCGTTCCCAGGCAATTTCTAATCTTACTAATGTTAATCGTTAGATACACTTGTGCCCTAAGAATAATATACTAACTAGTTTTGTGGTCACACGCGATATATGTACAACTCAAAAACATCAAATTCTTGCCAAAAAAAAAAATCAAAAAAAAAAAAGAATTAAGGACATTGTATTGCGTTCAAAACACAATTAAATGTTGTCAACATAAGAAGTCACTTAATGAGGTAGATGATTGTTTGTAAAAAGAAAAAAAGATAGGAAGTTACTTTGCACATAGTAAAAGATATAAAGGATTGAGGGAGTTGCAGATGGATTAGAGCCTAGTGTATAATATAGGTAAGTATTGGGGCTAAAAAGTAATCAACTGTTAAAATTTTGAGTTTATATACAAATTACGTAAATGACTATTGTTAATTTTTTGTTCAAGAATTGGGAAAAATGATATCGAGAAATAAAAAAAAGGGTACAATTCAAAATTTTAAAAAGGGTTTACCGTAAGAGTGTTATCCCTTTATCATAATATGATGTTCTAGGGCACTTATGATGTGTGTGCAACTCAAATCACCAAAATCTTGCAAACTTTTCAGAGAAAGAAATATTATGAACGTCAAAGTACGTATAGGGATCCTTTTGATGGCAACGACAAAGATCGTGAAAGAAATCACATGATGAAAATACAAATAGTAACCACACAAGAGTTAAATGTTGTCAACTGAAAACACTCACAAAATCGGATTAATGATGGTGTATAATTATTGATGGTCTAAGGAAAGAGAGAAAATCGAGGAACTTATATGTCTATCTACACTACTTATATTGGAAACACTCATTTTGATGTAACAACTATTTTGGTATTACCTAGCTAAAGTTTTGGAACGTAGCATTTCTAAGAATTTTTTTATAAAATGACACAAAATAAAAATTATGAATAGTAAATAACTATCTATAAGGATATGTTCGATTTTCAGAATTTAAAATTCATTTTAAAGAATGCTGACAATAAACACTTACTTGTGATGCTTGGTTTTTTTAACAAATCTCATATTACTAGATTTAACCTTGCACGTGCATCTTGTGCGTCATGGTAACTAGTATTACTTACAAAGGGAACACTCCTTTTGATATAATACCTATTTGGTTTTACTTAATTACCTATCTCGAATTATGACACTTGATATAGTTCATATCTCGTCAATCTTTTCGATGATTTTTTAAAAGATAAAGTGGAAATAAAGAAGCAGTAGGATATGGTGGTATACTACGTTCTAGAGGCCTTTACCTTCGTCAAGCTCCGAGCATCTCAAAATTTATCCTGAATCCAATTTCATACCTTGCGTTGTTTATGGCTACGCTTAGATTTTTGAAGAACAAGTAGGGAAGGATATCCCTCGATTTCTTTCTGGGGCATCTCTTGGGGTCAACATCTTGGCTTATAAGAATTTTTTTGGGTAAATTACACAAAATAAAAACTTTGAATACTAAGTAACATAATTACCTATAAGAACATATTTGGTTTTCACAATTTAAAACTCATCAAAATATATAGTTAAAATGAATGTTAAAGGTCAAGCTTGATATTATAAAATATTTTATTTTTGCACAACAATAACTACTAAAGAGATTTAAAGGATCATTGGAGTTACCCATTGATTAGGGGATGCTATCTATACTATTATTGAGGGAGAGCACCTGAGCCTTTTCTAAAGTTCCCAATTGTATCCCTTTTTTTTACTTCTCGGGGTCATTCTCTCTATCCCTGGAAAAAGAAATTAGTAATTTCCATTTGAGTGATTTACATATAAGCTCAAAATTTCAATGCACTTATACTTTTAAGCCCCCACTACTCACTTCCTTTTTACTCTCATCTTTAATCCATGAGTAAAAGGTACAAATAGTCATTGAACTATGACCAATTTTTCATGAAAGTCACTCAATATGGCCATACCGTCAGCCGTGTTTAAATATCTCCGTTAAATGGTCACGTGTTGCGCACATGACCCATCAAGTGAGGGGCAAGACCGTCCATCTTTTCTCTCTCTCCCCTATTTAATTTCCTTTCCTTCTTTTCTTTTCATTATGTCCATTCCCCTCCCCCCCCCCTCTCTCCCTCTCTCTCTCTCTCTCTCTCCGAGAATCCCCCATAACTCCATCCACCACCACAACCGTCGGTGCCAAAAGGACCATCACTATCACCCCTGTCACCAAAGAACCCACTATCTTCGCCTTTGGAACCGCCACCCGTTAGAGATTTTTGCTTTGTGCGTCGCATTTTTTTGCACAGACTTACGTGGTGCGATCTTGAAGCTGGACTTGACCAACGGCGGCACAACAACGTTTATGGGAAGATCATGGTGGAGATTTGGAGGTACTTGGTGAAGTTGTGGCGATGGAAGAGAAATCTGGCGAACCCTCGACCGTGTATGGTAGAGACTGTGACGACATCGGGGATTAGTGATTAATTTTTCATCTCGAGTTTCCCTTTGATGGAGTAATCAAGTGGTCCTATGAATTGAAAATTGATCATAGGCTGAGGTGCTACTGCTTATGGCTATCAGTTGTGGTGGGTAGTTGGTTCACGACAGTGGTTGGTGGGGCGATTGGTTATGGTCGTGGGTTGTTGAGTGCTATCATGTGGTTGTAGTGAGGTTGTGGTCGTGATGTGTTGGTGGTAAGGCTGTGGTCATGATGTGGTGGTGGCATGGGTGTGGACTTTGATGTTGTGGTCGCGCGATTGTAGCCTTGATGTGGTGGTGGCTAGACTGTCGTTGTACTGTGGTGGCTTTATGTGGTGTAGGCAGTGGAAAATGGAGTGTCGTCGGCGAGGGATATTGACTAGCAACAGAGGTTGGCAATTAAAGGTGGGCGAATGTGATATTTGGGTGGGGCGGGATGGTTTGGCAACAGGGGCGACTGCTGGTGTTAAATGATGGTACTGGTGTGGGTGGATGAAGACAACCATAAAACAACACTAATGAGGATACAATTTTACTCCTATTTTAACACCTTGTGTGCACAACACGTGACCACTTAACGAAAAGAAGTTAATTCTGGCTAACAGAATGGTCAAATTGGACACGTTTATGAGTCTATTGGTCAAAATGGCACCGAAAAAGAGTTGAATGATTTTCGTGAAAAATGGGTCGTAGCGCAATGATCATTTGTGACCTTTGCTCTTAATCTATTTGTGACTCCGCTGATCCTTTACATCCTTTCTACTACGTGCAAAATAACTTTCATATCTGATCCGTCACTTTTCATTAGATGACACCGTCATTAATCCCATAAAACAGATGCTTATGTTGACAGCAATTAGTATTGATTTGGTTAATCTTTGCATCTTTATCATAGAGGTTTCTTTCGCTATCTTTCTTTTCTATAACAAAAGTATCATTATACGTATTTCAACGTTCTTAATTTTTATTTCTTCAAAAGGTTCATAAGATTTTGGTGATTTGATTTGCAATTGCGTGTCTCTCAAAAAGTAATTGAGACAGAGGTGAATAATGAGGTTGAAAAGTAAGTAAATATTCATAGTTCAGATTTATATGCAAATTACTTAAATGGTCATTACTAAAAATTTTCAATAACATGGTAAAATAGGTAGTTCGATAAAAATTTCATTATAAGGCTGCTTTCCCTTAATAAAAATACTAACTAATCGTGGCACATGCAATGAAAAAATAAAGTTAGAAAAATATAACATCAAACATGGTCTTCATAATGTGTTTTAGAAACCAAGTATGTCCTGTATGGTATTTATTGTGTATTTGAAAAATTTTCGTTGTGTTACTTTACAAAAAATATATTGGTGCGAGATCTTGCGCATGCAAAATAGAGTTAATAAGCTAATAGTTTTGAAAAATCAAGCATCACAAAGAAGTATATATTGTCAATATTCTATTAACTAAAAATGAAATCGTGTAAACCCAACATGTCATAATATAGATAGTTATTTACAATTTAAAGATTTAATAGTTTTTTTTTATAATGATGAATATCATTATTTTAAGGAGGCTGTTGAAACCAATAAAACAACACTAGAGGGGGGTGAATAGGGTTTTTGAAAATTAATGGGGAGTTTAATCTAAGCACAATCATAAATCTCAAACAAACCAAGTAATACTTCAATGAAGATGCTAACTAAACAATCTCAAACAATTAAAGAACAATAAGTAAAGAGATTGAGTTAGAGATACTTGACAAGGAGATTTAAATGGTTCGGCTTGAACTACCCTCAAGCCTACATCCACCTCTTCAAGGAAGTTCCTTGCAAGAGCACTAAAATCCACTAGCAACAATCTTCTTTCAAGTGAAGATGAAAACCCTTACAACACTTGGTGATATCTCCACACCAAGCACAAGCCTTGAATCCACAAAGCTCACCCAAGACTTGACAAACCCAAGCCTTGATCACAATCCTTTTACAAAGATCAATTGTGTACAAAGAAATCCTCTTGAAAGGAAATGAGTACAAATGAAGCTCTAGTACAATAGAGAGATGAAAGAATTGATGACTTGAAGTATGCTCACTCTCAATCAAAGAATTGCTCACAAAGATGCTATCTGTAATGATGTAAAATCATGAAGATGAAGAGACAAAAGTTTAATCTATGAGCCTTGATGTTTCTCTAATGAATGGAGGCTTAGAATGTGGTTTCCATGGTGTATAATGAAGCCCCAAATCATTTATATAGAGAGAAAATGAAATATAGCCGTTATAGGCAAAATATGGGCAAAACTGCCATTGTAGTCGACTGTATTCACAATGCAATCGACTGAGTTCTCCCTAAAATAGCCGTTGGAGTCTTGTCCTCGAAAATAGCCGTTGGAGCTGAATTTTGACCAATGCAGTCGACTGGATTCAAATACAGTCGATTGTATTACCCTACTGCCTATCGGCTGCCTCATAGGACCCTATTTCCTATTTTAGGCATAACTTTCTCTAGAAAAATAGGATTGAGGTGCTATTTTTTGCGTTGGAAAGCTAATGAAAGGTTTTATCAAAATATGAATAGATTATCACCAAAAACATTTTTGAGAAAATCTGAGTAAGCTCCAAAGTTGACACTGATTTTCAAGAACCACGTTTGTGGGAATGATTATGAACTCACATGCAATGCACAAAGTGTCCTAAGGTCATTTTAGGCCATAGTCATCAATCCAAGCATCAAACCAAGACTAGTTACATAATAGGAAAGATCAATTATAATCGATAGTAACTTAGCCGATGCATTCTTTGTTGCTCTTCGACATTGGACTTGATGAAGCTTCTATAGCATGTCCACTATAACTTTAAGCTTCTTTGGCTTTAATTCATCTATCCAACTTCTCAAATGTGTCTTCATGAATGTGCATACCTACTAGGAATACACTCAAAGCACACATAAGAACATACTTAATGAGTATTTATCATCAAAACAAGATGTAAGCCTAGGTTATCCAACCATAGGGATAACAGCTGTTATGTGACACTAAAAATCGAGTTACACTAACTGCTAAATAGCATTGTCTTTGTATATAACCAATATGACGAGACCCAATAAAAGTAGACATGGCTCGTGGCAGGCGTTTACACAAGAAAAGATTGGGAAAAATATTCATGAACCCATTGAGGTTAGGATATAATATTACGTCATGTTCATCGATTGTGAAAAATATCAAATATATCCTTTATCTGGATGAAGTAAAGATGACCTTAATGTCTTGAATAAAAAGATGACTCTACCCTTTCACATTTTATCTTATACTCCATCACTAACAACCACCACAACACCACCCATCTCTTTCTCGATCAACCCCTTCACTCAATTCCAACACCACCAACCACAATCACAACACCACCTCAATGCCACGATATCAACCACAACCGCACATTCGTACACACATGCACAACACAAGCGTATAGAGATATGCACAAATGCACACACTCATGCACATAATCAACCAGATGAGTTATAGTTTACTATGGTCATCATCGACAGGGTCTGCATTTTATTTGCATTTATTTGCCTTATACCTTTTTTATTACCACTTATAGCTACTTTATTTGCATTTTTCCTTAAATGTCCTCACTGTTTACGTGTAAAGGTACCAGAGTACCCAAAAAAACTCCTCTAATTACTGGCTCCATGGGCCACCATAGTCAGATGCAAGTCCTCATTTTTTCCCTTTCCGAGCAACATTCCCCACATACGCTGCCCCAAATCCCGAATATCCAACACCACCACCATCATCAATAGGCAGAATCGGTGTTTGAGTGTTGGTGTTGAGGGTGTGATGGTGTAGGTGGTGGTGGATAGGAAAAAAAATGGTTGTGGATGTAGCTGGATTGGTAGTTGAGGGTGACGTTGCAGTGGTATGGTGGCGATAATGGGTTATGCATGGTGGTGGAGACATGACCAACGATGGTTTGTGGTAGAATGGCGGCTGTGTGGTCATGATATAGCCGGAAGAGACGAGATCTTAGGTGTTTCGTGGTTGAGGGTGGCGTTGCAGTTGTACGGGGGTGGTAGCTGGTCGCACATGGTAGTGGAGAAAAGAATGATGGTAGTTTATAGTGGAGTGGGGGCTGTGTTGTCACGATATCGGCTGAAAATATATGAGGTATGACGTGTTTGATGGCGGCCATGGTGGCTGTACGTAGTGGAGGGTGTGTCTATTTCGTGCTTCGCGGTGGCACGGAGGTGGTCGATGGTGATGCCATGGAGTTGATATGAAGAGACAGAGGGAGAACAATGTTGTGATAGTGTCATGAGGGTGCATGAACGCTAATAAAATTTTTACTTTCTTTTTTTACGTTTGGTGAAGGTTAGATTCGAAAAAGGTAAAAACACCTTACAACTGTTTTCACATTTTCTCACTGTTTGAGTGTGAATTTTTTAAGATAAAAACAAAAAATTACTAAAGCACATAACAAAAAGAATTGTTTTGGTCATCATTAGAAAAGCACAAAATGAAAATGCTAAAGAAGATTCTGGACTGGCATGCACAATTTTGAAAATTGAGAGGGTTGACTGATATTACACCAAACCTCAAAGGGCTTAAAAATATTTTCCCAAAAAAATTACGTTAAATGTGGATGTTCTGTACCTAGGCTAACGTCTCTTCCCAAGCCCCCCCCTTCCCCCACAAGATACGCTGGCGTTTCAGCGAAAATGATATCCATTACGTCCACTGAACTGAACTACCTGGTCTTCCGCTATCTTCACGAATCTGGTACGTCTTTCTTCCATCTGTTTATGGCTCACAATTCATTTTCAATTGGCAGTTGTCAGTCAGTTTGCTATGTAAATATACTTGTGATCCGCCTTCTAAAGCCAAAATCGTTGCTGGGTTTCCTGGGTATCATAATTTGAAGCACTGGGTCATCCAAACTCCAATTTAGATTTGTTGGGGCAGGTGCGGGTGTCGTTGTGTGCGTGTTTACACTCTTGAAATACTTGTGTTTTGCAAGCTGAGCCCTACTATTCACTCCATTATATTTGCCACACTGGCTTTTTTTGAACTTTTAGGATATAAATTGGACATCTGGACATTGAATTGAACTTAAATAGGAATTACAAGTCATATAAGTGCTGCTTGGCAAGTCAAAACGTGGGCAACAACAACGAGTAAAACCAATGCTTACATGTTCAACTTCCATTCTAGGAAATGGTAAAAAATCAAAAGGGAGCAATAATTGTGAAGCGGAGAGGGTGCATTGTTTTATAGTTTAGGATGGAAGGAAAGAGCTACGGAAAGTATTATAGTTCTGCAATCCTTTAAGAATTTAGAACTCCGAAGGATGAAATCATCATGCTGTGGTAGGAGAAAAGTTGGAATTCTTTTCCATGAAAAGTAGGGGAAAAACGTATAATCTTTTCTTTTTAATTTTTTGCTTCCAAATCTACAGGCTCGTGAGGAAAGAAAAAGTTGTGTTAAGGTTTCATTGCCCTTAAATTTTTGTATAAGGAATTACAGTATTATGAAGTTTTTAGACCTAGTTTGGCAGTGCTTTCAGGAGGCTCGTAAGTGCTATTAGTCGCCAAAAGCAGGTAAGCTAGCATTTGGCAACCATAAGTGCTTCTGCGTCTTAGTCTCCAAAAGCAGAAATCTGTTTTTGACATAAGAAATGGAGGGCTGCTTTTGGCATAATCACTTCTGTCATAATCTATAATGCAATAGTGACTTAACGCCAAACTGGCCCTTACTGGTTTGAGCTACGCAATTTTCTTTCGACGGCCAAGTCCTGTACATTAATAATGGAAAGGGAAGGGGCTGAATAGAGAAATTTCATTTGAGAAGGCTATAGCATAAGCATGCAGGAGAATATGTAGTTGATGTAATGTGGCGACATTATCTCCACCTAATGGACAACAATAAACAAAATATTTTTGATTGACATACCAGAAATGAAGTAAGTTCCCCCCCAGTTTCAGTGAATAACCTACTCCTCGAGTGTTCCATGTCGGATAGTCAACAGAAACGATCTTTTACAAGCACCAAAAGAGGCACATTTATTTGCGTTCATAGGTATCTCTACAAGTTTATACTCTCTTCTGTCTTGAGAAGTTGTAAAAAGAACATCATATTCAATAGTCACACCGGCTTAGGAAATTTTTGACTGTCATTTTTGCAAGTTTGCGAGGTTGAAAGTGTTGCACTAGCATTTCAATATCACGCTATATTTTACTCTTGTGTCTAAGCCCATTCGGTTGCTCAAGAAAATTTCACATTGTTACAGTGATATTCTTTCTGGGTAAATGGCTTCGGAGTTAGAATAAGGGCTTCGTGGAGAAAGATGGTTCTAGAGAAGTTTGGTGTATGGTATTCAGTTGGAGGCCTAAGGTGGGTTGGGGTTGGGGTTGCGGGTGGGGGGTGGTCTTATGCTTGGATGCATTCAGGAGCAGTAGAAACATCTAGGCGTGCTTAAGGCATAAATTTCTCGTTTTTGCTTTGTTGGTTTCAGACGTCAGCATAGGTACTTGAATCAGAAGAAACCTGAAAGAGGGAATTAAATTTTATGGCTGTTTATTTGGGCAGATTCTATTCAGTGAAGTGTGAAATAATGGCAGAGGTTATGGTGGTTTGGACCAGGCATTCTTCGGCTAAGGACTAAAGATCTTCTCGATTTTCCTTGGACTATGATGCACGAACACCTTATCTACGCCAATGAATCGTGTCTGACACTTACCGGCACCCACCTTTGGACGCGTTTCGGACACCTCTCTATGGTGTCCGTTTACTTTTCAGACACATAGCAGACACTTCTGGAAAAGTGTCGCACACATATGGGGGGAAATACACAATTGCCTTCTTTGGGTCATTTTGGAAAATACCAGTATACTTTCATACAATTTCTTCTTCTTCTTTCTACTGCTATCCTTTTTCCTGCTTCTTGTTTCTTCTTTTTTTAAGCTACATCTTTCTTTACTTGTTATTTTTTTTTTCGTGCTTCTTCGATGGGTTTTTGCTCCTTCTCCTTTCTGAAATTTATATTTGAGCGATTATAACGTGCATCTTTTGATTGCTTTAACTTGATTGGAAATATGTTAAATATAACACTTTACACACGCATCTATACATATATAAAAGCACGGATGAGCTTAAATGGCTAACCTTTTCTTTCGTCGAAATGCGCTTTATAGATTGAAGCCTTCATAAAAGGATAGGGGTGATTATGGGTGTTTTTGACTTATAACTTTTCTTTTCCATAGAATACCCCTTTTTTGTACTAAAGTGTTATTAAAAATAAGAGTGCTTTTGTCTTCTCATAGGATATCTAGTTTCTTTCCTTAAAATACCTTTTATTAGAATTTTTTTCCCCAAAAAAATACCCCTTTTAGATTAAAAAAAATAAGGGTGTTTTTGACTTCTCATAATATATCAAGCTTCTTTCCTTAAAGTACCTTTATGCAAATATATGTTTTTGTTAGAGTTAAGGGTTGGTTTGACTTTTACTAAAGAGTAAAGGAAAAAAATTCTTGATAAATAATCCTTTTGGATTAGATTGTTATTAAAAATAAGTGTGTTTTTGACTCCTTATAGGATATCAAGCTTCTTTCCTTAGAATACCTTATTAGAGTATATGCCTTTTTAGAGTTAAGGATTGTTTTGATTTTTACAAAGAAAAAAAACTAAAAAAGATAAAAAGTTCTATAAAATCCCTATAATAACACCCTCGAATTACTATTGAAACTCTCTAAACATCGTCACCAAAAAAACCTATCAAAGCTACATCCGTTCACGTTAAAATTAAACTATATTATAGCTACTACATCTTCTCCGTCAGAGTTTTCTGTAACCTTTGAATTATAGTGCATGTATATAGATTTCAATACAAACATATTAATATATTGTGGCTATCGTAATACTAAGGTTTATTTTTACGTCGTGAATACAGACATATTGGTGTAACGACGTTATCGTCAAACTGGAGTTACAATCATAACTTTTAAGAATCGCTAAATCGAACCATTTTTCTCCTAATTGTAATTTAGGTTCATGGCGAATAAATAATCTTAAGTTCGTATTAGAGTTATTGATATACCCTTATTTGTATGGTAACATGTTCTTTACATTATTATTAACTTTGTTTGTTCCTTTTTACTCCAGGATACCATATATTTGCATGATAACATATTTTTTCATATAATTATTGGGTTTGTATATTCCACTATAATGAGTAATAAGATTAGCCGAAACTCAATTGATAAAGGCTCCAATTTATTTTAGCTCGAATTATTAATAATTTTTCTCCCGCCTGAAAATTCTCAAGTTTTGTAAGGGGTTAAATGGCTAAAATACCCTTTTGAAATTGTAAATTTTTATATAAATTAAGGGTGTTTTTGACTTTTAAAAGGGTGAGGCCAAATTACAACCTTTTTGGCTAAACTTAAAAATTTTATCACTAAAGAAGTTAAAAGAAGTTCACAATTGCATCTTTTGGCAATAAAAAAATTTGAATTTGACCAAAACGAGTGGATATCCCACTGTATCAAGATGATCCCAATAAGTTAAATGGCTAAACATTGTTTCTTTAAAAATACCTTTTTAAAATTTTAAAGGTTTACAAAAATCAAGAGAGCTTCTAAGGGAGAGGTTAGATTACAACGTTTTTGGCTAAATCAAATATTTTGTCGCTAGAGGTCAAAAGCTCACTAATCTAATGTATCTTTTAGTGATAAAAGAGTATGAGCTTAATTAGAACGGGTGTGTATCTAGCCCCACTATATAAAATACTCCAAACGGGTTAAATGACTCATATTTTTTTCCCCTAAAAAGACCCTTTTTAAATTTGAAAGGCTTACAAAAATAAAGGGTGATTATAACTTTTAAAAATGTGAGGCTAATCTCCAACATTTGTGGCTAAAATTAACCATTTTATCGTTAAATAGGTTAAAACTTCACTAATGCATCTTTTAGTCACAAATGAGTATGAATTGAAAGAAAACGGGTTTGAATCCAGCCTCACTTCATAAATAAGATCCAAGGGGTTAAATTGCAAAACATTTTTCCTTGAAAACACCCTTTTAAAATTTTGATCACTTGAAATGTCCTTTTATATTGGTTATAGTTTGTTTTTAATTGACTGTGTTTTTGACTTTTAGCAAAGTATTGGTTTCACTCTAAAATACCCTTTTTGAGTTTTCGAGCTTTATAAAATTAAAGATATTTTTTCGAATTTCTTTCACTAAAATACCTTCTTTAAAGTTTAGAGATTGTTAAATTTAAGGGAGCTTTTCCACTTTTAGGTTAAAAAAATTCATTCAAAACTATTTAGGTTTATATCCATATTAAGATTTTTTTTTGTATATAATTTTTTGCCTGACCAGAAGAAATAAATAAATAAAAATAAAGACAATCGAGCTACACAATTTTTACAGACAAACAACTTGCATTGAATTAAGTTACCCTAAGCTTTAGATTGTAGATGAGTTCTATTTGCATCTTATTAACAAATATCTCCGAGAATTTTTCGGTCAATAATTCAATACTTAGTAAGCTGAACTTTGACAAATCAATACGCAGTATAAAATTTGCAATTATAATAACTTACTCAACTGCATAAACTTAATGACACAATAGCACACATCCTCATTTTTATAAACGAACATTGAAAGCACGTTATTCACAAGTTTCGATCTCTTAATAGTATACTTATCTAACTATCGAGACCATGATACTAACATATCCTTTTTAACTAATTTATTTATTTGAAACCTATCAGAAAGTCCGATTAGCTTGGCAATCAATTACAATGTCTTTGATTAAATTTAAATATTTTATTTCTAAAGAGCTTAAAAGTTCACTAATATATTTTTTAATGATAAAAGAATACGAACTTAATCAAAATGAGTGTGAATCAAGCCCAGTGTTACTAAAAGCGCCGGCGCACCTAAGGTGCAAAAGGCCGTTAAGCCCATGTGCAAGGTGCAGGGACACGCCTTTTCAAAGTGAGTCATAACATTAAAAAAAGAAAAAGAAATAATCTATGGATATACTTATTTTTTTTTCTTTTTCTACACAACAACCTTGGGAGTGCCTTAAAAACTAAGCTCCTAAAATTTGGAATTAAAATTTCAAATCATCACAAATTATCTGTTTGTTGTGAAAATTTAATTTTACCATTACTAATACCCCCAATTGGAAGTAAACTCCTTAAAAACTGAGATCACCTTAAAGCCGAAAATTATTGTTCCTGTTTCTTTTCCTCCTTTGCTTGGCAGTAAACCATCATATATAGGTGAATAAAGCAATAGTAGAAATTCTCCTCTGTTTAGCATCAAACCATATAGATAAATTTCTAACTTCTTCCCATCAGGCACTTTACTTTTTATGATCCTTTTTGGGTTACAAATTTTGGACTCTTGTTAATTATCAATGAATTATAATTCAAACTTCTTTTCAGTATTTAACTTTTATCTCACACTTCCTATATTGATGTACATGCCATAAAATTATACTCTCTCTGTCTCACATAAATCGATCACATTTGACTTGGCACGCATATTAAGGATTTAGGTTCTATATTGTGTGTTTCTTATTTTACCCTTTAGAGAAGGGGGAAGAGACTGGACTAGGAGAGAGAAATAAAATAAGAAGTATAAGAAAGTGGGATCGAAAAGAGAAAATGAGTTGGTAGAAAGTTAAATGTGGAAAGAGAAATTGAAAAAAAAAAAAGTGTAGAAAGGTTAAATATGAAAAAACACTTAAAGAATCTTTCTTAATTTGAAAAATGAGCAATTTTTGTGGGATGGCCCAAAAAGAAAATATGATCAATTTATGAGGGACGGAAGGAGTATTACAAGAGATGGGACAAGTCTATTATGTACACTTCACATTACATTTTATGTGCGTCAAATGTTTCCGGAATACTATCTTCAATTTTATTATTGCAATGCCAAACTTGTAATTTTTGGTGACAACTAAATATTTGTGAAAGACGTTTGAAACTAATTACAATGTCAGTGTATCTTTAATAACAAGATATGACATGAAATAGTCAGGTTTCTATTTAGTGACAACTTGATGTGACAAAAGAGAAAGTATAATAAAAAGTGATAAATATTGTTGATAATTGGCATTAGCAATTCGCATATGAAAGTAAAACCATATCCTTTGCAATGAATTTTAAATGCTTCGAGTCTTTAATTAGCAGTTCACACTTAATTACCTATTATGTTTTAGTTAAAATAGTCTTACTAATTTAGTTTAATCGTGTTTTTCACTAAGATTTTCAATATTTTTATTTCGATTCACTATTACAAAGCACGTGATCTTTACTAGTATGTATAAAAGTATATATATGGTTTAGCGGTGTCTACTATCCCCGTCGTTGTCCGTGTCAGACACTGTGTAAGTGCTACTTGACCCTTGAAGGCCATTTGGTGTCCTTCTGAACCATTTACGGTTGGACCTCTTTTCCCACTTGGGAAGCATTGTTGATTGCAGCTTTAACAGGGCAGAATTCAAGATAGCGGTGAATTATCTGCATTTCTGATGAATAAGTGTGGACCTTTTGTTGTTGTGTTGCTCAGTGGCCAGCAATTTGTGGTATTTGGTTTTCACCCTTTTTGGTGTATCTTCGGTTATGCCCTAGGGATTTTCTTCTATTTACTAAGTGCTTGTGCTTGGAGGGGAGGAGGAACTTTATTAAGCGCATAGAGAGAGATTTACTTCTCTTCATTTCTTTCCAGCTAGTTGGTAGTCGATTGTTGGAGTGGGTTGTTTTGCCAGAGAAATAGCAAAAGACGACTCTTGGGATCTATTTCCTCTGTATTTTTCCTAGCTTAAGAGGGGAGAGTAATAACACGCGCCTTGCGCCGTGGAGCTTCTTCTGGTCACGTGTTTAAACACTTTCTTTTGTCTGATCAGGACTTCACACAGGCGCTATTGATATTTTTTTATATGAACTTTTTGGGTAGTTAGCGTGTGGGTTCTATGATTTTTGTGTATAGGTAGCGCCCTGTTGGCTCCTTTTTCTATAATATTGCTGATATGGAAAAAGCCTCAAAAGTATAAGCATCAAACACTAATTAATACTTGATATTAATCCTTTTGACCATCATTTCAGAAAGTTGGTAAATTCTCTTACCTCTAGAATATGGTTATTAGACATCATATTGGTGATATATGTTCAGATTCACGCCCGAGATTTGGAGGAGAAAGTAGTCCAACTAAGGCTCAAAACAGATCAATGTAACAGAATATATAAACACTCCTCACCCAAGGGACATAAATCATAGGCGTTCATCATTTAACTCATACCAAAGCATTTCCAGTAACATTAGAAGGTATTTCAAAGGGGTTGAATAATATAACACTGAACTATTCCAAACGTGTCAAACCAAAGTTGGGTTCTTGGCATTTTCTTGATAATGTTAGTGCTATTAAATTTCAATAATGTTTTAGGTATTACCAACTGTCCTTTAGTCTATGAAGCTACCGTATCTGTAAAATATTTGGTTTCTTTTGGAAGAACACTCCCACATTACCACCTTCCTTGATATGTATATGGTAGCAATAATCTTCTGACTTTTTTGCGCAATTAGCTTCCACTGGTGCTCTTCTTTCCTCGTTGGACATGTATTTTTTGACCTCTATTTACCGTTCTACTTTCAGGGTTTTCGCATGCAACTTTTGCTTTAGGATATGAGGCAGGGATCAATAAAAGCACAATTGATGGAAATATGGTTCCACCAGGTGCTCTTGTTACATTTGTGCAGAAAGGAATTCAGTATCTTGAGCTGGAGGCAAACTTGAGCTGTGTAAGGATATTGTGTCTCACTTTTGTTCATTCATTTACTTTTATATGCTGCATGCATGCTTGAGAAATTTGACTGACTGGTGTTTATTGAGGTCTACAGAGCGAAGCAGACATGGATGCAGATTTCTCATTTCTACAGCCATTGGATCTTATCACAAAGGATGTATACGAACTACAAAATATCATCAAAGAGAAGAAAGAAAGTCTTCAAAAAGCTAGATATCGAGATGAGGACAAAGATAGTAAAGAATCTGACAGGGGACATGAAAGAGAACATGATCGGGGGAAGGAACATGAAGTAGAACATGCTCTTGAGAGGGAGAAGGAAAAAGAACGAGAACATGCTCGAAAGGAGAGGGAGAAGGATCATGAACAGGAACATGCTCGAAAGGAGAGGGAGAAGGAACATGAACTGGAACATGCTCGGGAAAGGGAGAAAGAGCTTGAACGAGAACATGCACAGGTGAGGGAGAAGAAACATGAACGAGAACATGCACAGGAAAGAGAGAAAGAACATGAACGAGAACATGCTCGAGAGCGGGAGAGGGAAAGACACCAAAAGGACAAAGATAGAGAGCGAGATAAAGTGAAGATAGAGAAGGAGAACGAGAAAGAGAAGGGAAAAGACAAAGAAAAGCCTCATGAGGATCTCATTGATACAAGAAATGGTGGAGATGAATTTATACACATGGCAGATGGAACTGGTGGATTTTCTATCTGACTTCACATGCACAATATTACATGTTAAGCACTTCACAGAAAAGTAAAGAAAAGAATTAGATGCACTGAAAAAAAATTACTCTGCATTATGCTTCACACTTTAGTATGGCAAACTGTTTATAATTGTTTAAAAACTTGTGGACTTGTAAAATAGGACCAGATCCAATGGAAATTGAGCCGGTGGAAACTACTACAAGCTCAACATCATTGCCTTGTGTAATCCCCAGTTGTGACGTAACAGTTTTGGAAGGCCATACTTCTGAGGTTTGATTCTGATTTCATGAAGAACATATTTTTCCTGGGCGAAAAACAAGGCCGTAGATGAAAATATGTGCAAGGAGATCCATAAGGTGTCATAGGAGAATCTTAATCAAGAATAAAAAGATGAAATTTAATGAAGTATAACAGTAAAAAACTAAGAGATTGTATGAAACCTTACAAATATAATCAGCTTTTATAGTTTTAGCACAAGAATGAATTCAAAATGTCTCAATCATGTACTTCATCTCACTAAACGTTGTGTAAATGTCCTTTGCTTGGTAGTTGACTGTTGCATGGTTATTATTTTGCTTTGTTACTAGTAGGGGCATGTGTACACAGTGAGTTGTATTTTTTGTTCTGCAGTATATAAGAGTAGGCTTAGTATAGGGACGCCAATTGTTTATGATAACTTGTTTGGTTCCCTTTAGTAGAGTTTGTGTTTATATATATGGGTATAGCATATGATATGACTATATATTTATATCTATCCATGTATTCCTTGGTTGCTTGTCAAGAAGAGAGAGTAATGAAAGGAGAACTTCACAGTTTTACCTAAAATGATAATTGCTTATTTAAAGTCTTCATAGAATCTAAATAAAATGCAGAGGATTAAATTCTGGTACGGACACAACTATGCAAGAGTACCATGCTACTCGCCCAGTGGTCCAAAAATTTGAGGAGGTACTGGGCTAAGTTCTAGTAATGAAAGTACTGAATTCCCTTGGTGTGGCTGAACCATTTAAAGGGCTTAGTTTATAACAAGGTGATTGTTGTAATAAGTATTTCAGAACTCTTCTTTCATAGTTATTAGATTCTTTTTGTGCGGCAGAAGGAGGAGGGGGGGGGGGGTGTATTAATAGTAGCGTCATGCTATAATACTATTTCAGTTGATTATCTTTTGTGGTAGCATGAGCTTGTGCCTCCATTTTTTGGCAGGTTTTTGCTTGTGCGTGGAGTCCAGCAGGTTCAGTTCTTGCATCAGGGTAAAGATTGAAAAACTCTTAGTGTTTAAAATTTTAGAGTTCTTTGTTTTTTCATGGCTAAAATCCTTGCATGCTCAACCTTCATTTAAGGTTTCTTAAATTTCTAGGTCTGGAGATTCCACGGCTCGCATTTGGACCCTTGCTGATGGGCCTTCTAGCTCCAATATGCCAAATGGGCCTTCGAATGTTGCAGTGTTGAAGCATTTCAAAGGTAGAACCAATGAGAAAAGCAGGGATGTCACAACACTTGATTGGAATGTGAGTTTTACTGCATGATTATGGTTGGCATTCTCGATTTTTTAACTCTCATACCTTGAATTCCAGTATAGTGTTCATGTTGGTGCTTGTCCACCACGTACGTTATCGTCTATTGATGTTTAGGGTGCATAACTTACACTTTTTTCTTGTGGTGGATGCCCTTTGCATGGTGTAGGGTGAGGGTACATTCCTTGCCACAGGTTCTTATGATGGCCAAGCAAGAATATGGAGTAGAGATGGTAAGTCCTCTTATCTGTTTTTATTGTGTTTACACGAGATTAGAAATTAAGAGGAATGTGAAAGCTGTCTATCGTTAGGTGATCGGAGAATGATACACGTTTAACAAAAGGTCGAAAAGATAAATCATGTAAATTTACCAAATACGAGTTTGAGAGAGAAATTCAATCAGTTTTATTAGGTACTGTAGAGTTTTGGGTAGTTGCTACTTATTTTGTACTGTACATGACTATCCTGTTAGATTTGCATTGATGTCTATATGAAGTGAAAACAGTAATGGGGTAAATGCAGATGACCTCCTCATGCGTCCGGGTCAAGTGGATTGCCTCCCCCGGGTATTATTTCTTACGATCTGCACCCCTAAACTTTCAACCCGTTAGAAAGTACCCAAATTTTGGATCTTGGTACAAGTCTTGGTCACATGGCCAACACGACCTAGATAGGACATTAATGCCCCTAAAAGAGTACTGTTTGGATCGGTTGCTAATAACCTGCAACACTGTCTTCAATCATGAGTTCGTCACCGGCATCCAACCATGCACGACCGCTCAATCTTTATATGGAAACAATAATGGGGTAAATACAAATTGCGCCCTCATGTATCCGGGTCAAACGGATTGTCTCCCCTGGGTATTATTTCTTACGATCTGCACCCCTACTTTCAACCCAATACAAAGTACCCCAAATTTGGATCTTGTTACAAGTTTTGGTCAGCAATCCAACCATGCACGGCCTCTCAATCTTTCTGTGGGTTGGTGAATTTCTGTGGAAATTTGCCATCACTGTTTGGATACAAAACACCATCTTCACATGCTGGCAAACTTTTGTGGGGCGAAGGATTTCGATATTTCTGGGATAAAATTGATTAGGTTTAATTTGTAGATGAAATTGGTATGGAGTAGGACATGGCTGACCATGAGGTTCGCAGATAGGGAAAGTTGTCATCCAAGGAAAGTTTTCTTGTAAAATTTTAATTTTGATATAAAGATCTGAGATAGGTTGGAGGTTTAACACTTGAATACCCATGAAAAAGAGTCGCCAGATATATTTAGTGGTGGTGATGAATGACACATTTATGTTAGCGTTGGTGGTAAAGAGAGAGGTAGTGGTCGGCGGTGTGGGGCAACTGGTATGCTGAGTTTGAAGAGGAAGAATAGGAAAGGAAAAGAGAAGAATGAAAACAAGAAAGGTGCTTTGATTTGGAAGAGATGAGAGAAAGAGAAGAATGAAGGTTATAAAATGAGGGTGTTTTTGGCTTTTAAGTGTATTTTATGTGGATAGGGGGCAATGTGTAATGGGCCGATAGTTAAGCGTAGCCGGTTGTTCCCCCTAAAATATTTGTTTGGCACTGATTTTTTTTTTTTCTGGTGTGTGGGGGGGTTACGGTTTACCCCTGACAATAATACAGTTGTTTTACCATGGAAAGTTGGTTACTTTGGTTTAACAAAATATTTTCTCCAAGCCAGCACGTTCAGTTTTGATCATTATGGAATTCCATCTTCAGAAAGAATTCCATTCAGAAGAACATGAGCAACTTTTGATTTTGTCAGAACTTTTGTATGTACACCTATATGTATTATATATTACACAGGTAGCGCTGGAAAACACCCTTTTTCCTAGCTGATTTAGGGCTGTCCACGTCACAGATTGGACGGTCTAGACCTATTTTTTTTAAAAAAACAAGGCATCAAACCACTACTCTTTGTAGCAATTGCTGCTTGTCCCTGAAATACCCTTATTAAACTTTTTATAATAAAAAAATATGTTCAACCGCCACAAAGAGTAGCAGTTGGACAGAAACTTTATACGATATACGGAATTTACTTAGCACTCTCCTTTTTCACCGTAGTATTCTCGTTCACCATTATCATCAAGTGTCGACCTTCACTGAGACATCTTGTCATTCAAGTTACAACTTCAGTATTTTCAGAGCCATTAAAGCAAGAAATAGTAAGCTCATCTTCAATTTTGCCATCAATTGTACTGAGAAAAGGGGAGAAGTATGGATACAAATTAAATACTCACAACTCATAAGTAGATCTTGGAGTAAAAGTTAAAACCCATTTAATTTCATGTTTTTCCATCACAAATAAATATAAAAATAGGTATCTTGGAATCTACATTTGGCTATGAAATTCCTTAAAAATGGGTTTTTAAATTTGGCAATGAAGCAGAGGATGGCGTTAATGGTGATGGGCAACGATGACGTGTAGGCAGCGAAGCAACATTGACGGTAGTGGCAGCCTTCTTATGTGATGGACATCATTGACGGCAGTTGCTGGTAAGTTGGTTACCACTGCCGCCACTCTGTTATCGTCGGTGCCGCCACTATCATCTCCCTTGCAGCTCCCGTCATCAACCCCACCGTACCCACATCCAATAATTTCCGTAGCCATTGCCAACCACCACCGCGCCAACAAGAAGCCCACACGTCCCTCAACCTATTGCCACCGTATCTCCATATTCAACCACAACGGTACCCACATCCAACCACCACCGTACCTACATCCAGCCCACGCCCAATGACCACTGTACCTGCATCCAACCACCGCCGTACATGCAACCAACCACCTAAAGGAATCACCACCATTCCAGACGGCCAATTACTGCCAACCCCCTAGCCAACCACCACCTTATTCACAGCCAATTACCACCCGCACCACCAAAGCCAAGAGCCCAAGGCCACCATCATGTAGATAAAAGGCATGTGATCTCAGATCTAATGTAGATCAGAATTTAGAGATAGATGAAGTTTCATCTTGGAAGTTGATAAGAAATGATGGCGGATCTCTTGACGCCATCTTCAGGCAGAGTCCCTCCTCTTCTGCGATACGCTCCACTATCAACGTGACCGCCACCAGCATCGCATTAATAGCATTGCCACCGGTGTCTTGATCAGTGGCTACCACTGGAAGAGGCCTCTATTTCTACTGATGGTGAGAAATGGATGAAGGTTGGGCTTGGTTATCTTGAAAATGAAAACTGGGGATGAAATGATCACCAACTGAGAATGGTATTTTAGGTACAAACACCAACCAGTAGCAGTTGGGGGCTCGTTTTCGGGAAAAAAAGAAAGAAAAGTAAAAGAAGTGACCGGGATCGTCCAATCTATGTAGTGGGCGGGTCCTAGATTGGCTAGAGAATAGGGGCTTTTCCCAGTGTTAGCAGTGTGTGTGTGTATCTATATAGCAGCTTCGTGGAAGATTTAGCAAAAGGGGCTTTCTTTGCGGAATCGGCACTCTTTAGGGTAGCAGCTCAAAGTTGGTTCTTTTGGGATTGGTTATCGTTGAGTTCCATGCCTGAAGAGATACTTGGACATGGGGTAAAATTTATGGTAGGAAGAGTTTAAGTGTTTCACAGTTGGTCATAAATGTATGGATGCCTCTTAGGATTACACATTTCCTTCCCCCAATTACTCCTCCAGATTCAGTATTTATATTAGAAACTGTGAATTACTTTCAAAATCCTATTCAAAAGAAGGCCGAAATTCTCAAATCTGTTGTGTTTAATAATTTCTTTGAGCTGTATATCATGTCTGGCTTTTTACTCTAAACTCTACAGTTCAATGACATGGTGGTTTATTAACTAGTTACATGGCTATTTAGGAGAGTTGGTTAGTACCTTAAATAAACATAAAGGGCCAATCTTTTCTTTAAAATGGAACAAGAAGGGAGATTATCTTCTGAGCGGCAGCGTGGACAAAACTGCAATTGTGTGGGATGTGAAGACAGGGGAATGGAAGCAACAATTCGAATTTCATTCAGGTGATTCAGTGTCCTCCTATTTATGATCATTCTTTTTCTTTCGGTACACTATATATTTTTGATTTATTTTAAGCAAAGTGTCCTGTCTCGATTTTGTTACGAGCATTGGTAATGACAACCTGGTTTGTATGTAATCTCAGCTCCTACTCTTGATGTTGACTGGCGAAACAACGTTTCATTTGCAACATGCTCCACAGATCACATGATTTATGTTTGTAAAGTTGGAGAAAACCGGCCAGTAAAAACTTTCTCAGGGCATAAGGTACTTTCTGGCAGTTAGCTATCAATTGTTCCTTTCGGCCACACGACTCGCTTATTTTTGGGTTTTCAAGCAAAATTTTTTCTACTTGTCTGAGTAGTTGATTTTCTAAATAAACTGATATAAATTACTTGAGCAGTGCTCCGCAATTTGCTGAAGTTATTCCTCTAGTTTTCAAGTCTAGGAAGTCAACAACCATAAGTAGACTGTTGACAACATGGTCTCATGTTTGACTGCTTGTGGAGTTATGTGGATTGTGGTAGAATTAAGAGATGAACAGACAACCTGATATGGTTTTGAGCCTCTATGCACACTTGTGCTTATCAGCCAGTTATGGTGTTGGCTCATTACAGTTGATTGCTTTGTTGATAATTGAAAATATTTTTTTCGAGAGCAGTATTACAAGCAAAAAAGCCAAACTGCTAACGTAGATTCAATTCCGCAAGCAAATTTGGAATATAAACTGAAGTTTAATCCTTCTTGTTACTGTCAACATAATTTGAAAGAGTATAGGAGGTCAGACTTATTACTTGAGGGGGTCTCTGCCGATATATATAATCTGCAGGCGATACGTGGTTCTTTCCAATATTTTCAGAAGCTAATGAACTAGTAGCTTAATTCTTGTTATATACCAAAAAGCTTTTTCTGAAATTCCAAAAATACCTGGTACTTTCTTGGTTGCTATAATATTTACGCTTCTGGTCAAATTTAAATAAGTGGTCTGCCTTGAGAACTATGCGAGATCCTGATGTTCGTAGCTGGTAAGTGAATAACATGTTTTGAAACATTGCTACCTCAGGGTGAAGTTAATGCTATCAAATGGGATCCTACAGGTTCATTGTTGGCCTCTTGCTCCGATGATTTCACTGCAAAGGTAATTGCCTGTTTCTTTAACTTGACTTTCTGGTGTCAGCATAGGGGTACTTCATTGAACAACTTGCATTTCTACCTTTCACCGGTATAGCTATTTCTCTATTTTCATTTTATTCCAGAGAATTGCATTACTAGTGTAGCTATAGCCTGCATACTTTCTCAGACATGGGCAATAACTCAGTTAAGTTATGAAACAGATATGGAGCATGAAGCAGGAGACCTGCTTGCATGATTTGAAGGAACATGCCAGGGTAAAGGATAGTTCCCCCATTTCATTCATGTCTATCTAATTCTTCATCAGTGTTACTGACAAAAGTATCCCATAATGTAGGAGATATACACCATCAAATGGAGTCCTACAGGGCCTGGCACAAACAATCCAAATCAACCGTTGGTACTTGCAAGGTACACATGCATTCTGCTTTTTGATCAAGTGTTGCAGTAGAATAAATTGAACTGGGCAAATCTTTCACATAATGGGATTTTAATGTCAAGTTTTTTTACTCCCTTTTGGAGACGACTTATGAGCTATCTCCCTTTAGGGCCAACCCATTTTACGCAGATTTGTTCAATTTAAAATAAACACCAACAAAACCCCCCAAACTGACACGAGTTTAACGAAAAACATATTGAGACTAAGAAAGAAAACTGAGAAAAATGTCTAAGGTCCCGAAGTCCAGAAATTAAGAGCACAATGTCCTTAAGGAACATTTTTTAACATCTATTACAGACGAAGACAAGCCTTCACCATACAAGACAAATAGCAGCCATCTTTTAACACTTGAGCAAAGATTTTGGAGAACACTCTAAGGTCCATTTCTGAAAGTGGATTTAAATCCTTCTCGGTAGAAACCAGGGAATGTTAAATAGACAGAAAGAAATGACCAAATATCTTGGGCAAAAGAGCAATTTATAAGGTGGTTAACTGTTTGTTCTGCTGCCAGACATATGCAACATTGGTTCACAATAATCTGGTCTCGTTTGGTTTTTATCTTAAGAAGCACACCAAGCGAAAAAATCCACCTTCGCGCCTTATGTCTTTCAAACTGCCTTCGAAGGGGAATTGCCAACGTGATGTTCTCAAACAAGAAGTTGGTAATAGGATTTAACCCCCAAAGAGCCCTTGGAGCACAATTTCCACTTCCAAACATCTTGAGAAGTAGCTGGAAGTTTAGATGATTCAAGAACATAAAGGAGTTTCTTGAGAGTTTCTCCAGAAAAGGGGTGCCTACGTACACAATTGATGGCAATATTAAAGAAATCCAGAAACAAATTTCTAAGAGGGACATCGCCACACCAAAGACAAAATTATTCTGTTACAAGTAACTAGTAATGTGAGGTAGTTAAATACATTCGACAACAAATTAACTTGAAGCTGAGATATATAGAATTTGCATGTTAACAGTTAGCACAGATATGATTCTGACATTTATAAAAGCTTAGTTTCTCCATTTTCATCTAAAGAAACCAATCCTACTGATTTTACGTTAGTACTGATTCTGCCGCACTTCAATTTGTAATTTTTGTGTTCATTTTGGATGCTGGATCACAAATTCTTCCACCCCATTATTTTGCTAATATTTCCTCATGTTAATTATCCTTGTGAAGGAAAAAAACTTAAAATCTTTGTCAGTTTTAGATTGCTTTTCTTTCCAATATAGGTTCTCTGGCAGATTTAACAAGCGATAGTTCTTTACTTTTTACTTGCCTGTTTGCTGGTTTTACTTACATTTCTTTTTTTTCTTTTCCCTTTTTCCCTCAAAAGTGCCTCATTCGACTCGACAATAAAGCTATGGGACGTGGAATCAGGGAGCCTTCTCTACAGCTTAGATGGCCACAGGTAACCCACACTACACAGGGAATTAGCCTCTACCGCTCGAGTCGCTTTATATTTGTAACACGATTGTGTACTAACAATCATTTCTTATTCTCACTATATGCTATAAGCTTATTGGGTAGCCATCTGATTGATGATCTTTTAGGGAGGCAATAATAGTATGGCCCCATTTTTTGGTGGTGAAAGTTTATTATTAGTCTCAACGTCAAGAAAACAAGGTGGTCAATGTTCATTTTAATGCCAGCCCGCCACTTTACACGCCCCTACCTTCTTTTTTGGGGAAATATACCATTACAGCGGCATTCAATATTTTGTTCCTCAATTGACCACCTTATGTGTATATCAACCACTGTTTACAACTTAATATGTTCTCTTCCACTGCGATCCCAGGGATCCTGTATATTCTGCTGCGTTCAGTCCTAACGGTGAGTATTTAGCCAGTGGATCATTGGACAAATGCTTGCACATATGGTCTGTAAAGGAAGCCAAGGTATTGAAAACATACACCGGAAATGGTGGTATCTTTGAAGTATGTTGGAACAAAGAAGGTGACAAAATCGCTGCTTGCTTTTCAAACAATGTAGTCTGTATTTTAGATTTTCGGATGTAAATCCTGAAGCATTGTGTCCATGGTGGAGATTTAGTAGATGAATCGTGTAACCTTAACTCTATTTTAGGGTCTCGGTCATTGCCTAGTTTATTTTAGCAGGTCTGATTTCTTATAGCTTTAGCACTAGTACATATAAATTAGTGGTCCTCCTCTATTGTTCTTGTACTCTTTACGCAGTGGAAGTGTTTTGTTGTTCTTATTGCTCACCCAGTGGATGTAGAATGTAAACAGCTCACTATCATCACCAATATCAGTTTCTTATAATGATTTGGTCGAGGAAAAATGCTATGCAACGACCATCATTCAACCTCTTGGCCGATCCTTCGGTTAATACCACTTAGAAATGAGGTTAATTCGATGTTTGCTCTCACCTGCATTTCATAAACAACCTTTCGGAGACCATGTCGGAGTCATTTTCCTACCCAGGCACTGAAACAGGATGAACATAAACATTCACCAGATCATCCATGCAGAAATATGAGGATTTGTGGACGAGGGTGGAAGACGGCCAACGGGCTTTTGGCCAACTAATGAGCTGATGGACTTTGACAGCAACTCCTTTTGATTCCTCTTCGGATGGTCCTGTTGGGAGAATTGTTTCAGTCTAGCAGCGAGGAGATGATGTGGGCTGCCTTGTCTTCATTAGTTGCTCGAAAAAATTTGTTACCATGTGCTGCCCGTAGAGCAAACAGAGCTGCGCACAAGATTAAGCAACTTCGAAGTTGTAACGAACTAGAAGAACTGATCGGTTCTACTGCTTCAGAATTTAACTTCCACCATCCTTACCCCGCCGAAACAAACACGGAGACTAAAAGAGGGCATTACGGTTAAGGCATAGGAATTGCAGATTTGAGTAGCCAAGGATGGGGGATCGACAATGACCCCGTTTAGGAACATCCAAACATGAGTTCAAGTGTAGTTTCCACCCTTGAATGCCTTGATCTCAAAAGTTGACCTGCATGTTCAATGCATGCCATTTTTTTTATATGTTGGATATCAAGATTTTAAAATTATGGATCTAATAAAGTTGGTATCCAACTTTTAGGACCCAACAAGAAAATTATGTCGTTGGTCCTCAAGAACTCTGGGAGACCGAGGAATGCTTTGGTTCTGATGTACTTCTAGCATAAGTTTGAGTGTTTGACATACCTAATTAAAAAAAAGAAAAAAACTATCTCAAGCGTACTATTTAAGACATCATCTGAAATGTGAATTTTTAGGGAAATGAAGTAAACTCTGACACTATAAACTAGTGCTAATCATACAGCTAGTGGAATTGGACTCCTTAGAAGCCATCTGAGGCCATCTCAAGAAATGCTCCGGAGGACCATAACAGATCCATTATCAGAAAGGTTGAAGTTCTCCTCTAGAAAAACATTTTTACTTGGCTAAAAGCAAATTTTGTAGCGGGCGCTTTGGCCAAAAACAAGACAGGGGAGACGGGGACTTCAAATCCTGTTTTCATCTCCGGCTAGACTCAAGGCAGAGTTGGAAAAGGATGCTGCAAGGACTCACCGTCCGAGGGTGAAGATTCGATGTGTATTTTGTTCCTTCTCTGTACCAAAAAAAAAAAAGGGACACTATAATCAAGTGCTCTAAACAGGGTACAATCTCATCATGCGATTTCAGAAACCAATGGTCATCTTGCCAAATTCTCTGTAGATACCATAGGATGGTCCTGGTCATGTGGACCAACAATCTCCGTACGGCTTTGAAGCTTTGGAACCACACATACGACACTTCCTTGGGAAGGACCGTCAATCAGTAAGTTTTTCTTCCCTCATGCAAGAATTGACCACTCAAAGAAAGTACTCAAGCAAGTCTTGGTCTTTATGTCTTAACCCTACCTTAGCTTTACAGTTTGTAGACAAGAATCAAATTCCTTGGAAGAGCCATATAAAGATGAGATATCTGAAGTTTTCTGATCTTTAGGCTACAAACAGTAGCAATTTCTTCTGAAGTAGCCGGAAAAAGCAACTTGACCAGCTCCTAAAAGCAGACAAACAAACAGAACCAAGACAAGCATAAAGCAGATGAGCCAAGTTATACATATTCCCCAAAACTGGACCTGGAGTGCCTAATTTCGGGGACTGAAAGCCAGAATGAAAAGGAAAACTTGGAGAAAAAGTTCTCGTGAAACATAAAGAAATGATACAGAAAAGTAAAGGAAAAGGTCCAATTTCGTGAGCTGTGCCCCTTGTTTGCAGGGTGTACTCGAGGACATAATTCCACCTTTTCACTCCCTCTTCTCCTCTCCATCTCTTTACATTACAATTGCCTTATTAACAAAGCCATTTAGCTTTCCATGCCTTTCTCTCTTCCCTTTCACTCTCTAGAGCCGGACCCAAAACCAAAATTTCCATTCTAACCTTTAAAAAACGCAAAGCATGCAGTTTCAGCAGTGCCGTTTGCCTGTGGGGTTTTGGAAGAAGGCAATGGTTTTGTTTTTGCTGTCCTTGTTGGTCTTGGGCCAGGAGGAGGACAAGCTGATACCAAATATACAAGAGAAGCAGCCAGAAGTACAAGAGCAGAATCAGCAGAAAAGGGTAAGGCATACTTTTGATGTATTCTTCTCAAGCAAAAGGAGAGTGCCAAATGCCTCAGACCCTCTTCACAACAGATGAAGCTTGGTTCCATTTTTGTGGAAGTTTTAAAATGAGGCTTCATCCGAGCATGATTCACACAGTGCTTGTGTATTTTGTCAATGATGATGGTCGAGGGTTGTCGAGTGCAAAATTGCTGCTATATCCTCGTGACTTGCACCCCTTTGTTTTCAACTTTTGCGTGTTCTTTTGGACTTTTTGTAATCTATGTAGCTTTGTATAATGCATACATTACTTTTATGCATCTGTACATACCGACTCATTTGTCTATCGTCCTTGTTTTTCAAAGAGCAGTGTTTTTCAAATTTTCCTATAAAGCATGATAATATTGTTTGATCTATTTTTTTAATATCTTAAATTTTTAGAACAACCGGTAACTTATCATCGCTCAAATGACGCATGTATTCACCTGGAAATAGCAAATAACATAAATACAAGCTAGGTCATGTGCCGGTCATGTTCCATATGATTTTTGTGACTGCCGTCCATGCAATAGCCGCATAGAGTAAGCAATTTTTCGTTACGTTATTTATATATGACTAATGTTTCATTAGAATCACAGATTACAAAAGCCTTCAAAGCTTGAATTAATCAGTTGTGTTGTGATATGCTTTCTCAAAAATTCTACTCAGTTTTTTCCTATTGCCTTTTTGGCTTAGTAAAGGATCATCCTGCATGACAGTCACGCTGCTAACATGGACTTGTTCACATGAAAATCTCATGTCTTCCCCATTTAAGTACCATTGATTGATGTATAGTCGCTGATACTTGTATAATGCCCAATGGTTATGGCTCATCCTCTTGAGATTCCCCGTTTCCTCGCCTTATATTTCTTCGCCTTGTAATCTTATTATTATTATTTTGAGTTGGGACATTTGAGGGAACCAAAAATGGGCTAACCAGCACCGGGAGAGATGTAATATGGAAAAAGAGTAAACTATGCAGTGTGAGTGCCTAACTTTTAGCCTATCAATCCCTATTATGTGGTTTGTGCATTGTTCACCTTATACATCTTAAAATCGTTCCTTTTGATACTCATGGAATATTGCTTACAAGAACGTAATAATGGATCAACTTTAAGTAAGGATGCAGAGGAAGTATCTGAAAATGATTAATATATATATATTCCTTGGTTTGACTGAATAAGCCGACATTTGGAAATTAGATTTCAATTGAGGACTTCTTTGATATCGGAGGATTCAAAAAGATGGCCTGTGTCCTACACTCAAAGTACTTATTGTAAACTCAAATTGACACGAAATTACTTAATCTAATTGGTTGAGCTAGTATCTCACGCTAATGTCAGAAAATTGGATATACTATGAGGACGAGAGCTCATAAAATGACAGCGCTAACAACCGTCCATGCTGTCAAGGTGGGCGGGCGGCCCAGATCCGCTGGTTTTTTCAAGTAAACTTTGTCGTCCGCTATATTATGGACCCGATGTCTGTCCCATCTTGGGGCGGACGGTGATTTACCATCTACGTGGACACCATAATACGGCGGATGCCGAGAAAGATTAAAAAAAAAGTGATCTCGTCCATCCATCCGTGATAAATGAACGACCAGTTCGTGCTGAAACTTAAATTAAGTTGCCAGCGACGGCAAATGATCAGCTCACAATAAAAAATATTAAACTTTGATAACACCTTAAAATTGATATGCAACGTATCCTAAATTGCATGGTAGTTTACAATCAACGTATCCTAAATTGCTCCACATATAAACAAGGAAGAACCTCAACATCATCCAAAACCTCAACTTTTTGCTATTATTATCTTGTATATATGGAAAAGCAGGAACGAATGGATCTTTAACAACTAGCAGCTGGATGCCAACAGTACAATCAAGAGGATCAAACATCATCATGATGACACGGTGAAGGATTTCCACTCTCCGTTAAATACAAAGAACCAAAAAATGCACAACCTAATCACTTGGAACTTTCCATTGGCAGGACATTTCAAGTTGAATACAGATGGATGTGCAAGAGGTAATCCAGGACAAGGAGGTTTAAGAGGAATCCTACGAGATGAATGCGGGATCTGGCAATGGGGTTTTTGCGGTAATCTAGGAAAATCAACCGGTCTAGAAGCTGAAATCTGGGGTATACATCAAGGACTAAAGATGGCAGATGGCAAAGGAACTCAATATCCAAAAACTGATTTTGGAAACAGACTCAATGGTGGCGATCTAGCTACTAACTAAGGAAGAAAACCAAAATCACCAACTGAGAGGATTGGTTGCAGACTGTAGATTCATCATGCAAATATGCAAATATCGCATAAGCCATACACTACGCGAAGACAACAGATGTGCAGATCTCCTCGCCATCTGGGAGGAGACCAATCACAACCCTTTGTTCGAGTGAAAGAACCCAGCACTGAACTTCAAAGACTTTTGTTAGCTGATATTAGTGGAGTAGCCTTTGAAAGGCATAGTTAATTGTATTTCTTTCCTACCAACTAAAAAAAAAAACGGATTTTTTAAGTGCAATTTATGAGCAATATAATATCATATAATGAAGTTGTTAAGAGTAGTTCTTAGGGCCTTTACTAGTTGAATCCAGTTACAACGGTAAAAGTACGTCTTCAACGTAAGTGAAGGAGTGATTTCAACGTTTCTATCCACCTTTGGCTTTAGTTGACCGTTGAAAAACAGTACGGACACATGAATCTCCAGATTAGAGAATAACATGCATGCCCAGAATCCCTGAGATTCCAAACTTGCCTTTGCTGGTGATTACGGTGACACATGCGGCCATTCATAGAGAAAAATAGAGTAGCCTTGATGATCTCCATAATATATTCGCATCCTACCCTTTACTTCCCATCAATCAACTCCAAATTTAGCAGGCCTTCTCGGTAAAAGTAACTCCTCACCCCTCTCTCCTTCCATGTGCTTTTTATGTGAATCTAAACATGACCAACTGGGCCACTTTTAGAAAATGAATACGGGTCTATTCCACAAAATTCACCTACAATAATTGTCTAAGAGAAATGGCTAAAACAGTCGGTACGTATGCAATGTTAATACTGTGTGTGCAGATAAGTAGATTCAGTAAGTTTATGCCATGCCCGACTGAAAACA